>CM061551.1:131454098-132654098 GCA_030864225.1 Capsicum baccatum var. pendulum | reverse complement strand
GGAGCCTATGTATAAATAAGAAGATGTACAAAGACAAACACCATAACAATTTTTTGTGTTTGACAAAAGTTGATTTTTTTATAATGCAACAGATTGTCTATCTATTGTAACAGATAATATATCTGTTGTGACAAATTAATTATCTATTGCAATAGGTTGGTCATATGTTGCATTATGCAGATGTCTCTTGGTCTCTGTCGCAATAGATATACAATATATTGCAACATATTGTCTATTTATTGCAACTGATAGGTAATCTATTGGAAAAAATAAAAAAAGTAGGAAGACATGTTTGATAATTTCCAACAGATGACATGCATGTTGCAACATATGTCTAAATCTGTTTGATAATTTTCAGCAGATATGCCGTCTGGTGCAACAATTGAGTATTCCATTTCAATTAATAAGTTCAATACTAAGGATTAAATTATATTCACAGACAACGTTAAATAAATCAAAGCCATCAAAAATTACATGAAATAACTCAACAAATAAATGAAATGTAAAAAAATCATTATGAGTACAAATGATCTACTCTACAAATAAATCAATAATTTAACCTTTGGAGCCAACAATTACAAAGGAGAGGTTATTACTTTGACAGACTCAAGCTATAAAGATCTACTCAATATGGACAAGTTGTTCTTCATCTGGTGCTTTGGAATTCGGCTTTAGTCGTCGTGGATCTTTAATATCGCTTGCATACGATTTCTGAGCTTTTGTCTCTCCGTATTTCCATAAAAGAGCATCATATATTTTGCGGAGTAATCCGACATCAAGTCCATCATTTGGTACTTGTAATCCATCGCTCAAATACTCAAGATAAGCGGCAACAAAAAGACCGCAATTCCTGTATTTTAAAAAAATAGATAATCCATATCTTGCAGTTCATGTGAGCGTTGTGAAATTTATGAAATGAAACTAAATCATGATACTTACAGGATACCAATGGGTTATTGAGCAATTCCTTCAATATATTCTACATCAATGAATTACCTATTTTATTTTGGTATGCTTCAATCGTCGACCAATCAGTACGAACTTTTTAGTCCAAAAAGCCACTTATATCAAGGTAAGTAGGCAATATTTTGGCCAGCTTTTGTATCTGTGATGACGGTGCAGAACGTCTCCTTCCCGACATCGAGTCATAAACTCAGATGCACCTTTCTTTTAGAACGACGACAGCTAACACCCAATAGAATTCATCCATGCAATTGATTGGGATGTACACTTCGTCGACCAAATGCCAAGGTAAGCCAGCTGAAATGCTAAACCTTTGATAATATTGATTAAGCATTCCTCAGTTAGGAAAACTTCCAATTGTTGTTGACAAAATCTATCGTAGGCCTTATTGATGTAAAATTTGTATAAATAATTGTCTGTCGTGTATCTATATTATTCTTGTGTTTGCAACTTGGACTTCTTTCAGAGGTAGTAAAAAATGACATCGATGTGCTGCACATATTATCAAATATTTCAGATTACGTGATAATAAAATTAATACACAGATGTAATTAAATAAAGTATTAATTAATAGTAATATTTATGGCATTTAAACCTCATCATTTCTGCAAGTTTGAGGTTGTGACATCAAATAGAACCAATCTTTCATTCCAAAATGTGCAACAATAAAGTCGAATATATCAAAATCAAAACTCGATTTGTTCACTTTGAATTGTTTGTCATTTTATTTTCTACATGATTTATATGTGTTAATGTCATATTTTGACAACTAGAATTGTATAGATTAATATCTTTAAATGTTGATTTATGTACCTGCCGACGTGATTCTTTAACAGCCCATCGGCAATTCATTTCGAATAGTCATTGACCAACTTTGTTAGTTTTCTTGGAGCCTCATCTGAGATGTTGAACCCTTCAAACGGATAATTCTTTCGTTCTCCTGAACTGACAGTTTCCACTTTTTCTTTTTTTGGAAGCAGTTAATGGATTGTCAACTGTGATATTATGTTGTTCAGCAGTAGCTTCTACTGTGATATCCACTGAAAAGCTAGAATTGTCAATACTAATCACAGACATACAATAGATTATCTATCTGTCCCATCAGATGGATTATCTGTTGGGACAAACTCGAACAGGTAAAACAAAGTTGTATGATAATTTTGAACAAATGACCCATCTATTGCAACATGTGACTCATCTATTGGTATAAATTAAAATAGTACTAATACTTGCTTGTTTTCCTGAAACAGAAGGACATATGTTACAACAGATAACGCATCTGATGCAACAGGTTATACGACAGTTGCAACAGATGTATATATTTGTTTGATAATTTTCAGCAGATGTATAATCTGTTAAAATAGACGTGTCTATTTATTTGTTGGAATAAATGATATGAATTTACCTTCTTTAGCTCATGTTGTGTCCTGTAGACCTTGTACATTAATCAAAGGTGAAAGATAAAGACAAAGGAGTTGCAATTTTGCTTTTTTTAATGCTTGATGATGTCTTGAAAATTTCTTTCCTTCTCCTCTTAGCCACCTTGGTCCCTAGTGGAGTGTATGGATATGAAATCCTCTTTAATTGAATGACACCCCTCTTAGATATCATTTCCTTTACGAGAAAGTTAATTTATTAATGGCATTAATCACTCCGTCATATTTTGCCTTACAGTCTTGACATTTGCATGCAGAACATTCGCTAGAAGTGGCAAAATCTATATTACCAATATAATCATAATTATAATGGTTTGTTATTTCAAAAACTGTAAGAAGAGCACCACTACCACTACCACTACCATCATCAACAAAAATAAGTCCACCCTCCAAAATTATTTTTCTTGTAATGGTTATTGATCCAAACAATTTCTCCTTTATTCTATCAATGACCTTAGGGTCTGATAAAATTTACACAGACCCTAAAGTATGAAAAACTGGGATCTTCAACTCTCGATTGGTCGGAACAAGCCACAGATAGACAATCTAAAATAAATCAGTACATATATCAGAATGATGATGAAATCATTTTAAAAAAATCATTAATTATAATTAGAATTAAACTTACTGCTTCCTTCGGGGGGTTGAAGAGATCAAGAAATTTTATATTTTTATCAGTTTTGGCAGACAACAATCTCAGAATTCTTGGACATGAAACTTCTTCCTGGTAGTTCACTTGTTGTCTCAAATAAGGAATGACTTCAAATGCCCAAGCCTATAAAATAAAGCCAATAAATGAAAAGCATTATTGAATAAAAAAATGAATCATATCATGATAAAAGAAATATTTACCATGAAAAGTCATAGAAGTTGACTGTCCTTGGCATTAACGGAGTCAACAAATATTTGACAGTCATTTTTTAGTTTTCATAACCCCAAGGATAGTTGTTAAATGCCTCAAGATCCTAGGAGAGCTTTATCAAACCAAGTGATATGTCATTGTTAACGTCTCTTGCCCAAAGAACATTATGTACAAATCAAACCAAGCATAATGATTGCTTGTGCTTCTTTGAAAATCTTTTACCTTTCAGCGCTTCTATCAAATTTATGTTTTTGAAGCTTGGACCAACAAGGGACACCAGGTAATCACGATCATTCGACTTACCTTTGCCTTTTTTGGATGTGTGGGGTGTTTTTTGGGGGGTTAGAATAGGTATAAATTGAGAACGAGAAGAGGAATAATATTTTAATCCAGTAATTATGGCAAACTCCTTCCAACCAAAACAAACAGACATGCCATAGTAATTTATCCATACCTTATCCATCTTATCTTTGTTTTCATACATAAACCTACGCTTGAGAAGATTATGTACCATTTTTATTTGGAAATGAGCATTGTTGTCCTCTGGCAAATCAAGATATTGCCCAAAGCAGCTATCCCTGAAATAAGCATCCAACTTTTATTCTTGAAGTATTTTTCTGAAGGCGTTAAAAGATTTTTCCATGGCCGACTTAACCACGAAATCACCTGTTAAATCTGTGGAACCATCGCACTGTATTCTCATAGGATAACGATCAATGCTGAAGGTTTTGACCAACTCTTCGGTGGAAGGGCTATTAGTATTTGGATCTTTTTTTTGAAATATTCCTCCTCCCCATGTTCATCATCTTTTGCTCCTGATTGAGATAATGTTTGTAAGGCAAGCTCATAGAGTGATGGATGTAGCCTAGTTGTTTTACTTATTCCTTTACTTGGACTTGATTCGATTTTTTTTTTTTTGGGAGCCATATTATCCAAAATTAACAAGAACATAAAATAAATTACAATTAATTAATGCATCATTAAAAAGGGATAACAGTAAATCAAATATGTATAATAATAAATAATATTTCTAACAGATCACACATATGTTGCACCAGGTAGGATATCTATTGCAGCATATAACCAACTTGTTGCAGCGGATGATCAATCTGTTGGAAACAATAAAAACTAGCCACACATCCGTTGCACTAGGTAGGTTATCTGTTGCAGCATATAACCAACCTGTTGCAGTCGATGATTAATCCATTGAAAATAATAAAAATAGATCCCTAATTTGTTGAAATAGGTAGGTTATCTGTTGCAGCATATAACCAACCTATTGCAGCGGATGAGTAATCCATTGAAAATAATAAAAACAGATTACTTATCTGTTGTACCAGATAGGTTATTTATTGCAACATATAACCCACCTGTTATAGCGAATGAGTAATCCGTTGAAAATAATAAAAATAGATCACTAATCTGTTGCACCATGTAGGTTATCTGTTGCAGCCTGTAACCAACCTATTGCAGCGGATGAGCAATTCGTTGGAAACAATAAAAATAGATCACCCATCTGTTGCCCCAGGTAAGTTATCTGTTGCAATCTATAACCAACTTATTGCAGTGGATGAGTAATCCGTTAGAAACAATAAAAATAGATCACTCATCTGTTGCCAAATGAATTCTCTATTGGATCAATATTGTTTAGATTTCTTCCAAACAAAAGAGTCGTCTGTCGCAACAGATGAATGATTTGTTAGATTGTTCATCTGTTGCATCATATTTTTATTGTTGCATCATATTTTCATTGTACCATCAGATTTTCATGCATTACATTAGATTGCTATATTCTACATCAGATGTTTCATATGTTGCGTCAGATATTTAATATGTTGCATCAGATGGTTCATATGTTGCATCAGATGGTTCGTCTGTTGCAACACCATTTTTATTAAGAAAAATAAAAAATTAACCTAACAACACCAGCACAACACACACACACACAGAACATCAACAATGATAAAAAATCACCAATAAAAATTGAATTAACAGTCCGACAACAAGAACTACAGTAATAACAAAAAATAATATTCCACACTGGAAAGAGTAGAGATCAAATGCCAGAAAATAGGATTTTATTCAGTCCACATTTCAAATTTAAGCAAAAAATATTGAAATTGTTAATCAATACTAGAAAAGAAGTTGGTTTAAGTTCCTCTGTTTCTTCATAACTAAAAAGACATAATTTTTTACGTGTGAAAGAAGAAATGGGATGACGAAGAACTCGAAGTTGTTGTCGCCAGAGAACATTACTTGTCACGTCGATTGACGGTTGAAAATCGAAAAGAAACTTGCCCGACTATTTATCTCTGTTGCTTGAAGTCGCTGGAAATTGAAGGGAGAAATTTTGCAAAACTGTTGGTTGAGTGAGAGTTGAGAGAGAGGAGAGAGACGGTTGATTTAGAAAGGAGAGGGTTATGGGTTGATTTGTATTTTTGAAAAGATTAAAAATTTTTGAAAATATTAATCAAGTTCACAATTAACTTAATCAAGTTTTCTAATTATGTTTTACCCTTTAAGTTGGTCAATGTCACCAATCCTTCATTGAAGACTTAAAAGACACTTTTCCTTCAATTTTTTCATGTTAGTGTATCTTATTTATATCTAACTAAACAATTAATCTATAATACGTATAAAGCTAAAAATATATAAAATAATATAACGCATCTCTTTGGCCAAGAAATACAATAATATATTTTTTTTTCTTTTGGGGAGTTCTCTCTATTTTTTTTTCTCCATTTATGTGCTTTATTATAAAGCTAAAATATTCACTCTTTTAAATCCTTCAAGCACAGTATATTAAATATGCAAGTTAAGAAACTAAAAAGACATTTTCTTAAAGTAGTGTAAAGTTTAATGGTCTTTATTTCATTACTTTCACATTTTTTTATTATCATAATTCCTAAAACAATTAATAATCATATTCATAACATTATTTGGTGTTCCATATTATAGTCATGTAAAGTATGATGGAGGGTATATCTGTATCATTTATCAAAGTTTAGGGGTATATATGTACCTTTTTTATTAGCGGCAAGGATATATTTATACCTAAAGTATGACGGAGGGTATATCTGTACCAATTATTAAAGTTCAGGGGCATATACAACCTTATCCCATTTTCTAAATGAATTTATTTTCCTTCAATTCAAGGAACGGAAAAGGGACAAATATACCCTCGAACTATGATAAATAGTACGTATATAGCTTCTGTCATACTTTAGGTACAAATATGCACCTACTGTTTATGAAATGGTACTATATGTCCCTCATACTAACAGTAGGGACATATTAGTACCCCAAAGTATGAAGGAAGGTATATACGTACCATTTATCATAGTTCGGGGTATATTTTTTTTTGTTTTAATTTTTTATCCTAAATAATTAACCCTAGCCCACTATCCAACCGATTGAACTCATCGAACCTGACTTCAAACCAACTCGATCTGACCTCTACTTTTTGTTCCAAATCTGATAAGAAGTTAATCTTATCAAATTGCAGTGGTTGATCGCTGCTACTAGTTGGTGTTTACTGATTGGAGAGAGTGGAGATTAGAACAGAGATGGCCGGAGCTGGGGCTGCGACGATGGATCGCCGGTAGGGTGTTTTCGGTTCGACGAAGACAGTGGCTATGTGATGGTGACTAATGATGAGTGGTGTCTTCCCGTTTAAATTTCACAGAAAATTAAAACCTAAGGGGTTCAATTTATTTGGTGTTGTTTTTAGGTGTTATGGGTTAATGATTTTTTTTTAAATTGACAGTAGTAAGTGTTATTGTATTGTATGTGTATATCATTATAGGGATGAGAAAATTGCGTCTATTAGCTGGGCTTCTCTTAGACTTTAATGGATCGGATCGGGTAGTGATTTTATTGGGTGAGGTAAAGGGTTTGGGTTAATAATTTGAAATAAAAAAATTAAATAGAAAAGAGACAAATATACCCCCGAACTATGATAAATAGTACGTATATACCCTTCATCATACTTTGGGTAAACATATGTCCCTACCATTGGTATGAGGGGTGTATATGTACCATTTCATTAACGGTGAGGGCATATGTGTACCCAAAATTTGACAGAGGGTATAGACGTATCATTTATCATAGTTTGAGGGTATATTTGTCTCTTTTCCGTTCAAGGAGAATGACTTCCCTACGGAAAGTAGAAAAAATATTTAACTAAATTCTATTTCAGCCTCACCACATCTACCCCCTCCCCCCTCCCCCACCTCTACCAAATTCACCCAAATGCCCCAATCACTAGGCCCTCAACCTACCACCTCATAACGCCATCCATCCCAACCTGGACTAACTTGAGATACGACACACGATAGTCCAATCTGAGATCCATCTCAACATGGGTCCCAACATGACACTCAACCACAACTCAACCCTACTCGAAATTTAATGGCCTCCTTGAGACCCTATTCGACCCTAACCTAGAACTATGATCCAACCCCCGATCCCGGCTCAAAACTCGATCTCGATCCAAGACTTAACCAAGTTACAAGTTAGTGTTCGGTCTTGAAATTGGACTCAGTACTTCGAGTCAAATTGGGTCTTGAGGTTTGGGGTTGGGAATAGGTCTCAAGTCTTGAGATTGAGATCTTAGAGTGTTGTCTTGAGGTCGGGGTTTGGATCACGAGGTCGGGATCGAGCTTAGGATTGGATATGTAGTCCTGGTATTGGGATCTCAATCTTAATCTTGGTCTTGGATTCGAGTCTTGAGTCAATGTTGGTATCGAATCCTAGATCAAGATCAAAATCAAAATCATGTCTCGGGTCATAGGTTCGGGTCCGCAATCATCGTACTTGCCAAAATTATACTTAAATTACTAACCAGGCATTAAAAAAATAAGTAATAAAATTATTTTTCGTAAAACAATATTTTCCTTTCATATTGTATACACCCTAATAAATATTTTATTCTCCTTGAGTAATCATATGAATTGCCAAAATCCAAAGTTACTACTATCTCACGCACATCCAACTATTTTGACATGGCTGAGTTGTACTACTTCCCATGACAAGCCAGACTGTCTGCATCTGTTTGCCTTCTTTTCACCCCAATTACCCCCAAACAGCTGTTCCAAAATCTGCGGCCAACGTCTTTCAATAACCAATTCAAAAAAATAAGCTTAAAAAGCAGATGAAAAATTAATTATTTCCTTCATTTTATTTTACATGACACATTTTTTTCTAATTCACTCAAAAGATATCGTGTTAAATAATTAAAAATAATAAAATATTAAATTCTTCTTTATCCTTCACCATAAATATATTTAAGGATTGATTTAACTAAAGTTTCAAAATTATTTTTTATTTTATTTTTAAATAGCTTTGCCGCATAAAATGAAACGGAGAATCAGAAAAAGATAAGTATAAATAGTGACTCCTAAAAACATCACATCATACAGCCAAGCAGTTTTGTGTTTTGTGGTCTGCACGTATAGAGAGAGAGAGAAAGAGAGAAAGGGTCCTTTCTTGCTGTAACACGGGATCCTTTCAATTTAGAAAAAAAAAAATCTGTGCTGACAAATCACAAGCCTGACCTGCATTTTTCTCTGTAAGTATTTTTTGGCCATTTATGTAATAGATCTATGTTGTTAGAGATGTGGGGTTCTGAGATTCATGTCTTTTTCTGTTTTTTATGTGTGGATTAAATGGTGAGTGAATGTGCATTGTGGATTTCATTCATGGTTTGTGAAGAAAAATTGGTTCTTTACATGTAAATTGGATTCTTGAAATTCATGTTTTGTTGATGCATTGCTGCTGGCCTGACTATTGTATTGCCTACCTTTCAATTTGTTTGTATGGGCGGAGTTTAAGAAAGTAAAGATCCTAATCTAGATCACCCCTCCTCCCCAATTTATGGGGTCATTTTGTCGAATTGTGTTGGTTTTGGGGTATCACCCTCTAATTCGACTTTTGAATCTTGTGGCCTTTTTAAGTTAAATATGTAGAATGTACCTCAATGCCTTTAACCTCGCGGTCTTAAACAAATTGAAGTTACCTGGTATCTTCCCATCTGTCCCAGCGTTCATGGAGAATTACTTGTTATACGTTCCTTGTGGGAGGTGGCAGGCATCTAGTGGATTTAGTCAAGGTGCACGAAATTGATCCCGACTCCATGGTTATTAAAAAAAGAAAGACAAATTGAAGTTAGAATTAAGGAGTTGCTAAAAAGGGAGAAAGACATTCTTTTTGAAACGAACCTATATTTAAGACAAATAAATTGAAATGAAGGGAGTGATATTAGCTCAACTTGGAATTGACATAAAGCACACCTACAAGCTTACCAGTCTCCATAACCTCAGCTTCTGATATAATTCATGATGTTAATTTAAAGAATTAAAGGCTTATGATTTCAAGACTGATCCAAGTACGTAATTATGAGCAAGTTGCTTTTGCATAATTTATGACTTTAGGTTCGAACAATATCAAATATAATGTGTGATTTTAACTAATCAGTTACATTTTCTTTCTCGTTATCCTTATTTTGGTCAAACAAACATGAATACGACAATTTGAAGTTTATTGGAGAATGCACGAATCTCCTCTGCTTGTAAAAAGTAACTAGCAGGACTCTGCAAGTATATGTAACTTCCTGATACATTCATCTAATTTTTGCAAAGGAGATCATTTTCGAGTATGCCTTTTATCCAATGTTCTAAGACTGATATACTGAAAATCTGACGCATTCTTGATTCTTGTATAAACTGGCAACAACAACAAACCCAGTATATTCCCATATAGTGGGGTCTGGGAAGGGCATAATGTACGCAGTCCATACCACTACCCCCGAAGAAGTAGATAGGCAATTTCTTGTGTTATGAAAATCAATTTCTTGTGTGTTTGAGGGTAAATTTTTAAATATTCTAGCCTGCTTTGATACTTTCTCCAATCTTTTCTCTGGCTTGTTTATTTACAGTTTATGGTTCCTCTGAAGCTCTTGCCATTCTTTCCTTTGAAAGATAGCAGCTTGATAAATAAGACCAGTTCACCTAAGCTATTTACAAGATATTATTAGTAGTTAAGAACTGAAAAGAAACAATCAGAGCTGCACCATTTTTTTTGCCATTGTTTGTCTATTCCCCGGTTACCAATAACTTCCTTATTTCCCCTTTAAATATTTTGGTTTTCCTATTTTATGTTAGTTAAACTTCAATCTAGTGAGAGCAATTTACTTTTACTTTTACTTTTGGATCCAGATACTTTGACATAACAAAATCCCCATTCTTACTCTTGATGCTTTCCTTGTTGAATTTTCACCTTAAAGCAATTGTCAAAAAAAAAAAAAAAAAGTTGACCTTTAAGTTTAGGAGCTACTTGGGATAGGTCAAATGCTCAACAATCATATGAGACTTATTACTTCTTTTTCTTGATTTTCACAATTACATTTAATATCATATATAAATTACATGCATCCAAGGTGTGGTCTAGCGGTTCAATGATGTGCGTTGAGCTCCATGAAGTCTCGGTTCAATTCCTAACGAAGACAAACTCTAGGTGATTTCTTCCCATCTGTTTTAGCCTTAATGGACAGAGTTACCTGGTACCTGTTGTTGGTGGGAGGTGACAGGTATCTGGTGGAATTAGTTGAGGTGCACGTAATTTGGCCCGGACATCATAGTTGTTAAAATAAATCATATATAAGGTAAATGATGTTTGCTCGGTCAAAATACACTTGTTTCATTTAAAAAAAAGAAGAAGAAGAAGAAGAAGAAGAAGCGTACTTGTGCAGTTTACCAAGATTTTCCTTGAAAACAGTTGCAATCAAGTAGGTGAAGGTATTTTTGTTTGAGTTAGTAGTCCTCCCAGAGCAGCCTGAAGTAAATATAGCTTGAAATCTTGTCTGGACTTAATGATGAAACTACTTGATTAGTGTAACTTAAGTGCCCAAAGAGATAAAATGACTCACCAAGCGCCAAGATGTGTTCCGAGTAAAATTTTTAAAGATAAAATCATCAAATAGTTCCTTATGGATGGCTATATGATCTGTCTTCTGTTTTCTTTATTGGTACTGTTCTCATCTTTGTAGGTGCTCTTGAACTTCTAATCAAATATTTCATGTAGAACCATATCTTAGCAGCATTGTAACTACTTTCTGTTTCCTTTGCTATATCCATCAATTAGCTGCTGTGTCTCACGATGGTTGCAGAAGGCTTCAAAGTGGATTTAGATAAACCACTTGTATTCCAGGTAAAACTCTACAGTCTACACCGTATATATTTTTTTTCCATCCTATTTTATTTGATACTATTAAACATAATGAATTCAGAGATTTTCTTAACTACAGTTCCTTCTCAAATTTATCAAATAATTTTAAAAATTATTGCTAATTATAAAACGTTGTAATTTACAGCCACCTAATAGTTGGGACTATGTTTTAGGGGGTGTTTGGATTGACATTATTTAAGTAGCTTATAAGCTAAAAGCCTTAAGTTGGGAGTAACCAACTTTTGACTTTTAGCTTATTTATGTACTTTTTAAACCTTAAAAAGTGCTTAAAAACATTTTTTGTCTTTGCCAAACACCTCCAGAAATTAAAAAGAGCTTAATAAAGCCATAAACACTAAAAAATAAGCCAATCCAAACACCCTTTTAGCCACAGTAATATGTTTACTCTATGTATTATACTTTCTAGGGGTCTCTTTGAGATATATATAACTACAAAACATATAGCATATTCCATTCACTCCAATCACATGACACTCTTTCCATTTTGGGTCATTTCATGGATGGTACAGACGTCTCTGTACTTATCTTCAAGAGGTTACATGATATTCAGAAGACTTCTATTTAGAAGACTTATATTCTTTCCTTCATTATCGTGCGTATTTGATGGAGTTATGTTAATAAATATATTCTACACATTTTTTTTCACAGTTGAAAGAATTTCAAACTCTTTAAATATTTTAGCTTTTGACCTATATGATGCTTTCTCTATGAAACTCACTTTTTAGTGATTAGTCATTACTACTATTTTCATCCACTCTCATTAATATATTGCACACGGGTGAAATTCACATCCTAAACTCCATGTCCAGTTAAGCAAGTGCATTCACTAAAAATGTGGTGGAGGGAGTACTTTTAGGTAGTTTCTGAATAATTTATAAAGTTGATAAATTTATGTTAAAATATCTGCCGAAAAGTAGAATATTTGACCCTCTTACTCCACAATTCGTCATTTTTTTGGGATGCTTGATGTATCTTTTATTTAGATTTGCACACGTGTCTTTAAGGTTTACCTTCTGTCCCTTCATCTTCTTTGCTGCTAATCATCAGGGCTTTTCATTATGCAATTAAGATTATTCCAGTATGAATTAGCAGATATATTTGCCTTGTTATTTCTGTCATTATTGAGCTCCATAAGGCATTTCCTTTTTCTATGTAAAAGTACTCAGAAAATTAAGAAAAGAATGACAGAAAGGAGGTAGAAAGGAATAAAATGTGGTGATGTATTTCCTTCTCATGATTTTCGGATGGAAATTATTTATGGTTTAACTGTTGCAAGCTCCTTTTGTTCTTCCTCTCCTATTTTTGTTCTATGAAGTTTTTGCAAACTCTTCTTTGTCATGTCTAACAGGTTCCTTGGCCCAAACCATTTCCTTCCATTCCTGTCTGAAATTAGTAAATAACTTTCTTATTACCACTTGTATGTTTTGACTTCTCAAATGTGCTCTCAGGTTGGCCACCTTGGGGAAGCTTATCAAGAGTGGGTTCACCAGCCCATTCCTACCAAGGAAGGTCCTCGATTTTTTGAAAGTGATTTTTGGGAGGTACTGTTACAGTTAGAATTATTCATTTTTCTTTGTGCTTGAATTTTCATTTGGCATACGTGTCTATGCAAGACAAGATTGATATAAAACTTTCTAGAATGCATAACATACAAGTACCCCACCCCCACGTGAGATATTCCTTTTCACATCATCTAGCTATGTACATAAGATATTGATTCTTTATATCTGTGAAACAGTTTCTGACTCGCACAGTTTGGTGGGCAATTCCAACCATATGGCTTCCAGTTGTGTGCTATAGCATCTCCACATCTATCCATATGGGTTGTACTGTTCCAGAGGTGGCTCTGATTGTGGCTTTTGGCATTTTCATCTGGACATTGATGGAATACACTCTTCATCGTTTTCTTTTCCACATCCATACAACTAGCTATTGGTTAGTGCTCTCTCTGTTCTTTTCTTGTAACCTGAGAAGGGAATGTATCATGTTTGCACTTCTTGTGCCTGGCGTTTCCCTCTGCATCAAGTTCTTTATTCCCATACGCTTAAACTCATGTTTTGTTATAGGGGAAACACCTTTCATTATCTTCTTCATGGCTGTCATCATAAGCATCCCATGGATGGTCTACGGCTTGTTTTTCCTCCTGCTGCAACAGCTATTCTCCTTGTACCAGTATGTTGGATTTCATATCTTAGCATCGTCTTATATTACCTGCGAACCTTTTGTTCTTCCAGAAAAATTATAATTTCATACAAATCTAAAGGTTTAAATTTCAAATGGTTAAAACCACGTTTGTGAAATAAAAGATTATTGTTGCTTCATTTGGTTGTCAGAGGTCAAACTTTGGCAAAGCCCTTCTTAGCTGCCTAATAAATGAAGAAAAAACACTAAAAAGAATTATCGCTTGGAAGGTATACATCAAGATGTTGCATGAATCTACCTGAAAATCCATATGACTAAATTTAGCTTGATTTCAGATGAGTCAACATGGCCAAAGCAACTAAAGGGATTTGATACTCACATACTTCAGTAGCTAGTCAAAGTTGGTAGTTTATGTACAAAATGTTGCAAGTTGAAAATCATTAGTTCTTTTTATTTGCTTTTCGCAAGTGATTTTGACCACGACTATACTTAACGCTGAATTGTGCGAGTACGCTGAAGAACAATGACTATTTGCTTTTCCCACAACTTTTGATACTGTACTTTGTAATTGCAGTTGTGGAAATTGGTCAAATCCCTAGCAACTCCCACTGCTGCTCCTGCTTTGTTTGGAGGTGCTTTATTAGGCTATGTTGTGTATGATGTAACTCATTACTACTTGCATCATGGACAGCCAACAATTGGAGTGCCTAAAAGTCTTAAGGTAAGACGATATGTTTGTTAACACCTATCTAACGACTTCATCGTGGTTATTTGGTTAGTTTTTTGTGATGTCTGTTCTCAGGTTGATAAATTGTCAGTTTGGGAAGATGCTTTTAGATCCCTGCTGGTTTCTTTAGTTAAATTTTTGAACTAACAACTGGAAACTGTTATAGCGTTTGCAAATTATGTTAGTCATTTGTGGTACTTGAGAGTTGAGACTTGTTTCAGGTTATAATTTGTGGCTCAATCTTTTCGTTAGGGTAATATCTGCCTAGAGTTTGTCTCGGAGACGGGACTGGGGTTGTTTTGAAGTGATATTTTCATCCCAATTATGAATCTTGAAAAGGTGCTGTGTCCGTAACTTGTTCTGTGATCCTAACCGGTGATTTTTTGCCTTGTTTCACAGAAATATCACTTGAATCATCATTTTCGTATTCAGGACAAAGGTTTTGGCATCACCTCCGCTTTCTGGGACAAAGTGTTTGGAACACTACCACGTTCAAAATCAGCCAAGAACAGATGATTCACTTTTGATAGGAGAATCACAGCATCAACCGCTATTTATTAGAAGCCTATAATTTCTTTTCCTTTGAAATCCAGTTCCAATTTTTTTATATGCCACTATATTCATGTTACAGTTTAATTGGAAGTTGGCATTTCAGCCTTGTGACAGCGTGTGTAACGGTTACATAGCTTGGCTGCAAAACATTGTGTTCTTTAGTCCCTCTAGGTTGTATTTATCTTCATCATTGGGCTGTATGTTGGCAAACTATTGTATCTTGTACCAGTTTGGCAATAGGAAAAATCTGATGAATGCATGGCAATTCTTTTTCCCGGTAGACTAACTTGACTAACTAGATTTTCAATATACGGGGTTGAATTATTTTGAAGGAGAGCTTTGGAATAACTGGTAAAGTTGTTGCCAAGTGTCGCGGGTTCAAGTGGTGGAAACAACCTCTTGCAGCAGGGCAAGGCTGTGTATAATATAGACCTTTGTGGTCCGATCCCTCTCCGAACCCGGTGCATGGCGGGAGCTTTAGTGCCTTTTTGGTTTTGACTTATTTTATAAGGTCGTTAATGGCAAAGTGCATTATCATGCAAGGAGGTTCCTCTTGTACGCTGATACTGAGCTCTCCACGTGATATTTCAGGGCATAAACCAAACTTTTGGATTGAAAGAAACATATCCTGTGTATTCTCACAAAGTGGGATCTGGTGAGGGTAAAATGTACGCAATTCATACCACTACCTCCAAAAAAGTAGAGAGGTTGTTTCTGATAAACCCCGGCTCAGGACAAAAGACAATAAACAAGTGAGAATATACAAATGTGATGGATGTGTACTGGAATACGCTGGTATGTTGTTGCAAATGTAATGGAGTTCTTTGAGTGGAATATATTGTTTATTATTATTATTAAGCTTATGTATCATGAGGTATAATGTTGTTTCATGCCTACCCTTCTCTCTCCTGTCTTTTCCCCAATCACAATCTTGCAATTGCTACAGAAGAAAGAATACAAACAAAGACTATGAAAACAAAAGATACTTTATATAGCCTTAAAGTTGTTGCCTTTTGGTACATAGAAAAGAAAAAAGAGGAAAAGGAAATGCACCATAGTTGAACCTTTGTCCCCCTCTAATAATAGTGTTTTCACTTTCTACTTCACACCACCTTCCTCCATGATTTACAATTTAAACATGCCTTATTGAAACATTTGTTTAGATTCCTTTAAATCATCCTCTCTCCTTCTATGCTTCTTCCCAATATCTATTATTTATTTATAAATCGATACGCGTGACCAGACATAAATAAGTCTTCAGTCCCTCTATATTATTGTCCAAGATCATGTCATGTTTCAACAGTCCAACACTATCATGTCTTGACCCTTGTAATGCTCTTGCTTCTTGTCTCAGCTTTCTTTAGGATTTTGCTCTGGATTTCCCCTATTAAAATTCCTCAGATACTGAAGATTTTTATTGAGCCTAAATTTTGATATTTCCAAGCATGTCTTTTCCATGGAAGAAGTTGAAGAAGACAAGTATATCTCAATTGGTAAAGGACCATGTTTGTTCTCACACTCCTCTTATGGTGCAGACTGGTTTCCCCACTTCCCTTGTGCATCTTTTTGTCAAGAATCATCAAAGGTTCATGAAAACTTCCAAGAAAAAGAGGCCTCCGTCTCCACTGGTGGCTGAGCCCCCTTTGAGCTCTCTATCTTCTATGAGTTTGCCTTTATCCTCTCCTTTAACTCCACCTCCCCCGGGGCGTTGCACAATTAAGAGATCCCGGTTAAAGGGCTGTCCGGAAATAGGTGAAAGAATTGATCTTGATGAAGCTGTTGATAAAGATAAGGTGTTAATAGCCCTTCTGAAGATCTTTCTGGTGGTGGTTCTGGTTTTAGGAACAAATAAGCTTATGCTGGGAATAACCATGTCAGCATTCTTGTTGTGTTTCTTTGAATATTCGAGAGAACGCGTCTATAGATTGTGCATGCCTTGTGCAGGAGCAGAAAGGAGTGAAATGGTTGAGATGGAAGACGAGGAAAAAGATTGTATTTTTAAGGCTCCATTGGCACAAGAAAATCTAGCGAAACCTCGTTTTTCTGGTGTTGCTAAAATTCATGTTCTAAAGCCCCCTCATGGAGAGGAAGTTCAATGTGTTATGGAGAAAACTGACGAGTCCAGTAGGGGTAGCAAACTGAAATCTCATAAGTTTGAGATGAAATCCAAGATGAAGAGATTTCTTGCAAAGAAGTTAAGAAGGAAAACAAGCAAGGAATTAGGGAGTCAGGTGATATCAATAAGGGAAAATGAAGAACTTGAAGATTTCAATGACTGTCAAGAAAGCTCAGAACAAGTGTTTGATGCAACCATAGTTAAGGTAGATAGTTCAACCAGAAAAGTGCAGAACTCAGCAAGTATTGTTCTCCTTTTGGTTGTTCTAGTTGGCCTTACCGGAGGTCGGACATTTGCGCTTGTGTTTACGCTAACATGGTGCATAATGTCCAAACAAGTTTTGCTCATTTAGATAGTTTAGTTATGCTTCTTATGAAATGCTGATCATTAGTCTTGGTGGAATGCTCAACATTTGGTTGGTTGATCACTTAGCTGCTGATTTTGTATTATGTCTTGTAAAGTTTCTGATACAAAGATTAAAATTTGTCCATCAACTGAGCTACTAATATTCACAAAATGCCCAAATTGAATTGCTACCTACACTAGATTTGAAATATGCTTTCTTTTTTTTTAATTGCATAAAGGGAGGAAGGGGAAAGAGGAAGGGAATATTTTGGTACTAATGGAGTTTGAACCCTCCATCTGTACCATAACTCGTTGGTATGGTTTTAGATGCCCAACTTTTCCAACCATTGTTGTGAAAATTTCATTTATGCTTGGAAAAGTTGGCGCACTAAATTTTATTGTTAATTTTAGTTTTCTACACAATATCTCATATTCGTATAGATTTCAATTAATTTGAATTTATAATCACGTAAGGTTTATTAAAGGTGGGAAATACACGAGGAAATTTATGCCTAGTGTCCCCCAAAATATTCGATCTTAAAATTTTGTTTCCAAAAGTGTCTGATCTTGAATTTTTGTCCTCACTTGATAAATTTTTTAAATAGAGACTTTGATATTAAGTTATTAACAATTTAGTATGTATTTGTACAAATAATGTAACAGAAAATATATAAAAATCTAACAAAAATAATAACAAATAAATAAAAGGGAAAATGTTGAAAAAAATATTAAAACATTAGGAAAAACTTTCCAACATATGAAATAACTTTGAAATTGATAATTTCAACGTTTATTTATAACATAGAACTTGTGGTCAATTGTACATGTTCACTATCTTGAAATGTTTTAAAGATAATTTACACAAATACATAAACTTAAGAGACATAACTACATAAAATTCTTCATCTTTTAAAATATTTTATAAAATCTAATATTTTGTCTTTTTTCTCTCGATACATATTAAATAAGCAAGTAATATATTTGCATTTATTTAGGAGAGTAAATCATGAGAGAAAAATTCTTAAATATCTTAAACAATAAAAATCAAATTAAAAAATTTTCATTAAATGTTATCATTTGCAATTTACAATATGGTTCAATTTTTTTCATCTCTATTAATCTTGTTTTCTTAAAATTTTGAAATTTTACTATGTGTTTCATGTTGACAAACATTCATGTTCTTTTAAAAAATCTTCATACTGTAAAAGCTAAAAAATCTCTTAATTTTTGCAGAAATCATAGCAATGACGATGACAACTTCAATGGCATCACCCTTCTGTCTGCTGCTTGTCAACCCTTTAAGACAATACTCATTGAGAGAAAAAAAGAGAAATTGAGCAATGATGCTAAGTTTTCGATGAAAACGGCGGCAAAGACAACAGTCGCAGTGGAGGAGTTGTTGGTATATTTAACTGCTTCTCAAAGAAGGTTGAGAGAGTTAATGGGTAGTGGAGAAGATGGAGAAGAAGATCACCTCATTAAAATAAATTTCATGATACATACGAATGTATCATCATGCATATGTATCATAGTAAAAAAAGTATTTTTTTATTCATGATACATATGAATGTAGTTGCATGCTAATGTATCATAGTATACTAATTCATATATAATATGACGTTTATTAGTATTTGTTCATGAAACATGGGAATGTATTTTTGTGCATGAGTATCATAGTAAAAAAAAAAGAGAGAAAAAACATAAAGGCACCATTGCAGTAGTCCCGAATTTGTAAAAAAATGCTTTAACTCTGTGGGTGTTCTATTACCCCACGAAATCAGTTCTAACGATAACAAATACGCACTTTGTACTCCAGTTGTGTTCTCATGTTAGGTGTGTGTGTCTCACCTCCTATTTATCACTTTTTTCTATCTGTTTGATAAATGATCGGGTAAAAACTCAATTTTTTCACAGTTTAATTCATTTCACTCTCCATTCTCTTTTCTTTCTCCGATGAATCTCACCGCTAAGAAAATTCTATGGTCGCCTCTTTTTTCTTTCTCTGCTGAATTCCACGACCATTTCACTCTTTTTTATTTTTTTTTATTTTACTGCTTGATTTTTTTCAATGATTTGTGTATTTCAAAATTTTCAAAAATTTCTTCACTTCTCCGGCATAGTTATATATTTTAATTTTTTTACCGCATTTAGAAGTAAAAAGTGACGTCAATTTTTTAACATAATGAATTTTAGTCAAAATTTGTTTCATTTATATTTCAAGTTTTTTTTTTTCAATTTTGATGCTCATATCTACGCTTTATTTTCAATTTTGATTGCATTTAAGTTAGACATTTGCTCTGTTTTCTTGTTTTCATTTGTTGTTGTGTTTGAAGTTGATATTGTGATAAATCTGTAGTTGAAAATTAATGGATTCTTTCTTTCTTCTTGTTTGGAGAAGATGAGTTGCTATCAATGGAGG
This sequence comes from Capsicum baccatum var. pendulum, assembly GCA_030864225.1. Lineage (NCBI taxonomy): Eukaryota > Viridiplantae > Streptophyta > Magnoliopsida > Solanales > Solanaceae > Capsicum > Capsicum baccatum. The sequence goes on along the minus strand of CM061551.1, from coordinate 132,634,292 downwards.
TTTTGAGACTATTAATGAAAGTTTTGAGGATGTAGATTGAAGAAAAAAAAATTAATTGGTAATGCTACGTAGTAGCTTTATACTGATTTGGGGGTATAATATAATGCCACATGGCAGTTTTATATTGATTTAGGGGTAGAATTTAACCATTCATGCGCCCCTTATTCGTTGGCATTACACTTGCTCTGAAAATGCATCCAAGTGGTGTATTTATTGTAGTTGAAATTAGTTTGTGGGGTAATAAGACACCCCCACAAACTTTAAGTGTCTACTTGCAAATTCGGGACAACTTCGGTGTTGCCTTTTATATCTTTTCTTTAAAAAATATATATAATTTTTGTTCATGATACATATGAATGTACTTGCATGCGTGCATATTCATCATAATGCAAAAGACTGTATTTTTTTAAGGCATAATACATATACATGGCCTTAACTTGATATCAAATCACATTTATGACCTACAACTTTGGATGTACACAAATAGACACTTAAACTTGTCTAAAGTTAACAAGCAGATACACACGTCCTATGTAGCATAATACACGTAAGATATCATGTCGGACAAGAATTTATCACGTATAGGACATATATGTCTACTTGTTCAACTTTATACAAGTTTAAGTGTCTACTTGTGCACACCCAAAGTTGGAGGTCATAGATGTAATTTCATTCCAAGTTAAAGGACATGTCTATGTATTATGCCTTTTTTTTATTCATGGTACATATGAATGCATCTGCATGTTCATGTAACAAATTTAACAACTTTGTATGTATACAGTGGATTAGTATGTGTTTATGATACATATGAATATCTATTCACATAACTATATTATTCTTGATATTAAAGTACATTAATTTTTATCAAAATAAATTAATGTATCAATCACAAGTATCAAATATATATGCATCATGCATATGTATCAAATAGAGGTATAAAAAAAAAGGATATATATATAGGAAAAAGTCATCAAAATCATCCTAAACTATACTCAAAAAATCACTGACACACTCAAACTATTGTGACGGTCTATTACACACTTATATTACATAAAAGTGAATTTTTTTTCCACCTTAAAGCTGATGTGTCAAAAATTTAAAAAGAAAAAAAAAGAAAAATCTGTCCTGGAATCAAATTAAAGCAAAAAAAAAAAAAACGAAAACCACTTTTTCTTTATACATTCTCCATGGATAACCTTCTCTACTTCTTTTTCTTCTTCATGTCATTAATTTATCTTCTCTAACGTTTTTCTTATCAAAGCCACTTCATTGTCTTTCACTAATCGACTTTTTATTATAACCATTCTCCGTCTCGAGCTCGAACGAAATTCGCAATACTAAGGGATTTGATGATGGATTGATAAAATTGATGGTGTTATGTCTCTTATTTTCCATAATTCACAATAAAGTTGTCAGTTTTGGTGATGAATGTTGGGTTTACGGTTATGGGTGTGATTAGTTCTGATGGTGATAACGATAATGGATCTGGTGGTGAACAATTTAGCAAAATAATTTAGCGTGAAAATAAAATTCTGATATGATTATTGTTGTGAATTTCAACATTGACAGTGATGGTGGTTTAATTTTGATAAACATTAAAATCTATTGATGTGGTGTGATTTTGATGTGAATTCAATAGCAGGTGTTGAATTTGTATAGTGATTTTTTTAATAATATTTTATGGCGAAAATAATTGTGATATGATTTCGATGATGAGTTTAGTTATGGGTGTTGAATTTTATGGTGGCTCTTGCAATTTTTAGTGGTAATAATGGTGGCGATATGATTTCGATTTGTAAATTTTATGGTAGCAGTGGTTGTGGGGTGATTTCGGTGGTAAATTTAGTTGTTAGTGTTGAAATCTATGGTGGTGGTGATATGAGTTTGGTGACGATGAGGCAATGGTGGTGATTTAGTGGTGGGTTTTGATGATGAATAGGGAAGAAGAAGCATTGGGGTGACTTAGACTTTCTTTTTTGAAAATCTGATATAAAAACTGATGTGGCAGTGACATTGTGATTACATATACGCGAGTGTGTAACATCTTCCATCGTGTGACTGATTCTATGTGCGTCATGATGGAAATAAATTTACTTTTAAATAGTATAGGTGTGCATTATGTCACTCTAATAGTTTAGGTGTGTCTTCGACTTTTCGAATATAGTTTAAGGTGAAAATGATGATTTTTTCCTATATATATATATATATATATATATATATATATATATATATGACCAAAGTGGAAATGTTTCGATAAGTGGAAATGTTTCGATAGTTAAAAATGTTTCAATTGAAATCAAGTGTAGCTTTATCAGATTTGTAAATCCTACTCAGTACTCCCTCTCTCTCATCGTTTCTTCATTTTGAAAACTCTTATACTATATATATTTTCCCCAGATTTTTGCTTTTTTTTTTTAACTTACCCTGTTCATCTCTTCCTCCTAATCTATGTTCTTAACATCATACTTCTTTAACCACACCCCGGAATATTGTTACCTGGCAACTAACACTCGTCCTATGTCTATTCTGCAGACTTGGCGGACTATCAAGGCCAGAATTCCTAGGAATTTACAGGTTAATCCATCGTTGTTATCAAGAAATTAAGAGGCTAACCATATACTATGGGTAAGAATTTTAAAGAGAATTTAATTTACATGGTAAGCAGACATATGTAATTTAAAACATGGATATAGAAAATCATAACAATAATATTTTTGTGGGGAAAATATATAAGAACTTACATGAAGTAACTAGAGGAGAGGTTTCCCTTTCGGGAACCCCCTAAAGAGCTGATAGAAACCTTGAAGCTTTTATTAAAAAACAAGTTAATTGTTATAAAGTTTATACAAGGATAGCAAGGTTGGACCAGGTTTTTTGGAGAAGGGGTTTACACATTTTAGATAAGATGGGTTGGAGTTGGGTGATTTCTACTCTACTTTGCTTCTGAAATTGCTTGCCTTTTATAGACAAATATTTCAGAAAGGAGTGGTGTAAAACATACTACGTGGCCATCACAGAGTGGGCCGACACTTTTTGATAAGGATAAGAAAGAAAGTTTCAATAATGCAAGCCGGGTGCGCATTGGGCCCCATCGTCACATGCATATTTCGACTTCTTTCAAACTTATCCGGACGCGTGCTTCATCAGTTTTTCTTTCTTTTCAGAAAGTAGTGATAAAGGAAGCACTTACAGGACATAAAGTGGGCATCCCCACTTGACATATATATTTACAAGACATAAAGTGGGCATCCCTACTTAGTCATATACCTATAGTACAATGTTTGTCTTCAAGTGTCCAAGTTGTGCAGGGCGATTGAATCAAAACTCATTCCTGAGTCATCATCCTCATACGGGTCCTGTGCATCTTGGAAATTAAAATTGTTGTCTTCATTATCTTCGTCTAAATTATTGTCTTGCTCTGGAGTGACTTCATTTGAATTAATGAGCTGTTCTGGAACAACTCTGTCTGAATTACTGGGTTGTTCTATAGATTGTTCATTTACGTATTTCTCTTGAGTCTGGCTACTGAAAAATTTATCTAACGTCTGTTTAATTATGGTTTCTATTGTTTGATTTTTTCTCTTGGCTATTAGAGTCTTTCTAAGCTTATTTTCTGATTTTGTTAGTTTAGTCTTTGATGAAGAACATCCTTCATCTTCACTTTTTGGCAAAGTGAAATTATGGTTTCTATTGTCTGATTTTTTCTCTTGGCTATTAGAGTCTTTCTAAGCTTATTTTCTGATTTTGTTAGTTTAGTCTTTGATGAAGAACATCCTTCATCTTCACTTTTTGGCAAAGTGACAGCCATCAACGGATTTGGTTTGTCTTTACCGGCTACCGTTTGAGCCGGACTAGCTGTACCCACATCCGGTACAGTGGATTTCTTAGCATTTAGAGGGAAATGCACACCCTTCTCATCCATTTTTTGAGGAGATGGAGAACTCTGTTCTGGCATAGTCTGTGTCTGAGCATTCGTCTTATTTGTAGAGTGCTGCTGTCTGAGTCTGGTTTCTAGTATCTGAATCTGTTTAATTAATCTATTATCCTCCATGATAAGGGACTCTTTTTGAGTATTCAATGATTTGAAGTTTTCCTTCATGGAAGAGCAATGGTCACAAAAAATTACTTTCCCAGTATCTTTATGTATATTATATTGTGGAATCTGATCTGGGTTTTGTCTAAGGGAAGGAGAAATATAGTAATTTGGTCCTAGGTATCCTCTGGCATGGTTTGTGGCTTCAGTAAAATCATTAAAACCTTTAAACAGAGGAGTTTTAATTCCTTGTAGGGAGTCTAAAACTTCTAACCATGTTTGAAAAATTCCATTGGTTTTACCATGTATTACTACGTAATATTTAAAACGGGGTTTATTCTTTTCTGAAATATACTGGCACAAAGCGTTCATAGAATCCATGAAATGATTACGGCTTTGTTTATTATACGAGATCCATAAATTGTCTACTAAACATTTCTGGGTTCTATCTAAAACGTAGTCTGGTCTAACTCTGAATGACAGATTGCTTTCTGGGAATGCAACTAAGTTAAATGGTCCGAATTGAATTCGTTCCAGTGTCTCTAAAGCGTCTAAGGGTCTAAAATGTAAATTACCTAACATTGTCTGTTGGTACGCATCTGAAGAAGAGGCCACTCCCTTTCCTTTGTCAGCGGGAGGTTGTCTTGTTGGTCTCATTCTGAAAGCAAATAAGTAACATTAAGTTTATTTGTTTATTCCTAGCTGAAGTCTACTTAGTTGATCTGCCAATGCATTTTCTTTCCCTTTAATATGTTCAAATACTATTATTTTGTAAACAGATATGGTGTCTGTAAAATTTAACCATCTTCGTCTGCTACTATTCTTATCATTAATTTTTTGTTGAAATTTGACTATTGCTTCACAATCTGTTCTTACCAATATTTCGTCCTTATATAGTATATATAGTTTGAAACTATTTAGGCCGTATATAATTGCAAGTACCTCTAAATCTATGGCGCTCATATTTCCTTTTTCCTTATAAGCACCGCTTTGGTATCCGCATATTTGTTCTTCATTTTTACTACTATATTTATTGGGTCTTGCTTTTAAGATAGCTCCCCATCCTAGGTCACTACCATCCGTCTGAATGATTAAATAATCAGACTCTAAGGGAATTTTTAGGTCTGGTATATTTTTGATTTTTTCTTTAATGTTTTGAACTAATTTAATATCTTCTATATTAAAATTCTTTTGTCCTTTACTACCAGTTTTAGCATATAATGGTCCAGCTATTTTTCCTAAATCTTTAATAAAATTTCTTGCGTAATTTACTAATCCTAAAAATTTTTGTAAATCCTTTGTAGTTTCTAGTTTGTCTGGCATATCTAGAACCTTTTTTTCTATATGGGGTTGTAGTTTTATTTTACCATTACCAAGGGTTATTCCTAAAAAATTAATATAGGTTTTACATAACTCCATTTTCTTCTTGCTTACTCTTATGCCATGTTTAATAAATAATCTAAATACCATTTGTAAATGTCCTAAATGTTCTTGCATAGTTTGGCTAAATACTAAAATATCATCTACATATACAAGTATGAAATGCTTATATTCTCCGAAAATATTATTCATTTTTCGTTGGAAAATGGGCGGAGCAGTCTTTAATCCGAAAGGCATGACTAACCATTCAAAATGTCCTCCTGGACATGTGAATGCAGTCCATTCGATGCTCTCTGGATGCATCTTGACCTGCCAATATCCGGATTTACAATCGAATTTACTGTAAATTTGTTTACTTTGGATTCTATTTATTAGTTCATTTTTGTCGGGTAGTTTGTACGCATCTGTCCTGGTATTATCATTTAGTCTTTTGTAATTAATTACCATTCTAGCTTTTCCTCTTACTTGTTCACTATGATTTCTTACCATAAAGGCTGCTGATCTATGTCTAGAAGTAGATCTTCTTATGACTCCTAATTTTAAAAGTTCCTTAATCTGTATATCAAATTCATTAGTGTCTTCATTATTTGCTTCTATAGGAGCTGTCTTGATAGTGTATTCAGGATTAATTATATCTAGTCTACACATTAATTCATTGGCATCCCAATGAGCTAATGGTCTTTCCCCTATTATTTCCATTTCATCTAGTATAGATATTATATTATCCAAATCTTTTGGACTATTTATTATTCCTATTTTATCTATTCCTTTCCTGAAGTTGTAGAACTGGGTTTCTATACTTATTAGTGTATATTCTTTTTCTATATTCTCGAGGCACTCTTGCCCCTCTGCATTTAGTAACATATAGTTTTTAATTTCTTCCATATTTTCTCTTGGCAGTTTGCCGCATGAGTTATTTTTACAGTCTTCACAACAAGGTTCTGGAAGAAATTTTCTTTTATTAATATTTAGGGTTCTATGTATCGTAGGCAAGATTTTTGTTTGTACAAGTGTATAAGTTAGATCCTTAAATAGCATTATTCCGTCTCTTGTTAATAAGCATCCTCCTTTATCTTGTATACAAAATTTTAATCCTATAACAAAGTCTGATCCTATATTCAAATCCCTAGCTAATATTCGGTTTACTTTATAGACTGGGTTATAAAATTGATTGCAAGTATTTAAGAAACTTATCTGTGCATTCTCTATATAATAACGATTAATATTTTGAGAGTCATCCATTTGAGTGGCTAATATTGGTCTTTCAAGTGTCTTTACTAAGTGTTCTGGTACTATTGCTTTATTAATTAAGCAGCTAGTACATCCTGGATCTATTAGGGCTAATGTTTCTATTTCGATATTTTGTATTTTAATTTTTACTAAGACTTTAATAGTAGAAAATTCTTTATCTTCATTACATATTAAAGTTGTATCACTATTCATAAGTTCTGCCTCTAATTTTTCTAAATGTACTGTTTCTACCGTTTCTTCTGTATCTGTTTCTTCCTTAGTCTTTCCTTTTTCTAGAGTAGTTAATCTTTGTTCTAAATCATTTAATCGAGTCTCGAGAGTAGATACTCTTAAGTTTAAGATCTGATTATGTGTATATTTCTGTCCATTACTTGTTTGTGATTCAACTTTTATTTTTAAAGTATTTTCTATACAATTTATACATGCTTCTAGGTAACATTTCTTGCATTTCGCTCTATTTTCTTTACTTGGATACCAGCTACATATACTACATCTATTACTATCTAAACCTTTATTTCTTTGGAAATCATGTTCACATTCTTGACTAACATTCATTAAATTATTTATTGTTAGGTTTTTTAAATCTAAATAGTCTATTTCTTGGCCTAATTCATTAACTAAATTATCTTCTTCTGATTCAGAAGAGTCGGATTTTGAGTTATTTTTATCAGTTATATCAATACTTATTATAGAATAGATACTTTCCGTTTCTGACATATATTCATCGACATTTAATAATGTTTCTTGGAAATCTTCTATTAATTGTGAATTTCTTGTTCTATTATTATTTCTTTTTGGGCATACATTAGCTAGATGATCTATGCTGCCACACGTATAACATTCTAATTTATTTTTATAATTTCTATCATTTCTATATTTTCTTACATGTCTATCTCTGTTTAGCCATGGTTTTTTAGCTTTTGATTTTCTTAGAAAGTATTGTTTTCTGCTATATGGTTTCTGATTATTTCTTTTTTTATATTTCCTATGTTGTTTTTGATCATAATTCTGGGTTGTGTATATAACTGATTTATAGAAATTCATTTCATTTTTCTTTAATTGTTTCTGTATTTGTATGTTTGTACATTTTTCGGTTAAGATATCCATTATGTGTTGAGTTCTATGTCCTATTGTCCATTTAAAATTTGGGTTTGCTGCCACTCCATCTCTTTTATACCATCTATCTTCTATTTCTCTTCCTAAGGCTCCGGGTAATTTATTAAATAATTTTTTACCTAAATCTTCATTGAAGGTATTTCCACTAACAGTACAGTAGTAGAAATAATCTTGTAAAAACTTTTTTATGTATACCCAGTGTGAGATACTGAGTTGTTCTAACTTAATTAAGGCTTCCTTTTGTAAAGCTATTAATCCACTATTTGGATCTTTTCCGGTTAGTAACATATGCATTTTTTTTGTAAAATTATAGGGATTTGGACCCATACTTAATAATATTTGAAAGTCATGTGGACAGTTTGTCTTAAAACTCTCCCATGTAGCTTTGGCAGATTCTCCTAAAAAGGTTTCTAAATATTTATACATTGTTTCTGTGTCCGTTTCTGTATAATGTCTTAGGTAATCGGCCGCAACAATTCCTTTCCATAAATCTATTACGGTATCCCACATTTGAGGGTCATGTGCTGCTATATTTAGAATTTTACCTTTGCTACCTCCTTCTTGTAGTTTAATTGGTTCTTCTATAGGCATTCTTTTTCCTGCTGGTTTTATGTATTCTCCCTTAATTTCTGTATCTTGGTTTACCCTTATTGCTGGTCTTCTAGGTACATTGCCGGTACTATAATCTATTGGTTGTGCGTTTTGATTCGTCTGTTGAAAAGGGCTAGCACTTGAAGAGCTAGCTGGTTCAAGTTCAGCTAATTCCTTGTAACTAATGGTAGAACTTAATATTGAGATTGTATCTTCTTCAATCTTATTATAGAAAGATTCATTACTTCTATATCCTAAATTATCCCTTCGTTTTAGACAATTTTTGAAATGTTCTATACATTCGTTTATTTTCATGTTGTCTTTTTGGCATCCTTTACATTTAAAGGTTATATTTCTATATTCTTCTGCCAATTTTTCTGCCTTTTCTATAGCTATATCTACTTCATATCCTTCTTGTAAGACTTCTATATTCATAAATTCGCTCTCTGTTTCTATATTACTTTCTGTCTCATTATCGTCTAAATTTCTTTTTGTTGTATAATTATAATCTGTAAATCTTACTGAGGTTTCTCCCTTACTCGTAGTGTATAGTAAGTGAGAGTCTGGTGTAAACGTTTTTGGTTTTGTAAATTTATTTAGATTCCATTCTAACCCTGCATATATTTCTGGGTCTATTTTTATTGGTTTAATAAGGCTTATTCCTTTGTTTCCCATTATCTCAACTACATCATCCACTTTTAATTTAAATTTTGTGTTACTACTTAGAGTTAACTTACCTATAAAACCTATGCACATTAGTAAATTATTTCCACTATTCATTTCCTCGTATCCTTTAGTTTGGATTCCTATTTTAATATTTCTTTCGAATTCTTTTAGATTCATTAGGAAATCTGGACTAATATAAAAAATGCCGCCATTATTAGTCATATCTACTTCTGTTAATCCTATTATGGATTTTTTAATATCTGACCATCTATCATCATAAATTGTTATTAATACTTTTGCTCCTAAGTTTTTTCTTGTTAATCCTTTTATTCCTATAACAATTAATCCCATATGCATTAAAATCATTTTACTATTCTTTATGTGTTTTAATGAATTAGTATTTACTAAGTCTAATATTTTAGAATCTTCTCCTAAGGCTGATATTTGTTCTTCTCTATAATGTCTATATAATTGATTGTCTGAAGAAAAATATCCTGCGTTATATAACGTTTTAGGATTTAGTAATTTTAACTGATGTTGTTGAAAGATCTGTAAGTCTTTATCTACATCTATTATTTCATTAAGCTCTTGATTTTGTTCTTTATTAGATTGTCTTCTACATATTCTGGATAATATATTATTATTTCCTATCCTGTTTTCTGAGAAACTGACTCTTTGTCTATCTTCTCCTTGTCCTTCGATGGTTCTGCGTCGATTTGATAAAAAGTCCATTTTTGTGGCTTTCTTAATATTTTCTTACGTTCGTTTTGAGGTAGCAAAGGTAAAATTCTAAATATAGCAGCACATGACCCTCAAATGTGGGATACCGTAATAGATTTATGGAAAGGAATTGTTGCGGCCGATTACCTAAGACATTATACAGAAACGAATACAGAAACAATTAAAGAAAAATGAAATGAATTTCTATAAATCAGTTATATACACAACCCAGAATTATGATCAAAAACAACATAGGAAATATAAGAAAAGAAATAATCAGAAACCATATAGCAGAAAACAATACTTTCTAAGAAAATCAAAAGCTAAAAAACCATGGCTAAACAGAGATAGACATGTAAGAAAATATAGAAATGATAGAAATTATAAAAATAAATTAGAATGTTATACGTGTAACAACATAGATCATCTAGCTAATGTATGCCCAAAAAGAAATAATAATAGAACAAGAAATTCGCAATTAATAGAAGATTTCCAAGAAACATTATTAAATGTCGATGAATATATGTCAGACACGGAAAGTATCTATTCTATAATAAGTATTGATATAACTGATAAAGATAACTAAAAATCCGACTCTTCTGAATCAGAAGAAGATAATTTAGTTAATGAATTAGGCCAAGAAATAGACGATTTAGATTTAAAAAACCTAACAATAAATAATTTAATGAATGTTAGTCAAGAATGTGAACATGATTTCCAAAGAAATAAAGGTTTAGACAGTAATAGATGTAGTATATGTAGCTGGTATCCAAGTAAAGAAAATAGAGCGAAATGCAAGAAATGTTACCTAGAAGCATGTATAAATTGTATAGAAAATACTTTAAAAATAAAAGTTGAATCACAAACAAGTAATGGACAGAAATATACACATAATCAGATCTTAAACTTAAGAGTATCTACTCTCGAGACTCGATTAAATGATTTAGAACAAAGATTAACTACTCTAGAAAAAGGAAAGACTAAGGAAGAAACAGATACAGAAGAAACGGTAGAAACAGTACATTTAGAAAAATTAGAGGCAGAACTTATGAATAGTGATACAACTTTAATATGTAATGAAGATAAAGAATTTTCTACTATTAAAGTCTTAGTAAAAATTAAAATACAAAATATCGAAATAGAAACATTAGCCCTAATGGATCCAGGATGTACTAGTTGCTTAATTAATAAAGCAATAGTACCAGAACACTTAGTAAAGACACTTGAAAGACCAATATTAGTCACTCAAATGGATGGCTCTCAAAATATTAATCGTTATTATATAGAGAATGCACAGATAAGTTTCTTAAATACTTGCAATCAATTTTATAACCCAGTCTATAAAGTAAACCGAATATTAGCTAGGGATTTGAATATAGGATCAGACTTTGTTATAGGATTAAAATTTTGTATACAAGATAAAGGAGGATGCTTATTAACAAGAGACGGAATAATGCTATTTAAGGATCTAACTTATACACCTGTACAAACAAAAATCTTGCCTACGATACATAGAACCCTAAATATTAATAAAAGAAAATTTCTTCCAGAACCTTGTTGTGAAGACTGTAAAAATAACTCATGCGGCAACCTGCCAAGAGAAAACATGGAAGAAATTAAAAACTATATGTTACTAAATGCAGAGGGGAAAGAGTGCCTCGAGAATATAGAAAAAGAATATACACTAATAAGTATAGAAACCCAGTTCTACAACTTCAGGAAAGGAATAGATAAAATAGGAATAATAAATAGTCCAAAAGATTTGGATAATATAATATCTATACTAGATGAAATGGAAATAATAGGGGAAAGACCATTAGCTCATTGGGATGCCAATGAATTAATGTGTAGACTAGATATAATTAATCCTGAATACACTATCAAGATAGCTCCTATAGAAGCAAATAATGAAGACACTAATGAATTTGATATACAGATTAAGGAACTTTTAAAATTAGGAGTCATAAGAAGATCTACTTCTAGACATAGATCAGCAGCCTTTATGGTAAGAAATCATAGTGAACAAGTAAGAGGAAAAGCTAGAATGGTAATTAATTACAAAAGACTAAATGATAATACCAGGACAGATGCGTACAAACTACCCGACAAAAATGAACTAATAAATAGAATCCAAAGTAAACGAATTTACAGTAAATTCGATTGTAAATTGATGATAGGCGGATTTACACGCCTATATCAATATATTTTGCCCATATTTTAGCCTAGTTTTGAGAACTAATTATCTATTTCATGCACTTTTAGTCCTTTTTCCTGTAAATGAGCTAACAAACATGATTAGGAAAGTTTCAGGTATAAATGATGCAAAATACAACATTTTACGGCTTACTTGACGCAAAAGAAAGCTCACAAACGAAGTAGAAGGGAGCTGGACGCCTAAGGACCAAAACTGCTGCATGGAAAATCTGTCCCGGGCTAAAACAGCATTTCTGGAGACTTTGGGGACTTACAGACACGAAGCTGGATTTTGACAATGATACATTAACCTAGTACAATTGGGTTATGTATTTCATTAGTTTATTTGGATTAGGAGAATGTTACATTAACCTAGTACAAATGGGTTAAGTATTTCCTTAGTTTAGTAGGATTTGGTTATTTATTTCATTAGCATAGTAGGAGTAGGATAGGAGTATTATAAATACCCTATCATGCTAGAGATTTTTAATTAAGTCCTCCCTTAGTGGAGAGGTAAGTCCTCCCTTAGTGGAGGCAACTCCTCCCTTAATTCAGAAATTCATTCTTAAACTATTAATTTTCTTCCATCTCTCTCATCTTCCACCACAAACACTTCTAATCTATTTTTCTATTCTTAAATTCCACAACAAGAGAATTGTTACTTGCTAGGGAATCACCAAAACCACACGCCTATCATCTACTTCTCACGCCATCAACCATGCAAATCGTGATATCCTTCGCATTCATGGGTAACTAAACCTCTTAGTTGGGGTTATGGAAGCCGAATGAGTTACTATCTATTGCTGTGAGTTTGTGAGTTCAAGACACGTATATTGCTTATATTATTATTCTCTTCATCTTAATCTACATTCTTTGCGGTTGCAAACGCAAGAATACGCCAGTCTAACATTTAACTTGTTCGCGAGAAAGGTTATTTGTCTGGAAAAGAGATAATGTCAAGGTAGTAGGACACCCTTTCCTATTAAAAAGCTAGTGCCGTAACTAGACTAACCTCTTGGAGAATTCGTACCATTAGACACGCTTTAAGCTCGCGAGAGTTAAAGTGAAATAGTCCTTGTTTAGGTCGCGAGACGCTTGGATTTACCATCGACTACAATTCTCTATAAGCAATTGCATGTCAAGACTCTACACACTCATAGCCAATAGAGACGTATACCTCAGAAGGTGGACATAACCCCAACGCTTCAATTCTCATTGTTTCACAACCCACGAAATACTCTCTTTTTACTTTGCTATTTTCAGCTTTTATTTCATTACTTTGGTTACTTATTACAATCCCCCCTTCTTACGAGACTTGCACCAAAAGTCTATTAATTTTTCTTACTTGTTGACCAAGCTATTCCCTGTGGGATCGACACCCAACCCAGGTTGGGTTCTATATTTGCTATCGACCGCTTTACACTCCTACGAGAGCTGTAGATTGAGCGTTATCAAAAATTGGCGCCGTTGCCGGGGAATACGAGTGTCAATCAAGTTCGTGATAATTACTAGACCCTTTGGTCAAAGATTCTCGTACTTTTACGTTTAGTTTTTGTTTTTGTTTATTGCAGGTTTTTCTTTTAGTGCATGCCCCATACTAGAAGTTCTGGTCAACCGTTATTACCAATCAATCCGGAACCACAACGAATTGGAAGAATGGAAGCACAAGCTGAAATCGACAGGATGGCTGCTCAACACGAGCAAGCAAGATTAGCTGCTCTTGCCGCTGCTCAAGTCCAACAACAAAACATTGATAATCCTGGGCGAGCAACAAATCCTGACGATGAAGATTTAGGTGATGACGAGTTACTAAACCCTAGGCGTGATGCTGAAATTATAACACCTGCCAATCGAAGAGGTCGACAAGCTCGGTATAGGTATGACCGCCAACCTTTGCAACCAGCTTTCGACGATGATGATGATGATCTTGATGGTGCCGGATCCACTGGAGCTATAATTCCACCACCATTAGCGCCCGGAGCCAAATTCAACATCACTAGCACCATGATTCAGTTATTGCAACTCAAGGGGTTATTTGGTGGACTAGCAGGCGATGATCCGAATATGCATCTCATCAACTTTATTTCTACATGCAAGTCTTTTGACAATCCTGGTGTTGGTCAGAATGCTATTCGATTACGTCTATTTCCATTGTCTCTGTCTGGGGAGGCAACACTATGGTTGAATGGGCTGACTCCTGATTCAATTACAAATTGGAGGCAATTGAGAGACGCTTTCCTAGAAAGATTCTTTCCGCAATCCAAGAGGGCTCAATTGAGAGATGAAATCAGCAACTTTCGTCAGCTTCCCTCTGAAGCTCTTCACGAAACATGGGAGAGGTTCAAAACAAAGCTAACGAGATGCCCAAACCATCACATGACTAATGTTCACCTCATGGAGATTTTGTATAGAGCCTTGAATTCAATAACTAAACCAGTGGTGGACAACGCAGCTGGAGGTTCTTTTATGGACCTTACCTTTGGTCAAGCAAGCAATATGCTAGATCGCATGACAAAGCAAAGTAGAGCTTGGCATACCAGGGATTCTGAGGTAGCAAGCCCCACTTTATCTATTGGCATGTCTGCAGACCAAAAAAGAAGAGAAGAAGAACGTGAGCAAGACATGGCGCACATGAAAACACAATTGGATCTTCTGACAAAGCACTTATTATCAGGGAAGACTGAAAAAGTGAAAGCTGTAGCGCTAAAAGGAAGAGACGAATCTGATTCTGAAGAAGAGGCCAACTACTTGAACAACCAGGGGGGTTTCCGTGGGAATGCCCAAGGAAACCAAGGTCGGAACTATTATGATAAATCTGGAAGCAAAGACCAAGGTAGTTGGAAGAAAAATAATGAAAATAGTGGTTTGTACGTTCCCCCTGGTAAACATGATACCACCACATCTAATTCTATGGAAGACATGATGGCTAAGTTATTGAAAGGAGTGGAAGCAACGAGCGCGGGAGTTAAGGAGGTGATTGATGATTTGTCCTCCATGAAGCAACTAGTTGATTCTCATTCCACTTCTATCAAGAAAATAGAGCAGCAGTTGAGCCAACTTTCAGCAGCATTTAATCAAAGAAAGGCTGACACCTTACCAAGCGATACTGTGCAAAACCCAAAGAATGATGGGTCATGCATGGCCATCACTACCAGAAGCGGTAAGGTGCTGGAAACTTCAGCAAAAGGAAAGCAATTGGTTGACGAAGTTGCAGACATGGATGCTACACTTACTGACGTTACAAGAGGAGAAGAAGCCGCAACAACTACTCCCAACGTCAAGGACGTTTCACCTAGTGACGTGCAGCCTGGAAAAGTGGAAAAACGGAAGCTAGAGGAGAAGAAAGCCGTGGAGAGAACACTTCCATACCCACCACCACCTTTTCCCCAAAGATTGAAGAAGGTGGCCGATGACACTAAGTTCAGCAAATTTATGACCATGTTGAAGCAGCTGACTATTAATGTTCCGTTGGTAGAGGCACTTGAACAAATGCCTGGGTATGCGAAGTTTATGAAAGATCTTTTGACTAAAAAGAGGGAAGCAAGTTATGAGCTGAAGGATGATGTGCATCATTGTAGTGCAATTGCTACCCGATCGATAGTTCAGAAGAAGGCCGACCCCGGAGCTTTCACTATTCCTTGCACCGTCGGATCTTTGAACTTTACCAAAGCATTGTGTGACTTAGGAGCCAGCATCAACTTGATTCCACTATCCATCTACAAGAAGTTGGGGCTAGGCGATCCGACACCAACCAATATGAGGCTCGTGATGGCTGATAGGTCGGTAAAACGACCTGTGGGTATCTTGAGTGATGTGTTGGTGAAAGTTTCTTCATTCATCTTTCCTGCAGACTTTGTTATTCTGGATTGTAAGGAGGATTCTAAAGTTCCCATAATCTTGGGACGTCCTTTCCTTACAACTGGAAGTGTGCTTATTGACATGAAAGATAATGAGCTTTTGTTTCGAATTAATGACGAAGTGGTACGGTTTGATATATGCAAAACAATGAAGCAGCCCAGCGATATGAATGAGTTATTTGTAGCTGATGTTCATCATGAGGATACGAAAACATTATCTATAGAGAAACAGCCTACTGTTGAGCCATTGTCTGTTGTGCCACTGAAAGTTGAGCATGAAGATAATGAAGGTTATGAAGAACTTATGAGTGCTCTAACAGAAATAGAGCCTTATACTCCTAAGCAACCAGATTGTGATCTCAAGAATCAACCAAAAGCGAAGACTCCCTTTGACGAGCCACCAATGCTAGAATCGCAAGAGCTTCCCGATTATCTAAGGTATGTGTTCTTGGAAAGTAGAAATATACTTCCGGAGAGTATAGATGATTTAAGTGAACCGCACGTCGAAGCTCTCATCTCTGCTCTGAAGAGATACAAGAGAGCTATGGGTTGGACTATTGATGATATAATTGGAGATTCTCCGGGAAAATGTAAGAGCCATCTTGAAGAAGATCGCATGCCCACAGGTAAGCCTCATTGTCGTCTAAGTCCTTTCAGAAAATGATCCATCACTTACCTCGACGAAGTCTAAGTACTCGAGGTAACTATGTCGAGCCACGACAATAAATAACGCGCTAGATGGGAGGCAACCCATCGTTTTATTGTTTTATCATTTCATCGTTTTATCGTTTTTATACTTGTTTTGTTTTTGATAAATAAAAAATCCAAAAATAAGAGTCGTGCCACGACCAAAACTAAGGCGCTTGGTGGGAGGCAACCCATCGTACTAATCGTTTTCATTTGATTTTGAGCAAAAATAGGTGCAAGAAGTATTCAACGAGGAGATCGATTTCAATTGACGATTTGGACGCATTGTATGGTAAAGTTGGTAAGTTAGGAATGGTGATGCATAAGGCTATGGATTGAGCCTTTTCCTCGTCAAAATAGGCTTCGAGGAAGGCTAGGCCTTGGTAAAAATAGGCCACGAACGATGCACAACCTATTCTATAGCCTAAGGACTCGGAATCTAGTGTGCTATACACTATGCGCCGCCTATTCCTAGGTATGCTTTTGACTATGCGCCGCCTATGCTATGGCATTTGGTCTCAGTATCTCATGTGCCATAGACTATGCGGCGCATATGTCTACAAATTCCATAGACTATGCGGCGCATATGTCCCATTATGCCATAGACAATGCGCCGCATATGTCATTGATATGCCGAGTGATATGCGCCGCATATGTGGTGTTTTTGTCTCCAAATCCGATTGTAAATGGGTCATAACCCGACCCATACTCTTCCTATATAAAGGGGACTTAGTTTTATAACACAACCACATTAGAAACAACCCTAAAGGCGCCGCATAACCCTCCAAATCTTCTCAAAATTTTCTTCTTTTGCTCTTCCAATTCACAACAACTTCTCCACAAGCTTCAAGCAAGTACAATGGCACCTAAATCAAGGCAAGGCAAGGAGAAGGCTACCACGTCCCAAAAGGGCAAGAAGAGAAGTCGAAAAGACCAAGGAGAATCATCCTCAGCACACCTACCACGCAGAATGTTCGGAATAAAATGGGTTCTTGAGGAAGAAGCCAAAGCATGGTACAGCAGCAACAAAGAAAGAAAATATGTGCACGTCGACTTGATCAACAAGGAGACCTTAGCAAAGAAGGAGCCGTGAATGTTGGCAAAAATAATAGCTTTGAAGCTGGATTTCATCTTCCGTGACATGGGAGAGTGCAATCTTGACTTAACAAGAGAGTTTTATGCCAACTGGTCGCCGACCACAACAGGCAATGAAGTCAAAATTCGGGGCCAAGTGTTACATCTTACAGCGGATTGGATCAACTCTTTTCTTGCCTTACCTTCGGTCGACACTGCACCATTCAAAGAGCTGTACAGCAGGCCTCCTTATAGAGCGATACGACACACGCTTTGTGGAAGTAGATCAATGGCAAGGTGGGGCAGACATAAAGAAACAGGTCGACACAACACCTTCCCCTATGCTCCACTAAATAGGGAAGCAAGAATCTGGATGCGTATTGTCAACTCATGTCTTATTCCTGGGACTCAATACACCAAGATATCGAGAGATAGAGTGTGTTTGGTCTATGCTTTGATGACGAATGTCCCTATCAACTTTGGGGAAATCATTCGATCTACCATGAGGAAGGACAGACTCCACAAAAAGTCTCATTTCACATTCGGCAATTTGTTGACAGCAATGTTGTGGAAGGAGGATATCGAAGAGGAACCAGATGACCACAAACTCCCACACAACCCAAAGAAGGTTGACCTCACCAAGGTCAAAGATGCTAAAACAACTCATGGAGTCAACCTTACTACTGCGGAGAGACATGCTCGTGATGAGAGTTTCTTCCGTCATCTCTATGGCATGACATGATTCACTATGATGAGTGGTGGACGTATTCCAACTGCTGAAGAGCTCCAACAGCTGGACCACGACTACCCAATGAACATGCATGCATGGGAGATGTGTGGAGTGGGTGTATATTTTGAGGAACCTCTAGACGATGATGTGTCGACTGATGATGATATTCGCTTGCCTGATTCTGACGAAGAGGAGAACTCTGACGACGACTCTTATGATGATTCAGACGAAGGGGGTATGACCCCCGACATTGATGAAGGGTCCGACTAACCAGGTTCTTCAAATTTATTTTCCACTGAGGGCAGTGTCCCGTCTAAGTATGGGGTGGCAGGAATCGCATGCTATACTTCTTTATTTGCACCTATGTTTGTATGTTTGTTTGTTTACTTTGTTTTTTTAGCTCGTTTTTTTTGTTGTTTTTCGTTTGACATTTTTTTTAGTTTTTTTTAGGAGTTAAATTTTTCTAGCTTCGCATGAAATTATTTTGATAGGCATCATGAGATTATAACAAGAGTATGTGCTACAATTGTGACTATTGAGACGTTTAGGCTCTAGTTGTGACTCATTATGTGATATTGTGTGATTCAATTCCTTCAATTGTTGGGTCGAGAGTCTATATTACTTCCAATCAAGTCGACCATGTGCCTTGTGTGTGTGAGATAATAGTATATTCTATGTTTGTGGCTGATGCTAGAACTTGCCTGGTCTGTATGCAAAGCGAAAATAAGGAGTTTAAGTTTAGCAGATGATTTAGGCATTTCTTTGGCAACCTATACATGTTTACCTTTGTTTTACCTACCCATGGACATCATCCTAGTTAAACCCTTTTGAGCCTTTAGCCTATTTCTTTGACAACCTTGTATGTAAGCCTAATCCATTTTTTTTCAAGACCGTAATTTGATCCAAATTCCTAAGTGCTTTAAAGTGAAAAAGTCATGTGACAACATAAGAGGAAATTGGGTGAGTATGATGCTTTAAATTGTAATGGTGCTTGAATGTGTTATGAAAAAGAAAGTGTTATCATAAGAGGTATGTTGTGAAAAGAAAAAGGAAAAGAAAGCTGAAAAGTGAGTTGTGCTTAAAATTGAAAAACAAAAGATGAGAACAAGGGTGGAAGAATAAAATAAAGAAAGGTTGAAAGAAAAAAGTGTCAATGATACAATGTGATGTATTAAAGTGCTTAGGAACCTAGTCACTATTCTTGGCCAAAATAGTCCTACCCGTCCCTTAGCCTACATTACAACCATCAAAAGACCTACTTGATCCTAATCTTAACATTCCGACATTTAGTAGAGTACTACATTAAAGGCAAGCATATGGTCATTAGTTGCTACATATGAATTCTTTGTGAGAGTGAGATCAAGGACACTTTGATACCCATGTTTGAAAAATATGCTATATTTGTGCGTGATTATGGGTACTAAATGGTGAGACACACATGGTTGATGAGTTTGGATAGTTGTATATGATTCTATGCACTTGAACGTTTGCATGTGAGTTGATCACCATCACGAGTCTATGCTTGAGAGTAAATGGTTTCTATTTATAATCGGAAAGCTACTCTTGGTTGATAATCGTTGTGCTTGTCTTGATAAATGTTTTGTGTTGCTGCTGTAAAAACCTTAAGTCGATGCTTAGAAGGACATGATATGTTGTTCGAGGACGAACAAAGATCTAAGTGCGGGGTGTTGATGATAGGCGGATTTACACGCCTATATCAATATATTTTGCCCATATTTTAGCCTAGTTTTGAGAACTAATTATCTATTTCATGCACTTTTAGTCCTTTTTCCTGTAAATGAGCTAACAAACATGATTAGGAAAGTTTCAGGTATAAATGATGCAAAATACAGCATTTTACGGCTTACTTGACGCAAAAGAAAGCTCACAAACGAAGTAGAAGGGAGCTGGACGCCTAAGGACCAAAACTGCTGCATGGAAAATCTGTCCCGGGCTAAAACAGCATTTCTGGAGACTTTGGGGACTTACAGACACGAAGCTGGATTTTGACAATGATACATTAACCTAGTACAATTGGGTTATGTATTTCATTAGTTTATTTGGATTAGGAGAATGTTACATTAACCTAGTACAAATGGGTTAAGTATTTCCTTAGTTTAGTAGGATTTGGTTATTTATTTCATTAGCATAGTAGGAGTAGGATAGGAGTATTATAAATACCCTATCATGCTAGAGATTTTTAATTAAGTCCTCCCTTAGTGGAGAGGTAAGTCCTCCCTTAGTGGAGGCAACTCCTCCCTTAATTCAGAAATTCATTCTTAAACTATTAATTTTCTTCCATCTCTCTCATCTTCCACCACAAACACTTCTAATCTATTCTTCTATTCTTAAATTCCACAACAAGAGAATTGTTACTTGCTAGGGAATCACCAAAACCACACGCCTATCATCTACTTCTCACGCCATCAACCATGCAAATCGTGATATCCTTCGCATTCATGGGTAACTAAACCTCTTAGTTGGGGTTATGGAAGCCGAATGAGTTACTATCTATTGCTGTGAGTTTGTGAGTTCAAGACACGTATATTGCTTATATTATTATTCTCTTCATCTTAATCTACATTCTTTGCGGTTGCAAACGCAAGAATACGCCAGTCTAACATTTAACTTGTTCGCGAGAAAGGTTATTTGTCTGGAAAAGAGATAATGTCAAGGTAGTAGGACACCCTTTCCTATTAAAAAGCTAGTGCCGTAACTGGACTAACCTCTTGGAGAATTCGTACCATTAGACACGCTTTAAGCTCGCGAGAGTTAAAGTGAAATAGTCCTTGTTTAGGTCGCGAGACGCTTGGATTTACCATCGACTACAATTCTCTATAAGCAATTGCATGTCAAGACTCTACACACTCATAGCCAATAGAGACGTATACCTCAGAAGGTGGACATAACCCCAACGCTTCAATTCTCATTGTTTCACAACCCACGAAATACTCTCTTTTTACTTTGCTATTTTCAGCTTTTATTTCATTACTTTGGTTACTTATTACAATCCCCCCTTCTTACGAGACTTGCACCAAAAGTCTATTAATTTTTCTTACTTGTTGACCAAGCTATTCCCTGTGGGATCGACACCCAACCCAGGTTGGGTTCTATATTTGCTATCGACCGCTTTACACTCCTACGAGAGCTGTAGATTGAGCGTTATCATAAATTCGGATATTGGCAGGTCAAGATGCATCCAGAGAGCATCGAATGGACTGCATTCACATGTCCAGGAGGATATTTTGAATGGTTAGTCATGCCTTTCGGATTAAAGACTGCTCCACCCATTTTCCAACGAAAAATGGATAATATTTTCGGAGAATATAAGCATTTCATACTTGTATATGTAGATGATATTTTAGTATTTAGCCAAACTATGCAAGAACATTTAGGACATTTACAAATGGTATTTAGATTATTTATTAAACATGGCATAATAGTAAGCAAGAAGAAAATGGAGTTATGTAAAACCTATATTAATTTTTTAGGAATAACCCTTGGTAATGGTAAAATAAAACTACAACCCCATATAGCAAAAAAGGTTCTAGATATGCCAGACAAACTAGAAACTACAAAGGATTTATAAAAAATTTTAGGATTAGTAAATTACGCAAGAAATTTTATTAAAGATTTAGGAAAAATAGCTGGACCATTATATGCTAAAACTGGTAGTAAAGGACAAAAGAATTTTAATATAGAAGATATTAAATTAGTTCAAAACATTAAAGAAAAAATCAAAAATATACCAGACCTAAAAATTCCCTTAGAGTCTGATTATTTAATCATTCAGACGGATGGTAGTGACCTAGGATGGGGAGCTATCTTAAAAGCAAGACCCAATAAATATAGTAGTAAAAATGAAGAACAAATATGCGGATACCAAAGCGGTGCTTATAAGGAAAAAGGAAATATGAGCGCCATAGATTTAGAGGTACTTGCAATTATATACGGCCTAAATAGTTTCAAACTATATATACTAAATAAGGACGAAATATTGGTAAGAACAGATTGTGAAGCAATAGTCAAATTTCATCAAAAAACTAATGATAAGAATAGTAGCAGACGAAGATGGTTAAATTTTACAGACACCAAATCTGTTTACAAAAACCTAGTATTTGAACATATTAAAGGGAAAGAAAATGCATTGGCAGATCAACTAAGTAGACTTCAGCTAGGAATAAACAAATAAACTTAATGTTACTTATTTGCTTTCAGAATGAGACCAACAAGACAACCTCCCGCTGACAAAGGAAAGGGAGTGGCCTCTTCTTCAGATGCGTACCAACAGACAATGTTAGGTAATTTACATTTTAGACCCTTGACGCTTTAGAGACACTGGAACGAATTCAATTCGGACCATTTAACTTAGTTGCATTCCCAGAAAGCAATATGTCATTCAGAGTTAGACCAGACTACATTTTAGATAGAACCCAGAAATGTTTAGTAGACAATTTATGGATCTCGTATAATAAACAAAGCCGTAATCATTTCATGGCTTCTATGAACGCTTTGAGCCAGTATATTTCAGAAAATAATAAACCCCGTTTTAAATATTACGTTGTAATACATGGTAAAACCAATGGAGTTTTTCAAACATGGTTAGAAGTTTTAGACTCCATACAAGGAATTAAAACTCCTCTGTTTAAAGGTTTTAATGATTTTACTGAAGCCACAAACCATGCCAGAGGATACCTAGGACCAAATTACTATATTTCTCCTTCCCTTAGACAAAACCCAGATCAGATTCCACAATATAATATACAGAAAGATACTGGGAATGTAATTTTTTGTGACCATTGCTCTTCCATGACGGAAAACTTCAAATCATTGAATACTCAAAAAGAGTCCCTTATCATGGAGAATAATAGATTAATTAAACAGATTCAGATACTAGAAACCAGACTCAGACAGCAGCACTCTACAAATAAGACGAATGCTCAGACACAGACTATGTCAGAACAGAGTTCTCCATCTCCTCAAAAAATGGATGAGAAGGGTGTGCATTTCCCTCTAAATGCTAAGAAATCCACTGTACCGGATGTGGGTACAGCTAGTCCGGCTCAAACGGTAGCCGGTAAAGACAAACCAAATCCGTTGATGGCTGTCACTTTGCCAAAAAGTGAAGATGAAGGATGTTCTTCATCAAAGACTAAACTAACAAAATCAGAAAATAAGCTTAGAAAGACTCTAATAGCCAAGAGAAAAAATCAGACAATAGAAACCATAATTAAACAGACGTTAGATAAATTTTTCAGTAGCCAGACTCAAGACAAATACGAAAATGAACAATCTATAGCACAACCCAGTAATTCAGACAGAGTTGTTCCAGAACAGCTCATTAATTCAAATGAAGTCACTCCAGAGCAAGACAATAATTTAGACGAAGATAATGAAGACAACAATTTTAATTTCCAAGATGCACAGGACCCGTATGAGGATGATGACTCAGGAATGAGTTTTGATTCAATCGCCCTGCACAACTTGGACACTTGAAGACAAACATTGTACTATAGGTATATGACTAAGTGGGGATGCCCACTTTATGTCTTGTAAATATATATGTCAAGTGGGGATGCCCATTTTATGTCCTGTAAGTGCTTCCTTTATCACTACTTTCTGAAAAGAAAGAAAAACTGATGAAGCACGCATCCGGATAAGTTTGAAAGAAGTCGAAAAATGCATGTGACGATGGGGCCCAATGCGCACCCGGCTTGCATTATTGAAACTTTCTTTCTTATCCTTATCAAGAAGTGTCGGCCCACTCTATGATGGCCACATAGTATATTTTACACCACTCCTTTCTGAAATATTTGTCTATAAAAGGCAAGCAATTTCAGAAGGAAAGTAGAGTAGAAATCACCCAACTCCAACCCATCTTATCTCAAATGTGTAAACCCCTTCTCCAAAAAACCTGGTCCAACCTTGCTATCCTTGTATAAACTTTATAACAATTAACTTGTTTTTTAATAAAAGCTTCAAGGTTTCTATCAGCTCTTTAGGGGGTTCCCGAAAGGGAAACCTCTCCTCTAGTTACTTCATGTAAGTTCTTACTTATATATTTTCCCCACAAAAATATTATTGTTATGATTTTCTATATCCATGTTTTAAATTACATATGTCTGCTTACCATGTAAATTAAATTTTCTCTTTAAAATTCTTACCCATAGTATATGGTTAGCCTCTTAATTTCTTGATAACAACGATGGATTAACCTGTAAATTCCTAGGAATTCTGGCCTTGATAGTCCGCCAAGTCTGCAGAATAGACATAGGACGAGTGTTAGTTGCCAGGTAACAATATTCCGGGGTGTGGTTAAAGAAGTATGACGTTAAGAACATAGATTAGGAGGAAGAGATGAACAGGGTAAGTTAAAAAAAAAAAAAAAAAAAGTAAAAATCTGGGGAAAATATATACAGTATAAGAGTTTTCAAAATGAAGAAACGATGAGAGAGAGGGAGTACTGAGTAGGATTTACAAATCTGATAAAGCTACACTGGATTTCAATTGAAACATTTTTAACTATCGAAACATTTCCACTTATCGAAACATTTCCACTTAAACATTTCCACTTATTTCAATTTGTTTTAATCTTTCTTCTATTTTAGATAGTTTAGAGATTCTCTGCCATGATTTACTCTCTTAAATAAATGCAACTATGTTGCTTCTATCAAAGACGATACGTATCAAGGCTTAAAATACTTATCACAAAATGAGATTTATGAAATTTTATGTAATTTAAAAATTATGTTAAAAAATGCTAGTAGCTTCTTAACTTATGAAATTTGTGTAAGTTACTCATATTTTAAATGTTTATGGTATTGGCATAAGTAATGAATTATATCTATGGGCAACATATCTAAGTTGTAATTTTTGGCTATGAGGAAAACTTCTAATCAATTATGCAGGATCACTAACTTAAAATGTCCAGAACATCTTCCTTAGAAGCAAAGTTAGAACGTTTGCCTTATGAAAAAAATTTGTTAAGAGGCTTTAAAATATCAAGACAATTCTTATGGAGGCCATTTATACAATATTTTTCTTATAGAGACGAATATCAACACCAGCCCATTTTAAGGCCTTTTTTCTGAACTTGACCTGATATTCTCCCTACTAAAAAACTTTCTATACGTAGGGCTCAAATTTAAATATATTTAGTTAGAATTAAGGATATGATATTCATTGCACTATAACCCACGTAATCTGATTAGAATTTAAATTTAATAGAATTAATTTTAAATTTTTAGCATTGAATTTATTGACTTATATGTTCAGATTTAATATTTCGTTTGACATTTTAATAAGTTTTCATGTCTATATTTTTTGCATTAAATTTATTGCCTTATGTGCTTAGATCTGAAATTTCTTTTTTGATAACAAGTTTTATGTCTATACTCTTAGCATTAAATGTATTCTCTCATGTGTATAGATTTAATATTTCTTTTTTGATAACAAGTTTTTTTATGTATATCCCTACAAAAAATTTACTATATAAATTCAGAATTTTAAAAGAATCTAATCTTTTTTTTTTGGTGTAAAAGATAATTCATTCATTAGAAATTGAGGAATTAGAGTTACACCCTTTCCAGTTAAGGGGGACAAAAATAGATTGTTCGGGGCCATATCCTGGTCCGGTAGGTTAATAGATGAGTTTTTGATTCTACGTTAAACAAGCAACCCATTAGAGTCAGAGTACATACAAGCTGCTACAAAAAAGGCATTTCCCAAAACAATTGCGGTGACTCCGTGACTTGACCTTTAGTTCCTTCCTTTGCTAGCATGTCCGTCACTGCATTCTGCTCTCGGAAGATCTTGATTGGCATTGCTGATTGTGTTTTCTCTATTGGAGACCTGCACTCAACAATCAAATTATGGTAGGATGGATGATCATTAGATATCATGGATAGTATGGCGCTAGAGTCAGTTTCAATGGTAAAGTGTTTGAGATTGTTAGCTTTAGCAATGGCAAGTCCATAGAGCAATGCTAGAAGATTTGTCATTGTCGGAGGTGTGTGTGGGAGGTGCATGTTGAAGCCTAGAACCCAGTATCCATTGTGGTTTTTGAAGATGGCCCCTATCCCCCCTTTTCCAGGATTGGTAAGAGCTGACCCGTCTATGTTCAACTTAAGTAGTCAATTGATAGGTGGGTTCCATTTGGTGGTAATAGTGGTAAAGGATGACTGAGTAGTAGGAGTTTTGTTGACTATCATACTAAATTCAGTTGCAAGGGCAATGGCTATGTCTATAGAGATATGGTTAGATTTGTTATTGAAAGTGGTGTCATTCCCGCATAACCAAATGACCCACAGATAGTGAGGGAAAAGGGTATCCCATGGGAGCCAGTTACTGAATGTCTTACCTTTGAGGTTTTGCCATATGATGTCCCAGTTGGCTGATGAAGTGATCATCAAGATTTGGGAGGGCTTGAATTGTGCTTTATGAAGGAGGTTCTGCCAAAAGCTGACTGCATTTTTGCATTGGAAGAAGATTTGGTTAATGTTTTCTTCCTGATGATGAAAAATCTGGCACTGGAGATCTATGTAAATACCAATGTGATTAAGGTGGACAGTAGTAGGGAGTTTGTTATGGAGGAGAAGCCAGAGGAAGGTTTTGATTTTATTAGGGGCTTGGGATTTCCAAACTAACTTGAATTTCCTTTGAATTAAACTGTTATCTTCATGGTTTTTGAGGAGAGTGTACATGCTACCAGTGCTGAAGGTAGCATTAGAGGTTAAAACCCAAATAGGTTTATCCTCCTTCATGGAATTCAGATGAAGGAATGTACTCCTGATGATATCCTTTAGGTATATGGGTAGCTCAATAGAGAGTCTACTGAAGTCCCGGAATTTGCCCGTCGATGGTTCCATACGAAGGTTATTGAATAAGATTTCCAACGATATAAAGATTTCCAACAACGGATAAGTTTCGGATATAATCGAGAACGTTCGAAACTATAAAACGGTGGACGGGATATGTGAACAGTAAATGTGCAGGAAAATTTCCTGCACACAAACTACTGAGGCCTGCCAGTTTTTTAGGTCAACTTTGAATGATCATAACTCCCTCAATATAATGAACTGGGAGAGCTGCGACCTATTAAAAGAAAGATCTTTGAGTATTCTTTCCAATTCAATTGGTTTTTATCCAAATCCAACATCTGAGTAAGGAGTTATACTCGTTTTACTTCAGCCTCTCAAAATAGATTTTTAGGGTCAACTTCAAACGATCATAACTCCTTGTACAGGACGGACTGGGTGGCCTACTTTATATTAAATGAAATTCCTTTGAATTATCTATCCAATGATACCAGTTTCACCTAAATTCGATATCGGAGCAAAGAGTTATGGCCGATTTACTTTAGCCTATCAAAACAGTCCACCATGGACAGATTCGGATTTACTTAAATTTTTAAGGGCAATATGGTCATTTTCCATCACCTCATGGACGAAAATTGGTCATTATATACATAAACTTAGCCTCATATCCATCATTCATCATCCAATTATTGAAAATAAGAAACCCTAGCCTAATTTCAACTCCAATTATCTTGTGATTCAACCGTAGAAAGTCCAAATTGATTCCGTAGTTGTGTTCACCGTCTCAAGGGCTTCGATAAGCACCCCTTATTTGTGCAAACAGGACTTCGAAATCAAAAGGGCCATTTTATGGTAAGGATGTAAATTATGTTGGTGTTATTTATATGGATATGTATATATATGCATGTGAGCATAAGAAGTATGTTATTTGATTGTTGTTGAAAGATGATTGGAAATGATGTTGGATTATTCTTGTGCATGGTTGGATTATGTTGAATTGTGAAGGGATTTGGTGTGATGATGTGGTATTGAAATGATGATTATATATATATATATACACATAAACCTATTGTTCAAGTTGGTTTTTGGAATGTTTTGCAAATATTGGTTGTATGGAATTATGGAAGAGAATTGTGGTGTTGAGTTGCTAATCCTAGATGCCAAATATTTCATTGTAGATAAGTGATTTGTAAAGGCAAGAAGTTGTGTTGAATTGGTATCCGAATCTACAACGAGGTATGTAAAGCATACTCTAACGATGTTCTTTGGCATGAAAACACCAATGTTCCGTCAAGTAAGATTCCGAGGTTGTCCAAAAACATGTATTGTTCTACATTACCAACGAAGTTGTTTCCATTCTATAAAGTGTCAAATGTTTCATTGATATACCAAAAGGCTCCTATTTCATTGTTGTGATATTGATGATTCTGAAACACATTGTTGATGTACCAATGAGTCCTTATTACATCGTTATTGTATAGAAGGTCTATTACTTGATTCCTATTGATGTATGGTTGTTCCAAAGGTACTATATTGGCATGAACACTAATGTAATAATCTCAAAAGCTTTTGAACTAAGTTATTGGAAAAATCTCTTATGTGTGTTACTTGATATACATGTGGGTGGTATTCCAGGGGCATAAGCCTAGCATGGGTCGATCCCTATTTATGTGTTTATAGGTGGTATCCCAGGGGCATAAGCCTAGCATGGGTCGATCCCAGTTGATATGTACTGGGGCAGCCTAATGGTCACAGTACGATACAGTATTGATTATTGTTAGGTGGTTGGAGGTTCGGGAGGAGGAGGTAATGGCGATTGATAATTGTAAAGAATGAAATGAACGAATGTATACCGTTCCACAAATGTGTTTGAATTCAAGAACTCAATTCAGATTAATGATAATGTGCATGATCCTAAAAGTGTTTATGAAGTGTGGTTCACTTCTATTATAATTTATTCACTTGCGTCTGATTTTCTTGATCCCCCATATCACATATGATTATTTACAACTTTACATACTCAGTACATATTTTGTACTGACGTCCCTCACGGGGGACCTGCATTTCATGCTGCAGGCTCAGGTGCTTCAGCTCACTCACAGCATAGATAGGAGCCAGGTCATACAGCTATTGTTGGTGAGCTCCAGTTTACTTCGGAGTTTTCCGAGTCGGTTCCTGATGTTTTGTCATTGTACAGGAGTCGTGTGTGGGCGGGGGTTTGTCCCGACCCTAGTTATGTCATGTATATCCTAGAGGCTTTGTAGACATAAGGAAGGGTAAAGTCATGGAAGTTTATATAGTGATGTTATATTTGTATATGTGGTGGCCCCGACGGCCAAGTATTATATATATATTTGTGCGTGTTGTGCTGATACAGGTAATTAGATTCTTATATATGCAACGAAGTGTTGTCCAAATTTTTGGTGACATGTAAGTGAAAGTACAGGTATTTGAATGGGTTCTCCCGGGCCTTCTCGGCTTCGGGTGCCAGTCCGGCCCGATGAAATTTTGGGGCGTGATATACACTTAACTAATTAATTTACTATTAATTAACAAAAAGAAAAATATGTCTTAATTAATTATAATTCAATGATAAACTTGTATAAGAAAAGTAGGATGAAAATCATTTTCATCCCAACTTTGCTTTAAAAATTAAACCTGCCCTTCAGCTTTGAATAATAATCATACTCATCCTTTATCCTAGTTAAATTTTTCAAATATCTATTGTACCATTTTATTATCAACCTTTTTTTTAACTTCTTTAAATAATGATATTTCATCTTCTTAAATTCATGCAAAATATTCATAAAAGCATAAACATTATCTTATGAGCGAAAAAAGTAAAAAAAATACTAATTAAGTATATAAGCTACTGATGCTTTATAATGAAGTAAACTGCATAATAATAATATTAGTTTATTAATAATAATCAAAACTGTGACATTTACTTTTACAAGTGATTATGACAGGTAATAATAACTTTATACATATATATTTTACAAGTGATTACGACAGGTAATAATAAATTTATACATCTATTTCAATGCAGGAACTACAGAATAATTAATAAAAATAAGGCTAAAATTTTAAAGATTGTATTTATTTAGATTTTAAATTATAATTTATATAATACTCCATTAATGACAATCTAAACTTATTTATTTGTAAAGATAATAAAGAATACTCTCTCCTTTTCATATTAATTGACCCTCATACTAAAAATAGTAAGAAAATTGTAGTATATTTTTTCTTTCTACAATATTAAATAACTACATAAAATGGTGGTATAGTTAAATTTAATGTTTCAAAATATCATTAATAAGGTTAGTTTAGCAAAATATACATTTAATTAAAATTTTCTTAAATATTGTCATGTCAACAAGGATCAAGTAATATGAAATAATAAAATAAGAGAGTGGTGAAACACAAAATTAAATATATGCACATACATGAACATACATGTATACCCTCTTAATACTTATAACATGAAAATAACGGTCTTAAAAATACTATTAAATTTATGACAAATACATAAAAGTACTATATTACTTATAATATTAATGAATTTAAGTATAATGCCATATATATCTAGGGGGAATGGGTGGGGTGAGGGATAGGAGAGTATGACTATTGTTCAAAGTTAAGGGAAAATTTAATTTTTAAAGCATAGTTGGAAGGCGAAAATAATTTTCACCCATGAAAAATATATATCCAACATTCGTTAATTCGATATAAGCTTTTTATCTCCTCCCAGTACAAGGTATGTGCTCGGATGCTTCAAAACTAATGTCGCACCTACATCTAATTTTTTAAAAATGTACTACTTCTAGAGAATTCAATATTCCCACCTGTAGCCACTTTTAAAGAGTTCGATCAACATACATTATAAGTGCACAAATTATTCTTTTTAAAACCCTAGATGATCACTCTGTGGTGAGAGATCGAGTTCTGTGTAGTAACCTACTCACTATATAATTACACACAAATCAAATAGAAGATGTAATCACACTAGCTAGGCCACTGTGGTAAGTTCACGACTGAACATCAGATGAAAATTGAATTTGATCCTAAAGCCACCTCCCGGCCGCTCAATCATATTATTGCAGGCTTGAATTATTATTCTTTCTTGCAAAATACTTTTTCCCCAAAGTCCCACCTTTCCCGTCAAGTGTTTAAGGAATAAATTTTTTTTTTTTTAATTTTGGAAGATATATTAAATAGAAGATACACTATGTCATACACTTACGGATCGTTTAGTAGGAGGGATAATGACAACTAATCCCGAAGTTAATTTAGAAGAGGAGCTTATTTCATATTTCATTGAGACAAAATGCATGGGATAACTCATTCCGAAATTATAATATTTTTCTTATCCCTCCTTGAGGTGTGATAACTAATCCCGGAATACGCTATTCTGGAATTAATAATTTCGTGATAGCGTGTTTTCCAATCAAACGATTGCTTGGTACAAACAAACCTGACTTTCTATCAAGATCCAAAATGAAAGAGTTTATTAATTAGGCAAATAACATAAATCATGACAGTTTGAAACTTAATTACAAAAAATTATGATATTTTACATTATTGTTGAAAATTTTAATTTTGGGTCTGTCAAGATATATAATTAGCTCTTGATACATTCAATGAAGATATATTTTTTTCTTTGTAAATATAAATGATTAGCTCTCAATACATTTTTTCTCGATTTTGAGTCAGTCGAGATACATAATACATTCAACGAAGATACATTCTTTGTAAAGATACATATTAGCTCTCGATATTTTCTTTTTGATTTTGAGTCTGTTAAGATACATGATTAACTTTTGTTACATCCAATAAAATACGTTTTTTCTTTGTAAAGATACATAATTAGCTCCCATTATACTTTTTGATTTTGCATTTTTCGCGATTTATAATAGATCTAACGAAGATATATCTTTTTCTTTGTAAAGATACATATTATCTTTCAATACTTTAAAAAAAAAAATTGAGTCTGTTGATATTGTAATTACTATATAAAGGTGGGAATTCATATAAATATGATAAGTTACTATGTTATTTTTCCTTATGGCAAAATACATAGACAAGACAAGCCGTGAACTTTTTGACTTTTTTCGAATTGACACCTTAATTAGCCCATGTACCTATTGAATCCTTTATTCATTCACAAATGATTTCAATTAAGCACAAACGTCTGACGTGACACTTTTTTAAAGCCTGCATTTTTTAGTGTTGAGCGTGTGAAATGCACTTACTGCGACGTGAAAATTATAACCAGTCATAAAATTTCATGTCATTAAAGAAGAAAAGATCAAAAGTTTTTTTTTTTTAAAAAAAGTAAATTATCTTTTGTGGCTTCTTCTTCCTCTAAACTTTATCTCTTTCCACCATTGAAGCACCATTAACTAATAACATATACTCAATTTCTTCTTTCCTCCTCTTCGTTCATTATCATCCATCTTTTTTCTTACATTCATTCTATTTTTTTTCCTTCTTTAATCTTTTTTCACTTCTCAAATATAATTTTTAGTGAGAAGAAAAAAAAGAACCTCACCTTCACTCCTTCATTTTTTCACCAAAACAACACTCAACAATCATTAGAGAAAAATCTAACAATAAAAGAAGGTGAATTATTTTCATATTGTAGTGAATGGTATTAGATGTTTTTCCAGTGAAGTTCATTGTTATTTATGAAATTTGAATTTAAATTTATATTGAAAAAGCAATTGTTGAAAAACTTGAAGGATTTAACTTTAAGCTAATTTTGAATCTGAAATTTGATTGAATTTTATTGTAATACAAAAAACATCACTAATTCCAGATGCAAAATTTGAAGGTAAAAATACTATGTTTATGGAAGAGGATGACGGTGTAGGCCACGACAGGAAAAGAGTCAATCTCATTTTTTTTAATTCCTTTCATATATCTTTTTTTTTTATTAATTATCTTTTTTAAAAAAAATTGGGTTAATTATGGCCATGCCATATAATGTCAACAATTATGTTTAATTAAAATTATTTATAAATAAATAAATGATTCAATAATTACATGACTAACTGAGGTGCCAACTTGAAATACTAACTCAAAAGTTTTGGAGTCTGTCTTATATTTTGCCTTTCCTTATTAATTAGGGACACTCTGTAGCATTTTTTTAAACAAATAACTAAAGTTTGATATCTTTATAAAAAGTGGTCAGTCGGGTATACTATTTCCGCTTTATAGTCATTTCCTAGTTTGGATCATTTTGGCCACATAATCCAGATAAAGTCCAATACAATATTAATACAATTCATATACAATACTGATACTGTTTTCAACTTGGGTCATTCGATCCTTTTAAGAATATTTCAATTTTTTTTTGCTATAAATTTTTTAACTGAAAAAATATTTTTTATTATTTAGAATTAATAATTAAATATAATTATATAAAAACAATATAATTGTTATATAGAATATGTATCTATATAAGATATATGTATAGAAATTGTATAGTTCTATCAAATATGTATATGTATAAAATATATATAGAAAATGTATAAAAATTATATAATTATTGTATAAAATATGAAAAAAAAGTACAATTATTGTATAAATTGTGTACCGAAACTGTATAATTTTCGTATAGAATATTTATATGTATCAGATATGTATAGAAATAGTATAGAAGGTGTGAAGAAACGGTATAGAACAACAACACACCTAGTGTATTCCCACATAGTGGGGTCTGGGAAGAGTAGAGTGTACGCAGACCATACCACTACCTCAGGTGAAGTAGAGAGACTGTTTTCGATAGACCACCAGCTTAGGACCGATAACAATATACCAAACACAAAAGATAAGTTCATATAAACTAGTACGGTACACAAAATAAACTAACAATATAACAAACACCAAAGATAAGTGCATATAAACTAGTACGGTATGCAAAATAACTACACGATAATACTACAGCCACAACACCACGAACAAGAAACTCCAGACAAAAAAATGCTCCCCTACTATTACCAACACACTCCCACCCCCTAAACCTCTACCCTAATCCGCGTCCTCCACACCTTTCTATCAAGGGTCATGTTCTTCGTAAGCTGTAACTGCTTTATATCATGCCTAATCACCTCCCTCTAATATTTCTTCGGTCTATCTCTACCTCGCCTAAAGCCATTCATAGTTAGTGTCTCACACCTCCGCACTGAAACATCATAGCCCCTCCTCCTCATGTGCCCGAACCAACGTAACCTCACTTCTCCCATCTTCTCCTCCACTGAGGCAACTCCCACCTTCTCTCGATTAATCTCATTCCTCACTCAATCTTTCCTGGCATGTCCACACATTCATCGCAACATTCTCATCTCCTTCACATTCAATTTTTGGATGTGAGAGTTCTTAACTGCCAACACTTTATAGAACAAATCAACAAATTGAAATGACTAGAAAATGAAATTTAAATTTTATGAAAATAGTTTAATTTTCCCCCTTAATTAATTACTATTGTATATTATATTATTTACACATAGTCCATGAGTCCATCGCATAAACCCAAAACCCCTCAATCTTCTTCCCCTCTTTTCTTTCCCCCAACCACCTTTCCTCAATTTACAACCCCCACCCCCCACTCCTACCCCCAACCCCACCCTTCAAAATTCACAATATATGCATGTATGTACACAGTCACATTTGTTTATCTCAGTTGCTAGTAATAGGTACTATCTTCTTCACCCTTTCTTGATTCTCTCTTATTATTTGACTATCTTCTAAAGTAAGTCTTGTCTCCCTTTTTCCTTTTCAGGGGTATCTTTCAAAGGTAACCACTCAAACCACAAGCATCATTTTTTCTATTGTTGGTTCTTTTTGCTAATTCTTGAATTCCTGTTATCTCTGACTGAGGACCCATAAACTGATTTTTGTTTTATATGAGTGTAATAATGATTGATTAATGTGGTATACATGTAATTTTCAATTTTAGAAGCATAGTGTTTGTTAATCATATAGTATTCCTGTTATGAATTACGTCTCTTTAAAGATTGTGTATATGTATTCCATGGTTATTGCTTTATGTAGAAAGGCTCAAATTGATGAGACTTTTTTTTTTTCTTTTGATAATGTTGTGTGTGGTGAAATCAGAAAAAGAATCGATTTTTGGACTCTGATCATGCTGCTGTCGAAAAATGTAAACGTGTAATTGCTTCTATAAAACCTGATTAGCTGTTGAATTAAGTATTATTTTTTTAAATAATGTTTGTGGTGAAATTTTTTAAAAAAGGTTCATATTTTGGACTCTGAACATGCTGCTGTCGAAAAGTGTAAACATGTAATGACTTCTATAAAACCTGATTAACATGTGGATAGTGATTGCGTACTTTTCCTGCTCCTCGATTGTTGTCAATGGAATGAGTATTCGAATCTAATTTGAGAATTATTTATATTTAATATTGTACTGTGTTCTTGTCCTTAATATGCTTTATATATGATGCACGATGGAAAATAATACTGAAGCACCTTTTTATTGTAGGAGTTGAACTTTTTAACTATTCAATTCTACTGGCATAGTTATGGAAACTGGGAAAGGCCCAGCGAGTGGTCCAAAGAAATCTCCTTTCACGCCTAAGGCTGTCATATACCAGAGATTTGGTACTAAAGCTTGCTATAAGGTCGAGGAAGTTCAAGAGGTTGTAAAAAATGGATGTCCTGGTTTAGTGATCCCTCAGAAAGGTCCTTCTCTCTATCGCTGTTCTCTGGAACTTCCAGAATTTTCGGTAGTCTCTGAAGCTTTCAGAAGAAAGAAGGATGCTGAGCAATCTGCTGCAGAGAAAGCTATACAAAAGGTTTTGTCTTATTCTCTGTTCTTGGGCTATTTAAATATTTGATAGAGAGGAGCGAGGCTTTGCCGTAGGAGGTGTGTTTTGGCGATGTCATGTCATGGCTAGTTCACAAGTAGTGCGTGTTCTGGAGCATAATCTTGCATTAAGGGTGTCCCATATTAAATGTGATGTTGAAGCTGATTGGCACATATTCCCTCTGCACAAGTAGTTTTAAATACTGCACTTTTTATTGACTGCCTCAAGGGCCAGATTGTTTGGGGCTGTAGAATAGCCCAGTAGGCAGTACAAAAGAGAAGAATAAATATGACTCGGGTAAATTGGGTTTCAATCAAGGAAACAACTTCTTACTTTCTCGTTGCTGATAACTCAGGTTTAAGAATTCAAATCTTTATCATAAAATTTTCGTTTCACTTAAAGTTTATCTAAGGAAGCTTGCGATTATAATGAGTACTGCAGATGAAGTGGGCAGGTGGTGAATTCTTTCTCTCTCAGCTTGTTGCATAAATATTCATGTCTATGAAAAGTTCATCATTAGCTCATGCTTGTTGCTTATCTGCAATTCTACATTCTCTTGTGATCAGTGTTGACATATGAAGTGGTAAAGTTCTGATTTTTGTCTCAGCTTGGAGCTTAGAGATGTCAATGACAAGCTAATGCATTAGCCACTTGTGGCTGTTTTTTACTGCAGCTAGGCATCCAGCCTAAAGAAGATAATCTCTCTGTGGAGCAAGCATGGGATGAGTTGGCTGGTCGATTATCATATTTATTTTCAATTGAGGTATGTAACTCTATTGGTGTAAAATGTGGTAGTGCAAATTTTTTGGAGTTAGCCGAAATATTACACAGTAGCCATGAAGATTAAGTGAGAACTTTGACTTACATGTTTATCGGTATTTGAAAGTATTTACTGAAATTATAGATACTTGTCTGTGAAGCTGGTTTCTTAACACTACTTTGTTTTATTAGTGTAGTTTCAACAAGGATAAATGACATGAAACACATGCAAGAGTTTGGTAGATGTTTAGTGCTCATAAGGTTTACTAAGTTTTTTCTGTTGTAATTTCATTGAATACAGCCTCAGCTACTAATAATTACCGAATTATTTGTCTGAGTAGGATTCAATGATTTTAACGGATTGACTAATAGGATGTAGTTCATGAATGCAACTTTTCTGGAGCGAATGAACTGCCTAACTGACCTTATTTACGGCTCACTTGTTTCATTTCCGGTTGTTGATGAAAGTTCTTATCAGCAATTCATCCACTTAGTGGCCACTTCAGAGCAGCGTTGGTGAGAGAAGCTCACCTCAATGGATTTATTCCTGTAGCAGCTATTGCCGCATTTGATGCAAAGATTAATAGCTTATGTAAATATATATCTTCTGAAATGGAGTCAAATCACTTGTTGGTGTTGTCACTTATTATTGAAGCTGCAAAGAAGTTAGCAGAGACTCTCTTGTTCTCTGAAGAGAAGCTTTCATTGAAGAGGCTAACTCCACACCCACCTGAAATTATACAGTCTTTACTAAAGAATGAACCTAATGTCCCAGAGAGCATTTCAATTTCAGCAGTACGTATTCCATCTTCAGCTGAGAAGACTGTGGAATCTGTGACACTTAATACGTCTTCTGGCAATTATTATCTGGACGTTATTGCTAAGGAATTAGGGGTTAAGGATGCTTCCAAGGTTCTGATTTCTAGGTGAGAAAGAGTATACACAGAGCATTGGTCTAATACTTTGTTTGGCTGGTAGAATGTTGTAATACAGTCTGCTTGATTTATATCAGAAGTCGCTTTTAATGTAGTACAGTAAGAAGTATATGTAGGAGCTTCTATCCAGCGGCAGATGCAGCCTTGTGCGGGGGGTCCATCTGAACTCAGTTTTTTTGACTGAGTTTAAATATACATTTGAAAATCATTAACATTTCAACAAGTATTAAATCTGAACCCATAATTTCGAAAGTACAATGAGTTCAGTCTAAAAACCATGAAGGTTGAACTGATCATGTTTAAATCCTGTATCAGCCATGCTTCTATCTAGAGTTCTCTAGTAGGTGTTATGGTTCCTTCTTCCATACTGCTGTGGTATGTAGTCGACGCATCTTGGGATTTATGTAGTTAAGCTAGAAAACAACCTAGTATGACCAAAGCTGAGAGCATTCCTCATAAAATGGTTATGTATGGGAAACTGAAATTTTTTTTGATGGTTGGTTCAACTTGAGCTGTAAGGTAGTTTTGTGGTATATGTAAGAAAAGGCTTAATTAAATAAATAATTGTTTCCATTTGACTCGAGCATTTCCTATATATCTCATGATGAACATTTGTTTTCTGTTTCAGGACTATTGGCAAAGCTTCCTCAGAAACGAGGTTGTACTTCTGTGCTCCAGAGTCCATAATGGTTGGCCCATCATCAGAATTATCTATGAAACAAGCTAGTTCATTTAAAGGATATGTCAATACAATTGCGACTTACCTATCCGGTCAAGAAATATGTGGTGATGCAATTTTGGCTTCTGTAGGATACACCTGGAAATCTACTGATCTTTTTTATGAAGATTTATCATTGCGTGCATATTACAGGTATGCCCTTGGCATCGTTTTTGAGATTTTAGGCAGCGAAGGGCCGAAGCCTGGTTGAGTCAAAACTTAGAGGGCAGCCCGCACTAAAGTTCCCGCTATGTGCGGGGTCCGGGGTTGAGTCAAAACTTGTCTGGCTTATTCAAAAACAGTTTGACATATAGGATATGGCAGATTTATGATAGCCGTTGTAGTGAGTTTCCTCCCTTTGATCTGAGTGTGGTGTGCTAAATAATGGGGACCGTGAATTTGCATGATGAGTTTAGTGTGGTCAACACTCACGATCTGAAGCCACTATGTTGTACTTCAGGAATTTCTGTTCTGTCTTATTTTTGTTTTTACCTTTTGGTTTCTTTATTTAAACCTTGATGCTCAGTTTCTATTGTTGATTTTGCATAATTATTCTCTACTTTTTTCATGCACAATAGCGGAGTTCATTTTCTCTAATCTCTTTTTTTCCTCTCAAGAATACTTGCCAACAAGATACCTAGTGGAATTTACAAGTTGTCAAGAGAAGCAATACTTGCCGCAGAACTGCCCACAGCTTTCACAACAAGGAGCAATTGGAGGGGTTCTTATCCAAGAGATATTCTCTGTACATTTTGCCGCCAGCACCGATTATCTGAACCTGTCTTCTCAAGCGATTCCTTTGAACCTCTGCCAGATTTACCTGGACGTAAAAGATTGAGGGACACAACATCAGGTGGAAATGATACTAATGAAGGGGGTCTTGCTGCTGCGGCTGTAAAACAAGAAGTGTGTACTCTAGTCTACAGATGTACAGTGCAGATATACTCCAAGTGCCAGGACTTGATTCTGCTGTGCTCACCAAAGGAATCTTACAAGAAACAGATTGATGCAATTCAAAATGCTGCTTTAAAAGTTATCTCATGGTTGGATAGATTTCTTGATAAAGTTGATATGCCTGTGGAAGAGATCACGTCATCTGCAAAGGGATTTGATATTCTTATTTATCCTCAACATTTTGTTAAGGAGTTCACATTATGTCAATTTTTTCCCAAATACCAGTGGGATAATGCAACACCAGCAGGCAGCTTTTTGTGTCCTGGCTACTCTAATGTACAGAATAATACACTTGAAGGTGAATTATCATTTGGAATGACTCCGTCTAGTGGTTCTTTGATGTGTGTGACATACAAAATATATTTAGCCACAGAAAGGGAATGCATTAAGGAACATCTTGAAGGGTCTGAAGAGTTTGAGTTTGAGATTGGCAGTGGAGCTGTATCACCTGTTCTTGAAGCAGTTGTATCTCAGATGTCCATTAATCAGTCTGCATGTTTTACCATGGAATTGCCTCCGAAAGAGATTGCTCTAGCAGTGGCTCGTGATTCTGCAAATGTCCTTTCATTATTGTATTCAGGTAAGTTAGGCATTTCTTTCAGTTTATTTTGATTGGCTTTTGCCCTATTTGTATTGGTGTCTAATATCGAACATGCTTTTTGTTCTACAGTTATTGTGTCCAAATCATTTAAAATTTCTGTTGTGTTCCAATAATCTAAAGTTCCATCTCCTTTCTGGACTCTCGGGACGCAGGTACTTGCTTAATGAAGTGTGAAGTCACCTTGCTGCGTGTGACAGTACCTCTGGAGGATAGAATGGAGCAGGCCTTATTCTCTCCCCCATTATCAAAACAACGCGTTGAATATGCATTGCAGCACATTGGAGAATCTTGTGCTGCCTCTTTGGTATAAGTCTTTTCAAATGATTTTACTGTCTCTTACGATGATAAAAGGGCTTGATCTGATCTGTAGTCCATTGCCAGGTGGATTTTGGATGTGGTTCTGGAAGTCTGCTGGAGTCTTTATTAGCTTATCAAACTTCTCTTGAGAAAATAGCAGGTGTTGATATTTCACAGAGAGCACTTGCTCGGGCTGCAAAGGTTTGTTGCATTCACAGCCCTTTGACACTGCTTTTTTACTTTCCTAATCTCTCTCAGTAATTGTCCTATAACTTATTCTTTTTTACTGCATTTCCTTTTCTTGGTAATGATAATAAGAGCTTGTGCACTTTCTATCCTAACCGTGTAGGTTGAAACTGAACTACAAGTAAAGTAAGTGTGAAAATTCAGGATAAGCAATGGTCATCTTCTGCCAATCCAATATTTAGATGTGATCCTGTCTCATCAACTAAATCCAATTTAGCCTATGATTTCAGTGTGACATTGTTCCATCTGATAGTTAATGACATTATATTTGAATTGCCAATGCTAGAGGTGTTTCCTAGGCCAAAATGTCAAGGTCCTTCCACCCATCAACGTTATCTATGTGACATATATACGCACTGAGACACTTGTGTCTATATCCTTGCTATACCATGTCCATAATATAAATTTTCTATTTCCATATTCTAGCGTTGGAAACTCCAAAGTAGATACTATTCAATGTATGGTGGTATATGGTTATATAGTCTGGAAAATGGTTTCATGAGATAATGAATTACATTATAGTGACAAAGAGAGCTTTCTCCTCCTTTATTCTTTGTGGGATTGCAAGCAACTTCGTACCATCATTGATATGTCAATATAATTTCATTGGCAGTTTTTAGACTATCAGCACCTTTAAATAATTAGGTCAGAATTGTTAGCTCAAAATGCTAAGAAATTTCTGATTAGCTTCATGAATCTCGAAAAGATCTTAAAAGTAACTGCTCCAATTAACCTTTTTTTGGTTGCACTGATGGAGCATAGTTCTAAACCTTCAATGTCTACCACATGCAGAATGTTTATGATGTAGATAGCTTTTTAGATTTCCTCAGTTATCTCTCGAATTAGACTAGGTGGAAAGTGACTTTTTCAGTAAGGTTCCGGGATATGAATACTGATACACTTATTAATACCTGATGTGACCCACTGCTCAATCTATGTGTGTTTCTGTTTATGTAAGATGCTAACTATTAAAAAAAAAGGCCTAGCATTGCTGTTGCCAAATTATTATTTAGACATTTCTTATTTATGCTTTCACCTATAATTATTCTTAACTTCCAGATACTTCATTCAAAACTTAATGGAAATATAGAAGCTGAACAGCCGACCAACAGAATCAAGTCTGCACTACTATATGATGGTTCGATTTTGACTTGCGATTCTCGGTTATGTGGATATGACATTGCAACCTGCTTGGAGGTAATTGGTTTCTCTTCTAGTGATTGCTACATAGCCTTTAGGATTTTTACTTCAAAAAAAAGATATATAACTCAAGGACACTTTAACTTTCATGAAGTATTTTTATAGTAATGCTGATGTACCTTATATCCATTGCCAAAATGAACTCTATGGCTGGTTATATGTTCAGTATTTTTCATTAGAGCAGCTGATTGGATTAGTGAACTCAGTGATATGATCTGTCAACTTGATTGCTGTAGATGGTTTTGTGTGTTAGATGTCATGTAAATGTATTTGTGGTCAGAAGGTAGATATTCTGGAGCAGTAAACGAGATGTGATCTGAAGTGTTTATCCGGATTCTGAACCTTGTAATTATCTAAGTTGGAGACTGGTGTAAGTGGCATCTTCGAAACTTCTATGTATATGATTTGTAGCAGAGATGAGACTGATCTTTGTGTTTCCTTGAAATATGGAACTGACAGAGATAAGACACATCTATTCACCTACCAGAAGAGTATATAGCCAGCACTCATTACGAGGGAGGGAGGGAGGGGCAAATTAGAAACTGAGTTTTCATTATGGGATGCCAGATCATAGTGCTGGCAGATTTCTTCCATATTTCTAATCCTTTGTAATGAACGAACTATATTGGAGTGGGTATTTTTATTGTTATGAGTGGTTCAGTTTAATTCATTTTAGCTTCACTGGGAATAGTGACGTGATGGTAATTTCTAGTGGCTTGTCAGGGTCTATCCACTTAAACACACAATCTGTAAGTTTGAAGAAATTGGCCTTGCTGGTGAGGCGCGTGATGCATCAATGATGCAACGTTCTTTATTGGTAATTACATTGTC
This sequence comes from Capsicum baccatum var. pendulum, assembly GCA_030864225.1. Classification (NCBI taxonomy): domain Eukaryota; kingdom Viridiplantae; phylum Streptophyta; class Magnoliopsida; order Solanales; family Solanaceae; genus Capsicum; species Capsicum baccatum. The sequence goes on along the minus strand of CM061551.1, from coordinate 132,591,803 downwards.
CATTTGGTGCATTCTGCTTACTTACTTTTCGGTATATTGAACAATCACCTCATGGTAAATAGACTAGGATGTTATTCCCTCCTTTCAGCTTTCGTATAGCTAATAGTTTGATGGATTTATATGGTTTACACAAGATTATTGTCATTGTGAGTCCAGCATTTATTGTGTCTCTCTCTTCTTAATTGTGCTTATCTATGTTATTTATGTATATTCAGTTCTTTTTTAAAAAAGGTTATTTATGTATATGGTAAGCTATTGAACAGAGGTTTCCACTTCAAGTGGTCTTGCCTTTCAATCGTGATGTATACTTCTACAATGTTTTTTATGATCCTAAGTTGAGACATTATTATTCCCTGTGGGTGGCGTATTTATGTCTTGACATCTTGTTCCATGCTTTATTAAGTATTTGTTTATTATTCCTGGTCTTGAGCCGGGGGTCTATCGGAAACAGCCTTTCTACTTCTCCTGAAGTAGTGGTATGGACTGCGTACATCTTATCCCCCCAGACTCCACTATGTGGGAATACTGGGTTTGTTGTTGTTGTTGTAAGTTGAGACATATCATCAGCATAGGTGGTTAAATGAAAGCTTGCTCTTTTGCAGTATATATTATAGGGTTCTGTGTTTTCTTTCTTCCATAGAATCTGTAAAGCATTAACTCATTTTTTGATCATGAAAGCTGGGTATTTTGATCAACTATAGGTGATTGAACACATGGAGGAACATGATGCGTGTTTGTTTGGGGATATTGTGCTCAGTTCATTTTGTCCACAAATTCTTATAGTCTCCACGCCCAATTATGAATACAATGTGATTCTCCAGAACTCTACTCCTCAATACCAGGAAGAGGACCCTGATGAGAAGAGCCAGCAGCAGTCTTGCAAATTCCGCAATCACGATCACAAGTTTGAGTGGACTAGACAGCAATTTGGCCAATGGGCATCTGAGCTAGCTTCAAGGCATAATTATGGTGTTGAGTTCAGTGGTGTTGGAGGAGAGCCTAACAAAGAACCAGGATTTGCTTCCCAGATTGCTGTTTTTAGAAGAAAAGATAACAGTCCCGTGAAAGCAGATTTTACTGAACACTATGATGTTATTTGGGAATGGAGTAGTAGCAATAATTCAAGATCTTAACTGTAGATGCTTTCTAACAAACTCATTTTTGCTGCATTTTGGTTAGTGAAGTGGATTTCAGAAGCTATAGAAATATGCTCCTCCATTCATACCTCTTCTTTCCCCCTTCTAAATAAACAAAATTTTCTTCTCCATTTCTTTTGCTTATACTAAATGCAGATTGTTCTGGAAAATCATATTTTGCTTTCTTACCTAATTGTGCTCGAAATATCTAGTTGCTAGGTGCGAATACACAGTACTCTTTTAACTCATGACTTGAAGGTTTTATGCTTGAACTTTAGTTTTGTTCCGTTTTTCTTTCTCCATCACTTGTAGAGATGGCCTGTTGCGAGGTCGTACTCATTTTTGCAGACAAATCTGGGTGCAGAAGTTTCTGTTCATCAACAGGACCATCCTTCTTGTACTTGTACCAGTTGTCCCAAAAGACGTAGTTACCAAAGTTGAGCAAGCTGAGGATTGCTAGGAACCAGTAGAAGAGCTCAACGTGGTTCTTGTTCATGTCGCTCCCTTGAAGCCATCCTTGCTTGTTTGAAGTGAGCTTTGAAGTGATTTGAGTTGATAAGCTCAACAAAAGCTGAGCTTAAATAGCAGCCGATGGATAGTGACAAAAATGAGAAAGACGTCGCGAGAGATCTCATCCCAGCTGGAGCCTCACTGTAGAAGAAATCCATCAGCCCAAACATGTCTGCTATCCCAAAGATTGCATAATGAAAGGAGAGCCAGAAAAGGCTCGTACGATGGTTATGGTGGTTGAACTCATTCTTCCTCTTCACCTCCACGGCTCCAGCAATGGCCATAGATATAGCTGAGAGGACAAGCCCTACACCGACCCTCTGGAGGTGTGTTATCCCAGTGGGGTGGCCTGTGAACATCCTCATTACAGGGACAAAGAGGAATTCATATATGGGAATGAGGACGGACATGAATACAAGAGGAATGACTGGAATTGAAGCAGCAGGTACGTCAAACTTGCCAAGGCTAGGGTCCATTAGAGTCCCTTGTTGTACTGAGAGTGTTTGTAGCTGTGCCAAACATGTATTCATGATGATTGTACTCAAGAGAATCGGCCTCATCCTGGTGAGGATTTTCACTTCTTCCACTTGAGTAACAGTACAACGTCTCCATTTTCCTTGCTTGTTGGTGCCTTCTAATTGAACTGCAGCTTTGTCTAGTACCCTATTCATGATTTAACACGGACAGCATAAGATCAACATGAACATGAGGAACTTATGTGCTTGCATTGTACATGAAAAACTTGACTGAATTGTTCGGTATGTGGAAGGCGATGTCCCTGTAAAACAGAAAGAGAGTGGTTCCTGTATCTCATACAGTTGATGCTTATCAGTTGGTAGTTGCACAGACCAATTTCGAGCTGCTGCTTCCAAAACCTGCAAAGTGCAGCTTAAACCACTTTTGACTTCCTAAAAACTTTGATCAAGCAGTTCATTAATATCAAGAAATTGAATTGAACGAGGTCTATTTGAAGAAAATGCTTTTATATCCATAGAGGCCTCATGAACTGTAGCATGTGCTTACCTGTTAAACCCTTAGCAATGGACTTTCACCAGGAACTCTCACTCTATAAAAAGGCTTACCCATGGAAACAAAACAAAGGCCAGCAAAACATCAAACAATGGAAATGAACTCTTTATCCCATCCAACATTTGTACTGACCCAAACGACAACAGTAACTCCAATGGATGCTCCAATAGTGCCGCTTAACAAGAACCAGTTGAAGAAGCTGGAAATGTTCTTGCTGTTCTTTTTCGAGTCATTCTCGTTGAATTGATCAGCACCCAATGCTGGAAGACAGCCCCGGATTCTGCCTGCTCCAAATGCTGTGAAGTTTACTGAAGTGTATAGCAGCAGTGCTTTTCCTCCATGCACGCATGTTGATTCTCCACAGGGTTGTGGTTGAAGATTTTGGAAGTGGGATTGGATTATCAATAGTAAGTACCCCTGTGAAATAACAAGGCAATTACAACAGCATACCGAGTATAATCCCGGGTTTGAGGAGGGTAGGATAGGATGTATGCAGATTTTACCCCTAGTATTAATTGCATTCTAAGCAACTGATACTGCAGATATATTAACCTCCTATAATAGTGGGCACGGGGTAATCTCACAGGGTAGGATGTACGCAGACCTCACCTTTCTCCTTACAAGGTAGCAGGGTTGTTTCCGATAGATGCTCATGAAATGACAAAAGGGGATAACTAAATTTTGCCAATAGTTGGAGGATGTCAAAGAATAAGGCAGTGTTGAGACGAGTCATGTAGGCATCTGAAATGAATCCTCCAAGAATAGTGAATAGTAATCAAGAATGCAGTACCCATGAAGTTTGTTGTATTAGTTGCAGCATTAGTTATGTCAAAATACATCACTGATGAAAAATATACAACAAAACTCGTCATATTTGCCATAAATCCGAGGTTATCCAACAACATCATTCCTGCAATCAATTTCCCAACAAATTAAAAATCCAAATAAGAGAAGCACTATCAGTGACTAAAGCAAATAAATGACACCAAAAGTGTTAATCTAGAAAATGTTTTCTGGTATGATTGGTTTGTGAGAAAACATTATGTAATATTCATAAATCCAATAGCATTCTGGTGAAAATTTTGAAACACTGTAAGTAGACAATTGCTCATATTAAACTAAAATAAGTTTCATTTGACCAAAAAAAAAAAAAAAGCAATAAAGAAGTTCTCTACAAATTCTCTCCATGCATGATTTCAAAGAACACGTAGTACTCCCTCTATTTTACTTTGTTTTTCTCATTTTGATTCGGCACGATTTTAATAATTTGAATCTTGTGATCTTAAATTAAGAATATATAGAATATATTAAAATGTTCTTTAATCATATGGTTGTGAACATGTTGCGGGTAAAGCTAGAATTAAAGAATTACCTAAAAAGTGATATACACTCTTTTGAAGTGGACTAAAAGGAAAATTAAGACAAACAAACTGAAATGAAAGAAGTCATAGCAAGTAATTCAACCGTAATTCAACTGAAAAAGAAAATTATGCATCCAATCCTTTATTTTTTTTTTAGGTTGCCAAATATGAAGATAGTGGAGTAAAGCCTCCTCGTGGAATATTCTTCATTGGAAAATAAGGGTGCCTTGCATTTTACACCAGTGTCTTCCGTTCTTTAATTTGCATCCTATCCTATTTATTTTTATTATTTACACCCTAACCTCTTGGATCCCTTGCATTTCACACCCCAAGGTGTCTTCCTTTTTTTAACTTACATCCAATCTTATTTTTTTTTACAATTTACACCCTAACCTCTTTATTTCCTTACAAAATAGTAAAATTATTTTTCTAATGAGGACAAAATAGGAATAATAATATACTCCCTCCATTCTATTTTACTCGTTCCAATTTGACATTGCACATTGATTAAGAAACAATTAATAACATGACTATTTTACCATAGTACTTTTATTAAATAATGTTTACATTTTAATTTGGAGATAAAACAATTAATACTAAGGGTAAAAAAGGAAAAAAAAATTGTCTTGTCTTGATTAATGAAAACTAACAAGTAAAATAAAAAATCAAATTAGGAAATTTGGAACGGAGGAAGTATTATTTTTTAAAATAAATTTATTTAATTTTTAGTGTAACGAACTTTCAAGATATGTTCTTGCATTCACATTTATCATCTAACTATTGTCATGTGATAAGTATTCTCACTTTAATTTGTAACTGCTAAAATTTCGTAGCGGCGTTGCTTCTGAATGGTAAAAGTACGGTGCAGTGAAATTTTTGGAGCCATATCTATATTAATGCAATCATAATCACCTATACTACCTGTCAGAAAGAAAATAATAACGTAAAGAAAGGACCAAAATATTGAGGAAAAATGAATAGAATAACAGTAGTTAAGGATAAAGTAAAAAATATAACACATAAATTGATGGAATTTTATTTTTAACAATGTCTTCCTATATCACTAGTTCTGCAAAATCAATCTTCTCTTAACTCAGATGGCATTCGTTTGGAATTTTCTAAAAATTTGAGTTTGCAAATTTTTCATCTAACTTCCTACACTAAAAATTAAATAAATTTATTTTAAAATATAATACTTCCTCCGTTCCATTTTACTCGTCCCAAATTTTCTAATTTGATTTTTGATTTTACTTGTTATTTTTCATTAATCAAGACAACACAATTTTTTTTTCTTTTTTACCCTTAGTATTAATTGTTTTATCTCCAAATTAAAATGTAAACATTATTTAATAAAGGTACTATGGTAAAATAATCATGTTATTAATTGTTTTTCTTAATCAATGTGCAATGTCAAATTGAAACGAATAAAATGGAATGGAGGGAGTATATTGTTATTCCTATTTTGCCCTCATGAAAAAATCATTAAAATTTTTTTTTTTACTGTTTTGTAAGGAAATACAAAGGTTAGGGTGTAAATTGTAAGAAAAAAAAATAGAATAGGGTGTAAATTAAAAAAAGAAGACACTTTGAGATGTAAAATGTAAGGGACCCAAGCGGTTAGGATGTAAATTGTAAAAATAAATAGGATATGACGCAAGTTAAAAAAAGAAAGACACCACAAGTTAAAAAAGAAAGACACTTTAGAGTGTAAAATGCAATAAGCGCTCTTTTACACTTTCATCCAATCCCTGTAAACACCACATTATTGGAAGATATCTGTTATTACTTGCCATATAACTTAAAGGAGTAGAAGTTTAAGTTAACATGAATGCTATGATGTTAATGTGTAATATATGAAAAACCCCTTAAATTTATTTGGTCAGATATTCGTTATACATTTAAACTTTGCAGGTGACTTATGACCTTCTCATTCTTGTTCTAATTATATGGTTAAAAATTTGGTCAAAGTTCAAGGTGATTTTACTTATTATCTAGTAAAAAAAAAATAACTTTTATAAATTTACCAGCATAAAGATTATATGCGCTCGAAGAGCTGTAGAATTTTTACCAGCTACAACAACAGATATATAGTTTTCCATTCAAGCCTAAAAATCATAATTTTTTTTAAAAATAGAGTAGGTCATCTATATGTGTTAACAAGACTTACCATTGTGAAGACTGATGCAAGACGTAGTAATTAATGGTGTAATTTACAGTGGTTATCAAGTGTATTATATATATAATAACAACATATAGTAGTATATCTTGCTATATTGGCTAATAAACCAATAACGAAGCAAATCAAATCTTCTGCCGTTTTCAACAAAGGCTAGATATATAGGACAAATATAAATCTGTAATTACAGAAGTTACAAACCGGCCTTTGCACAGGTTAAAGAAATTCAACATCATTTCAACAACTATTCATGATGGAACTTTAATTTAAACAAACTTCAATACCTTCTTCCTAATTTGTCACCGGTTATACCTTAGCATATTATTTTGTTCATGCAAACATGATTTTATATTGGAGAGAATGGAGGTCGAGGTTTAAGATAAACGGTTAGTATAGATGGTTGACCAATTTCTATCTTTTTAGCGGTAGAATAAAATTTAATCTGGAACACGTATATATTGATCGTTAACCTTTCTATTATAATTATTATTACTTAATAATATATATATATATATATTATATTTATTGTTCTAGAATAAATTGTCCACATTTTGTGCTTACTGGAATATTATTAAAACAGGAATATAGTAATAACACAAGGACTAAAAGTGCTATTTTACCATTATTTAATACCAAGTTTCTAGAGTAAATTGAAGGAAAGGTGTCATTTAAGTCTTGAATAAAGAATTGGTGGCATTGATCAACTTAAAAGGTTAAATATAATTAAGAAACTTGATTAGGTTAATTGTGGACTTGATTAATATTTTTCAAACTTGTTAATCTTTTCAAAAATACAAATCAACCCACACCCACAAAACTTTCCTCTATCTGCAAATCAATCTCTCTTCTCTCTTTCTCCCTTCAATCCTGCACAACTTCAACCTCTAGTGACAAATAATTTTGAGTTTTTGCCCGTTCCTTTTTTACTTTCAACCGTCAGTTGACAAAATTCTCCGGAGACAACAACTTCGAGTTCTTCATTGTTTCTTTTCGATTTTCACAGGTAAAAAATTAGGCTTTTTAGTTATGACGACAACGAGGAACTTGATTTGTTGGTGTTTGTTATTTTTTCTTTTATGTTTTTTGTTATTTTTGTTATTTTTTAGTTGAATTTCTCATCTGGATGTATCTGCTACTGTTGTTTTTCACCAATGGATAAAACATGTTACGTGAATCCAACAAATGAGTAATCTGTTGCAACATATATGACTAATCTGTTGCAACGGATTAGTAATCTGTTGCAACATATATAACTAATTTGTTACAACAAATGAGTCATATGTTGCAACAACATATGGGTAATCCGTTGCAATAGATGCGTCATATGTTGCAACAGATTATTCATCTGTTGCAACAGATTACTCATTTGTTGGATTCGTATTATAGTATTGTAACATGAATCCAACATATGGGTCATCTGTTGCAATATATTAGTCATATGTTGCAACAGATTAGTCATATGTTGTAACAGATTACTCACTTATTGCAACAGATGACTTATACATTGGATTCATGTTGCAAGTTCTATCCATTGTAGCAGTAGCAGATACACCAAATAAGAAATTCAATAAAAATCATAATTTTACTTACAAAATCACCTATGAAGTAATGTCCAAGTGATATACGAACAAAATTTGACCTAAAAAAATTCTAAAAATTTCAACAGGGTGATACGAGCCCAAGTTCACAACACAAGAAACAAACAACAACAAGAACAACAAGATGAACAACAAGTGCTAGTGAATCGAAATAGGCTACACACGACTTCACTAGTCTTCAAGAGTCACATTTTTAGAATAAGAAGATGATATTAACAACAAGAACAAACAAATCAATAATAATGCTAGTGAATCGAAAGAGCCTCACACGGCTTCACTAGACTTCAAGATTCCAACAACACAAGATTAACAAGATTACAAGAGGGATAGTAACTTGACACACAATATTCAATGATCTAAGAACCCTAACAAGATAAAGGACCCTAAGATTAATGAATATTAATACCAAGCTATTACTTGGACCAAGAGGAACTCAAAGAACCCCAAGACCCTAGTTTCTAGCCAAGAGACAACACTAGTATCACTCTACTAGTGAGTTTCGAAATTGGGGCTTCTCCAATGGAAGAGAGAAGTTCCAAAATATTACAAAGTGTTTGTTGTCTTCCAAAATATGAATGAACTAACTCAAAAATAACCCTAACACTATCTATTTATATTAGTCCACAAAGTGAGATAACAAATGGCCATCCTACCCTTGCCAAGGGGTGGCCTTGGAGTGTAAGTTTATTACACTTCAAGGTTCCTCTTCACACTTAAAAACATTTAATCCATTGGAAGGCTTAAGTACCAACTCACAAACGGCCATTTGCATGAACATAGCTTGGGGTTTTTGTAACTCTCGTGCTTGGCTACGTGTGAATGGTTGTGAACTTGTTGGACAGCTTGGTACACCCGTATCATCCTCTCCATCTTGAGAGGAATTTGACCTCAAATTCGATATTTGATCATCCTCAACTGCATCCACTAAAGAAAGATCACACACGTTGAAAGTGTTGTGCACTTGGTATTCCCGGGGAAGGTCAATCTTGTAGGCATTATCATTGATTCTTTCAAGTACTTGGAATGGACCATCACCCCTTAGCATCAATTTGGTCTTCCTTTAAGATGAAAACCAATCCTTCTTAAGGTTCACCCACACCCAATCTCCCGGTTCAAGAATGAGTTTATTTCTTTCTTTGTTTGCCCGCTTTGCAATCTCTTGATTTTTCTTCTCAAGTCGAAGCCGCACCTTCTCATGCAACTTTTTCATAAAATCTACCCGCTTTTTTCCATCTAGGCTAATCATAAGATCACTTAGCAAAGGAGTTAAATCCAAAGCAGTAAGGGGGTTGAGGCCGTATACACACTCAAAGGGAGTCATTCCCGTACTTGAGTGTGTGACACGATTATAGGCAAACTCAATCAATGGTAGGTGTTCCTCCCAAGGAGTCAATTTTCCCTTAATCATGGAATGTAGAATAGCACCCAAAGTCCTATTTACTACTTTCGTTTGGCCATCGGTTTGTGAGTGGCAAGAAGTGGAGAACAACAACTTGGTACCAAGCCTACCCCACATGGACTTCCAAAAGTGACTTAGGAACTTAGAGTCCCTATCACTCACAATGGTCCTTGGAACACCATGCAACTTGACAACATTATCAATAAACAAAGAGGCCACACTAGGTGCATCATCACATTTAGAGCATGGAATAAAGTGTGCCATCTTAGAAAACTGATCAACCACAACAAAGATACTATCCCGACCTCTCTAGTCCTTGGCAACCCTAACACAAAATCCATAGATATATCAAGCCAAGGATGTAAAGGGGTGGGTAGCGGGGTGTAAAACCCATGAGGTTGGAGTCGAGATTTGGTTCCTTTGCAATCTACACATTGGCCGCAAATACTAGACATATCCTTGTGCATTTTTGGCCAATAAAATTGCTCCTCCAATATTCCGAGGGTCTTTTCAACCCCAAAGTGACCCATTAAACCGCCATTGTGTGCTTCCCTTACAAACAACTCTCTCCAAGAGCTAGAGGGTACACACAATCGCCTACTTTTAAATAAGTAATCGTCAAACTTGGCATAGGGATCTGAACCCCTAGCCGAATCCCACTTGTCCCTACCCCATTCTTCGCATTCCTTATAGATAGGAGCAAAGTGAGGGTCCTTGGGATACAATTCCTTTAAGATCTTAAAACCCATCAATTTTGAAGATAAAGTAGACAGAAGAACGTGTTTTTGAGACAAAGCATCAGCAACCACATTGTCCTTACCCTTCTTGTAATGAATAACATAAGGGAAAGTTTCAAGAAATTCAATCCACTTGGCATGCCGTTTGTTAAGGTTATCTTGTGCCCGAAGATGCTTCAAGGACTCATGGTCCATTCGGATCACGAATTCTTTAGGCCATAAATAATGTTTCCAAGTGGCCAAGACTCTAATCAAGGCATACAACTCTAAATTGTATGTAGAGTAGTTTAGAGTTGCTTCTTTGAGATTTTCGCTAAAGTAGGCAATAGGCTTCAATTCTTACATTAAACCGCGCCTATACCAACTTTTCTAGCATCATATTCAACCTCAAAAGTCTTGTCAAAATTCGGCAATTGTAACAAAGGGGCCGAGATGAGCATAACTTTCAAGTCCTTGAAGGCCTTAGCTTGTTCATCTCCCCACTTGAAAGGCCGATCCTTTTTAATCACTTCGGTCAAGGGGGCGGCAATGGTACTAAATCCTTTGACAAAGCGTCTATAAAAACTAGCCAACCCGTGGAAGCTTCTCACTTTACCTATGGTTTTGGGAGTTGGCTAATTTTTGATAGAGTCAATCTTAGATTCATCCACTTCGACCCCTCTTGAACTCACCACAAAACTGAGAAATACAACTTCTTGGACACCAAAAGAACACTTTTCTAAATTAGCATATAATTTCTCCTTTCGAAGGATAATAAACACACATTGTAAATGTTTTACATGCTCATCTAAGGACCTACTATACACCAACACATCATCAAAGTAGACAACAACAAAACTTCCGATAAAAGGCTTCATCACATAATTCATTAGCCTCATGAAAGTACTTGGAGCGTTTGTTAGGCCGAATGGCATAACCATCCATTCATAGAGACCGAATTTGGTCTTGAAGGCGTTTTTCCATTCATCACCCGGTTGCATACGGATTTGGTGATAGCCACTCCTCAAATAAATTTTAGAAAATAAACATGAACCACTCAATTCATCAAGCATATCATCTAGCCTAGGAATAGGGTGATGATATTTTACCGTTATCTTATTGATGGCTTGGCAATCAACGCACATACTCCAAGTCCCATCTTTCTTGGGAACTAGTAGCACCGGGACCGTGCAAGGGCTCATACTCTTCTTGATATACCCTTTGTTGAGGAGTTCCTCAACTTGGCATTGCAATTCCTTGGTATCCGTCGGGTTGCTCCTATATATTGGTTTGTTGGGCAATTGTGATCCCGACATAAAATCTATATGGTGCTCAATTCCCCAAAGCGGGGGCATCCCTTGTGGAAGTTCTTTGGGGAAAACATCTTCATAATCCTGCAACACATAAGAAATCAAAGGAGAAATAGAAGAATTAGTGGGGTTAGTGTTAAAACAATGTGCCAAAAGAAGCATGGGTGTCTCTTCATCATGATCCATGAAGAGCTCCTTCTTTCTAACCAACATCACCATGTTTTATTTTCCCTTTGATATTGAGGTAGTCCCGTATATCCCCACTACACCACCTATGGGTTCCCCCTGTTTTTCTTTATTTTTGGATTTCTTTCCTTTTTTTTTAATTCTCCCATCCTTTGATGCAACTCATTCACTTGTGAAGGCAAGAGTGGATGAAGTATGGCCTTTTGGCCATCCTTCTCAAGTGTATATCGATTAGACCTCTCATCATATTTAGTAGACCTATCATATTGCCAAGGTCTACCTAACAACAAGTCACACGCTTGCATTGGTATTACTTCACAAAACACTTCGTCGTGGTAGTTTCCTACCTTAAACCGTATCACATATTGCCTTATGACTTTTAATTCACCATATTAATTCAATCATTTCAACTTATAAGGGCTAGAATAAAATGTAGTTGGCAATTTCAAGAAGTTCACCATAGCAATACTAACAACATTTGCACAACTACCACTATCTATCACCAAAGTGCACACATTTCCCTTCACAAGGCATTTAGTATGGAATAGATTATCCCGTTGGCTAGGATCATCTATCGGCTTACTAATCATGGCATGCCTCACTACAAAGTTTGGAACCACACACTCTCCTTCTTGTGGATAAGCATCCTCACAATCATCATCATCATCATTATGTGGCTTATTTTTGGGTTCCTCTCTATCTCGAGGCTCGGCCTCATTCTCTTCTTTTTCAAGACCCACTTCCTAACCAAGGTAATACAATATCCCTTCCCTTAGGATCACATTGCATCGATTTGGACATTCATTGACTTTATGTCCCCAACCTTGGCACTTGAAACATTAGAACCCTTTAGGATTAGGATACTTGTGAGCTTCTGCTAGAGAGGAGATTTGTGGACTATTTTAGGCTCGGGCAGCCTTATAGTGGTGGGTTAGTCCTTGTTTTTGGGCCAACCCGAAGATGGTTGAACCATATATTTGCTCCTCGGCCAACCCGAGGTTGATGGTCCCTTTTCCTTGAATGACGACCTCTCTTTAAGCTCCCTTTTAATCTCAAGAGCCGCTTGGAAAATTCCTTCAACGGTATCAAACTTGTGAAGCATCAAATGAGTGGAGATCTCTTTGTTCAACCCACACTTGAACCAAATGATGTCATGGCCAATTTGTTCTCTACGATGATCAATCTTCAACATGAGTTGTTGAAACTCATCATAATATGCCATCACACTTCAATTCTCTTATCGCAAATTGTACAACCTAGCAATCAACTCATGATGATAAATTTCGAGAAGATACCGTTGCCTCATTAGATACCTCAACCGAAGCCATGGTGGTGGTTGTCCATCAATCAACTCATTACCAAACCGTTTGACATATTCCCACCATGTGTTAGCATAGCCTTCAAAGTGAGCTATGGCATAACAACTCTTCTTCTCCTTTGATATATCGTTCACTTGAAACACTTTATCACACGCCGACTCCCAAGCAAGATACACCTTGGGGGCACTTTCACCCTTAAAAATAGGTAGGCTCAATTTGATGGTATTGATGCCTATATCTCTCTCTTGGTGTCGGTTTCCCCTTTCTCCATACCCTCGGTATCTTCTTGGATCCACACGTCCCCCTCTTATCTCCTCTTCCCTCATGTAAGTATAGTCAAAGGATCCATACCCTTTATAATACTCTCTACCATATTCCTCAAAGTGAACGGGACGATTTTGGACGTTTGGAACTTGATTTGGAGGGATTGGATTTTGTAGAGGTGGTGGTTTTTGGTTTAGTGGAGCTTGGAAGGGAGGGTTCGAATTTTATAGAGGAATTTAACGTCTGAGTCCTTTTTTTGGAACTTGAAGAGTTTGGGAATGGGTTGGTCTATTGGAGTCTCAGTTTAGGGGGTTATGAGTGGTTTGGCTTGCGGCATTTAGTGGAGCTAGTGAAGTATTTGACAATTATGGCCATGTTTCGGGAGTAACGATGGCGGAGGAATTTCTATCATGTCCACTTGACGAAACATGTCGAGGAGTAGAAGGACAAGAGTTCCTTTGACTCTCCACTTGTTCTAACCTCCCACTAATAGTCGTCACTTCTCCCCTTATAGCTCCCATTTCCGTACTCAACCTTTCAAGAGCTAGGGTCATAGCCTCAAAAGTGACCCTCATATTCTCTATTTCATTAGAATCCATGGTTTGAGATGTGGTTCCTTTCATTGTCAAGGTATCACCTACACAAGCAACAAACAAGTTAGTTTAAAACCTCTCCTCACTCACACACTCTCGGATCACTCACACTCGAGCTCTACAAGTATTGTAGATTGGCTAGTAACCCATGAATCCTTAAGGTTTGAGTATGATCTTGTCCGGAGTAGATTCTTGTTTGAAACTCAAAGAATTCTTGTCGGACTAGAGTCAAGGAGTTACAACACATTCAAACGACCAAAGCACACAAACAAACAATGACACGAATACAAGGCTTCAAAGGACTAATTGACAACCTAGTAGGAATGTACTAGCTTGCTAATTAGTTCTTGAGTCAATTAGAAGAAACTAAGAATCAATAATTAGAAACTAGAATATCCAAATTGAGCTTAATTAATGACGTGAAAAGTGATTAAGGTGATGTGGCTGCATGGAATTGGTCACGGGTCCATACATTTTGTTCAACAACTTGAAGCCTTAATCTTCACAATTTTGTAATGCATGATTTTTCTTTTGGAGGTAAAGTAAAGTCTTGTAACTTTTCAACTTTTTCCAACTCAAAAAGATGAGGCTTGACTTTACTAGTTCCACAAGACAAGGTTCCTTGTTTTAAGGGAAAGTGGTTGTTAAGTCAAGGAAGTGATGTTGGTAAGTCTTTTCATAAACAACTTTACAACCTTGTCTTACAACCCTTTTGGATCTATTTTAGTCTTTATAGTGGTCAAGATATGAGATGATGAGAAGATCAGGATGATCAGCACAACAATACTTCAAGAACAGAACCACAATTCATTAATAATAGCCCACTTTAAAGTCAAGCAACAACCCACAAACTCAGCCTACTTCAAGTTCATCATACTACCACTTCAAGTCCACAATAGCAATGTCAATATGTTAAGCTCAACTTAGCTTTAGACACCTTTTGTGTTGATGAGAAAGAAATCAACACAAAAAACAAACTAGAGAAACAAAAGAACATCTAGATCTAAACACACAAACACCAATCTCGGGCAAGACAACAACACAACACAATTTTCTCGGCCAAGACCAAAATGGACAGATTTCTTTTTTTTTTTCTAAAATTTTTAGATTTCAGCAATCCTTTTTTTTGGTATCTTTCAACTACCAAACCCAAGATTGATTTTGATGGAAAAAAATCAGCCACAAGCTTTGATACCAAATGATACGAGGCCCAAGTTCACAACACAAGAAACAAATAACAATAAGAACAATAAGATGAACAAGTGCTAGTGAATCGAAATAGGCCACACACGGCTTCACCAGTCTTCAAGAGTCACATTTTTAGAATAAGAAGATGATATTAACAACAAGAACAAGCAAGTCAATAATAATTCTAGTGAATCGAAAGGGCCTCACACGGCTTCATTAGACTTCATGATTCCAACAACACAAGATTAATAAGATTACAAGAGGGATAGTAACTTGACACACAATATTCAATGATCTAAGAACCCTAACAAGAGAAAGGACCCTAAGATTAATGAATATTAATACCAAGATCTTACTTGGACCAAGAGAAACTCAAAGAACCCCAAGACCTTAGTTTCTAGCCAAGAGACAACACTAGTATCACTCTACTAGTAAGTGTTGGAATTGGGGCTTCTCCAATGGAAGAGAGACGTTCCAAAATATTACAAAGTATTTGTTGTCTTCCAAAATATGAATGAACTAACTCATAAATAATCCTAACACTATCTATTTATATTAGTCCACAAAGTAAGATAAAAAATGACCATCCTACCCTTGCCAAGGGGTGGCCTAGCAGTGTAAGTTTTTTACACTTCAAGGCTTCTCTTCACACTTAAAAACATTTAATCCATTGGAAGGCTTAAGTACCAACTCACACACGGCCATTTGCATGAACATAGCTTGGAGTTTTTGTAACTCCCGAGATTGGCTACGTGTGAATGATCGTGAATTTGTTGGGCAGCTTGTAGAACTTGTTGGACAGCTTGGTACACCTGTATCACAGGGGCATAACAAATAAGTAAAATATATGAAATAGGTAAAGAAGACAAAAATAGTATATCATACATCAAATGCAAAAGGATCAAGGGGACAAACGTTTGAGTTCTCCTAAAAACGTTTAAGTCCCCTTGTATTTTAATTGCTTTCTAATAGATGACCTATCTGTTACAACATAGTTTCTATCTGTTTGATAATTTCTAATAGATGAATCATCTGATGCAACATGTTAGTCATTTGTTGATTTAAATTAAGCAATTATTAGTAATAACTAAATTGATTTAGCTAAAATTAAAGACGTCTTTAAGACAACGGGACTAACATTTGAGTTCTTCTAAAAATTTTAAGTTCCCTAGTATTTTAGTTATTTTCCAATAGATGACCTATTTGTTGCAACAAGTTAGTCATCTGTTGCTACAGATGTTTATAACAGTTAGTCATTTGTTGATTTAAATTAAGCAATTATTAATAATAACTGAATTAATTTAATTAAAATTGAAGACAAGTCTTTAATACAAGACCTTCGACAAGGGGGCAAATGTTTGAGTTCTCCTAAAAACATTTGAGCATTAGTATTTTAAATTGCTTTTCAACATATATCTTGTCTATTTAATAATTTCCAATAGGTGAGTCATATGTTGCAATAATTTAGTCATCTGTTTCAACAGATGTCTATATTTGTTTGATAATTTTCAATAAATGAGTTAGTTATTGCAACAGGTTAGTCATCTATTGCAACAGATGTCTATATCTGTTTGGTCATTTTCAATAGATGTCTTTAACTGTTTGGTCATTTCCAACAGATTACTCATCTATTGCTACATGTTAGTTATCTATTGATTCAAGTTAAGCCATAATTAATAATAACTAAATTGATTTAACTAAATAAAAATATGAATTAATAAGTTGAATTACAGTTTAAATTAATCTCATGGTAATTACACGATCAGCTAAGTATGTTCGTCCTGAGTAGAGTGATCAATTGATCAATTTTATTTAAAATGATTAAAACTAATCCATCATTAGAAATAACTATAATGATTTAACTAAAATTAAAGATGAATTGATAAGTTCAATTACGATTTCAATTAATCGCATGGTAAAAATGGTGTATTGATAAATAATGATTTATTTTTGTTTCTATTGAATAAATCTTGTGTAACACTCCGTATTCAAGTACATGTATTGGCGTATTCAAGTATGTGTATTAGTCTTATTTATATGGAATTAATTTTTTTATTTTTTATTTATATCGGAATTTATCCGTCGATGATTTCATGTGAAGATTATTGAATAAGCTTTCCAACGATATAAAGATTTCCAAAAATGGATAGGCCTCGGATATAATCGAGCACGTTCAAAACTATAAAACGGTGGCCAAGATATTTAGGAATAGTAAATGTGCAGGAAAATTTCCTGCACACAAACTACTGAGGCTAGCCGAATTTTTGGGTCAACTTAAAACAATCATAACTCCCTTAATATAATGAAATGGGAGAGCTACAACCTATGAAAAGAAATATATTTGAGTCTTCTTTACAATTCAATTGGTTTCATCCAAATCCAACGTCTGAGTAAGTAGTTATACTCGTTTTACTTCAGCCTATCAAAATAGATTTTTAGGGTCAACTTCAAACGACCATAACTCCTTGTACAGGACGAACTGGGTGTCCTACTTTATATGAAATGAAATCCCTTTGAATTATCCTTCCAACGATACCAATTTCACCCAAATCCAATATCGGATCAAAGAGTTATGGTCGATCTACTTTAGCTTATCAAAACAGTCCACCAAAGGACAGATTTGATATTATTTAAATTTTAAAGGCATTTTGGTCATTTCCTATTATATTATGGACGGGAATATGTGTATATATACATGTATATGAGTTCAAAAACTCATTTTCATCATCAATCATTGAGAAAGAACAAACCCTAGCCAAATTTGACCTTTAAATTACTTTTGATTCAATCGTAGAAATTCCAAAGTAATCCGATAACTGCGTTTGTCATCTCGAGAGCTTCGAACGGCACCTATTATTTGTCCAAACAGGATTGCATAATCAAGAGGTGAATTCTAAGGTATGAGTATTATTTGCCTTTGTTCTTTTCCATATGTATATGTTTGATAGAGGATTATATGTATTGGTTGTTATTGAAAGGTGATGAAAATAGGGTTATGGACTATTTTGCATGGTTTGGTTGTATTAAATTGTGGAAGGTGGATATGGTAATTGAGTTATGTAAGGTGGATATGGTGATATACTATTGAATTGATGATTATTTATGTCAATGGCTCAATTTGGTTTAATGGATTGATTGGAAGGATAAATGAATCCAAACTTGATATTGGAGGATGTTGTATGAATATGCATGACATGTGAATGTAATTGGAGTATAAGAGGGTTAAAGTGATACCCTTTATGGAGTAATTAAGGTTTACTACTTAACCACTAGTTTGGTGAATTCAAATAATTGCATTGTGACGTTTGATTGCTAATACTAGATTGCTATATGTGTTCATTGTAGATAAGTAATCCGAAAAGACGGAAAGTCCATTTGGGACTAGTATTGAAGGTTGACAGTCAGGTATGTAAAGTATACTCTATACCATATCTTTGGCATGAAAGTGAACAATTGTTCTATTAAGAAAGTTTCCAAAGTTATTCAATAACATGTGATCCATAATGGTTTTGTTTGATGTCCTACGTTACCAATGAACTTGTTTCCACCCTACAAGATGTCAAGACATTCCAATACTTACTTGTTTTCCAAATCTTACATGTTTATTGCACTAATGAATGTCAGAAGGTATCCGGTTACTCAAACAAGATCCATGTGCTATTAATGACTCCAAAATGTTTCATTGATATACCAATAAGTTTCTACTTCATTGTTATGGCATTGATGACTCTAAAACAGTTCATTGATGTGCCAATGAGTTCTTACTTCATCGTTATTGCATTGATGGTCTATTTGTATGTCTCTTATTTATGTATCATTGTTTCAAAGTATCAAAAATGCAGTGGCAACCGAAATAACAATCTCAAAGATTAATTGAACTAAGTGATGGAAGTTCTCTCTTATCGGGTGGTATCCCAGGGGCATAAGCCTATCATGGGTTGATCCCTATTTATGTGTTTATGGGTGGTATCCCAGGGTCATAAGCCTATCATGGGTCGATCCCAGTTGATATGTACTGGAGGCAGCCTAATGGTCACAGTACAGTACAGTAATGATTACAAAGATGATAAGAACGAAGGTAAAGTGATTGAATAAATACAATGTACAGGTTGTCACAAGTTCTAGTAAGTGTGGTCCACTCCTATTATGATTTATTCACTTGTTTCTAATTTCTATTGAGCTCCTATATCATATGTGATTATCTACAGCTTTACATACTCAGTACATATTTGGTACTGACGTCCCCCACGGGGGACCTGCATTTCATGCTGCAAGCACAGGTACCTCAGCTCATACACCGCACAAGTAGGAGCCAGGATATCCAGCTGCTTTTGGTGAGCTCCAGTTTGCTTTGGGGCTTTCCGTGTCATATCCAGTCACTTTTGGTATTGCATAGAAGTTATTTATATGGCGGGGTGTGTTCTGACCTTAGTTAAACTCTGTGTATTGTCTAGAGGATTTGTAGACCTAATGTACAGTCAAGGTGGTGTTTTGTTAATAGATGTGATGGCTCCAACGGCCAAGTATTGTATATATATATATGTGTTCTCGAGCTTATACAAGTGATTATTTCCTTTTATATGCGACATGATGCTTTCCGAATTTTGGGTTGTCATAGAGGTATGCATGGGAAGTATAAGGTTATGAGCTGGTTCTCCCGGTCTTCCTCGGTTATGGATGCCAGTCCGCCCCAATAGGATTTAAGGCGTGACAATGGTGGTATCAGAGAAGTTCGTCCTAGTGAGTCTAGAAAGCCGCGTCTACGTAGAGTCTTATTTATCGGTGTGTCATGCACTGCGCTATAAACAGGAGGCTATGGACATTTAGGAATTGTTTCTTTTCTTCATGTCTTAGATCGTGCGATAGAGCCTATATTATATATGAAGTCATAGTTGACCATTGAATCTGTTTGTTTCTCTTATTATAGTAATGATGCCGGTTACCAGAAGTAAGAATACAGGTAAACTTGTAGATGTGGCTACTGGAGAGGGGACTAGTAAGTCACCCACTATACCAGCTAATCAAATTGAGGCTCCAACTGAGCATGCATCAGAAACTTCTTCCACTCCGGAAGAAATAAGGGGGAGGAGAACTATATCCCCAGAGCCACCTATTAATGCTGCTGATCAAGATCTTAGAAATGCAGTACAACTTTTGACTCGTATTGTCACGCCCCAAAATCCCATCGGGCCGGACTAGCACCCGAAGCCGAGAAGGCCCGGGAGAACCCGTTCAAATACCTGTACTTTCACTTATATGTCACCAAAAATTTGGGCAGCACTTCATTGCATATAGAAGGGTCTAATTACCTGTATCAGCACAACACGCACAAATATATATATATATATATATATAATATATATAATACTTGGCCGTCGGGGCCACCACATATACAAATATAACATCACTATATAAACTTCCATGACTTTACCCTTCCTTATGTCTACAAAACCTCTAGGATATACATGACATAACTAGGGTCGGGACAAACCCCCGCCCACACATGACTCCTGTACAATAACAAAACATAAGGAACCGACTCGAAAAGCTCCGAAGCAAACTGGAGCTCACCAACAATAGCTGTATGACCTGGCTCCTATCTATGCTGTGAATAAGCTGAAGCACCTGTGCCTGCAGTATGAAATGCAGGTCCCCCGTGAGGGTCGTCAGTACGAAATATGTACTGAGTATGTAAAGCTGTAAATAATCATATGTGATATGGGGGATCAAGAAAATCAAACACAAGTGAATAAATCATAATAGAAGTGAACCACACTTCATAAACACTTTTAGGATCATGTACATTATCATTAATCTGAATTGGGTTCTTAAATTCAACACATTTGTGGAACAGTATACATTCGTTCATTTCATTTTTTACAATTATCGTTCGCCATTACCTCCTCCTCCCGAACCTCCAACCACCTAACAATAATCAATACTGTACCGTACTGTGACCATTAGGCTGCCCCTAGTACATATCAACTGGGATCGACCCATGCTAGGCTTATGCCCCTGGGATACCACCCATAAACACATAAATAGGGATCGACCCATGATAGGCTTATGCCCCTGGGATACCACCCACACATATAGGAACCAAGTAATAGACCTTCTATACAATAACGATGTAATAAAGACTCATTAGTACATCAACAATGTGTTTCAGAATCATCAATATCACAACAATGAAATAGGAGCCATTTGGTATATCAATGAAACACTTTGACACTTTATAGAATGGAAACAACTTCATTGGTAACGTAGAACAATACATGTTTTTGGACAACCTCGGAATCTTATTTGAGGGAACATTGGTGTTTTCATGCCAAAGAACATTGTTAGAGTATGTTTTACATACCTCGTTGTAGATTCGGATACCAATTCAACACAACTTCCCACCTTTACAAATCACTTATCTACAATGAAATGTTTGCCATCTAGTATTAGCAACCCAACACCACAATTCTCTTCCATAATTCCATACAACCAATATTTGCAAGGCATTCCAAAAACCAACTTGAACAATAGGTTTATGTGTATATATATATATATATATATATATAATCATCATTTCAATACCACATCATTACACCAAATCTCTTCACAATTCAACATAATCCAACCATGCACAAGAATAATCCAACATCATTTCCAATCATTTTTCAACAACAATCAAATAACATACTTCTTATGCTCACATGCATATATATATACATATCCATATAAATAACACCAACATAATTTACATCCTTACCATAAAATGGCCCTTTTGATTTCGAAGTCCTGTTGGCACAAATAAGGGGTGCTTCTCGAAGCCCTTGAGACGGTGAACACAACTACAGAATCAATTTGGATTTTCTACGATTGAATCACAAGATAATTGGAGTTGAACTCAGGCTAGGGTTTCCTTATTCTTCAATAATTTGGATAAAATGATGGATATGAGGCTAAGTATATGTATATAATGACCAATTTTCGTCCATGAGGTGATGGAAAATGACCATATTGCCCTTAAAATTTTAAGTAAATCCGAATCTGTCCATGGTGGACTGTTTTGATAGGCTAAAGTAAATCGGCCATAACTCTTTGCTCCGATATCAGATTTTGATGAAATTGGTATCGTTGGAAATATAATTCAAAGGGATTTAATTTCATATAAAGTAGGCCACCCAGCTCGTCCTGTACAAGGAGTTATGATTATTTGAAGTTGACCCTAAAAATCAGTTTTGAGAGGCTGAAGTAAAACGAGTATAACTCCTTACTCAGATGTTGGATTTGGATGAAACCAATTGCATTGGAAATAAGACTCTCGGGGATTCTCATTGATATATAGAAGCTCACACAGTTCAATTTGTACAAGGAGTTATGATCATTTAAAGTCGACCCAAAAATCTGTTTGGCTGCAGTACTTTTGTGTGCAGAAAATTTCTGCACATTTACTGTTCATTGCGTCCACCGTTTTCAAGTTTCGAACATGCTCGCTTATATCCGATACTCATCTGTTTTAAGAAATCTTTATATCGTTGGAAATCTAACTCGATAAACTTCTCATAGATACTTCGACGAGCAAATTCTGGTATAAATAAAGTCGATTCTTATACACCTATAATCAAACTATACACTTGAAACAATCTCAAAGTAATCAATACTCACACTTAAACTCATATATACCTAACTTATGATCAATACATATACTCCAACACATATAACCATGGCTAATGCACGTAATTAAGTACGGGGTGTTACACGTATAGTTGCTGGGCAAGCCATTCCTACCACGGGTCCTAGTGGTACAGATAGGGCGGCTAGCCTTCGAACATAGAATTTTCTTAAGATGGATCCTCCCACTTTTACTGGATCAGATCTTAACGAGGACCCACAGGACTTTATTGATCGAATTCAAAGGGCCTTAGATGTTATGCATGTAACGGGTAGAGAGATAATGGAGTTAGTGGCGTATAGATTCAAAGGGGAGGCTATATATTGGTACGAGGACTGGAAATGATCTAAGGGTGTTGATTCACCCCCAGCTACTTGGAAAGAGTTCAAAGAGGCATTTCTTGATCATTATCTTCCATTCGAGATTCGTCAGGCCCGTGCAAATCAGTTTTTAAATCTTCATCAGGGGAATATGAGCGTGAAGGAGTACAGTCTCTGATTTAATTCCTTGTCGAGATATGCTCCTAATGTTGTAGCTACTATGGATGACAAAGTTCATCAAAATGTGGATAGGCTGGATCCATATCTGGTTAGAGATTGTACTATTGTTGCTTTGAATAAAGATATGGACATAGCGGGGATCCAAGCTTTTGCACAGAAAATGGAAGATCAGAGGCAGAGGAGAAGAACACAAGAATTAGAAAGAGGATATTCCAAGAGGGCCAGATCTACAGGGCAGTTTATGGTATCTCAAGGAGGGTTCAGACCACAGTTTTCTGCTAGACCACCTAGGCCATTATCTTCTTATTCTGTAGCTATTGCCCCCAAGGGTCTAGAGAAAATCAATTTGGGCACAGAAGTGAGAGTCAGAGTTTGCGGACAGTGGGGTACCAAGGGCAAGGGAATATGAGCTAATCGAGACCTCCTCGAGAGCCATGCAATAAATGTGGAAGGTATCATTTGGGCGCATATCGGCTGGGGACCAATGTTTACTTTTGGTGCGGTATGTCAGGGCATATGATGAGAGAATGCCCACAAAGGGGCATAGGGGTATGGCACGACCTACGGATTTATTTGTTGTATCATCATCATCGATGCCTTATTCAGGAAGGGGTGCACAACCAATGGGTCATGTTAGAGGTAATAGAGGAGCCACGAGTTCTAGCGGGGCTCAAAATTGTACGTATGCTCTAGTGGATCGACAGAATTTAGAGGTTTCCCCAGATGTGGTTATGGGTATGTTGTCTATCTTTTCATTTGATGTATATGCCTTAATTGATCACGGTTCTACATTATCTTATGTTACTCTATTGGTTGCTGGAAAGTTCAAAAGAATACCTGAACTGTTAGTTAAGCCATTTGAAGTGTCCACACCAGTTGGGGAATCTATTATAGCTAGAAGGGTTTACCAAAACTGCATAGTAACTATTTGTGGTCGTGATACGATGGCTGATCTCGTAGAGTTAGAAATGGTAGATTTTGATGTTATAATGGGTATGGACTGGTTGGCGTCTTGTTATGCCACAATTGATTGCTGCACAAAGAAGGTATATTTCCATTTTCCAAATGAATCAGTCCTTAAATGGAAATGTGAAATTGGCGCGCCAAGAGGTAGATTTATTTCTTATTTTAAGGCAAGAAGAATGATTTCCAAGGGATAAATATATCATTTAGTTAGAGTAAGGGATACAGAAGTGGAGCCACCAACACTTCACGCTGTTCCGGTGGTAAATGAATTTTCTGATGTATTTCCTAAAGATCTTTCAGGTTTGCCTCCTGAACGAGAAGTAGAGTTTGGTATTGATGTAATACCAGGCACCCAACCAATCTCCATTCCTCCGTATAGAATGGCCCCAGCAGATTACGAGAATTGAAAGAGCAATTGAAATATTTGCTAGAGAAGGGATTCATAAGGCCTAGTATGTCCCCCTGGGGAGCACTAGTGTTATTTGTGCGCAAAAAGAATGGCTCGCTGAGGATGTGTATTGATTATCGACAATTGAATAAGGTGACTATTAAGAATAAATATCCTCTCCCAAGAATTGATGATTTATTTGATCAGTTACAGGGCGTCAAGTGCTTTTCTAAGATTGATTTGAGGTCAGGTTACCACCAAGTGAGGGTAAAAGAGAAGGATATACCCAAGACAACTTTCCAAACACGGTATGCACTTGGTTCAAAGAGAAGGATATACCCAAGACAACTTTCCAAACACGGTATGGTCATTATGAGTTTCTAGTTATGTCATTTGGGCTAACAAATGCACCCGCAGCTTTTATGGATTTGATGAATAGGGTGTTTAAGCCATTCCTGGATGTATTTGTGATAGGTTTTATAAATGATATTCTAGTTTATTCTAGATCAGAAGAGGACCATGCCAATCACTTACGACAGACATTGCATACTCTTCGTGATTGTAAGCTTTATGCAAAGTTCTCTAAATGTGAGTTTTGGTTAAAGTCGGTGGCATTTTTGGGTCATATTGTATCTAGTGAAGGGATAAAGGTTGGTGCTCAAAAGATAGAAGCTGGGAAGAACTGGCCAAGGCCCACAATGCCTATGGAGATTCGTAGTTTTCTCGGGTTGGCCGGTTATTATAGAAGGTTTGTTGAAGTCTTTTCTTCCATTTTAGCACCCTTAACCAAGCTAACCCATAAAGCATCCAAATTCCAATGAAATGATGCCTGTGAGAAGAGTTTTCAAGATTTAAAGAACAAGTTGATTTCTACACCCATGTTGGTACTTCCAGAAGGCACCGAAGGGTATACAGTGTATTGTGATGCTTCCAGAATTGGTTTAGGATGTGTATTGATGCAGCATGGTAAGGTAATAACATATGCTTCTAGACAATTGCGGCCACATGAGAAAAATTATCCTACACACGATCTTGAACTGGCAACAGTTATTTTTGCTTTAAAGATATGGCGCCACTACTTATATGGGGTTCATGTTGATATATATACTGACCATAAGATCTTGCAATATATTTTTAATTAGAAGGATCTAAATTTAAGGCAGCGGAGATGGCTTGAACTATTAAAGGACTACAATGTTGATATCTTGTACCATCCAGGGAAAGCAAATGTGGTAGCAGATGCGTTAAGTCGTAAGGCTATGATGGCGCCTATAGAAAGGCAAGGGATGATTAAAGATCTTCACCAGTTAGCTAGTTTGGGAGTTCGCCTTCTTGAAAATCCGGATAAAGAGCTTATTGTACATAATGCTACGGAATCTTCATTAGTAGCTGAAGTAAAAGAGAAGCAATATGCAGATCCTATTTTATTACAGCTTAAGGAGAATGTTCAGAGTGGTGTGACCAAGGCATTTGAGCTTACGCGAGAAGGAGTACTTCAGTGCCAAAACTGATTGTGTGTGTCGGATGTATACGGGCTAAGAAAGAAGATTATGATAGAGACACATTGTTCAAGGTATTCCATTCATCCAGGATCAACCAAAATGTATCAAGACTTGAAAGATATGTATTGGTAGAATGACATGAAGAAGAGCATTGCAGAATTTGTAGCTGAATGTCCAAATTGTCAAAGAGTTAAAGTTGAGCACCAAAAACTCAGAGTTATATGGAATGAATTGATCTTCCAAGCTGGAAGTGGGACATGATCAACATGGATTTCATTATTGGTTTGCCTCGTACATCCCGGAAGTTTGATTCTATATGGGTGATTGTTGATAGGCTTACCAAATCTGCACATTTTCTATTAGTTAGGACGACTTACACAGTTGAAGAGTATGCGAAGCTGTACATTAAAGAGATAGTTCGATTACATGGAGTGCCAATCTCTATTATATCATATCGGGGAACCTAATTTATCGCAAACTTTTGGAAGTCTTTTCAGAGGTGTTTGGGAACACAAGTGAAGTTGAGTACATCTTTTCACCCTCAAACAGATGGACAAGCAGAACGTACCATCCAAACACTTGAAGATATGCTACGAGCTTTTGTAATAGATTTTAAGGGCAATTGGGATGATCATTTACCTCTTATTGAGTTTGCCTACAATAATAGCTATTATTCAAGTATCAAAATGGCACCATATGAAGCTTTATATGGAAGGAAGTGTAGATCACCAATAGGATGGTTCGAAGTGGGTGAAAATCTTTTGTTCGGACCGGATCTTGTTTATCAAGCCATAGAGAAGGTTAAAGTAATTCAGCAATGACTGAAAATAGCCCAAAGTCGACACAAGTCATATGCGGATAGTAGAAGGAGAGGGCTAGAGTTTTCTATAGGTGATTGGGTATTTTTGAAGGTATCACCAATGAAAGGGGTAATGAAATTTGGCAAGAAAGGGAAGTTGAGTCCACGTTATATAGGCCCGTATAAGATCACTCGAAGGTTTGGACAAGTTGCATATGAATTAGAGCTACCCCAAGAGCTCTCATCAGTACATCCGGTATTTCATGTGTCAATGCTTTGAAAATGTATCGGAGATCCATCACATATCACTTCTACTGAGGATGTGCAAGTTGCGGAAGATTTTACCTATGAGGAAGTGCCTATTGCTATTCTAGATTGCCAAGTTAAGAAGATGAGAAATAAAGAGATAGCATATGTGAAAGTACGTTGGAGAAATTGTCAAAGGAAAGAAATTACATGGGAAGCTGAGGAAGCAATGAAATCTAAGTACCCTCATTTGCTCAAAGATGAAGAGGAAGTTCAAGAAACGAAGTTAGAACATTAACAAGTAAGTTTTTTTTATATATGCATAGTATTTATGTGATGATGTGAGTATTAATGATGGACTTAAAGTTTTTACAGTTGAATAACTATGCTAACATTCGAGGACAAATGTCCTAAAGGGGGGAAGGATGTAACACCCCGTATTCAAGTACGTGTATTGTCATATTCAAGTACGTATATTGGTCTTATTTATATGGAATTAATTTTTTTATTTTATTTATACCGGAATTTGCCCGTCGATGGTTCCATTCGAAGGTTATTGAATAAGCTTTCCAACGATATGAAGATTTTAAAAAACAGATAGGTTTCGGATATAATCAAGCACGTTTGAAACTATAAAACGGTGGCCGGTATATTTGGGAATAGTAAATGTGCAGGAAAATTTCCTGCACATAAACTACTGAGGCCAGCCAAATTTTTGGGTCCACTTCCAAATCCAACATTTTAGGAAGGAGTTATACTCGTTTTACTTCAGCCTATCAAAACAGATTTTTAGGGTCAACTTCAAACGACCATAACTCCTTGTACGGGACGAACTGGGTGGCCTACTTTATATGAAATGAAATCCCTTTGAATTATACTTCCAACAATACCAATTTCACCCAAATCCGATATCAGATCAAAGAGTTATGGTCGATCTACTTTAGCTTATGAAAACAGTCCACCAAAGGACAAATTTGACATTATTTAAATTTTAAAGGCATTTTGGTCATTTCCTATTATATTATGGACGGAAATATGTGTATATATACATGTATATGAGTTCAAAAACTCATTTTCATCATCAATCATTGAGGAAGAACAAACCCTAGCCAAATTTGACCTTTAAATTACTTTTGATTCAACCGTAAAAATTCCAAAGTAATCCGATAACTGCGTTTGTCATCTCGAGAGCTTCGAATGGTACCTATTATTTGTGCAAACAGGATTGCATAATCAAGAGGTGAATTCTAAGGTATGAATATTGTTTGCCTTTATTCTTTTTCATATGTATATGTGTGATAGAGGATTATATGTATTGGTTGTTATTGAAAGGTGATGAAAATAGGGTTATGGACTATTTTGCATGGTTTGGTTATACTGAATTGTGGAAGGTGGATATGGTAATTGAGTTATGGAAGGTGGATATGGTGATATACTATTTAATTGATGATTATTTATGTCTATGGTTCAATTTGGTTTAATGGATTGATTGGAAGGATAAATGAATCCAAACTTGATATTGGAGGATGTTGTATGAATATGCATGGCATGTGAATGTAATTGGAGTATAAGAGGGTTAAAGTGACACCCTTTATGGTGTAATTAAGGCTTACTACTTAACCACTAGTTTGGTGAATTCAAATAATTGCATTGTGACGTTTGGTTGCTAATACTAGATTGCTATATATGTTCATTGTAGATAAGTAATCCAAAAATACGAAAAGTCCATTTGAGACTAGTATTGAAGGTTGACAGTCAGGTATATAAGCATACTCTATACCATATCTTTGGCATGAAAGTGAACAATTGTTCTATTAAGAAAGTTTCCAAAGTTATTCAATAACATGTGAGCCATAATGATTTTGTATAATGTCCTACGTTTCCAATGAACTTGTTTCCACCCTACAAGATGTCAAGACATTCCAATACTTACTTGTTTTCCAAATCTTACATGTTTATTGCACTAATGAATGTCAGAAGGTATCCGGTTACTCAAACAAGATCCATGTGCTATTAATGACTCCAAAATGTTTCATTGATATACCAATGAGTTCCTACTTCATTGTTATGGCATTGATGACTCCAAAACACTTCATTGATATGCCAATGAGTTCTTACTTCATCGTTATTGCATTGATGGTTTATTTATATGTCTCTTATTAATGTATCATTGTTTCAAAGTATCAAAAATGCGGTGGCAACCGAAATAACAATCTCAAAGATTAATTGAACTAAGTGATGGAAGTTCTCTCTTATCGGGTGGTATCCCAGGGGCATAAGCCTATCTGGGTCGATCCCTATTTATGTGTTTATGGGTGGTATCCTAGGGGCATAAGCCTATCATGGGCCGATCCCAATTGATATGTACTGGAGGCAGCCTAATGGTCACAGTACAGTACAGTAATGATTACCAAGATGATAAGAACGAAGGTAAAGTGATTGAATAAATACAATGTACAGGTTGTCACAAGTTCTAGTAAGTGTGGTCCACTCCTATTACGGTTTATTCACTTATTTCTGATTTCTATTGAGCTCCTATATCATATGTGATTATCTACAGCTTTACATACTCAGTACATATTTGGTACTGACGTCCCCCATGGGGGACCTGCATTTTATGCTGCAGGCACAGGTACCTCAGCTCATACACTGCACAAGTAGGAGCCAGGATATCCAGCTGCTTTTGGTGAGCTCCAGTTTGCCTCAGGGCTTTCCATATCATATCCAGTCATTTTTGGTATTGTATAGAAGTTAGTTATATGGCGGGGTGTGTACCGACCTTAGTTAAACTCTGTGTATTGTCTAGAGGCTTTGTAGACCTAAATACAGTCAAGGTGGTGGTTTGTTAATAGACGTGATGGTTCCAATGACCAAGTATTGTATATACATATATATGAGTGCTCAAGCTTATACAGGTGATTATTTTCTTTTATATGCGACATGATGCTGTCCGAATTTCGGATTGTCATAGAGGTATGCATGGGAAGTATAAGGTTATGAGATGGTTCTCCCAGACCTCCTCGGTTACGGGTGCCATTCCGCCCCAATAGGATTTGAGACGTGACAAAAGTGGTATCAGAGAAGTTCGTCCTAGTGAGTCTACAAAGCCGTGTCTATGTAGAGTTTTGTTTATCGGTGTGTTATGCACCACATCTATAAACAGGAGGCTATGGACATTTAGGAATTGTTTCTTTTCTTCATGTCTTAGATCGTGCGATAGAGCCTATATTATATATGAAGTCATAGTTGACCACTGAATCTGTTTGTTTCTCTTATTATAGTAATGATGCCGATTACCAAAAGCAAGAATACCGATAAAAAAGTAGATGTGGCTACCGGAGAGGGGACTAGTAAGTCACCCACTATACCAGCTAATTAAAGTGAGGCTCCAGCTGAGCATGCATTAGAAACTTCTTCCACTCCGGAAGAAATAAGAGAGAGGAGAACTATATCCCCAGAGCCACCTATTAATGCTGCTGATCAAGATCTTAGAAATGCCGTGTAACTTTTGACTCGTATAGTTACTGGGCAAGCTCAAGGGAAAGCCATTCCTACCACGGGTCCTAGTAGTACAGATAGGGCGGCTAGCCTTCGAACACAGGATTTTCTTAAGATGGATCCTTACACTTTTACTGGATCAGATCTTAACGAGGACCCACAGGACTTTATTGATCAAATTCAAAGTGCTTTAGATGTTATGCATGTAATGGGTAGAGATACAGTGGAGTTAGCGGCGTATAGATTCAAAGGGAAGGCTATATATCGGTACGAGGACTGGAAATGATCTAGGGGTATTGATGCACCCCCAGCTACTTGGAAAGAGTTCAAAGAGGCATTTCTTGATCATTATCTTCCATTCAAGATTCGTCAGGCCCGTGCAGATCAGTTTTTAAATCTTCATCAGGGGAATATGAGCGTGAGGGAGTACAGTCTCCGATTTAATTCCTTGTCGAGATATGCTCCTAATATTGTAGATACTATGGATGAAAGAGTTCATCAATATGTGGATAGGCTAGATCCATATCTGTTTAGAGATTGTACTATTGCTACTTTGAACAAAGATATGGACATAGCGAGGATCCAAGCTTTTGCACAAAAAATGGAAGATCAGAGGCAGAGGAGAAGAACACAGGAATTAGAAAAAGGATATTCTAAGAGGGCTAGATCTACAGGGCAGTTCATGGCATCCCAAGGAGGGTTTAGACCACAGTTTACATGCTGCAGGCACTGGCACCTCAGCTCATACACCACACAAGTAGGAGCCAGGATATCCAACTACTTTTGGTGAGCTCCAGTTTGCTTCGGGGCTTTCCGTGTCATATCCAGTCACTTTTGGTATTGTATAGAAGTTAGTTATATGGTGGGGTGTGTCCCGACCTTAGTTAAACTCTGTGTATTGTCTAGAGGCTTTGTAGACCTAATGCACAGTCAAGGTAGTGTTTTGTTAATAGACGTGATGGATCCAACGGCCCAGTATTGTATATACATATATCTGTGTGCTTGAGCTTAGAAAGGTGATTATTTCCTTTTATATGCGACATGATGCTGTCCGAATTTTGGGTTGTCATAGAGGTATGCATGGAAAGTATAAGGTTATGAGATGGATCTCCTGGGTGTAACACCCTGTATTCAAGTACGTGTATTGGCGTATTCAAGTACGTGTATTGGTCTTATTTATATGGAATTAATTTTTTTATTTTATTTATACCGAAATTTGCTCGTCGATGGTTCTATGCGAAGGTTATTGAATAAGATTTCCAACGATATAAAGATTTTCAAAAACAGATAGGTTTCGGATATAATCGAGCACGTTCAAAACTATAAAACGGTGGTCGGGATATTTGAGAATAGTAAATGTGCAGGAAAATTTCCTGCACACAAACTACCGAGGCCAGCCAAATTTTTGGGTCAACTTCGAACGATCATAACTCCCTTAATATAATGAACTGGGAGATCTGAAACCTATGAAAAGAAATATCTTTGAGTCTTCTTTCTAATGCAATTGGTTTCATCCAAATCCAACGTCTAAGTAAGGAGTTATACTCGTTTTACCTCAGCCTATCAAAATAGATTTTTAGGGTCAACTTCAAACGATCATAACTCCCTGTACAGGACGAACTGGGTGGCCTAATTTATATGAAATGAAATCCCTTTGAATTATCCTTCCAACGATACCAATTTCACCCATATACGATTTCGGAGCAAGGAGTTATGGTCGATCTACTTTAGCTTATGAAAACAATCCACCAAAGGACAGATTTGACATTATTTAAATTTTACAGGCATTTTGGTCATTTCCTATTATATTATGGACGGGAATATGTGTATATATACATGTAGATGAGTTCAAAAACTCCTTTTCATCATC
The DNA here is from genome assembly GCA_030864225.1 of Capsicum baccatum var. pendulum. Classification (NCBI taxonomy): domain Eukaryota; kingdom Viridiplantae; phylum Streptophyta; class Magnoliopsida; order Solanales; family Solanaceae; genus Capsicum; species Capsicum baccatum. The sequence goes on along the minus strand of CM061551.1, from coordinate 132,559,586 downwards.
GATCATTGAGGAAGAACAAACCCTAGCCAAATTTGACCTTTAAATTACTTTTGATTCAACCGTAGAAATTCCAAAGTAATTCGATAACTGCGTTTGTCATCTCGAGAGCTTCGAACGACACCTATTATTTGTGCAAATAGGATTGCATAATAAAGAGGTGAATTATAAGGTATGAATATTGTTTGCCTTTGTTCTTTTCCATATGTATATGTGTGATAAAGGATTATATGTATTGGTTGTTATTGAAAGGTGATGGAAATAGGGTTATGGACTATTTTGCATCGTTTGGTTGTATTGAATTGTAGAAGGTGGATATGGTAATTGAGTTGTGGAAGGTGGATATGGTAATTAAGTTATGGAAGGTGGATATGGTGATATACTATTGAATTGATGATTATTTATGTCTATGGCTCAATTTGGTTTAATGGATTGGTTGGAAGGATAAATAAATCCAAACTTGATATTGGAGGATGTTGTATGAATATGCATGGCATTTGAATGTAATTGGAGTATAAGAGGGTTAAAGTGACACCCTTTATGGTGTAATTAAGACTTACTACTTAACTACTAGTTTGGTGAATTCAAATAATTGAATTGTCACGTTTGGTTGCTAATACTAGATTGCTATATATGTTCATTGTAGATAAATAATTTGAAAATATGGGAAGTCCATTTGGGACTAGTATTGAAGGTTGACAGTCAGGTATGTAAAGCATACTCTATACCATATCTTTGGCATGAAAGTGAACAATTGTTCTATTAAGAAAGTTTCTAAAGTTATTCAATAACATGTGATCCATAATGGTTTTGTATGATGTCCTACGTTTCCAATGAACTTGTTTCCACCCTACAAGATGTCAAGACATTCCAATACTTGTTTTCCAAATCTTACATGTTTATTGCACTAATGAATGTCAGAAGGTATCCGGTTACTCAAACAAGATCCATGTGCTATTAATGACTCCAAAATGTTTCATTGATATACCAATGAGTTCCTACTTCATTGTTATGGCATTGATGACTCCAAAACACTTCATTGATGTGCCAATGAGTTCTTACTTCATCGTTATTGCATTAATGGTCTATTTATATGTCTCTTATTAATGTATCATTGTTTCAAAGTATCAAAAATGCGGTGGCGACCGAAATAACAATCTCAAAGATTAATTGAACTAAGTGATGGAAGTTCTCTCTTATCGGGTGGTATCCCAGGGGGCATAATCCTATCATAGGTCGGTCCCTGTTTATGTGTTTATGGGTGGTATCCTAGGGGCATAAGCCTAGCATGGGTCGATCCCAGTTGATATGTACTGGAGGCAGCCTAATGGTCACAGTACAGTACATTAATGATTACAAAGATGATAAGAACGAAGGTAAAATGATTGAATAAATACAATGTACAGGTTTTCATAAGTTCTAGTAAGTGTGGTCCACTCCTATTACGGTTTATTCACTTGTTTCTGATTTCTATTGAGCTCCTATATCATATGTGATTATCTACAGCTTTACATACTCAGTACATATTTGGTACTAACGTCCCCCATGGGGGACCTGCATTTTATGCTGCAGGTACAGGTACCTCAGCTCATACACCGCACAAGTAGGAGCCAGGATATCCAGCTGCTTTTGGTGAGCTCTAGTTTGCCTCAGGGCTTTCCATATCATATCCAGTCATTTTTGGTATTATATAGAAGTTAGTTATATGGCGGGGTGTGTACCGACCTTAGTTAAACTCTGTGTATTGTCTAGGGGCTTTGTAGACCTAATATACAGTCAAGGTGGTGTTTTGTTAATAGACGTGATGGCTCTAACGGCCAAGTATTGTATATACATATATATGTGTGATCCTTTTATATGCGACATGATGCTTTCCGAATTTTGGGGTGTCATAGAGGTATGCATGGGAAGTATAAGGTTATGAGCTGGTTCTCCCGGGCCTCCTCGGTTACGGGTGCCAGTCCGCCCCAATAGAATTTGAGGCGTGACACCGGGCCTCCTCGGTTATGGGTGCCAGTCCGCCCCAGTAGGATTTGAGGCGTGACATCTTGCTATTGATTTATTTTTTGAACAAATGAACAATCTGTTGCAACAAATGAACAATCTGTTACAACTGATGAACTATATATTGCAAAAATGAATCAATTACTCCAACAGATGAGTCATATATTGCAATAGAAGGGTCATCTATTGGAAGAACTCAAGGGTCATGACTTTTCGATCATTTAATTAAAAAAATAATTCATAAACAAATAATATGAAAAAAATATGATAAACCTAATTTTGTTGCTATTTAATTTAAATAACTAAAATACTAACAAGGTGAATAGTTATGACTTTTCACCTTTTTGTGTTTAAATCTATTTTTATAATTTAAATAATCGAAAAGTCACCAAACGGTTTAATTAAGAGATATAATTATTAAAAAAGAGGTGAAGGTCGTAATTTTTTGCCTAACACATTGCACTATTCACTCATTCAATCTTTTATAAATATAACTGGTAGTATATGTGGTTTAGTGTTTTACATTATTTGTTCATGCATGTTCTAGATATGACTGATCTAATTTGGTACATAGCAATTCTGCTTGACACCGTGTAGGAACTTGAAAGACTGGTTCATAAACTCGAGTGAGAGTTGGGTACCGCGAGAGCAAGGGTACTTCGTGGGATTCGAAGGCTGAGGGGTCTTCTGCCCAATGGATTTTTGATTGACAATAATAATAATAATAATAATAATAATTAGGCTATATATTTTTGTTATCATGTGTAATTTATTTTATCGGATCTACCTAATGTTGTAAATATTTTTTATGTAATGGATGAGAAAATCTATATTTGATCGATTGAGTTTATTCTTATTTTTTTTTCATTCTGCCTATTTTTTAAGATGTTGAGAGGTGTAGGATTTTGAGCGTTTGGGGTGGAAAGAATCAATTGCAAGAAAGAAAGTGTTTGGTTAAGAGCAAGGACATAGACTAAAATTAAATAACAACGCAAGATTATTTACTATTACAACAAAATTAAAGATAGATTGATAACAGATGGGTAATCTATTGGAAATGACCAAGTAGATAAAGACATCTATTGCAACAGATTGATTGTCTGCCGCAACAAATAAGTAATATGTTGAAAATAACCAAATAGATAAAGACATCTATTGCAACAGATTAGTAATCTGTCGAAAATGACAAATAGATAAAGTCATATTTTGCAAAAGATTGGTCATCTGTTGGAAACGACCAACAGATAAAGACATTTGTTACAACAGATGACCAATCTGTTGCAACATATATGTATATCTGTTTGATAATTTCAATAGATGACTGATGATAGGCGAATTTACACGCCTAAAGTACTATATTTTACCCATATTTTAGCTAAGTTTTGAGGACAAAATATATAATTCATGCACTTTTAGTCCTTTTTCCTGTAAGTGAGCTAACGAACATGATTAGCAAGTTTTCAGGTATAAATGATGCAGATTTCAGCATTTGATGGATAACTTGACGCCAAAGAAAGCTTCACGAAAGAAGGAAGGGAAAGCTTGGACGCCAAGGACCAAAAGTGACGCATGGAAAACCTGTCCCGGGCAAAAACAACATTTCTGAAGACTTTGGGGACCAGCAGTAACCTAGTAGGATTGGGTTAAGTAATGCAGTAGCTTAGTAGGAATAGAATATGGGTGTTATAAATACCCTATTTTGCTAGAGATTTTAGATCATCTTTCAATCTTTCTATTATTCATTCACTACTACTTTTTATTCTTCCATTAATTCTACTTTTTATTCTTCTTCTATTCATCTATTCAATTTTTAATTTCCGCAACAAGAGAAACGTTACTTAGCAAAGAAGTCACGCCTAACGCCTACCACCCTATACCTAACGAGATCTTTATTGTGGTATAATAACAATGTCGATTGTGATTTCCTTCGCACTCATGGGTAACTAAACTTCTCTGTTGGGGTTATGGAAGCCTTATGAGATACTATCTAAGGCTATGAGTTTGTGAATTCGTGACACGTGTGTTGCTTATATCATTATTCTCTTCATCTTAATGCAAATTCTTGTGGCTGCAGACGCATAGAATACGCCAGTATAGCATTAACTTGTTCGAAAGAAAAGTTATATGTCTGGAAAAGAGATAATGTCAAGGTAATAGGGTCCCATCCCCTATTAAAAAGTTAGTGCCGTAACTGGATTAACCTCTTGGAGAATTTGTACCATTAGATACGCTGTAAGCTTGAAAGAGTTAAAGTGAAATAGTCCTTGTTTAGGTCGAAAGACGCTTGGATTTACCATCGAATATAATTCTCTATAAGCACATACATGTCTGAATTCCACACAACTCATAGCCAATAGAGACGTACAACTCATAAGGTGGACATAACCCCAACTTCTCAATTCTCATTGTTTCACATCTTACTAAAACATTCTTTTTACTTTGCTATTTTCTGTTTTACTTTATTACTTTGTTTACATTATTTTGCACGATAAAATCCCCTCTTTTTACGAGACTTGCACCAAAAGTCTAGTAATCTTTGCTTACTTGTTGACCAAGCTATTCCCTGTGGGATCGATACCCAACCTAGTTGGGTTCTATATTTGACTACGACCGCTTTACACTCCTACGAGAGCTGTAGATTGAGCGTTATCAAAAATTGGCGCCGTTGCCGGGGAATACGGTTGTCAACTAAGTTTGTGATAATTACTAGACCCTTTGGTCAAAGATTCTCATACTTTTACTTTTAGTTGTTGTTTTTGTTCTATTCAGGTTTCGTTGACAGAATGGATGCACAACGTGACATAGAAAGAATGGCTGCTCAACAGGAGCAGGCTAGGTTAGCTGCATTGGCAGCTGCTCAAGTATATCAACAGAATATTGATAACCCAGGTCGTGCAACAAATCCTGATGATGAGGACCTGGGCTATGAGGAGCTACTAAACCCACGGCATACTACTAAGGTAGCGGCAACACCTGCCAACAGAAGAGATCATCAAGCTAGGTTTAGGACTGAACGCCGAGTTATGCAACCAACTTTCGACGATGATGATGATGATCTTGATGGAGACGGAGCCACAGAAGCCATTATTCCTCCACCATTGGCACCCGGAGCCAAGTTCAACATCACAAGCACCATGATTCAGTTATTGCAACTCAAGGGATTATTTGGTGGACTAGCAGGCGATGATCCGAATATACATCTCATCAACTTTATTTTGATATGCAAGTCATTTAACAATCTTGGCGTTGGTCAGAATGTAATTCGATTACGACTATTTCCATTGTCTCTGTCTGGGGAGGCAACTCTATGGTTAAATAGGCTGACTCCTGATTCCATTACAAATTGGAGGCAATTGAAAGACGCTTTCCTAGAAAGATTCTTTCCGCCATCCAAAAGAGCACAATTAAGAGGTGAAATCAGCAACTTTCGGCAGCTTCCAACCGAAGCTCTCCACGAAACATGGGAGAGGTTCAAGACGAAGCTTATGAGGTGCCCAAACCATCACATGACCAATGTCCACTTGATGGAGATATTATACAGAGCTTTAAATTCGATGACCAAGCCAGTGGTTGATAATGCGGTTGGAGGATCATTCATGGACCTTACCTTTGGGCAGGCAAGCAATATGCTAGATCGGATCACGAAGCAAAGTAGAGCTTGGCATACCAGGGATTCTGAGGTAGCAAGCCCTACTATATCTATTGGCATGACTGCTGAACAAAAGAGAAGAGAAGAAGAACGTGATCAAGATATGGCGCACATGAAAACACAAGTGGATCTTCTTACAAAGCATCTATTATCAGGGAAGACCGAAAAAGTCAAAGCTGTTGCATTAAAAGGAAGAGACGAATCTAATTCGGAAGAAGAAGCCAACTACTTGAATAATCAGGGGGGTTTCCGAGGGAATACCCAAGGAAACAAAGGTCGGAACTATTATGATAAATCTGGAAACAAGGAACAAGGTAGTTGGAAGAACAAGAATGAAAAGAGTGGTTTGTATGTTCCCCCAGGAAGATGTGACACCACCACATCTAGTTCTGGAAATATGGAAGAGATGATGGCTAAACTATTGAAAGGAGTGGAAGCAACGAGCGCTGGAGTAACGGAGGTAATAAATGATTTGTCCTCTATGAAGCAATTAGTTGATTCTCATTCCACTTCAATCAAGCAAATAGAGCAGTAATTGAGCCAACTTTCAGCAGCACTCAATCAAAGAAAGGCTGGCACTTTACCTAGCGACACTGTGCAAAACCCAAGGAATGATGGGTCATGCATGGCTGTTACTACCCGGAGTAGTAAGGTGCTGGAAACCTCATCAAAAGGCAAGCAAGTGGTTGACGAAGTAGCGGACATTGATGATAACGCAAAAGGAGAGGAATTTGCAGAAGCCACCTACGACGTCCATGACGTCACACCGAGCATGTTGCAGCCTGAAAAGGCTGAAAAACGGAAGCAAGAGGAGAAAAAAGCCGTGGAGAGAACAATTCCCTATCCACCACCACCTTTTCCTCAAAGATTGAAGAAGGTGGCGGATGATATAAAGTTCAGCAAATTCATGACTATGTTAAAGCAGCTGACCATTAATGTTCCATTGGTAGAGGCACTTGAACAAATGCCTGGGTATACGAAATTTATGAAGGATCTTTTAACAAAGAAGCGGGCAGCCAGCTATGAGTTGAAAGATGATGTTCATCACTGCAGCGCAATCGCTACCCGATCACTAGTTCAGAAGAAGGCTGACCCCGGTCTTTTACTATACCTTGCACCGTTGGATCTTTGAATTTTGCCAAGGCATTATGTGATTTAGGAGCCAGCATCAATTTGATGCCATTATCTATCTATAAAAAGTTGGGGTTGGGAGATCCTACTCCAACCAATATGAGGCTCATAATGGCGGATAGGTCGGTAAAACGACCTATAGGTATTCTATGTGATGTATTGGTAAAGGTTTCTTCATTCATCTTTCCAGCAAACTTTGTTATTTTGGATTGTGAGGCAGACTCAGAAGTCCCCATAATCTTGGGGCGCCCTTTCCTTGCTACGGAAAGTGTGCTTATTGATTTGAGAGCTAATGAGCTTTCATTCCGAATAAATGATGAAGTAGTTCGCTTTGATGTGTGCAAAGCAATGAAGCAACCCAAAGAGCTGAACGTATTCTCGGTGGCTGATGTTCACTTTGATGATGAGGAAGAATCACTTAAAGAAGAACAAATTATTGAAGACCCATTGGCGATTGTGCTCATGAATGGAGAGAGTAAGGATGCTGAAAATTGCGAAGAAGCTATTGGTGCTCTATCAGGATTAGGGACATATCGCCATGCTCCCAAAAAGCTGGACCTTGATCTCAAAAATCGACCCACACCACCAGCTAAGCCATCTATTGAAGAGCCACCCACGTTAGAATTGAAGGAGCTGCCTAGTCATTTAAAGTATGCATTCTTAGGAAACGGAAACACACTTCCAGTCATTGTGGCAGCAGATTTGGGTGAGCAACAAGTTGCAGCTCTCATTGCTATTTTACGGAAGTACATAAGAGCCATTGGTTGGACCATTGCTGATATTATTGGTATTCCACCTGGGATTTGTACACACAAGATTCAGCTTGAAGAAAATTGCACACCCACCATTGAACACCAAAGACGTCTCAATCCACCTATGCAAGAAGTAGTCAAGAAAGAAATAATTAAGTGGTTAGACGCAGGAGTTGTGTATCCAATCTCTGACAATACATGGGTAAGCCCAGTACAATGTGTACCCAAGAAAGGAGGTATGACGGTGGTCGCGAATGAAAAGAATGAGCTTATTCCACTTAGACCCATCACCGGATGGAGAGTATGCATGGACTACCGAAAGTTGAATTCATGGACGCTCAAAGATCACTTTCCAATGCCATTCATGGACCAAATGCTAGATAGATTAGCGGGGAAAGGATGGTTTTGTTTCTTAGACGGTTATTCAGGCTATAATCAGATCTGCATTGCCTCCGAAGACCAAGAGAAAACAACATTCACATGTCCATATGGCACGTTTGCCTTCAAACGTATGCCATTCTGGCTATGTAACGCACCAGCCACCTTTCAACGTTGTATGATGTCCATTTTTCTGATATGGTTGAAGATACTTTGGAGGTATTCATGGACGACTTTTTAGTTGTTGGTGAGTCGATTGAAGCATGCTTGGCAAACCTAAGTATGGCGTTGCAAAGATGTGTCGAATTCAACCTAGTGCTGAATTGGGAAAAGTGCCACTTCATGGTAAAAGAAGGAATCGTTCTTGGGCATAAAATCTCCGAAAGAGGAATTGAGGTTGATCAAGCAAAAATTGAAGTCATCAAGAAGCTACCGCCCCCAATTTCAGTGAAGGGAGTTTGTAGTTTCCTCGGTCATGCAGGTTTCTATCGGCGGTTCATCAAAGACTTCTCTAAAATTGCGAGTCCATTGTGCAAACTCTTGGAGAAGGATGCAAAGTATGACTTCAATGAAGATTGTTTGAAGGCATTCGAATTCCTCAAAAGAAAACTCATTGAAGCCCCTATCATGGTAGCACCAGATTGGTCTCTCCCGTTCGAAGTCATGTGTGATGCTAGTGGGGTTGCTGTTGGCGCTGTACTTGGCCAGAGGAAGGAGAAATTATTTCATCCTATCTACTATACTAGCAAGGTCCTAAACGAAGCCCAAAAGAACTATACTGCCACAGAACAAGAGCTCCTAGCAGTTGTGTATGCTTTTGATAAGTTTCGTGCGTATCTGTTGGGAACCAAAGTGATCGTTCATACAGACCATGCCGCTCTGAGGTATCTAATGACAAAGAAGGATGCAAAACCAAGACTAATTCGATGGGTTTTGCTGCTGCAAGAATTTGATTTCGAGGTTAAAGATAGAAGAGGTTGCGAGAACCAAGTGGCTGATCATCTATCTAGACTCGAGAACGAACATGTGGCACAACCTGAAATCGAGATTGATGATGCATTCCCTGACGAGGAGATCTTAGCAACAATAATGGAAGGGTTACCATGGTATGCCGACTTTGCGAATTTTGTGGTAAGTAATGTGATACCTGCAAACTTATCTTACCATCAAAAGTAGAAGTTTATGCATGATGTAAACCACTACTTTTGGGATGAGCCATATTTGTTTCGACGATGCGCGGATGGTGTTATCCGAAGATGTATATCCCATGTAGAGGTGCCTAATATATTGGAAGCCTGCCACACTTCCCAAGTTGGGGGACATCACGCAGGTAATCGGACAACAAAGAAGGTATTGCAAAGTGGATATTATTGGCCTTCGATATTTAGAGATGCCTACGACTTTGTGAGAAGATGTGACCAATGCCAGCGACAAGGTGCAATTTCGAAACACCATGAGATGCCTATGTTGAAAATCCTTGAAGTAGAGCTCTTTGACGTATGGGGTATTGATTTCATGGGTCCATTCGTAAATTCATTTGGAATGAAGTACATCCTAGTTGCTGTAGATTATGTCTCAAAATGGGTTGAAGCTGTAGCGTTGGCCGACAATGAGGGAAAGCGTGCTGTAGCATTCTTAAAGAGAAATATCTTCTCTCACTTTGGAGTACCACGTACTATCATAAGCGATGGAGGATTTCACTTCTGCAACAAGCTATTCAAATCCGTGTTGGCAAAATATGGTGTCAAGCAACATAAGGTAGCCAGGCGTTATCACCCACAAACTAGCGGCCAGGTAGAGGTTTCCAACCGAGAGATCAAGCAAATCCTTACTAAAATGGTAAATGCTAATAGGATAGATTGGTCTCGGAAGTTGGACGATGCACTATGGGCTTATAGGACTGCATTCAAAACACCAATTGGCATATCCCCGTACCAACTAGTTTATGGGAAGGCTTGTCACTTACCCATTGAGCTTGAGCATAAGGCATTGTGGGCTTTGAAACAATTAAATTTGAGCTGGGATGATGCAATGAATCTGAGATTGGAGCAACTGAACGAGATGGATGAATTCCGTCTATATGCTTATGAAAGATCGGATCTCTACAAAGAGCAGATGAAAAAGTATCATGATCAGCGGATTGTTCGACGAACTTTTAAAAGGATGATATGGTACTTCTCTTCAATTCCAGACTGAAGTTATTCCCAGGTAAGTTAAAGTCCAAGTGGTCTGGTCCATACAAAGTTAACCAAGTCTACTCGTCTGGAGTAGTTGAGTTGGAAGACACTAATGGTGTTGTCTTCAAGGTAAATGGCCAACGAGTAAAACCATATATCGGTCCTCTTGATTCGATAAATTATATGGCCATCACTTATCTCGACGAAGTCTAAGTACTCGAGATAGCCATGTCGTGCCGCGACAATAAATCAAGCGCTAGATGAGAGGCAACCTATCGTTTTTCATTTTTGTCTTTCTTTCGTTCTATTATGTGTTTGCTTTTGATAAATAAAAATCCAAAAAGACGAGTCGTGCCACGACCAAAACTAAGGCGCTTGATGGGAGGCAACCCATCGTTCTAATCGTCTTTATTGTTTTTGAGTAAATGTAGGTGCAAAGAGGTGTAAAACGAGGAGGTCGGTTTCAAATTTTGATTTGGACGTATTGCATGTTAAAGGTGGTAAGTTAGGAATGAAGAAGCAAAAGGCTATGGATTGAGCATTGCTCATGAAAATATAGGCATCGAACAAGGCTATGCCTAGGTAAAACTAGGCCACGAACAAGGCAAGGCCTATACTATGGCCTAAGGTCTCGGAATCTAGTGTGCCATAGCATAAGCACCGCCCATGCCCAAGTATGCCATAGCATAGGCACCGCCTATGCTAATGCCTTTTGTCTCTGAATCTCATATGCCATGCTAAAGGCGCCGCCTATGCCTAGAAATGCCATGGTGCCTATGCTAGACAATGTTTTACAAAAGGCGCCGCCTATGCCAAGCATAGGCAAAGCAAAAGGCGTCGCCTATGGTCACTTCTTGTCTCCAAATCCGATTTTAAATGGGTCAAAACCCGACCCAACCTTTTCCTATAAATATGAGACTTAGCCCTAAACCAAAAACACATTGGAAACCTAGCTTATGCGCCGCCTATAGCCTCCAAATCCTCTCAAAAATTTTCCTTTTACTCTTTTTCTTCACAAGAACATCATCCAAAGGAATCAATCAAGTAAGTACTACTTTGTTCTTCATTTATATTCCGTAAGTACTACGTTACTACGCCTATTATGAATTGTTGAATCTTGAAAGAAGTAGTGGTGATGTGAATGTGTTTGAATTGTTGTGATACAACTAAGTGAGTGAATGAATACGTAAGGATGATCTTAACTTGTTCCCAACTTGAATTTGATTTTGATGCATTGTCATACTTTTTCGGAATTGATATGGTCACTAAAATTGCATAATATTGTCACTTGCATACTTACATGATGGAATGACTTGTTCATCGGAATAAGACTTATAGTTGCCTACCGACATAGGAGGTTGTGATTATTGATAGATACTATACCTTGATTCAATCCCTATGTAGTAGTCTTGATATATCTAACATGAAAGTATTGCAAAGATTACAAGAAGTATGACTGCACTGATTTTATGGTTGGATTATAGTACCTAAAACGTATGCCGATGAAGTCTAAGTAATCGACCACTTTCACTTCACTAGTTTGTGCCAACAAACTAAGTGTGGGGTGGTGCCCCTACTGCTTGCTTATAGATTTTATACATCGAGATGATGCTAACATGAACATTGTTTTAGTCTCAGGTACAATGGCACCCAAAGCAAGACAAGGCAAAGAAAAGGCAACCACTTCACAAAAAGGCAAGAAAAGAGGCTGAAAAGAGCAAGGAGAATCATCCTCGATGCAATTACCACGCCGCATGTTCGTAATTAAATGGGTTTTAGAGGAGGAAGCAAAGGAATGGTATAGGAACAACAAAGAGAAGAAATATGTTCATGTGGACTTGATAAACAAGGAAAGCCTAGCGAAGAAGGAGCCGTGCATGTTGGCCAAGATCATGGCATTACATCTTGATTTCATCTTCTGAGACATGGGAGAATGTAATCTCGATTTGGCAAGAGAATTTTATGCCAACTGGTCACCGAAAACCACAGGTAGCGAGGTCAAGATTCGGGGCCAAGTTTTATAACTCAATGTGGATTTATTCAACTCCTTTCTTGGCTTGCCTTCAGTCGATCCATCACCATTCAAAGAGTTGTACAGTAGACCTCCATATAGAAAAATTCGACACACACTTTGTGGAACTAGATCCATGGCAAGGTGGAGCAGACATAAAGACACCGGACGACACAACACTTTCCCATATGCTCCTTTGAATAGGGAAGCAAAGATATGGTTGCGTATAGTCAACTCTTACCATATTCCAGGGATGCAGTACACCAAGATAACAAGAGATAGAGTGTGCCTGGTATATGCATTAATGACGATTGTCCCTATCAACATCGGGGCAATCATTCGCTCCACAATGCGGAAAGCTAGGCTACACAAACGGTCCCACTTCAGCTTCGGCAATCTGTTGACTGCAATCTTGAGGAAGGAAGACATCGAAGAGGAACCGGCTAATCATAAACTCCCACACAACCCAAAGAAGGTTGACCTCACAAAGGTCAAAGATGCTGAATCAACACATGACGTCAACCTTACTACGGCAGAGAGACATGCTCGGGATGAGAGTTTCTTTCGCCATCTTTATGGCATGACTCGGTTTACAATGATGAGCAGAGGTCGTATTCCAACTGCTGCAGAGCTCCAACAGCTGGATCATGACTATCCAATGAATGTGCATGCAAGGGAGATATGTGGAGTAGGTACATACTTTGAGGAACCTCTTGATGACGATGTGCCGACCGATGATGATCGACGAATGCCAGACTCCGACGTGGAGGAGAATTCTGATGACGACGACTCCTATGATGATTCCAACAAAGAGGGTATGACCCCCGACATAAAGAAGGAGTCCGACTGACCAGGTTCTTCGTATTTATTTTCCACTGAGGGCAGTGTGTCCCATCTAAGTGTGGGGTGGTGGTATTTGCATGCTATACTTCTATATCCGCATTTGCATTTATGTTTGCTTTAGTTTTTTTTTCGTTTTTCGTTTTTTTAGTAGTTAAATTTTTTTACTTAGCTTTGCATGAAATTATTCTAATAGGCAACATGAGATTATAACAAGAGTTTGTGCTAAAATCATGACTATTGAGATGTTTAGGCTCTAATTGTGACTCACTATGTGATATTGTGTAGTTCAATTCCTTCATCTGTTGGGTCGAGAGTCTATACTACTCCCAATAAAGTCGACCATGTGCCTTGTGTGGGTGAGATAATAGTATATTCTGTGCTTGTGGCTGATGCTAGAACTTGCCTGGTATGTATGTAAAGCAAAAATAAAGAGTGTAAGTTTAGGAGATGATTTAGGCATTTCTTTGGCAACCTATACTTGTTTACCTTCTTTTTACCTACCCGTGGACATTATCCTAGTTAAACCCTTTTGAGCCTTTAGCCTATTTTCTTTGACAACCTCATATGTAAGCCTAATCCATTTTTTTAAGACCATAATTTGGTCCAAATTCCTAAGTGCTTTAAATTGTAAAGTTATGTGACGAAATAAGAGGAAAATGGGTGAGTATGATGCTTTAGAATGTATTGGTGCTTGAATTTGTTATGAAAAAGAAGTGCTATCATAAGAGGTATGTTATGAAAAGAAAAAGGAAAGAAAAAAATAAAACTGAAAAGTTAGTTATGTTCAAAATTGAAAAACAAAAGAGGAGAAAAGAGGTGGTAGAATAAAAGAAAGTAGAAAGGTTGTTTGAAAGAAAAGTGTTAATGATACAATGTGATGTATTAAAGCGCTTAGGAACATAGTCACTATTTCTGGCCAAAATAGTCCTACCCGTCCCTTAGCCTACATTACAACCATCAAAAGACCTATTTGATCCTAAGCTTAGCATTCTGACATTTAGTGGAGCATTACACTAAGGGCAAGCCTATGGACATCAGTTGCAGCATATGAATTCTTTGTGAGAGCGAGAGCAAGGATACTATTATACCCATGTTTGAAAAATATGCTATACTTATGAGTGATTATGGGTAATATATTGTGAGACACACATGGTTGATGAGTTTTGGGTAGTTGTGTATGATTCTTTGTGCCTTAACTTTTGAATATGAGATGGCCACCATCGCGAGTCTATGCTAGAGGTCAAATTGTTTCTACTAATGATCGGAAAACTACTCTTTGTTGATAATTGTTGTGCTTGTCTTGACGAATATTTTGTGTTGATACTGTGAAACCCTAAGTTGATGTTTAGATGGACATGATAGTTTGTTCGAGGACGAACAAAGCCTTAAGTGTGAGGTGTTGAAGATAGGCAAATTTACACGCCTAAAGTACTATATTTTACCCATATTTTAGCTAAGTTTTGAGGACAAAATATATAATTCATGCACTTTTAGTCCTTTTTCCTGTAAGTGAGCTAACGAACATGATTAGCAAGTTTTAAGGTATAAATGATGCAGATTTCAGCATTTGATGGATAACTTGACGCCAAAGAAAGCTTCACGAAAGAAGGAAGGGAAAGCTTGGACGCCAAGGACCAAAAGTGACGCATGGAAAACCTGTCCCGGGCAAAAACAGCATTTCTGAAGACTTTGGGGACCAGCAGTAACCTAGTAGGATTGGGTTAAGTAATGCAGTAGCTTAGTAGGAATAGAATATGGGTGTTATAAATACCCTATTTTGCTAGAGATTTTAGATCATCTTTCAATCTTTCTATTATTCATTCACTACTACTTTTTATTCTTCCATTAATTCTACTTTTTATTCTTCTTCTATTCATCTATTCAATTCTTAATTTCCGCAACAAGAGAAACGTTACTTAGCAAAGAAGTCACGCCTAACGCCTACCACCCTATACCTAACGAGATCTTTATTATGGTATAATAACAATGTCGATTGTGATTTCCTTCGCACTCATGGGTAACTAAACTTCTCTGTTGGGGTTATGGAAGCCTTATGAGATACTATCTAAGGCTATGAGTTTGTGAATTTGTGACACGTGTGTTGCTTATATCATTATTCTCTTCATCTTAATGCAAATTCTTGTGGCTGCAGACGCATAGAATACGCCAGTATAGTATTAACTTGTTCGAAAGAAAAGTTATATGCCTGGAAAAGAGATAATGTCAAGGTAATAGGGTCCCATCCCCTATTAAAAAGTTAGTGCCGTAACTGGATTAACCTCTTGGAGAATTTGTACCATTAGATACGCTTTAAGCTTGAAAGAGTTAAAGTGAAATAGTCCTTGTTTAGGTCGAAAGACGCTTGGATTTACCATCGAATACAATTCTCTATAAGCACATACATGTCTGAATTCCGCACAACTCATAGCCAATAGAGACGTACAACTCATAAGGTGGACATAACCCCAACTTCTCAATTCTCATTGTTTCACATCTTACTAAAACATTCTTTTTACTTTGCTATTTTCTGTTTTACTTTATTACTTTGTTTACATTATTTTGCACGATAAAATCCCCCCTTTTTACGAGACTTGCACCAAAAGTCTAGTAATCTTTGCTTACTTGTTAATCAAGCTATTCCCTGTGGGATCGATACCCAACCCAGTTGGGTTCTATATTTGACTACGACCGCTTTACACTCCTACGAGAGCTGTAGATTGAGCGTTATCAATGACTAATCAACAGGTTAAATCTGTTGCAATAGGTTATACACTTAAATGATCATGTAATTACTATGAGATTAATTTAAATTATAATTATTAAATCAATTTATCTATTACTAATAATGGCTTAATTTGAATTATTTCAAACAAAATTAGTCAATTGATCACTCTACTCAGAACGAACACACTAAGATGATCGTGTAATTAATATGAAAATAATTGAAATCATAATTGAACTTATCAATTCATCTTTAATTTTAGTTCAATCAATGTAATTATTACTAATAATGTCTTAGTTTGAATCATTTCAAATAAAATTGGTCAATTAACATTTTACTCAAGACGTATACACTTAGATGATCATGTAATTACTATGAGATTAATTTAAACCATAATTAAAATTATCAACTCATCTTTAATTTTAGTTAAATCAATTTAGTTATTACTAATAATTGCTTAATTTTAATTATTTAGATCATTCTACTTAAGACGAAACAATTAGTTGATCATGTAATTACTATAAAATTAATTGAAATTGTAAGTGAACCTACTAATTCATCTTTAATTTTAGTTAAATAAATATAGTTATTTCTAATTATGGCTTGGTTTGAATCATTTCAAATAAAATTGGTCAATTGATCACTCTACCCAGGACGAACAAACTTAGTTGATCGTGTAATTACCATGAGATTGATTGAAACTGTAATTGAACTTATTAATTCATGTCTAATTCTAGTTAAATTAATTTAGTTATTACTAATATAATGGCTTAATATGAATCAATAGATGACTCACATGTTGTAAAAGATGAGTAATCTGTTGAAAATAACCAAACAGATAAACACATCTGTTGGAAATGACCAAACAACTAAAGACATTTGTTGGAAATGACCAAACAAATATAGTCATATGTTGCAACAAATTACTAACTTGTTGCAATAAATGACTCATCTATTGAAAATTATCAAACAAATATAGACATCTGTTTGAACAGATGACTAAGCTGTTGCAACATATGACTTATCTGTTGAAATTTATCAAACATATAGGATATATGTTGGAAAATAATTTAAAATACTAAAACTCAGATGTTTTTAAGAGAACTCAAATGTTTGTCCCTTGTCTAAGGTCTTGTCTTCAATTTTAATTAAATCAATTTAGTTAATACTAATAATTGCTTAATTTGAATCCTTTCAAATAAAATTTATCAATTGACCATTCTATTAAGGACGAATACATTAATTGAAATTGTAAGTGGACTTATCAATTCATCTTTAATTTAGTCAAAATCAATTTAGTTATTACTAATAATGACTTAATTTGAATCATTTCAAATAAAATTGGTTGATTGATCACTCTCCTCGAGACAAATACACATAGTTGATCATGTAATTATTATGAGATTAATTGAAATTGTAAGTGAACTTATCAATTCATCTTTAATTTTAATTATATCAATTTAGTTATTACAAATAATGGCTTAATTTGATTCATTTCAAATAAAATTGGTCAATTGATCACTCTACTCATGACGATTACACTTAGTTGATCATTTAATTACTATGAGATTAATTAAAATTGTAAGTTTATCTTTAATTTTAGTTAAATCAATTTAGTTATTACTAATAATAACTTAATTTGAATCATTTCAAATAAAATTGATCGATTGACCACTCTACTCGGGACAAATACACTTAGTTAATCATGTAATTACAATGAGATTAATTGAAATTGTAAGTGAACTCATCAATTCATGTTTAATTTTAGTTAAATCAACATAGTTATTAGTAATAAAGGCTTAATTTGAATCATTTCAAATAAAATTGGTCAATTAATTATTCTACTAAGGATGAGGCACTTAATTGATCATGTAATTATTATGAGATTAATTGAAATCGTAATTGAACTTACTAATTCATCTTTAATTTTAGTTACATCAATATAGTTATTTCTAATAATGGTTTAATTTGAATTATATCAAATAAAATTGGTCAATTAATGTAACACCACGTATTTAAGTACATGTATTGGCGTATTCAAGTACGTGTATTGGTCTTATTTATATGGAATTAATTTTTTATTTTATTTATACCGAAATTTGCTCGTCGATGGCTCCATACGAAGGTTATTGAATAAGATTTCCAACGATATAAAGATTTCCAAAAACGGATAAGTTTCGGATATAATCGAGCACGTTCGAAACTATAAAACGGTGGCCGGGATATGGTGAATAGTAAATATGCAGGAAAATTTCTTGCACACAAACTACTGAGGCCTGCCAGTTTTTTGGGTTAACTTTGAACGATCATAACTCCCTTAATATAATGAAATGAGAGAGCTACGACCTATCAAAAGAAATATCTTTGAGTCTTCTTTCCAATGCAATTGGTTTCATCCAAATCCAACATTTGAGTAAGGAGTTATACTCGTTTTACTTCAGCCTCTCAAAATAGATTCTTAGGGTCAACTTCAAACGATCATAACTCCTTGTACAGGACGAACTGGGTGGCCTACTTTATATGAAATGAAAGCCCTTTGAATTATATTTCCAGCGATACCAATTTCACCCAAATTCGATATCGGAGCAAAGAGTTATGGCCGATTTACTTTAGCCTATCAAAACAGTCCACCATGGACAGATTCGGATTTACTTAAAATGTTAAGGGCAATATGGTCATTTTCCATCACCTCATGGACGAAAATTGGTCATTATATACATATACTTAGCCTCATATCCATCATTTTTATCCAAATTATTGAAGAATAAGGAAACCCTAGCCTAAGTTCAACTCCAATTATCTTATGATTCAACCGTAGAAAATCCAAATTGATTCCGTAGTTGTGTTCACCGTCTCGAGGGCTTCGAGAAGCACCCCTTATTTGTGCCAACAGGACTTCGAAATCAAAAGGGCCATTTTATGGTAAGGATGTAAATTATGTTGGTGTTATTTATATGGATATGTATATATATGCATGTGAGCATAAGAAGTATGTTATTTGATTGTTGTTGAAAGATGATTGGAAATGATGTTGGATTATTCTTGTGCATGGTTGGATTATGTTGAATTGTGAAAGGATTTGGTGTGATGATGTGGTATTGAAATGATGATTATATATATATATATATATATATATATATACACACATAAACCTATTGTTCAAGTTGGTTTTTGGAATGCCTTGCAAATATTGGTTGTATGGAATTATGGAAGAGAATTGTGCTGTTGGGTTGCTAATACTAGATGCCAAACATTTCATTGTAGATAAGTGATTTGTAAAGGCGGGAAGTTGTGTTGAATTGGTATCCGAATCTACAACGAGGTATGTAAAGCATACTCTAACAATGTTCTTTGGCATGAAAACACCAATGTTCCATCAAGTAAGATTCCAAGGTTGTCCAAAAACATGTATTGTTCTACATTACCAACGAAGTTGTTTCCATTCTATAAAGTGTCAAAATGTTTCGTTGATATACCAAAAGGCTCCTATTTCATTGTTGTGATATTGATGATTCTGATACACATTGTTGATGTACCAATGAGTCTTTATTACATCGTTATTGTATAGAAGGTCTATTACTTGGTTCCTATTGATGTATCATTGTTTCAAAGTATCAAAAATGTGGTGGCGACCGAAATAACAATCTCAAAGATTAATTGAACTAAGTAATGGAAGTTCTCTCTTATCGGGTGGTATCCCAGGGGCATAAGCCTAGCATGGGTCGATCCCTATTTATGTGTTTATGGGTGGTATCCCAGGGGCATAATCCTAGCATGGGTCGATCCCAGTTGATATGTACTGGAGGCAGCCTAATGGTCACAGTACAGTACAGTAATGATTACAAAGATGATAAGAACGAAGGTAAAGTGATTGAATAAATGCAATGTACAGGTTGTCACAAGTTTTAGTAAGTGTGATCCACTCCTATTACGCTTTATTCACTTGTTTCTGATTTCTATTAAGCTCCTATATCATATGTGAATATCTACAGCTTTACATACTCAGTACATATTTCGTACTGACGTCCCCCATGGGGACCTGCATTTCATGCTGCAGGCACAGGTACCTCAGCTCATACACCGCACAAGTAGGAGACAGGTCATACAGCTATTGTTGGTGAGCTCCAGTTTGTTTCAGAGCTTTCCGAGTCGGTTCCTTATGTTTTGTTATTGTACAGGAGTCATGTGTGGGCGGGGGTTTGTCCCGACCCTAGTTATGTCATGTATATCCTAGAGGCTTTGTAGACATAAGAAAAGGTAAAGTCATGGAAGTTTATATAGTGATGTTATATTTGTATATGTGGTGGCCCCGACGTCCAAGTATTATATATATATATATATATATATATATATATTTGTGTGTGTTGTGCTGATACAGGTAATTAGACCCTTCTATATGCAACAAAGTGTTGTCCAAATTTTTGGTGACATGTAAGTGAAAGTATAGGTATTTGAACGGGTTCTCCCGAGCCTTCTCGGCTTCGGATGCCAGTCCGGCCCGATGGAATTTTAGGTCGTGACAATTAATCATTCTACTCAGTACGAAATACTTAGTTGATCATGTAATTACTATAAAATTAATTGAAATTGTAAGTGAACCTACTAATTCATCTTTAATTTTAGTTAAATAAATATAGTTATTTCTAATTATGGCTTGGTTTGAATCATTTCAAATAAAATTGGTCAATTGATCACTCTACCTAGGACGAACAAACTTAGTTGATCGTGTAATTACCATGAGATTGATTGAAACTGTAATTGAACTTATTAATTCATGTCTAATTCTAGTTAAATTAATTTAGTTATTACTAATATAATGACTTAATATGAATCAATAGATGACTCACATATTGTAAAAGATGAGTAATCTGTTGAAAATAACCAAACAGATAAACACATCTGTTGGAAATGACCAAACAACTAAAGACATCTGTTGGAAATGACCAAACAAATATAGTCATATGTTGCAACAAATGACTAACTTGTTGCAATAAATGACTCATCTATTGAAAATTATCAAACAAATATAGACATCTGTTGGAACAGATGACTAAGCTGTTGCAACATATGACTTATCTGTTCAAAATTATCAAACATATAGGATATATGTTGAAAAATAATTTAAAATACTAAAACTCAGATGTTTTTAAGAGAACTCAAATGTTTGTCCCTTGTCTAAGGTCTTGTCTTCAATTTTAATTAAATCAATTTAGTTAATACTAATAATTGCTTAATTTGAATCCTTTCAAATAAAATTTATCAATTGACCATTCTATTAAGGACGAATACATTAATTGAAATTGTAAGTGGACTTATCAATTCATCTTTAATTTAGTCAAAATCAATTTAGTTATTACTAATAATGACTTAATTTGAATCATTTCAAATAAAATTGGTTGATTGATCACTCTCCTCGAGACAAATACACATAGTTGATCATGTAATTATTATGAGATTAATTGAAATTGTAAGTGAACTTATCAATTCATCTTTAATTTTAATTATATCAATTTAGTTATTACAAATAATGGCTTAATTTGATTCATTTCAAATAAAATTGGTCAATTGATCACTCTACTCATGACGATTACACTTAGTTGATCATTTAATTACTATGAGATTAATTAAAATTGTAAGTTTATCTTTAATTTTAGTTAAATCAATTTAGTTATTACTAATAATGACTTAATTTGAATCATTTCAAATAAAATTGATCGATTGATCACTCTACTCGGGACAAATACACTTAGTTAATCATGTAATTACAACGAGATTAATTGAAATTGTAAGTGAACTCATCAATTCATGTTTAATTTTAGTTAAATCAACATAGTTATTAGTAATAATGGCTTAATTTGAATCATTTTAAATAAAATTGGTCAATTAATTATTCTACTAAGGATGAAGCACTTAATTGATCATGTAATTATTATGAGATTAATTGAAATCGTAATTGAACTTGCTAATTCATCTTTAATTTTAGTTACATCAATATAGTTATTTCTAATAATGGTTTAATTTGAATTATTTCAAATAAAATTGGTCAATTAATCATTCTACTCAGTACGAAATACTTAATTGATCATGTAATTACTATGAGATTAATTGAAATCGTAACTGAACTTACTAATTCATCTTTAATTTTAGTTAAATTAATATAGTTATTTCTAATAATGCTTAGAATCATTTCAAATAAAATTGATCGATTGATCACTCTACTCAGGATGAACATACTTAGTTGATCATGTAATTACCACGAGATTAATTGAAACTGTAATTGAACTTATTAATTCATATTTTATTTTAGTAATCAATTTAGTTATTACTAATAATGACTTAATTTGAATCAATAATTGGCTAACATGTTACAACAGATAAGTAATCTGTTGAAAATGACCAAACAGATAAAAACATCTGTTGAAAATGACCAAACAGATATAGACATCTGTTGCAACAGATGACTAAGTTGTTGCAACATATGACTCATCTGTTGAAAATTATTAAATAGACAAAATATGTGTCGAAAAATAATTTAAAATACTAAAGCTAAAATATTTTTTAGGAGAATTCAAACGTTTTTTCCCTTGTCTAAGGTCTTGTCTTCAAATTTAATTATTATTAATAATTGCTTAATATCAACAAATGACTAACTTGTTACAAACATTTGTTGCAACAGATAGGTCATTTGTTGGAAAATAATTAAAATACTAGAGAACTCAAACATCTTTAAGAGAACTCAAATGTTTGTCCCATTGTCTTAAAAACTTGTCTTTAATTTTAGCTAAATCAATTTAGTTATTACTAATAATTGCTTAATTTGAATCAACTGATGACTAACATGTTGCAACAGATGATTTATTTGTTGGAAATTATCAAACAGATAGAAAATTTGTCATAACAGATGGATCATCCATTAGAAAACAATTAAAATACTAGGGAACTTAAACGTTTTTAGGAGAACTCAAATGTTTGTCCCCTTGATCTTTTTGCATTTGTTGTACGATATACTATTTTTGTTTTCTTTACCTGTTTCATAAAATTTTTCTTGTGTTTCACTTATTTGTTATGCCCCTGTTGAAATTTTTGAAAATTTGTAGGTCAAATTTTGTTCGTACATCACTTGGACATTACTTCATAGGTGATTTTGTAAGTATAATTATGATTTTTGTTGAATCTTTTATTTGGTATATCTGCTACTGCTACAATGGATAGAACTTGCAACATGAATCCAACATATGAGTCATTTGTTGTAACAAGTGAGTAATATGTTGCAACATATGACTAATTTGTTGCAACAGATTACTCATCTGTTGGATTCGTATTCATGTTACAACACTATAATACGAATCCATGAGTAATTTCTGGAAACAGATTAGTCATATATGTTGCGACAGATTACTTATATGTTGGATCACGTTACATGTTTTATCCATTGTTGAAAAAACAGTAGCAATAGATACGCCCAGATGAGAAATTCAATTAAAAATTATAATTTTACTTACAAAATCACCTAGAAGTAATGCCCAAGTGATATACGAATAAAATTTGACCTAAAAAAATTGATCAAGTAGCAACAGTAGCGGTAACAACAATGTTCAACAACAAGAAGATGATGATGATGAACAAGAAGAGATGATAATGAAGAAGAAGATGAATAAAGCAACAACAACAATGAACAACAAAAAATTGCAAAGAGAGAGAAAACTCCAATAAATGAGAAGAGGGAGAAACGTGCCTTTTTTTCCTCCATTTCTTGTTATAGTAGGTTTTAAATTGGATCAAAGTGTAAATTAAATAACTTATGAGTTATTTTCAAATTTTTCTTACTTTCTTAATCCTAATTGTCACCTACACTCAATTATTAAAACTTGAGTCACCTATACTTCATTTTAAAACTCTTTTGTCACATACAACTCAAAACCGCTATTTTATCATTATTTAATACCAAGTTTCTGGTGATTGATTGCCTAGTTATGTTATTTTATGAATATTGTAGTCCATGATGTTAGTGTCACACTATGTTTGAATTGCATGTTTTGTCCACGATTTAAATCGAATAATAAGGTGTGAAAAAAGGGACGGATTTAATTTCAATTTGAAGAATGATAATAACTATACAAAAATACAGCAACAAGTTGGATCAAAAAATCGGACTAAAGTCAAAACTGACTTATAAAATGATTATAAAATAGATACGGGATAGAGTTATAGTATAAATATTTAGAGTAAAGAATAAAATAAAATTATCAAATAAAGGTAAGTGAGGAATAATGAAAAAAAAATATAAGATAATTATGTGATCATACCAAATAAGTTGGTACATAAAATGAGCATTTTCATTATCACTTAACGATGAATTTATTTAATAATACAATGTAATAAAATATAACATTGTCAAAACTCAACTGCTCAATTTGTGTTATTTAACTTATCTTTCACTTCTATTATTTTTTTAATGATATGATATCAGTCGAGCTTAAAAGAAGCAATATGATCAATAATAATTCATATAGCGGATCATAATTAATTTGGAATTAAAATGTAGCAGTCGTTGTTGACTATAATCAAATGCAGAATGCCAAGAGTGTTGTGGCGTGCGGTTGGACAACATAGTTAAAATAACTTTGTTTCATTCTCATGTTGGTCCATTCTGTAATTTTTAGTGGCTAATGGGCCCTGCATGTTTTGACAATCTTGTATTGTGAAAATGAGAAGTTGGTTATTTTCATTTCTCAGGGGATAATCAATTCAGAGGCGAACCCAACATTTAAAATTTGGAAATGCACTAATATTCTTAAAGGCGTTAAGCCTTGAATAAAGACTCAAAATGTGTTGAGCGCTTGTCTCATTTAATGTACAGTTTAGGTTTTAATTTTTAAGACATACTTTCCTTTATCAATGAGGCTTTTCTGAAGATACGAACACTAAATAATTGATATTTTACTTTATTAAAAAGAAATTAATTTATGTGTTTATATATTTGTTATTCATGCTTATACTATTAGTCTTGAACTAGACATGTTTATATATATATATATTTATATTTTTTTCGTTAAATCTCATGCTTCATTTGTACTTTGTGCTTAAATATAATAGACCTTAAAGCTTTTTTTTTTTTCTTTTTTTCTTTTGATAATACTGTGGTATATCAATATTATCATAACGTAGACGTTAGCAAAACTTTCAGTGTCGATTAAGAGATATTTTCATATTTAATTGGTCGTCAATAACATTAATAGTATTGAAAAAATAAATATATAGAACAAATATGAGTTCTACGCTAATAACTTTACTTTTGTATAACATGAAGTTCAACTAATATATTAACTTTGAACTCTTTTGAACCCTCAATATAGTAGCTTAATGGTCAAGGTGGGTTTACCATACCTAATGATCGCGGGTTCGAATCTCAATCAATCCTGGGTCGCGTGGATGAAAGTGCTGACTTCAACCAGCGCATCAAAGTGCACTAATATTTTACTTTGGGTGCACTATTAAATATATTTCAATCAGCACACCAAAGTGCACTAACATTTTACTTTGAGTGCACTATTAAATATATCTCAATTTCTCAAGATATATATACATACACAATTTTTTTCTATATTAGTGGAACCCCCACGTATACCTATAGTTACGCCTCTGAATCAATCTGAAAAAAAATATATATATATATTCTGTGTATTAAAATACACTAACATTTGGCTTAGCTAGCGTCAGAGTAGTTGAAATGGTCATTGTATAGCAAGCCAAAGTACAGCAGAGCCACCATATTTCTTATATGCATTGATCGGATCTTGACACTATGCTTTATAGCACTTTTTTTTTGGATTCCATCCAGATTCGCGTAAGAAAATCTTCTACGAAGCACGACTTTTTGTTTAGAGTCCCTCTCTTCTTTAGCTAATGATGAAGCAAATCCCTAAAGTCCAAGCGCCAGCGCTACAGACAATAGCAAATTTATAGTCTAATTACGGGGCTTTCAAACCCGGAATATAATCTCTCCATGAAAGTAGATTTTTTATGTATACTTTTTCTAAAATTGATATAGTATTATCTGTTCGCTCTCATGCTATAAGAAGTACTCTAAATTGTCCACTTGGTTGACTAACTCAACTCTCACTTTTTTAGGGATAAGCTTGTGAAGAAGCAAGCCTATCTCACCACCGACCAAATCTGAAACATCTGAATAAAGATTAAAAAGTACTTGTCACTCCATCATTACGCACGTTGGTGGTATATCCTTGATAAAACTATTATAAATTAACAGGTTAATTGTTCTTTCAGTATCCTAATTTCCATCCATGGAGAATGAAAAAGCAGCTCTTCATGTAGTGATGTTCCCATGGCTAGCCATGGGCCATATCATACCCTTTTTCCATCTATCAAAGTGTTTAGCTCAAAGGGGTCACAAAGTCACCTTCATCTCTACTACAAGAAACATTGAGAGAGTAGTAAATAAAGTTCCCTCTGATCTTGCTCCCTTGTTGCATATTGTGAGCTTTCCCCTGCCTAAAGTAGATAACTTGCCACATGATGCTGAATCCTCCATGGATATACCTTACCAAAAAGCTCAGTTCTTGAAGATTGCTTTCGATTTGCTCGAAACACCACTAACCAATTTTCTTGAAAATTCATCCAACCCCAAACCAGATTGGATTGTCTATGACTATGCTTCTCACTGGCTACCTAAACGTGCACATGGTTTAGGTGTCTCGTGTGCATTCTTTAGTCTCTTTACTGCTGCAACTATGGCCTTTTATGGACCTCCTTGGGCTTTGTTGAATGATGAACGGTCAATACCTGAGGACTATACAGTTGTCCCAAAATGGATTCCTTTCGAATCGGAAGTCAAATATCGACAGCACGAGATTAAAAAGAATCTCGAAGCACCACCAGCTGAATCCGGCACCTCTGATGGAGCGCGATTTGGTGCTTCAATAGGTGGAAGTGATGTTGTGTTGTTCAGAAATTGTGTTGAGTTCGAACCAGGGTGGTTCAACTTGGTTTCTGAGCTTTATCAGAAACCAGTAATATCCATCGGTGTTCTTCCTCCATCTGTAGTAATAGATGAAAATTTGGACAGCAATGATACATCATGGCTTAGTATCAAGAATTGGCTAGATAAGCAAAATCAAGAATCTGTTGTCTATGTTGCACTTGGAACTGAAGCAACAATTAGTCAAAAGGAGCTGAATGAGCTAGCTCTGGGGTTAGAAAAATGTGGGCTACCTTTCTTTTGGGTAATTAGGAATCAGCCAAGACATAAACAAGAAGACTTACAGATTCAACTCCCCGATGGATACGAAGAGAGAGTCAAAAACAAAGGCATAATATACAAAGGATGGGTACCACAGACAAAGATACTAAGCCATTCGTCAGTAGGCGGATTCTTGACTCATTGTGGATGGAATTCAGTCATAGAGGCGCTATGTTTCGGGCGAGTCTTGATTATGTTCCCAGTGCTGAATGATCAAGGTTTGAATACTAGGTTGCTGCAACAGAAGGGGGTTGGTGTAGAGATACCAAGAAATGAAAAAGATGGATCTTTTACTAGTGATTCAGTGGCTGAATCTGTGGAGTTTGCTGTGGTGAGTGAAGAGGGTGAGTCTTTGAGAACCAATGCAAGAAAGATGAGCAGTTTGTTTGGAGATAGGAAGAGAAATGGACAACTTGTAGATGATTGTGTTGCTTATTTGATGGAAAATAGGATAGGCAAATCTTCTAGGTGAATGATATTTGGCCAAAAAAGAAGAGAATAATCTTCAATATGTTCACAATGATACAAGTTAAAATGTAAGAGAGGATTTTTAGTAATTTAGTTGCATGACTGTCCGAACTTTCATCTGATTAGTGATGATTCGATTCATCATCTCGTGAACGATCACTTTGATTAAAGATGAAAGTCATTGCAATCGAGTTTTTTCTTTCCTTAAATATCAAATTGAATGTCCACCTAAAATTGTAGCAAAATATATTCTCCTTCCATCCTATAGAAATTTATATGACATTCTTTTTATTTGAATGGTTGAAACAGATGACACGCTCTAACTGATTTATTTTTCTCTTTAAGATGCGTTTAATATCATGCACTTAACTTATTTCAGCTTGTGCAAGTTGTTTTTGATATGCACGGTAGAACAAGATGTTCAATTGAAACAAAACTTAGTAGCCGTTTGACCATAGAAATCTTTTCCTTTTTTTTTGAAAATTATTTCACTTTAGTGAAAAAAAGTAAAAACACGTTGCGTTTGGCCATGAAAAACTCCAATTTCAAAAAATTATTTGGAATTACTTATTTTCACTTTTTTCAGTCCTACTTCTCTCACAAAATTATAAAAACAATTTTAATTTATATTCATGGTCAAACACAACTCCAACTCCATGGGGCCTAATAAAACCGCATATATACTTTATTCTAGACGTAATAAAATTTATCTGTAGACTAAAGGTCATGAACTACATTCACTAAACAATTTGATAGTGATACCATATTGAACAAAATCATATATTATAAAATGATGTAAAACAACAATTCAGTCAAATTATGTTTAAATTGGAAAAAATAAAAACTGAACTCCCTCCTTTTTGTTCCCTCTTGTAACAGAATTCAACAAAACAACAAAATCTACTAAATCCCTTTAGCACTGCTCAAGGTTTCTACTAGTCCGGTGCCCACCAAGTGTTCGACCAAATGCTCAGCTGGAATTGTTGCATGTTCTCGACCACCAATGAGTCCTTTCCTTGGTCTTTATCCACATATTCTATCTCCTGTGCTAGTCTAACTGCCAGTACAGCTGCGTCAACACCTTCAAGTTTTGGAAGAAGAGTTGTTTTCATGGCTGTATCAAGTAACAAAGCTAACCACAGAAATCCTCGACGACCCAAGCTCCCACCTGAAGTGGACAATACCTTCAAAAGGGTCTTGTACGAGGATGAAGAAGAAATGACTCAGAAACCAAATCTTGATATTTTAACTGATGATGATGATGAGGGAGTTGTAAGTGTGGATTCTTCGGATGGAATTCTATGGGAATCGGATGAGATGGAAGCGATTTCGTCTCTTTTTAAAGGGAGGATCCCTCAGAAGCCTGGAAAATTGGATAGAGAGAGGCCTTTACCTTTGCCCCTTCCTTACAAGATTCGGCCTTTAGGACTTCCTACACCAAAAAGATTCAAGAATCGTTCAAGGGAATCTATATCGAAGCAAGTGTACAAGAATCCCACTTTCTTGATTGGTTTGGCCAGAGAAATTCAAGGCCTTCCAACGGAGGAAAATGTATCAAAGGTTCTAAGTAAATGGAGTCCTTTTCTTCAGAAAGGATCATTGTCATTGACAGTCCGAGAGTTGGGTTACTTGGGACTTCCAGAGAGAGCTCTGGAAACATTCTGCTGGGTGAAGAAACAACCCCATCTTTTCCCAGATGATCGTATTCTTGCTTCTACCATTGAAGTTCTGGCGGGATCAAATGAGTTAAAAGTGCCATTTGATTTGGACAAGTTCACTGGCTTGGCTAGTCGGAGTGTGTATGAAGCAATGTTAAGGGGTTGTATTAAAGGAGGACGCCTGAAGCTTGCTTTGAAGCTTCTTTCAATGGCTAAGGAATCTAACAGAGTGCTTGATACTGCGGTGTATGCTAAGCTAATCTTGGAGCTTGGTAAGGATCCTGATAAAAGCACACTTGTCTTGGTGTTGTTAGAGGAGCTTGAGAGATGATCTGAATTTGACACCACAAGACTGTACAGCTATCATGAAGATTTGCATTAGGCTCAGAAGATTTGAGATCGTGGAGGGGCTATATGATTGGTTCAGGGAATCGGGTGGTAATCCAAGTGTAGTTATGTATACTACTATGATTCACTGTCGTTATTCAGCGAACAAATATAGAGAGGCATTAGCCATGCTATGGGAAATGGAGGCTTCAAATTGCCTTTTTGATCTTCCAGCTTATCGTGTGGTGATTAAGCTCTTTGTTGCTTTGAACGATCTCTCAAGGGCTGTACGCTATTTCTCTAAACTTAAGGAAGCAGGTTTCAGTCCAAATTTTGACATATACTGCAGCTTGATCAAAATTTATATGGTTTCTGGAAGGGTGGCTAAGTGCAAGGTTATTTGCAAGGAGGCAGAGATGGCTGGATTCAGGTTTGATGAAAATACATTGTTGAAGTTGCAACAATAAAATTTGTTGCATCTTTTGATGTATTTGCATGTAATTTAGAGTTCATGTTGTTTAAATTCGGTCCATTATCCACCCCTCTCCTCACTTGCATAGTTAAGCGCATTGTAACTAGTAGCATCCATAGGTTCTTGAAACCTTTCCTTTTCCACCTTAGGCGTCTGTATAATTATGTTGTAATTGAAATTCCAGAAAACAGCTATCCCCTCCTTAGTTGACCAACAATGAAAAAGGCGTGCGACCTCATATTTTGACCAATTCAAGGTGAAAATGGGGATGATTGTCGTCTTTATTATGGTTTTAGGACCAAAGAATGTGATTGCATTATGAGGTCTCAATTGAACAGATTGAGCATACTTGAATTGATGTAACATGAACCCTATTAGGCTAAAAGTTCCATGGATTGATTACTATTAAAGTCCACAGACATAACCCTCCTCCCAAAATTGACACCTACGAGTAAAATCTCCTTGTGCTTCCAGACCCCATAGTAGCAACAACAAATATACACAGCAATTGTGACCTCTCGGGAGAATCAATACTTTCTCCCTCGCATGATACTACGTTTAATGCATTGTCTTGCTGACAATTAAGATCAAACATACGTGGCCCTTTTCTTCTGAATAGTCTGCCAAAGAGTATTTACTCCAAAGAAACTATCAAACACTGGGAGCTTATAGGCCGAAAGGGAGAAAAATTTGTTTACACATTAAAAATGCTCCAATTTACTACAAACAATGGTCAATAAAACTAGCCCCATTCACACACTAAGAGTTCTGATTTTACTACTCAAAAAGGAAGTCAACAAGCTATTTGATTCCCAAAGTAGAGCAAAACATGTTGGGTTCAATAGGATGTGTGAATGGAAAATGGAGGGAATTCTTGGAGGGAAGTGAGCACACAGTTACAAGGAAAGTTTACTCACTAAAAGAAAGTATACTTCTCCCTTATTGGTGGGAGAAAACAACTTTATTGTGTTTTTATTAAGAAACACTCCTTCAAATGGATAATGAGGCAAAGAACCAAGAGGTGTCTCGCGCCGTCGTCGTGGCTCGCTCGGCTTCGGATTTGGATTTGGCAAATGATCAATCGATGAATTGTTTAGACAAAGTTGATTTGAACATGATGCAGAAAAGACACACTGTTTCGGAATGGACAGACATGACTATTCTGAAGTGATGCACCTTTCCATGAACCATTGCTTCCTTTCCGAAGTGGTACTTGATGGCTATAAATACCTGAACTTTTTCCTTAGGTAGCACGAAAATTTTTAGACTGAAAAAACACTCTTCTACTTCTAAAAACTCTTTGTGATCATTGCTGTTGAGTGTGCTCGAAGAATCAGAAGGTTTGAGGTACCGCTACGTTCTGATTGTGAGCCATCTTATCCTGGGAGGAAAAATTCTGCAACCTCGTGTACTTGAGGGGAATTAATTCCTTAAGGACACTCCGTGAAATCGGAGGACTTGGCTCTACTTCTACTTCATCTTGTTTTCTTAAAATAACATACTTATTTGATAGTTCATATTGAACTTGTGTTGAAGGTGTTAAAACTTCATTGGTATTCTTGAAATAATCTTGAACTTGTGTTGAAGTGTTTGTGCAAACATATAGATTCTGTACCCAAAAAAAAAAAACAATCTTAAGGAATTAATCACGTAATCTGTATTGTTTGGATTCTGGAGATTAAAACTTTATGATTTCTACTATGTTTGAACTTAACAAGTGATTTGAAGAAATAAAAACTTCATCACAAGTTAAAGGTCATTCAGTTAACGATTGGAAGACATAAAAACTTCATCGTTAAACTAGAAACAAGTAGTGTTTAAAGTTGCTACAAACTTGTAATTAGTATTTTGATATACTAAAGTTGACTGTCTTTTTGTGACAGGAAAGATGACTACTGATGGTCATGAAACTGATAGTGGGACAAGTGTAGCAGCAACGAATGTTGCAGCAACCAGTCGCACAACTGCGCCACCCGCTATGACACTAGCGGAAAAACTCGAAAAATTTTCTGGAATAGATTTTAAATGGTGGCAATAGAAGATGCTATTCTATCTGACAACCTTGTGTCTTCAAAGATTTATATCTGAAGATGCTCCAGAATTGTCCGAAGAAACTTCGGACAAGGAGCGGTTCGTTGTAGTAGAGGCATGGAAACATTATGATTTCCTATATAGGAATTATATACGAAGTGCCCTCTAAGATGATTTATATATTACAGGGGAATGAAGACATCAAAAAAGTTGTGGAATGCGCTCGAAAAGAAATATATGACTGAGGAAGCTAGAACTAAAAAGTTTTATGTTTCAAGGTTCCTTGAATACAAAATGATTGACAGTAAGACTGTCGTATCTTAAGTACGGGAATTGCAAGTCATCATCCACGATCTTCTTTCTGAAGGTATGAATTTCAACAGATGACTAATCAACAGGTTAAATCTGTTGCAATAGGTTATACACTTAAATGATCATGTAATTACTATGAGATTAATTGAAATTATAATTATTAAATCAATTTATCTATTACTAATAATGGCTTAATTTGAATCATTTCAAACAAAATTAGTCAATTGATCACTCTACTCAGAACGAACACACTAAGATGATCGTATCTTTAGTACGGGAATTGCAAGTCATCATCCACGATCTTCTTTCTGAAGGTATGAATTTAGTGATTACCTTATTTTGAACATGTTAAAAAATGTTCTTAATGATCACATGAACTTTATTGTAGGTTTGATTGTGAACGAGGCATTTCAGTTGCTGCAATAATAGAGAAGTTATCACCTTTGTGGAAGGACTTCAAAAATTATTTGAAACACAAACGAAAGGAAATGACAGTCGAAGATCTCATTGTGAGGTTGCGCATTGAGGAATACAACAAAGCCGCAGAGAGGAGGTCGAAAGGAAATTCTGCAATGAGTGGAGCTAACATTGTAGAAGACGACTCCAACAACTCAAAGAAGCGGAAGAAAGCTGGACAAGAACCTGAGGGTTTTGTGGTTCCTGGTAAAGAAAAGAACGTGTTCAAACTTGTTAAGTCACTTTATGGACTAAAACAAACACCTAAACAGTGGCATGCGAAGTTTGACCAAACCATGTTGACAAACGAGTTTAAGATAAATGAATGTGATAAGTGTGTTTACATTAAAGACACTCCAAATCACAAGGTTATTGTTTGTTTGTATGTGGATGATATGTTGATCATCAGTACAGACATTTTTGACATAAATGCTACAAAACGAATGCTTGAGAGCAAGTTTGATGTGAAAGACCTTGGAGTTGCAGATGTGATCTTAGGAATAAGAATCCCTAAGACTCTACACAGGTTGGCACTGTCACAGTCTCATTATATTGAAAAGGTACTTGACAAATTCAAGTATGTGAAATTCGGTATTACCAAGACTCCATTGGACGTGAGCTTTGCACTTCAAAAGAATGAAGGTGAAAGTGACTTACAGTTGGACTACGCAAGAGTGTTGGGATGTTTAATGTATATCATGAATTGTACACGGCCAGAGATAACATGTGTTATTAGTAATTTGAGTCGGTACACGAGTAATCTCAATAAAACTTATTGGATGGCGATGAAAAGGGTTTTGGGGTATCTTACATACACTCAAGACTATGCTTATCATTATAATAAATATCCAACGGTAATTGAAGGATATAGTGATGCAAATTGGATCACTGGATCGAATGAAGTAAAATCTACGAGTGGATATGTATTTACTTTAGATGGAGGAGTAGTCTCTTGGAAATCGTTCAAAAAGACATGTATTGCTTGCTCTACAATGGAATCTAAATTTATCGCATTAGATAAAGCCGGTGAAGAAGCTGAATGGCTTCGAAATTTCTTGGAAGATATTCCTTATTGGCCCAAACCATTGGCACCAGTATGTATACACTGTGATACCCAAGTGGCGATAGGTAGGGCAGGGAACATGATGTATAACGATAAATCTCGTCATATAAGACGGAGACATAATACCGTTAGTGAACTTCTCTCTAGTGGAATTATCACTATTGATTATGTGAAGTCAAAGAATAATGTGTCGAATCCACTTACAAAAGGCCTAACTAGAGACAAAGTTGAGAGAACATTCAAGGGAATGGGTTTACGGCCTAGGACAAGTCAGCATGGCGGTAACTCTACCTAGCAGACTAGAGATCCCAAGAGCTAGGTTCAAGGAGATCAAATAAAGTTGTGACTGACAGGTTCAACATTGTCAATATACCCAACCCATTCTCATGATGTAGATAATGTTTAGTAAACAAGAATAAGGCTTATGGGGTGAAGCCTTTTAATGATTATTTAAATTTGGCAGATTTGACCAAATAGTTTAATCTATAGGATTGAACGTTCAGAAATCACCTATGTGAGGGTGAAGTGGAAGCCGCTTCAAGGAGAATGTTAGTAAAAGCCTATTCTCTAAGCTCTCATTAAACTAGGACGTGTTCATGGCTGAAACGAACAAAACCATGAGAACCATAAACAGTAAAAGACTGGTTGTGTGACATATGTTGTCTAGGTGTACATTAAAGCTCGACGGTTCAAAGATATCAAATCTACCGATTGACCGAGTGCATTCGATGCATGTTCACTACGGAAAGTTCAAAGGGAAACCCACTTATCCAGATGCAATCAGTCTTTGCTTGCTGATCACATACTTGTCTGTAAGATTTTATAAAGGGTAGCCATTTCCTATTCGTGTGGGGGATTGTTGGGTTCAATAGGATGTGTGAATGAAAAATGGAGAGAATTCTTGGAGGGAAGTGAGCACACACTTAAAGGAAAGTGTACTCACTAAAGGAAAGTATACTTCTCCCACATTGGTGAGAGAAAGCAACTTTATTGTGTTTTTATTAAGAAACACTCCTTCAAGTGGATAGGGAGGCAAGAACCAAGAGGCGCCTCGCGCCGTCGTCGCTCGCTCGCTCGGCTCGGCTTCGGCTTCGGAAAATGAAAATGAAAATAATCGATGGGGCTAATTTTTTAGACAAAGTTGATTTGAAACTTGAAAAAACCAAGTGAATTTTTTTTTTAAATCTGGAAATCCAACAAAAAAAAAATTCTCCATGAACATGCATGCAGAAATCAGAAACGTAACTCGAAAGGGATGCAATCCTTCGAGGAAATGACACACTGTTTCGGAAAGGGGGTGACTGTTCGGTTCGGATGTGACTATTTAGAAAAGACACACTGTTTTGGAATGGACAGACATGACTGTTCCAAAGTGATGCACATTTCCATGAACTATTGCTTCCTTTTCGAAAGGGCACTTGATGACTATAAATACCTAAAGTTTTCCTCAGGTAGCATGAAAATTTTCAGACCGAAAAAAACACTCTTCTACTTCTAAAAACTCTTTGTGATCATCCGCCGTTGAGTGTGTTCGAAGAATCAGAAGGTTTGAGGTACCACTACGTTCTGATTATAAGTCATTTTATCCCGGGAGGAAAAATTCCGCAACCTTGGGTACTTGAGGGGAATTAATTCTTTAAGAACACTCCGTGAAATCGGAGGACTTGGCTCTACTTCTACTTCATCTTGTTTCTTTAAAATAACATATTGCTTTGATAGTTCATATTGAACTTGTGTTGAAGGTGTTAAAACTTTATTGGTGTTCTTGAAATAATCTTGAACTTGTGTTGAAGTGTTTGTGCAAACATACAGATTGTGTACCCAAAAAAACAACAAAACATATAGTTCCAAAATGAGTAAAAACTATATAGATGAAAGGTCCTCATATATAGTCTTGATACCAGGCCTCTCGGATACAGAACGAATGCATCGCACAGCTATACCAAGAACCTCCTTCATTTGCTTCTCCGTTGCTGGATTTCGCATCTCGGGTGACAACACGTTATCAAAACAATCAGAGCCATGACCTTCTGCCACCTTCAACCTCACCCAGTCAGTCAAGTCTACTCTACCATCTTCTCCGGAGACAACATCACCAGCACACTTCCCACTTAGCAGCTCCAAAAGCATATACGTCTGATTTGAAGGAAGGCAGTGGTTTCTTCGACGCAGCCAACTCAGGGGCACGATAACCCAACACTCCTGCATCCAGAATCTGTTCTATTGTGCCGTCTTGTGTCATGAGACGGTGAAGGCAGTAATCCGCAACTCTTGCATTAAGGTGAGGCCTATCCAACAAGATGTTGGTTGCTTTAAGGTTTCCATGTGGAACCTCTCAATCAAAATGGAGGTAGTTCAAGCCACGTGCAACATCAACTGATATTTTGAGTCTTTGAGGCCAGGTTAGTGGACCTTTTTTACCAGGCCGATCTACAAATATGTAGCATATTAGAGAAGTATGACCACACAAACAAATATCGATAGTCACATGAGTAGAAAGTACGTGGTTCTGTAGGATTTATAGAAGAAAAACATACCACATTCTAGCTGATTTCTAGCTAAAGTATATTACCACGCCAAACCAAAGACTAAATACTTGAAGTTGACTGGTAAAATCCCGCCATAGGATCCACAAAGCAATGTTAAAGTTCTCTACTAAAATTTGCATGGGAAAAACATTACGAGGGAGGAAGGGAGGGAGGGGCAAATACTGAGTTTTCATTATGGGTTGCCAGATCATAGTGCTGGCAGATTTCTTCCATATTTCTAATCCTTTGTAATGAACGAACTATATTGGAGTGGGTATTTTTATCGTTATGAGTGGTTCAGTTTAATCCATTTTAGCTTCACTAGTAGTAATGATGTGATGGTAATTTCTAGTGGCTTGTCAGGGTCTATCCACTTAAACACACAATCTCTTAAGTTTGAAGAAATTGGCCTTGCTAGTGAGGCGAGTGGTGCATCAATGATGCTTGCAACGTTCTTTATTGGTACTTACATTGTCTATTTGGTGCATTCTGCTCCACATTTTCCCTTTGATTACTTATTTTTCGGTATATTGAGCAATCACCGCATGGTAAATAGACTTGGATGTTATTCCCTGATTATTCAGCCTTCGTATAGCTAATAGTATGATGGATTTATATGGTTTACATAAGATCATTATCTTTGTGAGTCCAACATTTAATGTGTCTCTCTTTTCTTAATTGTTCTTATCCATGTTGTTTATGTATATTCAGTTCTTTTTGTAAAAAAGGTTATTTATGTATATGGTAAGCTATTGAACAAAGGTTTCCACTTCAAGTGGTCTTGCCTTTCAATGTGATGTATGCTTCTACAGTGTTTTTTATGATCCTAAGTTGAGACATATCATCAGCATAGGTGGTTAAATGAAAGCTTGCTTTTTTGCAGTATATATTATAGGGTTCTGTGTTTTCTTTCTTCCATAGAATCTGTAAAGCATTAACTCATTTTTTGATCGTGAAAGCTGGGTATTTTGATCAACTATAGGTGATGGAACTCATGGAGGAACATGATGCGTGTTTGTTTGGGGATATTGTGCTCAGTTCATTTTGTCCATAGATTCTTATAGTCTCCACACCCAATCATGAATACAATGTGATTCTCCAGAACTGAGAACTCTACTCCTCAATACCAGGAAGAGGACCCTGATGAGAAGAGCCAGCAGCAATCTTGCGAATTCCACAATCACGATCACAAGTTCGAGTGGACTAGACAGCAATTTGGCCAATGGGCATCTGAGCTAGCTTCAAGGCATAATTATGGTGTTGAGTTCAGTGGTGTTGGGGGAGAGCTTAACAAAGAACCAGGATTTGCTTCCCAAATTGCTGTTTTTAGAAGAAAAGAAAACAGTCCCATGAAAGTAGATTTTACTGAACACTGTGATGTTATTTGGGAATGGAGTAGTAGTAATAAGTCAAGATCTTAA
The DNA here is from genome assembly GCA_030864225.1 of Capsicum baccatum var. pendulum. Lineage (NCBI taxonomy): Eukaryota > Viridiplantae > Streptophyta > Magnoliopsida > Solanales > Solanaceae > Capsicum > Capsicum baccatum. Next base: position 132,521,926 of record CM061551.1, on the reverse strand, counting down.
CTGTAGATGCTTTCTAACAAACTCAGTTTTGCTTCATTTTGGTTAGTGAAGTGGATTCAAGAAGCTATAGAAATATGCTCCTCCATTCATACCTCTTCTTTTCCCCTTCTAAATAAACAAGATTTGCTTCACCATTTCTTTTGCTTATACTGAGTGCAGATTGTTCTGGAAAGTCATACTTTGTGTTCTTACCGGATTGTGCTCGAAATATCTAGTTGCTAGGTGCAAATACAGTACTCTTTAACTCATGACTTGAAAGTTTTATGCTTGAACTTTAGTTTTGTTCTGTTTTTCTTTCACCGTCACTTGTAGAGATGGCCTGTTGCGAGGTCATACTCATTGTTACAGAGAAATCTGGGTGGAGAAGTTTCTGTTTATCAACAGGACCATCCTTCTTGTACTTGTACCAGTTGGCCCAAAAGACGTAGTTACCAAAGTTGAGCAAGCTGAGGATTGCTAGGAACCAGTAGAAGAGCTCGACGTGGTTCTTGTTCATGTCTCTCCCTTGAAGCCATCCTTGCTTGTTTGAAGTGAACTTTGAAGTGATTGAGTTGATAAGCTCAACAAAAGCTGAGCTTAAATAGTAGCCGATGGAGAGTGACAAAAATGAGAAAGACGTCGAGAGAGATCTCATCCCAGCTGGAGCCTCACTGTAGAAGAACTCCATCAGCCCAACAAGTGTGAACATGTCTGCTATCCCAAAGATTGCATAATGAAAGGAGAGCCAGAAAAGGCTCGTACGATGGTTATGGTGGTTGAACTCATTCTTCCTCTTCACCTCCACGGCTCCAGCAATGGCCATAGAGATAGCTGAGAGGACAAGCCCTACACCGACCCTCTGGAGGTGTGTTATCCCAGTGGGGTGGCCTGTGAACATCCTCATTACGGGGACAAAGAGGAATTCATAGATGGGAATGAGAAGAGACATGAATACAAGAGGAATGACTGGAATCGAAGCAGAAGGTACGTCAAACTTGCCAAGGCTAGGGTCCATTAGAGTCCCTTCTTGTACTGAGATTGTTTGTAGCTGTGCCAAACATGTATTCATGATGGTTGTACTCAAGAGAATCGGCATCATCCTGGTAAGGATTTTCACTTCCTCCACTTGAGTAACAGTACAAAGTCTCCATTTTCCTTGCTTGTTGGTGCCCTCTAATTGAACTGCAGCTTTGTCCAGTACTCTGTTCATGATTAACACGGACAACATAAGATCAACATGAACATGAGGAACTTATGTTCATGCATTGTACATGAAAAGCTTGCCTGAATTGTTCGGTATGTGGAAGACGATGTTCCTGTAAAAGAGAAACAGAGTTCGGTTCCCGTATCTCATATAATTGATGCTTATCAGTTGGTAGTTGCACAGACCAATTTCGAGCTGCTGCTACCAAAACCTGCAAAAGTGCACAGCTTAAGCCACTCCTTGCATGTAAGAAAAAAGATGATTGATACTGATTAACGAGGCAATGAAACTACACATAAACTGAAACTGTAGTATGTTCTCACCTGTAAAAACCTTAGCAATGGACTTTCACCAGGGACTCTCACTCTATAAAAAGGCTTGCCCATGGAAACAAAACAAAGGCCAGCAAAACAGCATACAATGGAAATAATGAACCCTTTATCCCATCCAACATTTGTACTGACCCAAACCACGACAGTAACTCCAATTGATGCTCCAATAGTGATGCTTAACAAGAACCAGTTGAAGAAGCTGGAAATGTTCTTGCTGTTTTTTTTCGAGTCATTCTGTTCGAATTGATCAGCACCCAATGCTGGAATACAGCCCCGAATTCCACCTGCTCCCAATGCCGTTAAGTATACTGAAGTGTATAGCAGCAGTGCTTTTCCTCCATGCACGCATGTTGATTCTCCACAGGGTTGTGGTTGAAGTTTTTGGAAGTGGGATTGGATTATCAATAGTAAGTACCCCTGTGAAATAACAAGGCAATTACAACGGCATGCCGAGTATAATCACGGGTCTGAGGAGGGTAGGATAGGATGTATGCATATCTTACCCCTACCTTTGTAGTATTAGTTGCATTCTACGCAACTGATACTGCAGATATATCAACCTCCTATAATAGTATAATCCTACTGGGTAGGGTGTAAGCAGACCTCACCTCTATTTTTACAAGGTAAAGGGGTTGTTTCCGATAAATGCTCATGAAATGACAAAAGGGGATAACTAAATTTACCAATAGTTGGAGGATGCCAAAGAATAAGGCAGTGTTGAGACGAGTCATGTAGGCATCTGAAATGAAACCTCCAAGAATAGTGAGCAAGAAAGCAGTACCCAAATAGTTTGTTGTATTAGTTGCAGCACCAGTTATGTCAAAATGCATCACTGATGAAAAATATACAACAAAACTCATCATATTTGCCACAAATCCTATGTTATCCAACAACATCATACCTGCAATCAATTTTCCAAAAAAATTTAATATCCAAATAAGATGAATTTGACATAAAGCAAATAAATGGCACCGAAAAGAGTTATTCTAGAAAATGTTTTCTGGTATAATTGGTTTGTGAGGAAAAATTATGTACAAATATTCACAAATCCAATAGTATTCTGGTGAAAATTTTGAAACACTGGAAGTAATAATATCCAAGTGTTGGTCCGGACAATTGCTCATATTAAACTAAATAAAAAGCAATAGAGAAGTTCTCTACAAATTCTCTCCATGCATGATTTCAAAGAACACGTAGTACTCCCTCTATTTTAATTTGTTTTTTCTCATTTCGATGTGACACGATTTTAAGAAAGTTAAAAAGATTTTTAAATCTTGTGATCTTAAATTAAGAATATGCAGAATGTCCTAAAATGTTCTTTAATCATGTGGTCGTAAACACGCTGCATGTAAAGCTAGAATTAAAGAATTGCCTAAAAAAATAATAGACACTCTTTTAAAATGGACTAAAATGGAAATTAAAGCAAACAAATTGAAATTAAAGATGTAATAAAAAGTAATTCGACTGATTTTTTTTTTTTTTTGGGTACCAAATATGAAGAAAGTGGGGGTAAAGCCTCCTCGTCGAGTATTCTTCATGGGGAAATAAGCACTCTCTTTTACACTTCCATTTAATCCCTGAAAACGCCACCATTATTGGAAGATATGTGTTATTAATAGTACTTACCATATTACTTAAAGAGTAAAAGTTATAGTGAACATGAATGCTATTATGTTAATGAGTAAAAGTTATTGTTCTAAGTATATGGTTACAAATTTGGTCAAAATTTATACGTACATCTTTTTACCAGATACAACAAAAGAATATATAGTTATTCCTTCAAGCCTAAAAATCATAATTTTTGTTTTTGAAAAATAGAGCACCATATATATATGTGTTAACAAGACTTACCATTGTGACGACTGATCAGTAGTAGTAATCAATCGAGAGAAGATGCAAGACGTACTAATTAATGGTTTTAATTTAGAGAGGTTATGAAGTCTATACTATATAATACTAACTATAAAGAGTGGAAGACATAGTATATATCTTGCTATTGGCTAATAGACTAACAACGAATCAAATTGAATCTTCTGTCGTTTTTAACAAAGGCTATATAGATATATAGGACAAATACAAATCTGTAATTACAAAGTTACAAACCGGCCTTTGCACAGGTTAGAGAAATTATTCAACAACTTTTCATGATACAACTTTAATTTAAACAAAGTTCAATTCCTTCTTCCTAATTTGTCACCAAATATACCTTAGCATGTTATTTTATTCATGCAAACATGATTTTAGACTGGAGAGTCTGGAGGTCGAGGATTAGGATAGACGGTTAGTAGGTGGTTGAATGTTTTTTATCTTTCCAGTGGTAGAGTAGAGTTCTAGTCTAGGATACGTATACGTTGATTTTTAACCTACCAATTATACCTAAGCATATTATTTTGTTCAGGCAAACATGATTATAGATAGGAGAGCATGGAGGTCGAGGATTAGAATAAACGGTTAATAGGTGGTTGAACGTTTTCTATCATTTCAGTGGTAGAGCAATGTTCTAGTCTGGAACACATATATATTGATTGTCCCCATCTTGTGCTTGGTGGAATATTATGGGACTAAAACGGAAATATGGTAATAACACAAGGATTAAAAATGCCATTTTACCATTATTTAACATCAAGTTTCTGGTGATTGATTGCCTATATTATATTATTTTATGAATATTTTTGGTCCATGATGTTAGTGTCACGCTTGGTTTGAATTGCACTTTTGTCACACAGGGATTTAATTTCAATTTGAAGAACGACAATAACCATAGAAAAATGCACCAAATAGTTGGATCAAGAAGTCGGACAAAACTGACTTATAATATGACTATAAAATAGGGAGAAACATGATCAGTAATAATTCATATAGCCGACTACAACTAATTTAGAATTAAATTATATAGCCGACTACAAGTAATTTGGAATTAAAATGTTGTTGTCGTTGTTGACTATAATCAAATGCAGTATTCCAAGACTCTTGTAAAACAACTTTGTATCATTCTCATGTTAGTCCATTCTGTAATGTTTAATGGCTAATGGGGCCAGCATTTTTTTTTTTGACGATCTTGAAAAAAAATGACAAGTTGGTTATTCTCATTTCTTTAAGGAATAATCAATCTGAAAAAAAAAAAAAAAAAAAATTTGTGTATTAAAATACATTAACTTTTGGCTTAGCTAGCGTCAGAGTAGTTGAAATGGTCATTGTATAGCAAATCAAAGCACGGCAGTGCCACCTTATTTCTTATATGTAATGATAGGATCTTGACACTATGCTTTATAGGCTATAGCACTTTTTTTTTTGGATTCCATCCGATGTCCGTATCCTGACTGAATCTGAATTCACCTAAGAAAATCTCATATTAGAGGTAAAGCCCTTCCTAAGAGGCACGATTTCATGTCTAGAGTTCATCTCTTCTTTAGTTAATGATGAAGCAAATCCTTAAAGTCAAAGTTGTCCAAGCGAATTTCTAAAATTGGTACAATATTATCTATTGGCACTCATGCTATAAGAAGTACTCGTGCACTTGGTTGAAGGTTTGAGCTCCTTACCTAATAGACCAGGGATTAACTCAACTCTCACTTTTTGGGGATAAGCTTGTGAAGAAGCAGGCTTATCTCCACAACCGACCGAACCCAAGACCCTTGGGTTAAAGACTTGTCACTCCATCCCAACTCATGTTGGTGGTATATGCTTTATAAAACTATGATAAATTAACAGGTTATTTGCTCTTCATGTAGTGATGTTCCCATGGCTATACATGGGCCATATCATACCCTTTTCCATTTATCCAAGTGCTTAGCTCAAAGGGGCCACAAAGTCACCTTCATCTCTACTACAAGAGAGTAGTAAATAAAGTTCCCTCTGATCTTGCTCCCTTGTTGCATATTGTGAGCTTTCCCCTGCCTAAAGTAGATAACTTGCCACATGGTGCTGAATCCTCCATGGACATACCTTACAAAAAGCTCAGTTCTTGAAGATTGCTTTCGACTTGCTCGAAACACCACTAACCAGCTTTCTTGAAAATTCATCCAACCCAAAACCAGATTGGATTGTCTATAACTACGCTTCTCACTGGCTACCTAAACGTGCACATGATTTAGGTGTCTCATGTGCATTCTTTAGTCTCTTTACTGCTGCAACTATGGCCTTTTATGGACCTCCTTGGGCTTTGTTGAATGATGAAAGGTCAATCCCTGAGGACTATACAGTTGTCCCAAAATGGATTCCTTTCGAATCGGAAGTCAAATATTGACAGCACGAGATTAAAAAGAATCTCGAAGCACCACCAGCTGAATCCGACACCTCTGATGGAGCGCGATTTGGTGCTTCAATAGGTGGAAGTGATGTTGTGTTGTTCAGAAATTGTGTTGAGTTCGAACCAGGGTGGTTCAACTTGGTTTCTAAGCTTTATCAGAGACCCGTAATATCCATCGGTGTTCTTCCTCCATCTGTAGTAAAAGATGAAAGTCTGGACAGCAATGATGCATCATGGCTTAGTATCAAGAATTGGCTAGATAAGCAAAATCAAGAATCTGTAGTCTATGCTGCACTTGGAATTGAAGCAACAATTAGTCAAAAGGAGCTGAATGAGCTAGCTCTGGGGTTAGAAAAATGTTGCTACCATTCTTTTGGGTGATTAGGAATCAGCCAAGACAAAAACAAGAAGACTTACAGATTCAACTCCCTGATGGATACGAAGAGAGAGTCAAAAACAAAGGCATAATATACAAAGAATGGGTACCACAGACAAAGATACTAAGCCATTCATCAATAGGCGGATTCTTGTCTCATTGTGGATGGAATTCGGTCATAGAGGCGCTATGTTTCGGGCGAGTCTTGATTATGTTCCCAGTGCTGAATGATCAAGGTTTGAATGCTAGGTTGCTGCAACAGAAGGGGGTTGGTGTAGAGGTACCAAGAAATGAAAAAGATGGATCTTTTACTAGTGATTCAGTGGCTGAATCTGTGGAGTTTGTTGTGGTGAGTGAAGAGGGTGAGTCTTTGAGAACCAATGCAAGAAAGATGAGCAGTTTGTTTGGAGATAGGAAGAGAAATGGACAACTTGTAGATGATTGTATTGCTTATTTGATGGAAAATAGGATAGGCAAATCTTCTAGGAGAATGATATTTGGCCAAAAAAGAAGAGAATCTTTAGTAACTTAGTTGTATGACCATTTGAACTTTCGTTGTTGGTGATGATTTGGTTCATCATCTTGTAATGTCTTCTACCATTTCATCTTAAATAAAAAAAATAGAGTAAAGATGAAAGTCATTGCAATCGAGTTTTGTTCCCCTTAAATATCAAATTGAATGTCCACTTAAAATTGTAGCAAAATGTATTATCCTTCGTCCTATGAAAATTTATATGACAAATGATTGGAATAGATGACATGTTTTAATTGATTTATTTTTTACTTTAAGATGTGTTTAACATCATGCACTTTAATTATTTCAGTTTGTGCATGTTGTTTACGATATACACAGTTGAACCAGATGTTAAATTGAAACAAAATTTAATCAAGCCACATATGTATTTTACACTAGGCTTAATGAAATGTATCTATGTTCAGTATATCAGCACTACTAGTTAGCTACAAGTGTACAACTGGCATCTAGTTTGTCAGAGTTTGTTAATTAGTTACTCAGTTGGTTAAGTTAACTTGATTTGACTAGGCAGTTAGCAGCAATATAAATAGCAGCAGTTCAGATGTTTTATAGTTGAGGCAAAATCTTCAATAGAGTAAAAGAAATACTTTCTTCAGCTTTGTTCTCTATTTCAATCCATGATTCAGCTATGTGAATCTCCATTGTTATAGCCTAACATGGTATCAGAGACAGCGATCGTTACTCGGAGTCCCTAATTCGCTTGCAATTGAGTTCCTCTGTTTTCGATGCACGAAAAAAGCTTGTGACTGGTTTGTTGCATCGATCGAGAAACAGTTAGGAATTGCGATTGTTCCAATTGTCGTGGATTGTTTGCTTCAATGGAAATTTGTTTGTTGTTTCCGCACTCATCAATGGCGATTACAACAGAAACCACAACTAGCTCGAGAAATGGAGGTGAAACAGTGATCGATTCTCATCATCCATTGCATCTCCATGCATGTGACACTCCAGGTAGTTTCCTTGTTTCAATTCAATTAACTGGATCTGAGAATTACTCTTTGTGAAGTCGATCAATGAAGATAGGTTTGCTAGGTAAAGGATGTTGAAAATTGATTTAGTTACTGCAGTAAATTTTAGTTAATAAGTTGTTTAGAATTAAGATGAGTTTGAATTTTAAATTTTAGATTAGGTTGTTTTAGTTGTTGAGATATTTTAGATTATTTTGAAATTCAAATTATGCTAATTTTTGTTTTATGTTGGCTATTTAAAGGCCCTCAATGCTCAATAAACTTATTGAAAGCTATTGAAAGATTTCAATCCAGTGAGAGTCATTTTAACCCTTTTTTCATTGCCCCATCTTCTTTTTTTAAAAAACCAACAGTGGTATCAGAGCTTCATTGATCTTACAGGATCTGTGAATTCTTCCAAAGCACTACCATATCATTTTTTAACCTGTAAGGGTTACCCATTTTAACCCGCCAGAGCTACCATTTTCAACCCGTGCTTATTTTCAAAGCATAGGATTATTTTCAACGAAAAAGATGTCAAGCAACAATCTCTCATTAAATGCCCTAAAAATTTTCACTGGCGAAAACTACCAAATTTGGTCAGTGAAAATGAAATCATATCTTCAAGCCTACGATATGTGGGAAGTGGTAGCGGAAAATACACCATTACAACCACTCCCTGAAAATTCTACCGTTGCTCAGATTAAATATCATTTTGATGAAAAGCTCAAAAAATTCAAAGCCAAAATTGTAATTCAAAATTCAATTACGGATTCGAGTTTTTCTAAAATTATTGCTTGTGAGACAATAAATGAAGCTTGGGAAAAACTAAAAAAGGAATATCAAGGAAGTGACCGAGTTGGACAAATGCAAATTTTGAATTTGAAAAGGGATATTGAATCTCTTAGGATGCAAGAAGATGAAACTATTGTCAAGTACTCTGACAAGATTTCTTTGCTTGTCAGTAAAATCAGGTTGTTTGGTGAGGATTTCAAAGATGAAAGAGTAGTAGAAAAAATTCTTGTGATAATTTCGGAGAGATTCAAGTCTAAAATCTCATCTCTGGAAGAGTCTAGAGATCTCTTTACTATCTCTATTGAAGAACTAATAAGTTCTCTTCAAGCACAAGAGCAAAGAAGAGCCTTCAGACAAGACAATGTTACTAAGAGTGCTTTTTATGCACAAAACAAAAAAGAAAAAGTTAATTATCCTTTTTGCAGACACTGCAAAAGGAAAAAACACTTGGAGAATTTTTGTTGGTGGAGACCTGATGCAATCTGTGGAAATTGCAAACAATCAGGTCATGTTACAAAAGTGTGTAAGCTTAAAAACAATCCTCAAGTACAATTTGCGGAAGCAGAAATTGAGGAAGAGCGACTTTTTTAAATTGCAATAATTAAACCAAAGGAGGAGTGTTGAAAATTAATTTAGTTACTGCAGTAAATTTTAGTTAATAAGTTGTTTAGAATTAAGATGAGTTTGAATTTTAAATTTTGGATTAGGTTATTTTAGTTGTTGAGATATTTTAGATTATTTTGAAATTCAAATTATGCTGATTTTTATTTTATGTTGGCTATATTAAGGCATCGAAAGCTATTGAAAGATTTCAATCCAGTGAGAGTCATTTTAACCCTTTTTTCGCTGCTTCATCTTCTTGTTTTAAAAACCAACAAAGGAAAGTTAGGTTTTGTGAATGGACAAAGTTCCAAATACAAATTTGATTCATCCTTACATGATCTCTGGAAAAAGTGTAATGCTGTTGTTCTTTCCTGGATAATGATATCTGTTAGTCGTGAATTACATAGTGGTATTGTATATGCCAGTAATGCACAACTAGTATGGACTGACTTAAAGAAAAGATTTGACAAAATAGAGGGATCCATAATTTTTTTATCTTCACAAAGAAATTGCGACTCTTAATCAAAGGATGATGTCAGTGTCACACTATTTCTCATGTTTAAAGGAGTTGTGGACTAAATTTGATTCTCTTATGCCATGCCCTGGCTATACATGTGAAATTTCTAAGACTTATGTTGCTTACATTGACTATCAGAGGTTGTTATAGTTCTTATTAGGCCTAAATGAATCCTACAATCAGTGTAGAAGTCAGATCATGATGCTAGATCCTTCACCTAGTGTAAACAAAGCCTATTCTCTAGTAATAGCTGAAGAAAGTCACAGATTACAAGGAAAGTTGAATGTTGTTGGTAATCCTAGCTCTATTCCATCTGGAGATATGCATGATGCTATGGCGTTCTTCAGTGAAAAGGGGAAATTCTCTCGAGAATGATCAGGACCTACTACTACTAGGTCAAAAAAATCCTCTAATTGTCATTTTTATTGTGATTTTTGTAATTGGAATGGTCATACTAGTGACCACTGTTATTCGCTTCATGGTTATCCACCAGATTGGAAAGGAAAAAAGAGAATAGTTTCTAGCCATATTACAGTTAATGCTACCTCTGGGAAAGGACATGCCTAGTATCTCATAGTTTTAGACCAAGTCACACTCAAGTCAATCCCAGATCTCAACATTCTTTTACTAAGTCAGGAACTAGTGGTTTTCATAACTACAATTCCCATAAACCTTCTCATGCTTTCATGTCTAATATTTCCTTTTAGCAATGTGTGCAGCCTCAACAATTTCTGCAGATGTCATCTCCTTATCTGCAGCCTTACTCTATTCCACAACCTTTACAATTTTCTCCGAAGCAGTTTCAGCAACTTGTACAGATGATGGACAAAAGAAAGAGAGAATGTGATGGTAGTACAAATGCAACATCTGCAGGTATGGCTAAATGTTTCACTTGCTTAAGTGCAACCAAAAAATGGATAGTTACTCCGGGACTTCTAAAAATATGGTCAGTAACTTGAGTTCATTGACACAATACCACAAGTTATATGAGTCTAAAAAGGGTGAAGTTCATCTACCAACTGGTGGTCATGCTAGAGTTTGCAATATAGGGTGTTCTCAGGCTCTTGAAGGTTTTACCATCACTATGTGTTGCATATCCCTGAGTTTAAGTACAATTTACTGTCTGTGTCAAGGTTGACAAGATAATTGAATTGTTGTATTCTATTTTATCCTAATTTATGCCTGTTTCAGGATATCTCCAATGGGAAACTGGGGGGGGGATTGGCAAGTTGGAGAATGACCTATATGTGGTGTATGCAGATTGCTCCTTAAAGTCTCAAGGAGATCAGTTGAAATCCCAGAAAGTTTATGAGAACACTGCATCTAATAATGCTTCTACTGCTAGTTTTTCTACTAATTCCGTTCAGTCTACAATAAACTTGTCTGTAAGGCATAAAAGATTAGGACATGTTTCTTTTATGACTTTAAGAAAGTTGAGTTATTTCACAGGATTATCTGATAAGACATTGAGTGAACTATGTACAGTTTGTCCCTTGGCTAAACAATCCAGACAACCTTTTACTCTTAGTAGTACTACTACTGGTGCTTGTTTTACTTTACTTCATGTTGATGTTTAGGGCCCTTACAAGGTGATTTCTCATGATAGTAAGAGATACTTTCTTACTTTGGTTGATGATTGCTCAAGATATACTTGGGTAGTTCTTCTCAACTCAAAGTCTGAAGTGATAGTAGCTCTCATAAACTTCTTTATCATGATTAGCAATTTGTTTGGTACAACTGTCAAGATCTTAAGATCTGACAATGGGTGTGAATTTTTTAACTCCCAAGTATCTGATTTACTTCAATCTCTTAGTATCCTGCATCAAAGTTCATGTGTGTACACACCTCAGTAGAATGGAGTTGTAGAAAGAAAGCATAGGCATATTTTGGATACATCCAGATCTCTTAGGTTTCAATCCAATATTCCTTTAAGATTTTGGGGTGAGTGTGTGCTGACCAGTGTATATCTCATAAATAGGTTGCCCTCGTCTGTCCTTAAGGGAAAAACTCTCTATGAATATCTCTACAAGGTTGATCCCTCTCTTCATCACCTTAGAGTGTTTGGTTGTGTGACTTATGCTATAAAAGTGAGAAAAATGACAAATTTGCTGCAAGAGCTATTCCAACAATATTTCTTAGCTACTCTCATCTTCAAAAAAGATACAAGCTCTATACTTTTACTACCAAAGAATTCCTAATTAGCAGGGATGTTGTGTTTAAGGAAGAGTTTTTTCCTTTTAAGAATATCTTATTCCTCTTCATTGTTTACTTCTCCTGAAGTGCTTGATCCATTAGATGTCTCCAATTTCCCTTTGGTGATTCCAGTTCAATCTAGTCTTATTTCTGATGTTATTTCTTCAGATATTATTGCTGAATCCATAGTCCATTCCTGTGATGTTGATACTTCAGCTGGTACTTCTGGAGATGCAGTTTCCATGCCTAGTGAGAGAAAAACTTTTACAAGGCATACTAAGCCTTCTATTTGGCTCAAAGACTATATCACTAAACCCTCCAAGGCAAATTTTGTTCTTCTCTATCCTATGTCTACTTATGTAAACTATGATTCACTCTCTACAGCTCATAATACAGCCTTAGTTGCATACTCTACAATACCTAAACCCTCATTCTTTGTTGAAGCTTCTCTTGATCCTAAATGGATAGCTGCAATGCATTCAGAAATAACTACTCTTGAAAAGAACAACACTTAGTCCATTGTTGATTTGCCTTCTGGTAAGTATGCTATAGGATGTAAGTGGGTGTTCAAAGTTAAATATCTAGCCTAAGGTGTTGTTGAAAGATACAAGGCACGACTTGTTGCAAAGGGATTCAATCAAAGGGAGGGTCTAGATTACCCAGAGACTTTCTCACCTGTGGCAAAGATGGTCACAGTGAGGTTCGTTATTGCAGTTGTTGTAGCTAAGAACTGGTCTATTTTTCATATGGATGTTCATAATGCATTCTTGCATGGTGACCTTATTGTAGATGTTTACATGGTGATCCCACCGAGGTTTTGAAGACTGGGGAGTCTGGCAAAGTCTGCAAGTTACAAAAGTCATTATATGGCCTTAAGCAGTGATACAAGAATTACAAGGACAACACGAAACACATTTCAAAATCAGTCCACAAGATCAAAGATACGAGGACCCTTTTAAAGACCACACTCGGATTTAACAAACAACAACAAGAACACAATGTATTGATGTGTTTATCACCTAGAAATAGCTAACAACAACAAGATGAAGAACAACAATAATGGAACAAGAACAACAAGTCACGGATTTAAATTACAAGAACACAAACAAATGATTACAACATAAACAAAATGGATAGATAGTTAGACCTTGGTTGGTATAACGTTATTTATCCAAGAATATGGTAATATTGGACCCTTAACACTACACACAACGGTTAACCTAACTCCTACATTGACACAGGAGGAACTTTACCTCCTCTAAACACCAATGTCTCAAGCCAACATTGTAACACAAGTGATATCCACACTTGTTGCCCTCATTTCGGTGTGGTGTCTATTCCAAGCCCTATACTAAAGGTGTTTCATGTTCCAAGTCTTACATCAATGAACAACTAATGAGAAAAAGACCTAAAATGTTCTATTTATATTCTATTACAAGACAAGGCAAAATGACAACAATGCCCTTAAAGGGTAGGGTGACCATGGAGTGCATTTGGATCCAATGAAGTGACCAAAATACCCTAAATGAAGATGACCAAATCATGACCCATTAAGTGTTGTCCAAAACCGTGAGTCCTCAAGTCTTCGATGCTCCAAGCAATCTTCCACACACGGCCTCGCTTGTGCTCAAAATGGGTCTTTCTTGCATATTCTTGTGCCCTCGGGGTGACCAAGTCTTGAGCCTTTAAATGATGACCTCCAATCATGTCTTCAAAAATTAAGGTGGTCATTTGACTTGTATCATCCTTCCCTCTTTGAAAAGAATTCGACCTCAAATCCATACCTTGTAAGAACAAAGAGAAGTCAAACAAGCACCACATCCTCATGACATGAGGGTTAGAGTTAGTACAATAAACAACATCAACATTCCAAGGAGGTACACACTTGAGATATAACCACACGTCCTTTGTTATAATCATGAGGGACTTAGAAAAAAAATTACAAATGAGTTGGCGAAAGGAATCACCATCAAGGGGTGGTGTCCTAATTGAAAGTAAAGTCCACCTAACACATATAAAAATATCACTCAAACAAGTGGACCGACCAACAACTATCCATCCTTCACACCCTAAGAAGTTACCGGGATCAAATGGGAGACGTAACCAAGGGCTTAGGTCTCGACCACTCTCACTTTCCCCTAGGGTGTCATCCTCGAAATTAAGTAAGCCCTCTTTATCACTATTGAAAATATCATGAACTAAAAGAGGGTTGAGAAAGGTGTTCCATAAGTCAACTTCAAATAAAGGGTTCCCATGCATGCACTTACTATTAGTTTCAAAATTTCCACTAGGAATTAGCCAACATAAGAAACACATAAAGACGAAGTAGATGGCATTTATAAGCACATATCACCTTCTCTTTCACAAAAGTTGTCCTCACATACGTACAAACCATCATGGGAAGCCAAAGGACCACAATCAAAATCATCTTCACAAAGACAATCACAACTCGAGTTTTCTAAATATTCAAGCAAATCAAGATCATCTACACCCGGTTGATATTTTGCTCACCCTCACTAGTTGTTGGCAATTCACATACCAACGTAGACTCACTTTGTTTTTCACAAGGGTCAACTAGTGTGTGAATACTCTTATCACTTGGTAATGGAACCTTAGTCAAGTTGTAAGTGCTAGCACCAGATGGACACAAATCATTCTCAAGAGGAGAATCAATTTAGTCATCTAATGGATCAACTAGTGCTTGTGTACCTACAACAAGAGTTTGGTCCACATGTGACCTAACAATGTCAAGAGTATCACAAAATGAAGACTCATACACTCTTACACTAGGTAAAACCGCAACTACGTTTATATGAGTGTAGGGGATAACATTTTTACCTCATAGCTCACATGAGTTGCAGTCTTCATCTTGATGTGTGTCCAGGTAGCCCACTTGCTCCCTTGGAACTCCCATATGATCCAACCTTTCATTTATCACTTCCCATTGACGGGTAATGGCTTTAAGTTTAGCCAAAATATCACTTGCTGCCGCGGGTTCCACCATAATTGCACCTAAAAAAAAACAAGTATACAAAATAAAACACAAGTTAGTTCGAAACAACCTCACCACACTCTCACACACTTGATCGTTTCACACTTGGATTCACAAGTGTTGTAAGTCGGCTTGTAGTTCGTGATAAGTCGAGGGGTGAGTCTACTCCTTGGTCGGAATGGATTCTTTGTTTGAAGACTCAAGGAAATAATGTTCAAACTTGAACCAAGAAATTCTATGATTCAAAAATAAGAAAAGCACAAAATAACTCTAACACAAACAAACGGACACAAAAACTAACTAACAAGCTAGTAGGAGATTACTAGGTCGTCAATTAGTGTTCAAACCAACAAACGAAACTAAGAAACAATAAAATGAAACTAATAAATCTAAAAGTTGAACTCAAAATATTGCGTGAACAGTAATTTAGTGATGTGGCAGTCCATTATTGGCCTCGGTTTTGTCAAAATTTTACTCTTCAATTTCAAGTCTTGACCAATCTACTATTTAGAAATGGTGGATTTGGTTAATGGAGGAAAATTTGGTCTTGGAGCTTCATTTTCAAGTTCAAAACAAGACTTGACCTTCTTGGTACTTTCTCCTTGAAACAAGGTCCTTAAATCAAGGAAAGTAGATGAAAAGTGGTTGTCAAGTGTCACGCCCCAAAATCCCATCGGTCCGAACTGGTACCCGAAGTCGAGAAGGCCCGGGAGAACCCATTCAAATACCTGTACTTTCACTTACATGTCACCAAAAATTTGGGCAGCACTTCGTTACATATAGAAGGGTCTAATTCCCTGTATCAGCACAACACGCACAAATATATATATATAATACTTGGCCGTCGGGGCCACCACATATACAAATATAACATCACTATATAAACTCCCATGACTTTACCCTTCCTTATGTCTACAAAGCCTCTAGGATATACATGACATAACTAGGGTCGGGATAAACCCCCGCCCACACATGACTCCTGTACAATAACAAAACATAAGGAACCGACTCGGAAAGCTCCGAAGCAAACTGGAGCTCACCAACAGTAGCTGTATGACCTGGCTCCTACTTGTGCGGTGTATGAGCTGAGGTACCTGTGCCTGCAGCATGAAATGCAGGTCCCCCGTGAGGGACGTCAGTACGAAATATGTACTGAGTATGTAAAGCTTTAAATAATCATATGCGATATAGGGGATCAAGAAAATCAGACGCAAGTGAATAAATCATAATAGAAGTGAACCACACTTCATAAACATTTTTAGGATCATGTACATTATCATTAATCTGAATTGGGTTCTTGAATTCAAACACATTTGTGGAACGGTATATATTCATTCATTTCATTCTTTACAATTATCATTCGCCATTACCTCCTCCTCCCGAACCTCCAACCACCTAACGATAATCAATACTGTATCGTACTGTGACCACTAGGCTGCCCCAGTACATATCAACTGTAATCATATCAAGTATCGGGATCGGCCCATGCTAGGCTTAAGCCCCTGAGCTACCGCCCACACGTATATCAAGTAACACACATAAGAGATCTTTCCAATAACTTAGTTCAAAATCTTTTGAGATTATTACATTAGTGTTCATGCCAATATAGTACCTTTGGAACAATGATACATCAATAGGAATCAAGTAATAGACCTTCTATACAATAACGATGTAATAAAGACTCATTAGTACATCAACAATGTGTTTCAGAATCATCAATATCACAACAATGAAATAGGAGCCTTTTGGTATATCAATGAAACATTTTGACACTTTATAGAATGGAAACAACTTCGTTGGTAATGTAGAACAATACATGTTTTTGGACAACCTCGGAATCTTACTTGACGGAACATTGGTGTTTTCATGCCAAAGAACATCGTTAGAGTATGCTTTACATACCTCGTTGTAGATTCGGATACCAATTCAACACAACTTCCCGCCTTTACAAATCACTTATCTACAATGAAATGTTTGGCATCTAGTATTAGCAACCCAACACCACAATTCTCTTCCATAATTCCATACAACCAATATTTGCATACATTCCAAAAACCAACTTGAACAATAGGTTTATGTGTGTGTGTATATATATATATATATATATATAGCCATCATTTCAATACCACATCATCACACCAAATCCCTTCACAATTCAACATAATCCAACCATGCACAAGAATAATCCAACATCATTTCCAATCATCTTTCAACAACAATCAAATAACATACTTCTTATGCTCATATGCATATATATACATATCCATATAAATAACACCAACATAATCTACATCCTTACCATAAAATGGCCCTTTTGATTTCGAAGTCCTGTTGGCACAAATAAGAGGTGCTTCTCGAAGCCCTTGATACGGTGAACACAACTACGGAATCAATTTGGATTTTCTACGGTTGAATCACAAGATAATTGGTGTTGAAATTAGGCTAGGGTTTCTTATTTTCAATAATTGGATGATGAATGATGGATATGAGGCTAAGTTTATGTATATAATGACCAATTTTCGTCCATGAGGTGATGGAAAATGACCATATTGCCCTTAAAAATTTAAGTAAATCCGAATCTGTCCATGGTGGACTGTTTTGACAAGCTAAAGTAAATCGGCCATAACTCTTTGCTCCGATATCGGATTTAGGTGAAATTGGTATAGTTAGATAGATAATTCAAAGGTCTTTCATTTAATATAAAGTAGGACACCCAGTTCGTCCTGTACAAGGAGTTATGATCGTTTGAAGTTGACCCTAAAAAACTGTTTTGAGAGTCTGAAGTAAAACGAGTATAACTCCTTACTCAGATGTTGGATTTGGATGAAACCAATTCCATGTATGTGACGCGTTTTAAAACCGTGAGGGGCCGAGGCTCCAAAGCGGACAATTTTGCATGCGCCGGTGGGCTGGGATGTTACAGTTGGTATCAGAGCCAGCACCGGTGCCGGTGGTGGGGCAAACCTCAGCGAGGACGCTGAGTACCTACGGGGGGTGAGTGTAGGGACAGCGATACGTAACTCCTGTATTCACTTAGGTAAATCCCACATCGGTAGTGAAGGGGAACGAAGTGTGCCTTATAGGTGCATGGATACCTTCCACGTATGTGACGCGTTTTAAAACCGTGAGGGGTCGAGGCTCCAAAGAGGACAATTTCGCATGCGCCGGTGGGCTGGGCTGTTACATCAAGTCTTTGAGTGATGTGATCAAGTCTTTCACCTACAAGTACTACAACTTGGTCTTTCACCTTTTGTGGATCTAATGTTCACTTTTTGTTTTAACAAGAGATGAAAAGGGTGAAGAACACAATAACAACACCAAAAACAACAACAATATTCTCCAAGAACAACAACAAATTCCAACACCCAACTCCACAACAGCAAGGCCTTCAACACGGTCAAGGCTTAGAATGACAACAACATCAAATCAGCCACACTTTGTTCACATTAACAACATCAACAAGTTCAAGTTCAAGTTCAAGCTTAGATTTGTACACTTTTTAGTGTTGGTGAGAAAGAAACCAACACTAGAAACACTCTAAACAACAAAAGACTACAAGATCTAGTCACAAAGAAACATGTCTCGGCCAAGACAACAACAGGAACATCAACTTTATCGGCCAAGAACAATAAGAACGGGCAGATTACTCCTTTTCTGGAAATTTTTTTTTCCAGTTTTTCAACTCTTTTTTTTATGTATTTTTTTCAACTCTCAAGCCCAAGATTGATCTTGTTAGAACAAAATCAAATATGGTTTTGATACCAAATGATACAAGAATTACAAGGACAACACGAAACACACTTCAAAATCAGTCCACAAGATCAAAGATCCGAGGATCCTTTTGAAGACCACGCTCGGATTCAACAAACAACAACAAGAACACAATGTATTGATGTGTTTATCACCTAAAAATATCTAACAACAAAAAGATGAAGAACAACAAGACACGGATTTAAATTACAAGAACATAAACAAACGATTACAACATAAACAAAATGGATAGATAGTTAGACCTTGGTTGGTATAATCTTAAGAATCCAAGAATATGGCAATCTTGGACCCTTAACACTATACACAACGGTTAACCTAACACCTACGTTGACACAAGAGGAAATTTACCTCCTCTAAACACCAACGTCTCAAGCCAACATTGCAACAAAAGTGATATCCACACTTGTTGCCCTCATTTCGGTGTGGTGGCTATTCCAAGACCTACAACTAAAAGGTTTCATGTTCCAAGTCTTACATCAATGAACAACTAATGAGAAAAAGACCTAAAATGTTCTATTTATATTCTATTACAAGACAAGGCAAAATGGCAACAATGCCCTTCAAGGGTGGGGTGACCATGGAGTGCATTTGGATCCAATGAAGTGACCAAAATACCCTTAATGAAGATGACCAAATCATGACCCATTAAGTGTTGTCCAAAACCATGAGTCCTCAAGTCTTTGATGCTCCAAGCAATCTTCCACACACGGCCTTGTTTGTGCTCAAAACGGATCTTCCTTGCATATTCTTGTGCCCTCGGGATGACCAAGTTTGAGCCTTTAAATAATGACCTCCAATCATGTCTTCAAAAATTAAGGTGGCCATTTGACTTGTATCAAGCAGGCACCAAGGAAGTGGAATCTAAAACTGACAACAGCTCTTGTTCAGTTGGAATTTGTTCAAAGCCAATATGATTATTCTCTATATACAAAGAAAGAAGGAAAGGAGTTGGCAGTTGTCCTAGTGTATGTGGATGATCTCTTAATCACTGGCAGCAGTATTGAGTTGATTAATCAAACAAGAAGTGACCTTAAACTGCAGTTTAAGATGAAAGATTTAGGTCACCTGAAATTCTTTCTTGGCATTGAGTTTGCTAGCTCCAAGGAGGGGTATGTTATGAGTCAAAGGAAATATGTTTTGGAGCTTATATCTGATCTAGGATTGAGTGGAGCCAAGCCTGTATATGCACCACTTGATCCCAGTCAAAGGTTGACATCAATTGAATATGACTCTCATGTGCAATGATCAAAAGGTGAATCAGATGACAAATCAATGAAAGGCATTGGAAAAATACCTGAGATTAGCAGGAAGATTGTTATACTTGGCAATGACAAGAGTAGATATCTTCTTTGCAATACAAGTCTTAAGTCAGCACATGTATGCACCTAAAGAGTGTCATAGGGAAGATGTTATCAGGTGGTAAAATACATAAAGTCATCCCCTAGATTAGGACTGTTTATGCCATCTCAGAACTCAGATGTGTTGACTGCATTCTGTGACTCAAATTGGGGCACTTGTTTGCAAACCAGGATGTCAATCATGTAGTACTTAGTGAAGTTTGGAGATGCATTAGTGTCTTGGAAGTCAAAGCAACAAGAAACTATAGCAAGAAGCTCAGCTGAAGTAGAATTTCGAAGTATGGCTTCAGTTGTTGCTAAGATCACTTGGCTTATTGGTTTATATAAAGAATTAGGAGTACAAATCCAACAACCAGTGTCTCTATTGTGTGACAACAAAGCAGTCATACAGATTGCAGCAAATCCAATCTTCCATGAAAGAACAAAACATTTTGACATTGATTGTTACTTTGTTAGAGAAAAAGTACTACAAGGGATGATCAAAACTATCCACATGCCCATAAAAGAACAACTAGCAAATCTTCTCACTAAAAGTCTAGGAAAAACACAACATGCTTATCTACTGTCTAAACTAGTTGTGAAAGATATTTTTTTCACCTACCAATTTGAGGAGGGGTGCTCAGTATATCATCACTACTAGTTAGTTACAAGTGTCCAGTTGACATCTAGTTTATTAGAGTTTATTAATTAGTTACTCGGTTAAGTTAACTAGATTACGCAGTTAGCAGCTATATGAATAGCAGCAGTTCAGATATTTTGTAGTTGAGGCAATTACTTCAATAAAGTAAAAGAAATACTTTCTTCAGCTTTGTTCTCTGTTTCACTCCATGATTCAGCTTTGTGAATCTCCATTGTTATAGCTTAACAATCTGTTTATCTCTTGAGTAGATTAAACGTAACCAAAAAAATAAAAATTAATAGTTTATTCACGAGCTACATTCACAAACAATTAGGTGATAGACTGATGATACAATATTGAACAAAATCATATATTATAAAATGATATAAAACAACAATTCAATCAAATTTATGTTTAAATTAGGAAGAATAAAAACTAAACTCCCTCCTTTTTGTTCCCTCTTGTAACAGAACTTTATTGTTCCGAATCTCTACAGTTTCTCCCTCATCCATGCCCACCAAATGTTCGACCAAATGCTCAGCAGGAATTGTTGCATGTTCTCGACCACCTATGAGTCCTTTCCTTGGTCTTTATCCACATATTCTATCTACCATACTAGTCTAACCACCAGTACAGCTGCTTCTTCAAGTTTTGGAAGAAGAGTTGTTTCCATGGCTGTATCAAGTAACAAAGCTAACCACAGAAATCCTCGACGACCCAAGCTCCCACCTGAAGTGGACAATACCTTCCAAAGGGTCTTGTATGAGGATGAAGAAGAAATGACTCAGAAACCAAATCTTGATATTTTAACTGATGATGATGATGAGGGAATTGTAAGTGTGGATTCTTCGGATGGAATTCTATGGGAATCGGATGAGATGGAAGCCATTTCGTCTCTTTTTAAAGGGAGGATCCCTCAGAAGCCTGGAAAATTGGATAGAGAGAGGCCTTTACCTTTGCCCCTTCCTTACAAGATTCGGCCTTTAGGACTTCCTACACCGAAAAGATTCAAGAACTGTTCAAGGGAATCTGTATCGAAGCAAGTGTACAAGAATCCCACTTTCTTGATTGGTTTGGCCAGAGAAATTCAAGGCCTTCCAATTGAGGAAAATGTATCGATGGTTCTAAGTAAATGGAGTCCTTTTCTTCGGAAGGGATCATTGTCATTGACAGTCCGAGAGTTGGGTTACTTGGGACTTCCAGAGAGAGCTCTGGAAACATTCTGCTGGGTGAAGAAACAACCCCATCTTTTCCCAGATGATCATATTCTTGCTTCTACCATTGAAGTTCTGGCGGGATCAAATGAGTTAAAAGTGCCATTTGATTTGGACAAGTTCACTGGCTTGGCTAGTCGGAGTGTGTATGAAGCAATGTTAAGGGGTTGTATTAAAGGAGGACGCCTGAAGCTTGCTTTGAAGCTTCTTTCAATGGCTAAGGAATCTAACAGAGTGCTTGATACTGGGGTGTATGCTAAGCTAATCTTGGAGCTTGGTAAGGATCCTGATAAAAGCACACTTGTCTTGGTGTTGTTAGAGGAGCTTGCTGTGAGAGATGATCTGAATTTGACACCACAAGACTGTACAGCTATCATGAAGATTTGCATTAGGCTCAGAAGATTTGAGATCGTGGAGGGCCTATATGATTGGTTCAGGGAATCGGGTGGTAATCCAAGTGTAGTTATGTATACTACTATGATTCACGGTCGTTATTCAGCGAACAAATATAGAGAGGCATTAGCCATGCTATGGGAAATGGAGGCTTCAAATTGCCTTTTTGATCTTCCAGCTTATCGTGTGGTGATTAAGCTCTTTGTTGCTTTGAACGATCTCCCAAGGGCTGTACGCTATTTCTCTAAACTTAAGGAAGCAGGTTTCAGTCCAACTTTTGACATATACTGCAGCTTGATCAAAATTTATATGGCTTCTGGAAGGGTGGCTAAGTGCAAGGATATTTGCAAGGAGGCAGAGATGGCTGGATTCAGGTTTGATGAACATACATTGTTGAAGTTGCAACAATAAAATTTGTTGCGTCTTTTGATGTATTTGCATGTAATTTAGAGTTCATGTTGTTTAAATTCGGTCCATTATCCACCCCTCTCCTCACTTGCATGGTTAAACGAATTGTAACTAGTAGCATCCATAGGTTCTTGAAACATTTCCTTTTCCACCTTAGGGGTCTGTATAATTATGTTGTATTATGAGGTCAAAATTAAACAGACTGAGCATACTTGAATTGATGTAACATGAACCCTATTAGGCTAAAAGCTCCATGGATTGCTATTAAAGTCCACAGACATTAACCCCCCCCCCCCCCCCCAAAAAAAAAAAAATTGACACCAATGAGTAAAATCTCCTTGCGCTTCAAGACCCGCAGTAGCAACAACAAATATACACAGCAATTGTGACCTCTCGGGAGAATCAATACTTTCTCCCTCACATGATACTACATTTAATGCATTGTCTTGCTGACAATTAAGATCAAACATACTTGACCCTTTTTCTTTTGAATAGTCTGCCAAAGAGTATTTACTCCAAAGAAACTATGAAACACTGGGAGCTCATAGGCCGAAGGGGAGAAAGGTTTTGTTTACACATTAAAAATGCCCCAATTTACAACAAACAATGGTCAATAAAACTAGCCCCATTCACACACTAAGTGTTCTAATTCTACTACTCAAAAGGGAAGTCAACGAGCTATTTGATTCCCAAAGTAGAGCAAAACATATTGATCCAAAATGAGTTAAAACTATATAGATGAAAGGTCCTCATATATAGTCTTGATACCAGGCCTCTCGGATACAGAACGAATGCATCGCACAGCTATACCAAGAACCTCCTTCATCTGCTTCTCTGTTGCTGGATTTCCCATCTCAGGTGACAACACGTTATCAAAACAATCAGAGCCATGACCTTCTGCCACCTTCAACCTCACCCAGTCAGTCAAGTCTACTCCACCATCTTCTCCGGAGACCACATCACCAGCACACTTCCCACTTAGCAGCTCCAACAAAATAACTCCAAAAGCATATACGTCTGATTTGAAGGAAGGCAGTGGTTTCTTCGACGCAGCCAACTCAGGGGCACGATAACCCAACACTCCTGCATCCAGAATCTGTTCTATTGTGCCGGCTTGTGTCATGAGACGGTGAAGGCAGTAATCCGCAACTCTTGCATTAAGGTCAGGCCCATCCAACAAGATGTTGGTTGCTTTAAGGTTTCCATGTGGAACCTCACGATCAAAATGGAGGTAGTTCAAGCCACGCGCAACATCAACTGATATTTTGAGTCTTTGAGGCCAGGTTAGTGGACCTTTTTTACCAGGTCGATCTACAAATATGCAGCATATTAGAGAAGTATGACCACACAAACAAATATCGATAGTCACGTGAGTAGAAAGTACGTGATTTTGTAGGATTTATAGAAGAAAAATGTACCACATCCTAGCTGATTTTTAGTAAAGTAAATCATGATAACAAAAGCCAAACATCGTATTTTTCAGATCCATTAAGAACTCAAACGCAGCTACAAGAAATAATAAGTACCATACTGCAAATACATCGCAGCTTGTGAAGTGACAAACTGACAATCACATAAAGAATTGATAGTACTACTTGGTGTGAAAAATACGTAAACAAAAGATAGAAATGCATACATTTTTTTTAATGGCATATCGTATATTAGCATTAATACTTGGAGTGGAAATTGTATAAACCAAGTTTAGTTATGCACAATCTATTGGACTCTAGATGTGCTACAGTATATCCCAAACCAATACTAAATACTTGAAGTTAACAGGTAAAATCCCGCCACAGGATCCACAAATCATTGTTAATGTGCTCAACTAAAACGTGCATGGGAAAAACATGTAAAATAAGAATTGTGAGATATCACACAATCAGAATGCCTCGTATAAAACATGAGTCGGTAAACTAAATAAAAGTGACTAGATTATAGAGTAGGGTGACAAAGCCAGCAAAACATGGCATGAGAGTTTAGAGCTAGCACATGAAGCTTACCATAGAGGAAACTTGCAAGACTTCCAGGAGATATATAATCCGAAAGAATGAGCTTCTCATGCTGTGTAGGACCCCAGTAGTAACCTCTTAATCCTACTACATTAGGATGCCTAATATTGGCAAACTTTTTAGCCTCCTTCGCAAAATCCTTTCTCTGCTTCGCCACTCCTTCTCTCAACCATTTCACAGTCAAGAGCAACCCATTTTCTAGTGTTGCCCTGTAAGATGTACCATGGCTGCTTCTACCTAGGACTTCAGCCGGAGCCCTGGAAAGTTCCTCAGGTGTAAACGAGATTGTATCATCAAGGAAATACAGCTCTCCAGCCAGACGATCTGGAGACCTCACATCCAATCTTGCAAAATTTTCTGCAGCATACGATTCTCCGGACTCTGGTGACCAAGAGAAATGGCTACCTTTTGAAGGGGAGAAACCAGTTATAGCAGCCATTTTCTCATCTGGACTAATTATTTCTGATGATCCTTTCCGTGAAGTCCTAAGGTCTTCAGCTGAAACGACTACACCACCGGTCCCCTCCCTACTGCTAAAGCCAGAAGGATTTGATGGGGCTTGGCGATGAACATCTTTTTCAGTAACATGAGGATGAGGCCTCCTTGATGACGCTCGTCTATAATAAATGAAAATGGCCAGCAAAACCAAAATAATAAGAGCAATTACACAAGAAACTATTATTACCACCTTGATGATGGTTTTAAGTGACCTGCTTTTCTGATTTTGTGGTGAAGCTTGGCCAGATCCTGGGGGGGGATTTGGAAATTGAAGTCCAGAGTTTCCAGGGTAGAAAGATGACAAAGGAAACTTTCTCAAATTTTCAGGGACAACACCAGATAAGTCATTGAGTGATGCATTGAAGCTTTGGAGGCCATCAGACAGGTTCTTTGGCAGTGGACCAGTAAAATGATTCTGTGAAATGTCTAGACAAGTAAGCGAACTAATTTGACCAATCGACGTAGGCAGAGATCCAGAGAAATTATTTCCAGCTATATCAAGAACTTGAAGCGTGGTCAATGAACCAAACTCATCAGGAAAAGAACCATCAAGCTGATTATGAGAAAGATCAAGAATGCGGAGGTTGTATGTAGCCGAGGGGGCAGGAAAATCAATATTTCCAACAAGTGCATTGTTTTGTAGGTGAAGTTCTTCAATAGTGGGTAATGTTAGCAGAGAAGTGAGAATAGGCCCATCCAGCTGGTTGAAACTAAGATCAAGGACTGTGATCTTAGGAAACTGTGTGATAACTTTTGGGAGAGATCCAGTAAGAGCATTGTGAGAAAGGTTTAGACGATTTAATCGCAGAAACTGAGCTGTAACCTCAGGAATGTTTCCAGTCAATTGGTTCTGGCTGAGGTCAAGAAATTCAACATTCCCCCATTTCTGCATTCTAGTTAGATTTCCCTCTAACTGGTTCTTTGAGAGATCAAGAACTGCAATACTTCCTGTCACCATTGGAAGTTCACCGGAAAGAGCATTGGAGGATAAGTTAAGAACACGCAGAGTTGTTGATGTAATCATGCTTATCGACCCTGTACAACGAAGGGACTGCGTAAAGCACACCAACAAAACGATAGGAAATAAACTACTATGTTGAAACTCAAGCTCAACATTAGGAAAACGAAATGCTAACAATTATTTGCAAAATGAATTCTAAAATGAGAGCAGATTGGAATATACCTGTGAGGTTGTTACCACTTAAATCCAATTCTGTGAGAACTGAAGCATCTCCTTTCAAAAGATTATTCGGGGCAAAACCAGAAAATCTGTTGTTGCTGAGTTTGAGAATCTGAAGATCATAAACAAAATCAAATCCTGGTAACTCCCCGGAGAGCTGATTGTAGCTCAAATCCAGAACCTTCAAGTTCCCGAATGCCTGAGCTTCAACGCCACTTACTAGGGACCCCGTTAGCTGATTATCACTAAGACTCAAGTACTTGACCGACGTGGATATGCCTGATAGAAACTTCTGATGTTGAGAAGTGGAACTCACTAGTAAATTTCCACTCAAGTCAACATAAGTTGCAGTAGTAAGAAGCAAGAACTCTGAATCCAAAGTACCGTCAAGCATATTTCCATGTAAGTCAAGAACTGCAAGGTTAGTCATTAGCTCAAAACCTTTCGGGATTTTCTTTGTAAATCTATTAACAGAAAGATTGAGGTGCACTAGATTATTTAACTTGGTCAAAGATGAAGGAAGTCGCCCAGAAAGAGAATTATGGCTTAAATCCAACGATTGAATTGACGCGAGCTCTGAAATACTATCAGGGATTGGGCCAGAGAAGTTGTTACCAGCTATTGACAGATTCTTTAAAGTTCCTATTTTTCCAATCTCTGGTGGTAAAGTGGAGTTGAAGAGATTGTTTGAAATGTCCAGATATGCAAGACTCTTGAAATCACCAATTTTCTTTGGAATTTGACCAGCAATTGAATTGTTAGCCATAGAAAGTTTCACTAGCATTGTGAGGTTAGCAAAAACACTCAAATCTGCATCAGCAGATAAACCCAAGTTGTCAAGAACAACTGCAGCAACATTACCACCATTACACATTATACCATTCCAAGAAGAAGGGCACCCATTGAAATCAATGGATTCCTCATTCCATGACTGCAATACATAACCATTTGGATCATGCTTGATGCCCTTCCTAAACTCAAGCAAAGCCAAAATGTCCTGGGAAGGAAGCTGCCCCATGGCAGAACCAAAGTAAAGCACAAGCATCAAAAACCTAAATAGCCTCATTGCAACACCACAAGAAGCTCTACTACCCCAAGTGACAACACCCTCACTCCCAAAGATACAGGGAAATCTTCAACCTTCCAAGCTTAAAGAAACAAGAAAGGGCCAACTGTAAGTATCACACATATATATACTTGCCACTAAACCCCAACAACAACCATCACAGTCCAAAGCAGTAAAACAACGGAGGGGTACACAACTTCAACCCAAAATCACCAGAGTCCTCCTTCAACCAACAATAAATGGACCAAAACAAGATCCTGTCTAAAAGCACCAATGCAAGAATGAAACTTTTCTAGGTATACAAGCTAAAAAGGAGGCAATGAGTGACAAAAACAAAGTGCAGATTTGGACTTTCAAGTTAAGCATTTCCTTACCAAACAACACATTTGTCATCAAGAATGTTAGCTCAAAAGGGTGTTTAAAAAAAAGAGTTTTTTTTCCAAGATTAACCAAAGAAAATCCACCTTCTTGCAATGATTACAGCAGCAGTTATCTTGTAACAACTCAGCTTCATTAATGCACTCACTCAACTGGTGGCCTAAACAATCAGCATTAAAGTAGAATAAAAAATGGAATGGACCAGCAACCAGCAACCAGCAACCAGCAAAGTTGTTTAGCCCTTTACAAATCTTGATAACATTACAAAATGTAGTTCAAGAAAATGACCAATAATTGTTCTCCTCAGGTAAAAAGAAAAAAAAGCTAAGCCATAAAGGTAAAACCCTAGTCTTGTTTTTGAGATATATGAATGAAAGTGAAACCTCACACCCCCTAGAAATGGCAGTGACACTAAGCACTTTTGTCTTTTTCCTTCTTTGAAGGACATCTTTTCTCTCTCTATAAAGGACATTTTTGTTGGAGGACTCAAAAAGCTCCTTAAAATTATGTGTGTTTTATTATATGGAATATTTATTTGGCCTTTTGTAAATTTTAAAAAATCTGACACTCCATTCCACTTGAATTATTAATTTTTTACTTAAAAAAAATTGAAATTATAAATTTGGAATTGCGAGCAGTCATTTCAAGATTATGATTTTTATATTCTTTTTTATATCAAATGAATCTTGTATCAATTTAAATAGTATTTAGAAAGTTATTTGTACTTCAAAAATTTTAAACCACATTCTCCAAGTAAATTTATTAAATTTGGACTCAGGAAGAGATTAATCGTGTGAGTATGTATCATAATTAATTCAAATATTTGTAATAGATTTAAATTTAAAGAAATGTTATGAGAAGTGCTATTTAAATTTTTTCCTTTTTTTCAATCTTTGAAGAAAGTCAAAAGGAAAAAAGCAACTGGCATGTTGTTTATTAATAATACAAAAAAAGATTTACTATCAAAATGAACTTTAGTTTTATGATCTTAATATCAAAAGGTTAGTTATTTTTTATTTGTTTAAAAGGTTCAATATTTTGGCAGAAAAAGGAGGAGGGGAAAGAAGAGAGAAATAGCGGGAAATGAAGTTTTTATTTTTTAGTGTCAGTAAAATGGTGGTGCCAAAAAAAAAACATTAGGAATCTTTTATTGTGGACGTGAAAAGGATTTATTAAATGTAGTTTAATTAATTAAGATTATAGTATTTCAAGTCCTTTTATAGGGAAGTGATGATGTCTTTACAAGCATGGCAGATTCTGCTCTGCAGACATCACAATTGGTCCACTACAATTCCCCTTTGACTAGGTTCTTTTTAAAAAAATTGGATCAAAATATAATTATTGTTTTTTAAAAAAATCAGAAAAAATATTCCAAATATTTTATATTCTATTTGCAAAATATTTATTTAATGACCTCAGCTAATTACCTTTTTCAGTAAGTTAATATGAAAGTGTATGTCGCTGTGACGAGATGATTCGTAAATGGAGGAAGATATTATTACTATTACTTTTTTCCACGCAGCTTATGTAGCATATTTCGCTTGTCATGTTTGATCATAATTTTTTATATATATTTTAAATATTTTGAATGATCAATTATGAAAATTTATAATACTTATAATTAAATTTATTTTATTTAAATTTTAAAAAGCAAAATATATCAAATAAATTAATACAAAGGGAGTATTATGATTTCACTAATGGATCTTTCTATATAATTATAATTTGAAGAACAGTAAAAGCTATGTTGTGTTAATGGTAGCTTTTATTGAAAAAATGTGTTATAATTTTAGGATAGTATATTGTCTAGTTTATGAAGGGAAGCGTTGGAGTAATTGGTAAAGTTGTTGTCATGTGACCATGAGGTGGTAGAAATATAAGGTAAAACTGCGTACAATACACTTTTATAGTGGGGCCCTTCTCCGAACACCAATGTCCTTTTTTTATATTGTCTAGTTTATATAAAAATGATAATCGAATTCATTATCAAGTTCGTCTTGTTGTAATCGAATTCTCAAGTTCTGCTTAATTTATTCTTCATTTTCTTTTAAATCTCAAACAACACACACATAAAATACATAATCGGAAGTTTAGATTTAGCGGCAAAGACATAGTGAAACATAGGGGTGTACAGACCAAACCGTCAAGTCAAATCAAACCGAGAAAAAAACTCGACTTATGATTTGGTTTGGTTGGTTTGGCGTTTGAAACAAAGAATCATTCTTGATTTGGTTTGGTGTTTACCAAAAAAAAAATCAAAACGAACCTAAATCAAACCGACATAATATATATATATATATATATATATATATATATATATATATATATATATAATTTAACTTTTTATGCATAAAATATTAATTATAATCTACTTTTTCAATTAGTTTTATTATTTTTCAATATTTAGAAAGTAGGTGTATGTGTGTGTGTATATATATATATATATATATATATATATATATATAAATATATTCATATTTGGGCCTTTAAGTTGTAATATTCATCCATTAATTGCTAATAAAATGATTCAAAACCCAATATAAACTTAAAACCTAAACTTTTCACTCTTCAACTTACTTTTTAGTTTCAAAAGAGCTTTTCGCTCCTCAATTTTTCATAATTGAGTTTTTTCATTAGCACATGAGTGAAAACATACTTGATCTAGTCTTCAATCACAATATAATTGTAAAAAATAAAGATTATAAAAATATCAAGAAAACCCGAAAGAACCGACTAAAACCTAAACCGAAAAAATAATTTTATGTTGATTTGATTTGGTTTATAGTTTTAATAAACCGACATAATTGGTTTGATTTTTATTCAATAAAAAAACAAATCAACCCGACCTATGTACACCCCTAGTGAAACGGATATGTAATTTGTTTGAGTTGGATTTATTTTGTTAATGATACAACAATAAAATTAATGTAAAGTTGCTCAAAATAAAATATAATATAGTTTTGCAAGTAAACATAATTATGTGAAGTTTTCATCAATTAAGGATATATAAATCTAAGTATTATTTTGGTCATGTTTGGGTAATTCCGGTAGAGAAGGTGTTTACACGTAATCAACAAGTGTTAATTCTCACTTCACCCCATGGAAATTGCTGATACAAACAAAGACCCAATTCAGGCACCTAAAGAGGGAGGAAACTCTTTCAAGGCTATCCTCCTCCATAAAGTGAACTCGCTCAATGGTAGCTACCTAAACCATCACAATGGCAAAATGTTATTAATCCCAGACGAAACAGATGACACCATCTTCTTAAGTGATGAAGACAATGATAGAATCTACGCTCCGTGGAGATTCTCCGTCATCGTTAAAACTCTTCAAAAAGAAACTTGCCCACAATTACCCGAGAACAAAACTAGTCGAATTATGGAAACCATCGGAACCACTAACACTGGTGGACCTGGGAAATGACTACCATATTGCAAAATTCACCAACCAAGAAAACATACAAATGGTCCTTCATGGAGCACCGTGGTTTATTACAGTGGACTTCCTTTCAGTAAGGCATTGGGAGCCGAATTTCATCCAAGAAGGCCAAGAACACCCACACTGCTATCTGGGTAAGGTTGCCTCACTTACCAACTGAATTTTATAACAAATCCATCCTAGAGAGGATCGGCCACAAACGAGGCACACTACTCAAAATCGACACTTGTACCTCAGCAACTCTCAGAGGTAGATATGCTAGAATTTGCATCCAAGTCCCACTAGGTACCCCTATGAAGACCCACGTCAACATAGGAAATCATAGACAGAAAGAGGTTTATGTAGGGGAAGGAGTCTTATGCACTGGATGTGGCAATCTTGGACACACCCAAAAAAAGCTGCCCTACTCAGGCTACCACACCCCAGAACAAATAGGACAACGATGGTGCGTCAACTAGCACATTCACAGTCCCCCACAACGAATGGAAAACTGTCAAATTCACCAGAAAAAGAAATGGCGCCAAAGCCCAACAACCACCAAAAAATATTAAGAATCCAGATGTAACAAGCACTACACAGGTAAAAGTATACAATGCAGCCTCAGGTAAGTTCCTCAACTCAAATTCCTTTACAAAAATTTCCAATGATACTGACAAAAATATGGAAGACAATAACCATGTTCTCAACATCCCCAAGAACAGTGCTAAAGGAAAAATTGAAAAAAAAAAATAATTGCCCATCACCACGGCATTAATAACAATAAAAAGGGAAAAAAAAACACAGGGGCGGGACCCCTTCTTCCCATCACTACTGAGCCAATTGACCCTCAAAAGGTCAAATTTGCAAACAAAACAGATGAGCATTTATTGCTCAACCAACAAATTCTCACTACCCAAAATCATCCACATTCAATTCCCATCAACCCAAACGGGGTCAGCCCCACCCCTTGGGGGATTTCCCCATGAACTCTATCGTCTCTGCAGCTTGGGTAGAGTTACTGCATAGACAATAGGAGTAATCATCACCCTAAAACAATTGACATGACCAAGGAAGTCATGTCAAGTAACTCCACCTCCATTAATCCCGCCCTTTTGAAGCCCCAAAACCCCAAACAAAGGCATTCACCTCTCTCTCCCAACATTAATGGCGACTCCACCAAACAACTTTACTCCCCTAAAAGAACCCCTAGTCTTCACCACAGCCCCACCATGGGCGGAACTAGCTTTGGAAGGGAAAATCATCTCACATTGTGTCATCATAGGAGACCAATCGATAGTCCTACTCATCTAGGATCCGACGTGGATGGCACAGATAGTGAAAAAGAGAGTGGACCAAATAGCGGAGAAACTAGGCTACCAAGTATGGTGCTATACCCTGTTTCAAGTTCAGATGATGGAAACTCTCAACATGATGAACTCCGGCGAATTCAACTCACTGATAAGTCACATGTTCAAGAGTCTTCCATTCTACCCAACAGTTCCTTACCTCTTAGAGACGAAAACCCTAAACTTCGTGCCATGGAACTCCCTCGAGGAGCACCCCTCAGCATCAGCTCCCCAACCAATAATGGGAGCCATAGGCCTCGAAAAAGCAACCACCTCAGTGCTAGAAACTCTCAAAATCTCAAACTTAGAAATAGAATAGCTGTTAAGGGACCTAGAGGATCCAAAAAAAGAAAACTTCATTCTAGACAAACCACTTTGGAGAGAGTTCACAGAGCTCTCAGCATCAACTATCATCGCTCTCTCTCCACTGGAAATGAAGATCTTGGTCCTGACACTGAGGAACACCGCAGAGCAAATCCCCTTTGCAGTGGCGCTGATCCCTCAACTGGAATTGAAGAAGGCTACCCAAAAGGACAAGGGGGAGATACCATTGAATCACTCTTCCCTTCTTTCATCTGACTCTATGAAGTTCATAATTTAGAATACAAGGGGGGCTAACAACTCTACCTTCATCCGTCAATGTGCTTCCCTCATCAAAACTCACAATCCTGACATGATCGCTCTTCTTGAAACAAAAATGGTCGACCACAAGCACATCACTAAACTTTCCTATTTTGATGCCTATTTAGAATTTAGTGCAGTGGGACAAAAAAGGGGCATTGTTGTTATGTGGAAGGAGGACAAATTACATATCCAACACTTCTCCTTACCCTCTCCCCTCCAAAAAAAAGTTCATGCAACTGTTAAGGTTAGTTCTAACCCCAACACCTTCCTTTCTTCTGTTATCTACGCAAGCCCTGAGATTAATATGTGTTTGCTTCTATGGGATGAACTTAGAAACATTGCCAATGCCTTCACTGGAAACTGGCTAATGAGGGGGATTTTAATGAGATCTTAGTGACCTCTAAGAAGATGGGGGGAGTCCCTATTAATAGTAATAGAACCAACCAATTCTGGGATTGCCTCAATTATTGTAACATGGTAGACCTTGGCTATACAGGCTGTAAATATACCTGGACTAATAAGAAATACTGTAATAAAGGAGCTCTTATCCAAGAAAGGCTTGATAGATGTCTTGCAAATGCCTCCTGGATAAATCAATAAACTGATTCCCTTGTCTCCCACTTATCCAGAACAAAGTCTGACCATTGTCCCCTCCTTCTGTCTCTTCTAAAAAATAATCATGCAAAAAAAAACCTTCAGGTTCGAACCCATGTGGTGTAATCATAAATCCTTCCAACAACTTGTGGAGGGAAGCTTTGATGGCCCCATGACTCTCCAAGAATCAATAACTAAATTTTACACTAATGTCTCCTATTGGAATAACAATGTTTTTGGCAATCTCTTCCACAGACTTAGGGTCACCCTAGTGACACTAAATGGCATCCAAAAATCTCTAAACTATCACACTAGCTCTTTTCTTCACACACTTGAAGGTGAATTGCTTAACAGATATGATAGCATTCTCAAATGTGAGCAAGACTTCTGGAGAACTAAATTTAGAATATCTTGTCTATCTGATGGGGATGCTAATACCTCCTTCTTTCATACCTCCACTATTAATCAAAGAAGGAGAAACAAAATCAATGAGCTCATAGATGGCTCAGGCAACTCCATCACAGGAGAAAATGCTATCCATGAACACATCCTAAACCACTTCCAAGACCTCTATAAGACAAGCCATCTAAGTAGCCCCAACAGCCATTCCATCCCTTCGAATGGCTCTCCCCCCTCTCTCAAACCAACATAGATCTACTAAACTCCTCCCTGAGGGACTCCGAGGTTCTTTCAGCCATCAAGTCTTTCAAGCCCCTCAAGGCCCCTGGACCTGATGGCTTCTACCCCTGTTCTTTCAGAAATACTGGCATCTGGTAGGTGCTAAAACCATAGACTTCTGCAAGAAGTTTTCACCAACTATGTCATCCTTCCAGCTTGCAATGCCACTCTCCTATGCCTCATCCTCAAATGCAGAAATGCAATGACGTTAAATAACTTTAGACCAATAGGCCTTTGCAACACCAATTATAAGATCATTACCAAGATCATTGTCAATAGGATCAAACCCCTTCCCCCCTCCATTATTGGACATATCCAAGCCAGCTTCTTAGCCAATAGGAGAACCTCTGACTAAGCTATCATCATCCAGGAATACATCTATTATTTTAGCAAAATAAGAGGGAAAAATTCCAACATGATCCTTAAAATTGATCTTGAAAAGGCGTTTGACAAAATTGAATGGGCCTTCATCAAAGACACCCTTATATACTTTAGATTTCCTACTAACCTCTGCAACCTCATCATGTCATGTTCCACTACTTCATCCATAGTAGTGCTTGTTCATGGAAAAAAACTACCTTCTTCAACCCTTCCAGAGGTATCAGGCGGGGACCCCTGTCCCCATACCTCTATATCATCTGCATGGAAAGGCTCTATAGGGGCATTAAAGATGAAGTCAAGGCTGAAAGACCCTGTCAGCATCATCTTCTTTACTGATGACCTCACCCTATTGGCTAAGGTAACCCCTAGTAACTGTTATACCATTGCCAACATCATGACAATCTTCAACACTCTTTCTAGGCAAACCATCAACCACTCTAAACCCAAAGTCCCCTTCTCAAAATATTGCTCCCTTGAGAATGAGGCCCTGTGTGCTGGAATTCTGAATATCCAAAGTTGACAATCCTTTGGAAAGTATCGGGGTACCCCATCTTACACGCAAGGCCCAAAAATAATGACTTTCAGTTTATTTTGGATAACATGAACAACATGCTGGCAGGATGGAAAACTAAGTTTCTCAACATGACTGGCAGATTTGTGCTAGCTAAGTCCACTCTAAGCAGTATCCCCACCTACATCATGCATTATATTAAGCTCCCTAGCAAAATCCATGAGTACATCTGTTTTGCAGAAATTTTGTTTTTGAAAGAGAGTCGCCACTTAATTTTAAAAAGAAATTAAGAAACCTTTATAAAAACTACTTCAAACGATTCAAAATAGGAAAATCGTTTTAAGTTAGAGATTCTAAATAAACGGTTCTTATTAACATTTTAGGAAGGTGTTAGGCACCTAAAACGTTCGCTAACTTGCGGTTATCAGGACAGTTTGAAAATCGTCTTTTGATTAACTTCGAAAAGATTAATTTGTTAAAATAGTGATTTGATTTTTTTTCAAAAAAAAGATTTGTGTAAAATAGATCTAGGCGACTTAGTAGGGATTTTAACTAAGTCTAAACAAAACTAATAAACAAATAAACACATAAAAGGGGAAGAGAGGAGAAAGTAAAGGATTTAGGCCATTGGGCCCAAATCAACGAGACTTGTCCTAGTCTAGTTGGGCTTCCGACCCATTTCACCTGTCCTAAACTATTTTTCGAACCTTTGGCTCGAGTCTTGCTCCACCTGTATTAAATACAACTTTGGCTTTGAGGCCACAATGAATGAATAAATAAATGACTAAATGAATAAATAAAAAGAAGACAATAATAAAAATTGAGACTTTTCAAGTCTCTTAGTGACCTCATCAATGGGTTTTGATCCATTTTCCTTCTTCATCTATCTTCTAGCACCCACACGCCATGTAGTGGACCTTGGGTTTAAACCTCGAACTTGACTCGAAGGGGTGAGCCTCATTTACCCATTACGAAATGCAAGAGGAGAGAAGTCCATTTGGACTCGAGACATTTTTTGCATGCAAAGAAAAGATAAAGAAATTAATATACGTTCAAGGCATAAAAGTGACATATATCAAAGCAAAAGAAAATATCAAGAACCAATTTTTAAATGACAATGATAAGCACACTTGCACAAGAAGGAGAGTCAACAAATAAAATGCAAAGCAAAGACACCCACTTACATGCCTCATGATTTATGTTCATACAAGAATTAATAAAGGTAAAAGAAAGAAGGTCATATTCAATGAATTAATACAAGAAACAAACAACATAAGCTTGCGAAAGTAAAGGGATGAGGCAACAAGGAAAATACTCATGACATCTAAAATTTAAAAAACATGGATACTAATCTATATAACAAAAGAAAATAAAGCTTAACTTTTCAAGCAAGAGAATCATAAATCTCAATTAAGGCGACATTAACGAAAATTCATACATCTAAATCACAATCAACATTTTATGGAAAAACGCGTAACGACCTATGGTTTATATTTCTAAGACACCGTTGATTCTCTTTTGACATTATGAATAAAAGAGAGACATGAATCAAGTCTTTACACACCCAAAGAGCACATATAACAATCCGGAGTAAGAAAATAAGAATAAAAGTTTAACATTTCTAAAAGTGAAATATCGTTTCACAATCATACTATGCATGAGTCAAAAATATCCAAATAATTTTATTTAGCCGCGAAAGTTCGAACTTTCTTATCATTTTGAAAAGACAACATGCGAACAAAAAGGAATAAACATCTTGGTTGAAAAATAAAGCTAGCACTTCATATCTTATATGAGAGTTTTGAAATCCATTAAAATAATTAATCAGCAAATGACAAATTCTTGACTTAGCTAATTACTATTTTTATTAAGGCGCAACAAATAATAATAACTATTCTTCCAACATAAAATAAACAACTTTACATGCTAATATATCTACCAACAATAAATTTAAACAAGATATGAGTATTATTTTTCAAGTAAAGATCTAAACTTTATCCAAAATAATCAAAGAATAAGGCGAAAAGGCAAAACATTCAATATTAACTATTCTTTTAAACATAAAGAAAATAACTTTACATACTAAAAACAAATATATCCAACAACAATGAGTTTAAACAAAGCATAAATACATCTTTTAAGCAAAGATTGAAACTTTATCCAAAATAATCAAAGAATAAAGTCAAAAAAGGCACATACAACTATTGCTAGCTCATTTTTATATCATGAACATGAAAATAATTAGAATATCGATACCACAACGTCCTAGGGCCTTCAAGGCCATCTACAACATACAATCCTAGCAAACAAAATTATATCTACGAACTACGAAGAAGAAAAAAGATGAAGAAGAAAACAATAATAAAAACTAAAATAAA
The DNA here is from genome assembly GCA_030864225.1 of Capsicum baccatum var. pendulum. Lineage (NCBI taxonomy): Eukaryota > Viridiplantae > Streptophyta > Magnoliopsida > Solanales > Solanaceae > Capsicum > Capsicum baccatum. Next base: position 132,484,378 of record CM061551.1, on the reverse strand, counting down.
AAAGGTGTGTTTACCTTTTGGGGGCAGCAAAACGAGACTACGCCGACAACTCAAAAATTTTGATTAGCCGACCAACTCTATGAAACAAAAGTGTTTACTAAATAAAAATAACTATTTTGCTCAAAAGGATTTTTTCACCTTTCTAGCCTCTTTTTTTTTCTCCCTTTTTTTTTCTCTACCAAAGTAGTGGTAGTATTTATAGGAGAGAATGAGTGTTTTTTTCTCTTTTCCACCAATGTGGGAGAAAAGTATTTATAGGAAAGGATAGAGATTTGTTTCTTGTCATCCACCAATGTGGGAGAAAAAGCATTTAGAGGGGTTTTTAGAATGTAAAAATTAAAGATAAGGTGAGGTGGAAGATAATGTGGGGGAAAATAGTACAATGTAGTATAATCTTTAAATTTCAAAATTGGAAAAGAATAAAGTTGGGGGGAATAGTACAATGTAGTGCAATTTGAATTTATTTTTTGGTGGGAATTGGGTAGAAGTTATGAGCGTTCTTGAGAATTTTGGGGTAATTTAAAACATAACCCCAATTGAAATTTAAAATCTAGCCATATTTATTTATTTTGACCAAATTAAAAATCAATTGACGAATTGCATTGCAATTATGACCAATTTTCAATTATGGTCAAATCTAATAGATTGACTAAATTAAATTGAAATTCAATACGAATTAATACCTTTTTTAATCCCGAGTTTCTTGATTTAATAAAATCAAATGCATATTTATCCAAATAAATCATTTTCGAGAATAAATTATAATTAGATCAAGATTTTAATTATTATTTTTTCAAAATGATCCTTAATTTAAAGTTTAATTTTGATGAAAATATTCATTTAGATGACGTTATTTATACAATTTCGCAAATGCAAATACGAAAATATATAATTATCACTTAAATAACAAATTTAGCCCAAATACCTATTTTAAAATGCATTTATTTGAAAAAAATAATTATTGCAATTTTATTTGAAAATCGAAGAAACTCCGAATTAAACTTAGTTATGGAGGTCAAAAATTAGGTGCCAACAACATCAACAAAATCCAAAGGAATTTCATCTGGGTAGTTGTGCTGAAAAAAAAAAAAAAACTTCACCTGCTAAGCTGGGACACTATCACCACCCCCAAAGACAAAGGGGGCTTGGGACTTCAAAAGAGTGAGTTGAGAAATAAAGCTCTCCATGCCAACTCAGCATGAAGGCTCTACAACCAGCCTTATAGCCTATGGAGTCAAGTCCTTCTCACCAAATACAACCAGGGCAGGGTTGGAGTATCCTCTAGTACCTGGAAAAATATCCTTAAGGGCTGGAAAGACTGCAGCCTGGGCATCAACTAGAGGGTCAACCGGGGAAACAGGGTCAGATTCTTTTTAGATAACTGGATTCCTCATTTTGGACCTATCAGGAACCATATCCAAGGTCCTCTCACCCCTCTAGATGCTTTCATTACCATCAACCAACTCCACAACAATGGAGTTTGGAACCTTACCCCTCCATCCCTTGATCTGTCTCATCAAATCAAGAATATTGTCACCACCACCCCCATTCCCAATGCTTCTCTGAAGATGACAAACCCATTTGGGGTCTAACCAATAATGCCACTTTCAGCACAAACAACATGTACAGTGCTTTAGTGAACATGGGGGAAGACATCATCAGTACCAGAAACTTTAAGATGCCCTGAAAAGCTGTTGCACCAAACAAAGTTAAACTTTTCTTTGGTTAATGCTGCATAGAAGATTACCCACAAATGCCTACCTACACCATATTGGTCTCCTCATTCCCTCTCCAATGCCACCTATGCTAAGACCAAGAAGAAACTATCAATCACATCTTCTTTACATAGCCCAATGCCACTCTCTTCTGGGCTGATATTTTTCAAAAAACATATTTCAAACCAACCCAAATTTGGTAGACCTTGTCAGACACTAACAGGGAGATATCTTGGTAAGAGCTCAAAGAGAAAGCCTTTGACAAATGGCTCACCTGGGACGTCCTCTTCCCCCACTGTCTCTGGACCATTTGGCTTAGCAGGAATAACAATAACTTCAACAACAAAAAAGATCATATATCAACCCAAAAAGTAATTTTACTAGCCAATGAATACTCCTTTCTCATCAGCACCCATCCTACACACTCCTCTATCCTTAAAATCACCACTACCAAATGGTACCCCCCTCCTGAAGGCTACCTGAAACTCAATATTGATGACTCTGCTTTGGTAAACCTAGGGAATGAGGGAATTGGAAGAGTTTTCAGGGATCACAAAAGTCAATGGGTCCTTGGCTTCCTTATGCACCTATCCTTCACAATACCTTTGATGGCTGAGTTGCTAGCTCTGAGGTATGGCCTAGCCATTGCCAAAGCCAACAACCTCAAACCCACCATTATAGAAACTGATTCTAGTATCATTATTCATATGCTTACTAATGATCATCCCTCCTATCATAACATAATTGTTGAGAGCAGATCACTTACACAGATATGCAAGCAGCAACACCAACTCATATCTTCAGAAAGCAGAACTCAGTAGCGGACACTTTGGCTAAGAAAGCAGCTGAAAGCAAAAACTTGGCATCCCCTAAGCTATTTTGGCAAACACCCCTTTTTGTAACTACTTTTGTGTAAGCAGACATAGATGGCCTTTTAGTCCATCGAAAAACTAACAGTGCTTCAATTATCCAACAGGGTCAGGATGTGGCCTCAAACAATTCACTTGTAGCTCCATCATCACTGAGGAGCATAACTCTCCGACCATCGTAATTTCTTAATGAATACATCTTTTTGACCAAAAAAAATTTTTTGTAGGGAAGGCATTATTAGGGAAAGAGGCAAAGGATTAGAACCCACAACCAAGAGGGCAACAACGCTCCGACAAATACCTTTCTTGCCACTAGATCAATAGCATACTTCATTGTAGATTCTCAACTTATAATTTTTATATATTTACTAAATTTCTTAATATAAATACAAGATTGGCATGAAAGTTACTGAATTTTTGGGAACTCCCACGTTAACTTCTAAATTTGCCTCTGGAAGGGGGGAGGGGGGTTGTCAAAAATCATAATGGGGACTGGGTTCTTGGCTTCATTAAGAGTTTTTTAAGTGCTACTAATAATCAAATGGAGCTTTTAGTTTTTAATGAAAGTCTCAAAATTGTTGAACGCCACAATCTCATGACCATTGACATTAATACTGACTTCATTGAGGTCCTAAGCATCTTAAGAAAGGGACCATCACTATAATGATATTATCGATGAATGCAGGTTCAAGCTAAGAAGAACAGGATGCTCAGTGGTGCACCACAACTATAAAGAATAAAATCAAGTAGCGGATGGGCTGGCTAAATATGGAGCAATATCTCAATTTTTTTAGGAAGTACAACTTTTACTAGTTCCTCCAATGTATGTTCGATAAGATTTGTGACAAATATGATAGAAACTACTTTTGAAAGATCCATTAAAATTATGCTCATGCTCATGTGAAGTAGAATTGTTTATTTTTTGCCATCTATCCGGACTGATATAAGCTGAATGTTTTGTAATTACTAATTTAACTCCCATGTTTTGTGCTAACCAAAATTTTTTTATTGAAAGTTGGCTAATTTACAGAACAAAAGATATTTACATAGAAGGAATTTTTAGTTAAAGTTGGCCAGAAATTACGTTATACTATTAAGAGTCCGTTTGAGATTGCTGTTACAAAACTGCTTATTTGAGAAACACTTTTATAAAATGGCTTTTCAGAAAAGTTCTTTTTTTAAAGAGCAATTTGTGTTTGGTAAATTCATTTGAAAAGTTCTTTTGACAAACAAATTGTGTCTAGATCATCTTTTTTAAGAAGTGTTTTTTGAGTCAAATGACCAAAAAGGACATCTATCAATAGACCTTTATTACTAAAATCAATTTATAGAGAAAATTTATTGTAAATATTTATTATAATATTTTAAATTATTTTTTATTTAATTAAAAAGTACGTACTCTAAAATTTTCAATCAATATTTATATGCATAAATACATTTAAAAATATTAAATAGTGATATATTACTTAAATAATTTAAATATTACTTAAAAATATCAAAAAAAATGAACATAAAAATTATTTCGTAAATTAAATCACTACATATGAAAAAAATTAACAACAAAATAATTAGTCCTTCATACATCATAAACGTTCTAAACAATTTCATCCCTAAATTTTATCACGTAATGTCTCCATACTAGTGGAAGATTTGTCTTGTATTTCTGAAGGTATACCAAAAGGCTTGTCTACTTCTTCGATCTCTGTAAAGATGTCTTTATTAGCATAATTATCAAAGTCTTTATCAGTAGTAGCGTGTTTTCGTATGAAATTATGTATAGCCATAGTAGCTGTAACAAGATGAACTTGAGTGTCGAATTCAAAAGATGGCATTGAACGTAGGAGAGCAAATCTATTTTTTCAAACTCCAAATGTTCTTTCAATTGTACATCTCAAATTGGGGTGAAAGAAATTGAAAGTCTCATTTAAATTTTTTAAAGTTAGAATTACGTCCGAAATCAGGGAGATGATAACGCTTGTAGACACCTAATTTCGTCCCTCCCCAATATCGTTTTTACCTATTTTTTACCTTATCCTACAGCGTACCCTCTCTCGTGTGATAATTCCTCCACAAAATGACAAAAATAACAATCCCCTAACTAATTTTATTTTTATCCTTACAACCTATCCAATCAAAACAAGACACCTACCAACCCTACCCTAACAAACTCTACCCCACGTCACCCTACCCCAAACCCCTAACATATATGTACATATCCATACACGGATGTAGATGGAAAAAAAGGATCAAAAATGGATTTTCCACTTTAAGAAAAAAAGGGGATCCCACACACTATTAAAAAGGGGAATTCTCATTTTTCCATTCATTCACATCACTCTTAGAATATACATAAATAATATATACACCATAGGAGGCCATTTTTGAAGCATTGCCTTTGGCTTCTTTTTCATCCATCATCACTGCCATAAAAGATCACAGCCAAGAGCTTCATTTTTACTCACTGGCACCTTCACTCACCAATGAGACACACATATAAACCTCACCATAAAACATGCACTAACACATAAAATCGCATACCTAGTGAGATTGAGAGTAGATCGAGAGAAAACTAGGTAGAGGAAGAGATTTGACAATGATAGAGAGAGAGAACAAAGCAGAAGGGAATGTGAGAGCTAGGGGAGTATCATTATTTTGTTATTGTTCAGACGATAAACTCGCCGGAAGTGCATCAAGACTGTCACAAATCCGTTTAAACCCATCAGAATACGGCGCAACTGGTACGTTTTTATTTGTTTGCGGTCATCACTGAAGCTACGGGAGTTGCGGCATCATAAAGCAGTCGAGTGAATCTCGATTGTCTTTCGATTCCATTCGAAACTTATTAGGATCCTGTACGGATTTCTCTGGTTCTCACGATATTTAGCTCAGGTTTGTTGATTCTCATTTCGGGTTCTGGGACTTGGTTTTTGTTCATATTGACCAATCTATTGAGATCAGTTTGAGTATCGAAGTCGGATTTTGTTGCTGTTAGGGTTCCATTTGAAATTTCAATTTCGGGTTTTATATTTATTATCAACGAAGGTCGATATCGAAAGGTCCATTTCTGATCCCTTTTAGTAATTTTTTTAATTTTGATATGTGGTGTGGTGAATTGATATTGTGTGAATCTTTCTCTATTGGATTTGGTGTTGTCTAAATCACAGAAGTTGGTTAATCGATCACTTAATTTGCGTATTGGTTAATGTTCGATACCAAGTTAAAAATTTATTTGGTAGTTGAAGATTTATTGGTTTGGGTTAGGATGGAAACTCGGCAGAAGCGAATATTAACTCGGGTTGATTAATTAGTTTGTTTGATTTGAATTGGATATTAATGTTGTTAAATTAGAGTTGATTCTGATTCGTAGATGTTACTAAACGCAAGTATCATGATAGAATGTGGTTTAGGTAGGCAAAGTTAGGATTAAATATTTTGTTGAATGTTTGAAATTTTGTGGAGTGATTGAAGTTCTATTGAATAGTTTGGTTTTCTCGTACTGAAAAAAAAATGTATTTACTTAGCCGGGGAATGCCCCGAGGCCTTATGTACTTATTCGCCGGGGAATGCCCCGAGGTATCTTGTACGTAAAGGAGGTTCGTGATGAAGGCCCAAGGCATCGGTTAAAGCATTGGATCTTAGTTTAGGATTAGCGTAGGTTTACTTTCAGTACTTTTTTTATTTCGGGTTGTAATAATTGGACTGGACATTATATTTTGGATTATTTTGTTTTTGTTTGCTTGAGTGATTGTTTTTTTGTGCTTTGTGTGGTTTATGCATTTGTAATGTCAATTTAGCCGATATACTCTGCCAAGCAACCGTGGTCAAACAACGGGATTGAGGGGTGCCTAACACCTTCCCCTCGGTCAACAAAATTCCTTAGCTGGAATCTCTGGTCGCAAACCAGTATTAAAGAGTCAAAACCATTTCGAAAAGGATTTTCCAAAGGTGACTTGGCACACCGGATTATGCCAAGTGGGGACTCTGAATAAGAAAAAATAATGTAAATAATCCTTTTTTTCGAAATAAATTTTTTGTTTTTCTGTCACTTAACAATAAAACCCTTTCGAACTTAAAATTCTTTCTTTTGGAGTTGAAAAAGGGGTGTGACAGCTCTGACGACTCTACTGGGGATGTCTAAATTTTTAGAATTTGAGTTATTTTTGGAGTTGTATCGGCTTTGTTTGGCATTACGAGTGTATAAGCATTGTTTGTGATTTTGTTTGTGTTATTGTTTTCACTTTTGTGCGCTTTTCATGCTCTTTGTTTATAGTATTTATCCTATGTGTTACCGCTTTTATATCTGTCATCATGTGTCTACCCCCAGGCCTTCTTTCTGCAACAAGTTCGTAGTACACGTGTTATACACAACCTCTAGTTGAGTCACCCTTATTTTAGGGGGGGAGCCGTCGGTGTTATGGAGTAGGTGGAAAGCAAAGCAGCCACTATCGACCATACGCTCCCCCGAACAGCCTTGTTAGTGAACCACGCCATAGGTCAGCCTTTAGGTCATGCTTATGTGCATCATACTGCGACCCAGCGGGACCCACATGGCCCTTTGTAGGAGACTCACCTCTAAAGCATCCCTACGTGCTAATTGTTGCATCTTTAAGGATAACATGGTCATTTGATGGACTAATTTGAAAAAAAAAAGATAGAAAAAGTGAGTCGAAAAGAATGAATCAAAAGGAGTGTCGTAGTTTATTTTAGAGTTCTTTATGGCTTTTGTTCTTCACGATCCAAAAACTCAAAAAGGCTTTTTTTACGTTTCTACATTCATCTTCTCAAAATACCGTAAGTTCAACAAAAAAAAAGGGTTTTGTTTGCCTTTTCTACTTATTTGTCAAAAACAAAATACCAAAAAGATTTTTTTCATAATTAATGGTGTCAGTCTTAGTTGAAATGTCTAGTTGAAAATCCAAAAAGTTTTCATTCATTTGTTTTTGGTTGTCTCTTAAGTTAGGGTCAATTTATTAGTTAATCGTTAATTTTCTAATCTGGATGAACTACGCATACATGATTCCCTTCCCTCGGGTTGGGATACGTAGGCAACCCTCGGTAGGTTCGGTAATCTTTGTATTGGCCTTTGTCTTATTATTAGCCTAGGTCTCTCGCCCCATAATCTAGAGTTGTTAGCCAAGTAGACTGATTTTTCTCAGTACTTCTGTTTGGCAAATTAGAGTCATGAAGTGGTCTGTCCCATCGACATATGTTTACGTCAAAAATCCCAAGGGTTGGAAATCTTCTACTCCTGTCGAAGTTTTTGAGATAGCGTCTTATGTGTTATTACAAGATGGATTTGTCCACCAAGTCTAGAGTCCTGATGGTTGTCAAGGTGCCCAAAAAGTTAATCAAGTGGTGGGAAATGTTTAACTATGTCGATCAGCAGAAACTGAATAAAATAATAGGTGATCTTACGGAACTTCTGCATGTTACCCCTCGTCCAGATTTAATAGAGGCTTTGTTGACCTTTTGGGATCCAAGTAGTTTGGTGTTCAGGTTTGGGGAATGTGAAATGACTCCTACTTTGGCAGAAATATCCGGTTTTTTGCATTTGCCCTATATCGAGAAGGATATAATCTGAGCACGAAATCATACTGGTGTGAGATTTTTGAAATCTTGTGGTTTAAAAAGTAAGGGTATGCGTTTGGGTTTTTTAAGTGATTCGTGGGTTTTCTTAGATTTTTTGTTCGCTAGATTCGGGCCCTCGGAAGGTTTTGATTGCTTTTGGGATGAATTTCATATGACTAAGGAAAAGTGGGAGAGAAAGCGTCTTGAAGTCTTCACCCTTACTTTGTTAGGTACTTTAGTGTTTTCGCTAGAAGAAAGACGTATTAATACACGTTTGCAACCTGTGGTGATGGCTCTATTTCATAAGGATCAAAATGACAAGGGCATTAATCAAGGACAGGTTCACTCTCATACCCAGGATCTTAACACAAATATATAAGGCTTTAACCGCAGTGAAGGGGGGGATGAGATTTTTTTAGGGCAGTAACCTGATATTACAGTTATGGATGATGGAGCATTTGCATGCGCCTTTTTTAGTTAGACCAGACGTGGTTGATCGTTGTATTCCCAATCGAGTGAAAGCCATGGACCTTAGGTTGCGTTTGGATAAATTCTCGCTACCCGTGGAAGTCAACGCTTGGATTGAATTTCTTGAGTCAAGAACCGAGGATAACATTTTGTGGACTTGTCTATGGCTTCGACCAAAGATAATCTTGTTTGGTTGTCAAATGCAGCTCCTTCTAGTTATGTTAAGGCTTAATTGCACTAGACCATACAGTCCTTCTAGGGTAATGCGCCAGTTGGGTAGGCCGCAGGACGTGCCACCAGTAGTTGATCTTCTAAAGGATGTTGAGTACTTCAAGGACCAAGCCTTAGGTGAAAGCAAATACGAGCAGTTCTAGAAGCATGCAACAAAGCTAGGAGTGGACACCCTCAAAGAAAGTTTGGATAATCCGGGGTACACTCAGGGATATGGGGTCTGGCTTCAATCTGTCCCTCGGGGTATCAGTCAACCCTTACCAGCGCAGCTTAGAGGGAGAATACAGGAAGAATGCATAGTTGACGACCATCAGGATGAAAGTGCAGGGTCCAAAGTGGAGACACTAAGATTTCAGTTAGCAGATTTGTTCAAGACGGTAGAAAGGTGTCAGAATAATCTTTCCAAGTTTACTCCTCATGAGGCAGGAATACGGGCCCGAAGCTTCTTCCCTAATATCATGGTGTCTTTACAAGATATGCTACAAAGTTTAAATGGGAGAAAGAGAACTTCACAGGTAGGTCCATCTCAGCTAGGGTCATCACACAGAGCACCAGTCTGAAAGATCATTTCTTATCTTTATTCGTCTTGAGTCTTTTATGTTTCTGTCATTTTAGGGTGGCGTCAGTTTTAAGTCGGAGTCAAGTTGTTTTGGTATTAGGGTCTTTATCAGTAATTTCATGTATGTCATCTTAGGGGTCTAGAATATTATTTTGTATTTGTTGTTTAAGTTTTTAAAGCGGTTCTAAATTCATTGCATGTTTTGTTTCTTTCTTTCATTAAATGTTATGAGGTTACATCTTTCTTTTGTTTGTTTGTTTTTGTTTTCACGAAAAAAAAATTCAATTATGTAATGTTTCTGCATATGCTGCCCGAACTATGCAAGATCTGATTCATGTACAACATAATACGTAGGCAACCTGCTTTTGGGTTCGATCTAATCATTTTGTTTTGTTGTTTTTCATTTAAAAAAAAAAAAAGAAAAGCAAAAGCCATAAAGAATGATAAAATGAAGGTAGATAGCGAGAGAAGAAAAGAAATAAAGAATGATGAGACAAGAAAGGAAAAGAACAGAGATTGATACGAAAAAAAGAGAGGGAAAGAAAATAATAATAATAATGATAATAATAAGTATAGATAAAAATCGGAATGATGTTAAAATGACCTCGCTACCCTCAAAAGCTGGTAGAAATGAACATGAATTTAGGATAATTTTACCAATGTGATTCCCATGCTTGTTGTGTGCCCTAATCCTAACGGATGTCGTCTTTGATGAGCATGTTATTTCAGATAACAGTGGTAGGTTTGCAGCACTCTAGCTAGTCACCCATACTTCACTAGATGCAAAGCAAAGCTCGCCATGGCTAGCAGGGAGATTGAAAATTTGCTTATTGACCCAGATCAGGATCACAGGAAAGAAAGTTCAAAACACAATAAGGAGGTAGTAAGGCTCAGGCAACAATTGATAGATTTGCACCGGGCATGGGCCAGTGGAGTGCCTCATCCTCCGCTTCCTAAAGGCCTTTGGAATATCTCTAATTGTCCACCGCTCTCTCAGGCGCAATTCTCTGCTCCTACTGAGTCACCTGAGCATGCGCCAGGATTCACTCTGCGACATTATTATCCTGGCAGTTCTGGTGTGCCCTTGGCAGCTCCCCAATTAAGACCCGCTGCTCAGCCGGCACCACCGATCACACCGGTATTCATGGCTCCACCACCACCTGAAGCTCCTATATATGATGTGCGTCCCACAATGGGGCTTCCTAGGTCTACCAGTGAGCCAGTATTGAAGGTTTCAGATAGTCAGTATTATGCCCCAGAGCCTACTTTGAGAATGAATGAACCATATGGGTACACTCAGCCACCTGCATTTCCATTTGATATGGAGAAACCTGTCAAAACAGAGACACAAGAAGTCATAGCACAGAAGTTGAAAAGTTTAGAACAAGCTATGAGGAATTTGCAGGGAATCAAAGATTATAGGAGTGTTTCCTATAAAGATCTTTGTATGTTCCCAGATATCAAACTTCCCCTCGGTTTTAAAATGCCCAAATTTGAAAAGTATGCAGGGTACGGTGATCCCATGGAACACTTGAGACGTTATTGCAACCAGTTGAGGGCTGCAGGAGGAAGTAAAGAGCTGCTCATGGCCTTCTTTGGCGCGAGTCTTCCTGATCTGGCTTCAAAATAGTTTATCGATCAAGATATCGATAAGTGAAACAGCTGGGATGACTTATCTTCTGAGTTTGTTCAATATTTTTAATATAACATTGACCTGATTTCGGTCGAAAAATCCTTGGTCAACATGAAGAAGAAAAGCACTGAAGGTTTTAAAGAATACGCAATAAGGTGGCGTGAACAGGCCGCCAGGGTAAAGCCTCCAATGAAAGAAAGTAAGTTGGTAGAGGTTTTCTTTCAGGCATAGGATGAGACCTATTTTCAATATTTACTTCCGACAATGGAAAAGTCTTTTATTGAAGTCCTCAAAATGGGGGAGATGATAAAGGGTGGAATCAAGAGCGGATAAATAGTGAGTTTTGCCAAATTAAAAGTCACTACACAAGTAATTCAAGGTGGATCTGGCGCATTCGAAGGTAAAAGAAGAAAGAGGATATGGCGACTGTCGTAGCTGGAACCCATTCCTATCCCAAAAGACCACTCGCCCCTATCCCCAATCCCAAGCCCAATTCTACGCCCAACCTCCATATATTCCTCCCCACCATTACTACCCTCCACAAAATCCTTTATATTCCATTCCACCACCCTCGTACCCAGTATATAGCGCACAACCATATGCCCAAAACCCTTCTTACCCGCAGTGGCATGTGCAAGCTCCACAAAATTGCCCATTTACTCCACCGAATTACCAAAACCCCTCCAGAGCCAATTTTCAACCTAGGCTCGAGTATAAGAAAGAGAAGGCGGTCAAAAATCAATTTACACCTCTTGGGGAGTCATATGCTAGCCTGTTCGATAGGTTGAGAAAGTTGAAGGTCTTAAGCCCAATTCAAAAAAGGCTTTCAAACCCACCGCCGAGGAATCTCGATTATTCTTTAAGGTGTGCGTACTGCTCTGACATGCCAGGCTATGATATCGAGAAATGTTGGCATTTAAAGAGAGCTGTCCAAGATTTAATTGACACAAATTAGATATTGGTCCAGGCCCCGGAGGGTCCAAACATTAACCAGAATCCGCTGTCAACCCATGCTGAAACCAATATGTTAGAATTGAGATATGATGGGAAAGAGTCTTCAAGGTGTTATAAGCCTATTATCAAGGTACAGACCATTGAGGAGAGATCAGAGAATATAGTAGAGTCTTTGAAAACAATGTCATTGAGCCAGGAAGAAATGAGAGAAGATAAAACCCAAAAAATCACAAAGAAACCCCTGATCACAGTACAAGGCGCCAGAAGGTATGTTGATTTAAGCCAGGATAAACCTAAGTTGACAGTGGTAGGAGCTCTGAGTCAGCCCATCTTGACGGTGAAAGAAGCACTGGCAGCGCCTATTATCCTCAAACTGATGACCCAACCTCTGATAGTTGATACGAAAAGGGTTTCCTGGAATTATGGGCGGACTGTGATGACCTATCACGGGAAAGAAGTAGTGGAAGATATAGATGAGGTAAAGGGTTTGACTAGGTCAGGAAGATGCTTCGTGTCTGAAAGTTTAAGAAAGTCCAAGCCAATGGTGAGTGGACCGTCATCTATCAAAAAGCCTATCACTGAAGAAGAAGCTGAAGAATTTTTGAAAAAGATGAAATTGCTAGAGTATTCAATAATAGACCAATTGAAGAAAACCCTTGCTCAAATTTCCCTCTTATCTTTGTTGTTGAACTCCAAGGAGCATCGTGATATTTTACTGAAGATATAAAATGAAGCATATGTTTCTAGGGATATTACAATAAATCAGCTTGAGAAAATGGTCGGAAAAATCTTTGAGGTTAATCGGATCAGCTTTTCTGACGATGAATTGCCTGTTGAAGGTACATGGCATAACTGGGACCTTTACATTACAGTGAAGCGTGAAGATTTCTACGTCACTCATGTTATGATTGATAGAGGTTCAGGTGTAAATATCTGCCCTTTTCTACTTTGCAAAAGTTGAATATTGGTGCTGACAGGATCAAGCCCAACAATGTATGTGTCAGGTCTTTTGATGGTGCAAAATCAAACTCCATTGACGAAATAGAACTAATGTTGATCATAGGGCCTGTTGAATTCTACATAGAGTTCCAAGTATTGAATATAGACTCCTCTTACAATCTGTTGTTGGGAAGGTCGTATATCAACAAGGCCAAGGCGGTTGCATCTACACTGCACCAAATGATTAAGTTTGAGCATGATAGGTGAGAAGTGGTTATTCATGGTGAAGGACATTTGTCCGCCTGCGAAGATTCTCCCTTGTCTCTTATTGAAGTAAATAACGTAGAGGAGACATTTGTCTATCAAATTTTTGATACAGTGCCAGTGAATCGTATCCTTGAATGACAAGTTATACCGGGACCGCAATTGCCTTCCGCTTCTATCATGATGGTGAGTGAACTTTGGAAATATGGATTTGAGCCAGGAAAGGGTTTGGGAGCGTCTCTGCACGGTATAGTTCATCCCATATGTCCGAGTAAGAATGTGGGCACGTTTGGTCTGGGATTTGAGCCTACGGCGAAAGATCTGAAGAAAGCCAAGGGAAGGAAAAAGGAAACATGGTCACTCCCTCGCCCAATAACACTACTCAGTGAATCATTTATTAAGAGCGGTGTCACGAAGCATGTGGAATTTAAAGTTGAATTGGTTGATAACTGCCAGAACTTTTTTTATTAAAGTTGATATGGTCTAAGCAGGAGAAGGCACCAGTATGGCAGACGTGCAATTCATAGGTCCAGCCGTCCGACTCAATAATTGGGAAGTCACCCCTCTCCCCGTCAGGAGGGAGTTTTGGTAGTTTATTTTGTTTTTCTTTCTGTTTATCCGAGTTATTTCAGGGTTGTAATTCGAATTTTAGTTTTGTTTACGTTATGTTGGCATCTATGCTTAAACCCTTCTATCTTTTATTTAATGAAATGCAATGTCCCTTTATGATTTGTGTCTAATATATTTTTTGTTTTTCTTTTTTATATACAATTCTCTTTATGCTGATTCTAATGACATGACATGCATGCGAAATTTTCAGCCTGACCTTAAAATCCAAACTAATCAAGATGTAATGAAGCAGGATGGGGAATATGATGAAGAAGAAGCACTAAAAGAAATAAGCAAAGAGTTGGAACAGTTTGAAAACAAACCGAATCTTAATTTGAATGAGACTGAGCCAATAAATCTAGAGGATCAAGAAGATGTTAGGGAAACTAAAATCGGTGTACATGTTTTGCCACAGCTAAAAGATGGAATGATTCCAGCATTAATTGATTATGAGGATGTTTTTGCATGGTTTTATGATGATATGCCTGGTTTAAGCACTGAATAAGTGGCTCACAAATTGCCAACTGATCTCGCGTTCCCTCCTGTCAAACAGAAGTTGAGGAATTTTAAAACTGATGTAAGTATTAAAATCAAAGAGGAAATTATGAAACAACTTGAAGCCAAAGTAATTCGAGTGGCTCGTTATCCCATGTGGTTATCCAATGTTGTTCCCGTACCAAAGAAAGATGGCAAAATTTGAGTGTGTATTAATATCGTGATTTGAACAGAGCAAGTCCAAAAGATGATTTTCCACTGCCCAACATTCATATTTTATTAGACAACTATGCTAAACACGAGGTTGTCTCTTTTATGGATTGTTATGCCAGATATCACCAGATCATTATGGATGATGAAGACGTGGAGAAGACGTCTTTTATCACACCATGGGAGACCTATTGTTATCGAGTGATGCCGTTCTGTTTGAAGAATGCTGGAGCAACATACATGAGATCCATGACCACTATGTTTCATGATATGATGCATAAGAAGATTGAGGTATACGTGGATGATATGATTATTAAGTCAAAAAGTCGGGCCGACCATGTTAAGGATTTAAGAAAGTTCTTTGAAAGGCTTCGCAGGTATAATCTCAAACTCAACCCGGCAAAATATGTATTTGGAGTTTCGTCTGGAAAACTGTTGGGGTTTGTGGTCAGCCGTCGGGGGATTAAATTGGATCCCTCAAAAATCAAAGCCATTCAGGATTTGCCCCCGCCCAAGAATAGGACGGAGGTGATGAGTTTGCTTAGTAGACTAAACTACATTAGCAGGTTTATTGCTCAACTCAACACCACTTGTGAGCCCATATTCAAGTTGCTGAAAAAGAGTGCTGCGGTAAAATGGACTAAAGAATGTTAGGAAGCATTCGATCGAATCGAAAGATATTTGTCAAATCCGCCTGTGCTGGTACCCCCAGAGCCTGGTAAGCCTTTGATCTTATATTTATCAGTCATGGACAATTCTTTCGGTTGTGTCCTGGGTCAACATGATGTCACAGGCAAAAAGGAGCAGGCTATTTATTATCTTAGCAAAAAGTTCACCGCATATGAGGCCAGGTATACTCTTCTTGAAAGGACGTGTTGTGCCCTAACTTGGGTAGCACAGAATTTGAAGCATTATCTCTTATCCTATATTACTTATCTCATCTCCCGCATGGATCCTTTGAAGTATATCTTTCAGAAGCCTATGTCGACAGGTCGATTGGCAAAGTGGCAAATATTGCTTACTGAGTTCAACATTGTATGTGTGACTCGAACCGCTATGAAATCTCAAGCCTTGGCAGATCATCTTGCTGAGAATCCCATCAATGAAGAGTACGAGCCATTAAAGACATATTTTCCTGACGAAGAAGTGTCGTGTGTCGATGAAGTTGTTATAGATGCTGATCCAGGTTGGAAGTTGTTCTTCGATGGAGCTGTGAATATGAAAGGAGTCATAATAGGTGCGGTTCTTATCTCTGAATCAGGATAACATTTGTCGATAACAACACAACTTTGATTCTACTATACTAACAATATGGCAGAGTATGAAGCCTGCATTCTTGGTTTGAGGTTAGCTGTTGATATGGAAGTCCAAGAATTATTGGTGTTGGGGGATTCGGATTTGCTCGTCCATCAAATTCAAGGCGATTGGGAGACGCGAGATTTGAAACTCATCCCGTATCGACAATACTTACAGTAGCTATGTCAACGGTTTGTGTTAGTAAAATTTAGGCATATTCCAACGATTCATAATGAAATTGCTGATGCTTTAGCCACTCTGTCTTCAATGCTCCAACATCATGATAAAGCTTACATCGATCCAGTGCATATACAGAGTCGTGATCAGCATGCTTACCGTTATGAGGTTGAAGAAGAGCTTGATGGAGAACCCTGGTTCTTGGATATCAAGCGATACATGCTGTCAGGAGAATACCCAACATATGCCACCAACGATCAAAAGAGGACTATTAGGCGTTTGGCTAATGGATTTTTCTTAAGTGGGGAATCTTATATAAGAGAACCCCAGATCTGGGACTTTTGAGGTGTGTAGATGCAAGAGAAGCCTCGGCAATCATGGTTGAAATACACTCTGGAGTATGCGGGTCGCATATGAACGGTCATGTCTTGTCAAAGAAGATTCTTCGAGCAGGTTATTACTGGCTTACTATGGAGAGGAATTCTATTCAATTTGCTCAAAAGTGTCATCAATGTCAGGTACACGGTGATCTGATACGTTCTCCTCCTGTTAAGTTGCATGCAATGGCCGCTCCATGGCCGTTCGTGGCTTGAGGAATGGATGTGATTAGACCGATTGAGCCGAAGGCATCAAATGGACATAGATTCATTTTGGTAGCCATTGACTACTTCACAAAGTGGGTAGAAACAGTAACTTTCAAGTCAGTGACAAAGAAGGTTGTGGTAGATTTTGTTCATGCCAATATCATTTGTAGATTTGGAATTCCTAAGATGATTATTACAGACAATGCTTCCAATCTCAATAGTCATTTGATGCAAGAAGTGTGTCAACAGTTTAAGATCGCACATCAAAATTCTACTCCATATCGCCCAAAGGCCAATGGGGCTGTAGAAGCCGCCAATAAGAATATAAAAAAGATACTACAAAAAATGGCACAAGGGTCTAGCTAGGGGCATGAAAGTTGTTGTTTGCATTGCTAGGTTATCGCACCACTTTTCGCACTTCAACAGGGGCAAATCCATATTTATTAGTGTATGGGACAGAAGCAGTCATCCCTGCAGAAGTTGAAACTCCCTCTCTTCGAGTCATTGTAGAAGCAGAGATTGATGATGATGAATGGGTAAAAACCCGACTGGAGCATTTGAGTTTGATTGAGGAAAAAAGGCCAACGTCTGTGTGTTATGGCCAGTTGTATCAGAGGGGGATGGCTCGAGCGTATAACAAAAAGGTCCGTCCCAGGAATTTTGAAGTTGGCCAGTTGGTATTGAAACGTATCCTTCCTCACCAGGTTGAAGCGAAAGGCAAGTTCTCCCCTAACTGGCAAGGTCCCTTCGTTGTGAAGAAAGTGTTGCCCAATAGAGCCTTATATTTGACAGATATTGAAGGCAAAATGGCAGAAATGGCTATCAATGCTGATGCGGTCAAAAGATATTATGTATGATATTTTATCCTTTGTTGATTTTATTGCATGTTTAGTACTTGCATTTTTTTAAGATTGATATGATGAAGGCATTTTATTCTTCTATCCAAATATTGTGTCATTCTTTGTGTACCCGTTTGAGCTTCGTTTTATTCTTTCTTTCATATCCCTCTTTTGGAATCAAAATAGAGTCAAAGATAAATGTTAAGAAAATAAGAATAAAAGAAAGAGTTTGAAAAAAAAATCAAATCAAAACAAAGAACAAGATTTTGGAACTACGTGCGACCTGATTCTCCTCTCTCGGGAGTGAGATACGTAGGCTGCCCTATTTCGGGCTCGGTCCAACCAAATAAAGATTTAAGATTCACCCAGTCAACAAAACTGGGGCATGAGTTAATGTGTTGTTTGAGTCGATTCCAAAAGTTGTAAGTCCCACCCCCACTTCAAGTGTCGTTTGAACCCCCTGTCATCCTTTTCTAACCTTATCCAAAAGCCAAGTTACAACCAAAGAAAGTTCTTCAGATCAATTTTTGATAATGTTAAGGCTAAGAATGCAATGGATATGATGATACATTGTGAGGTACCACTTGTCTCCCTCAGCATAAGAAATCAGGAAAGAAATACAAAAATAAGAGTCTTATTGGTGAAAACCCCCGTGGGCATCATAAGGCGATGGTGAGTTAAGAGAAATGAAAATGAGAGAGTCTTATTAGTGAAAACCCTCGTAGGCAAGGCGATGGTGAGTGAAGAGAAATAAAAATGAGAGAGTCTCATTGGTGAAAACCCTCACGGGCACCGTAAGGCGATGGCGAGTTCAAGAGAAAAGTGAAAAGTGAAAAGAAAGAGATTCGTTAGTGAAAGTCTTTTAAGATGTCTTCAATTGAATGTGATGTATGATTCTAATAGATTTGAAGAAGCGGCTCAACGGCAAAGGCACGAACTCAACAACAAATGGGGAGTTTGGATAGGAAGATCAGGCAGCTTAATCCAAAATGCATGTCATACTCATTGGAGTTTGTTTGTCGTATTCAGATAAGTTTTCTTTTGAATATGGGACATTGCCCTTTTCTTTCATTTGCATATTCATGCTTTTTGTCTTTTTATGTCATTTATCAAAATAAAAGTCGCCATCATTTCTGTACATTTTAAGTCAAGTCTGTGTCAAAACAAGCAAGAAAGAATTTCAAAATTTACTACCAGTCTTTCCAATTATATGAGGAAAAGCCAAGGACCAGTACATGAAAGAAATATGATCGTAATTCAACACGAAGAAAAGGAAGTCTATCAACCGACAGGCTGTTGGATTCGCAGAAGCATTCAAATTTGGGAAAAGGGTGCACCTCAGAGGCATGGTAAAATGGAAACCCATTGTTTGAGTCAGAACTCATTTCCCTCAATCTGGATCCGGGTCAATGATGCGGCAAGACAGGAAAAGTGTCAGCGATTTGGAACAAAGATGAAAGGAACGAGTGCTGGGCAGATACCTGAGAAGCCAAGAGCTGCAAGCCACCACTAAGTTTTTAACTGACAAATTTGCTCTGTTGAAATAGGGGCAAATTCGCTTCACTTAATTCAGCTACCATTGAAAATGCACATCCGTGGGATTTTACTTTGTGTTCAGGACCCTCCTGAAAAATGGGATCTTACTTTATGTTCAGGACTCTCCTGAAAAATGGGATTTTACCTTATGTTCAGGACCCTCCTGGAAAATGGGAATTTTTACTTTATGTTCAGGACCCTCTTGGAAAATGAGATTTTACTTTCTGTTCAGGACCCTCCTGAAAAATGGGACTTTACTTTATGTTCAGGACCCTTCTGATAAATGGGATTTTACTTTATGTTCAGGACCCTCCTGGAAAATTGGATGTTACTTTATGTTCAAGCCCCTCCTGAAAAATGGAATTTTACTTTATGTTCAGGACCCTCCTGGAAAATGAGAATTTACTTTCTGTTCAGGACCCTCCTGGAAAATGGGATGTTACTTTATGTTCAGGACCCTCCTGAAAAATGAAATTTTACTTTATGTTCAGGACCCTCCTGTAAAATGGGATTTTACCTTATATTTAGGACCCTCCTGGAAAATGAGATTTTACTGTTTGTTCAGGACCTTCCTAAAAAATGGGATTTTACTGTTTGTTCAGGACCCTCCTGAAAAATGAGATTTTACTTTCTGTTCAGGATCCTCCTGAAAAATGGGACTTTACTTTCTATTCAGGACCCTCCTGAAAAATGGGATTTTACTTTATGTTCAGGACCCTCCTGGGAAATGGGAATTTACTTTCTGTTCAGGACCCTCCTGGAAAATGGGATTTTACCTTATGTTCAGGACCCTCCTAGAAAATGGGATTTTACTTTATGTTCAGGACCCTCTTGGAAAATGGGAATTTTACCTTCTGTTCAGGACCCTCCTGGAAAATAGAATTTTACTGTTTGTTCAGGACCCTCCTGAAAAATGGGATTTTACTTTCTGTTCAGGACCCTCCTGAAAAATGGGACTTTACTTTCTGTTCAGGACCCTCCTGAAAAATGGAATTTTACCTTATGTTCAGGACCCTCCTGAAAAATGGGATTTTACTTTATGTTCAGGACCCTCCTGAAAAATGGGATGTTACTTTATGTTCAGGACCCTCCTGAAAAATGGGATGTTACTTTATGTTCAGGACCCTCCTGAAAAATGGGATGTTACTTTATGTTCAGGACCCTCCTGAAAAATGGGATTTTACTTTATGTTCAGGACCCTCCTGAAAAATGGGATGTTACTTTATGTTCAGGACCCTCCTGAAAAATGGGATTTTACTTTATGTTCAGGACCCTCCTGGGAAATGGGAATTTACTTTCTGTTCAGGACCCTCCTGGAAAATGGGATGTTACTTTATGTTCAGGACCCTCCTGAAAAATGGGATTTTACTTTATGTTCAGGACCCTCCTGGAAAATGGGATTTTACCTTATGTTCAGGACCCTCCTGAAAAATGGGATTCTACTTTCTGTTCAGGACCCCCTTGAAAAATGGGATTTTACTTTCTGCTCAGGTCCTTTCTGAAAAATGGGACTTTACCTTCTGTTCAGGATTCTCCTGGAAAATGAAACTTTACTTTCTGTTCAGGACCCTCCTGAAAAATGGGACAGCGCTTTCAAAAATGAAATATTACTTTACTATAATTTTTGTTCGGGATAATTTTTGTTCTAGTTTTAATTTTGGGTTTCAGAAGCCCGCCTGAAGAATAGGGTGAAGAAACGAAAAGTCAAGCAACAAAGCGAAGCAAATGAAAATTCAAGCAACAAAGTGATGAAATAGCAAGTCAGGAGCCCGCCTGGAGAATAGGGTGAAGAAACAAAAACTCAAGCAACAAAGCGAAGCAATTGAAAGCCAAGCAACAAGTTAAAAGAAATTGCAAGTCAGGAGCCCACCTGAAGAATAGGGTGATAAAAGTCGAGTCAAGAGCCAACAGAAGCTGTATAGGTAGGATTTTGTAATTTCATTTATGTTTAATTTGTAATTTTTATTTTTTGATGTAATGACAGAGCCGCGGACCGAATCCTCGGTGGAACCTCACTCGACTCTCCAACTCAGTATAGTCCACTTCTTTTCCAACCCTTTGAGATACTTGTGATTTCCTCATGACTTGGGTAGATAGGGTGTCCGACAGGAGTCGATTGTTCTTCTTTCTTTTACTCCTCTCTTTGAATAATGATCGGGACAAAATTCGGTCTCGTTGTTTACTTCTTTGCCTAAAACACTGCGTGTTTACATTCAAAGGAGGCATGATGTAGACACCTAATTTCGTCCCTCCCTGATATCGTTTTTACCTATTTTTACCTTATCCTAACATGTACCCTCACCCGTGTGATAATCCCTCCACAAAATGACAAAAATAACAATCCTCTAACTAATTTTATTTTTATCCTAACAACCTATCCAATCAAAACAAGACACCTACCTACCCTACCCTAACAAACTCTACCCCACGTCACCCTACCCCAAACCCCTAACATATATGTACATATCCATACACGGATATAGATGAAAAAAAAGGATCAAAAATGGATTTTCCACTTTAAGAAAAGGAGGTGGGCCCACACACTATTAAAAAGGGGAATTCCCATTTTTCCATTCATTCACATCACTCTCAGAATATATATAAACAATATATACACCATAGGAGGCCATTTTTTGAGCATTGCCTTTGGCTTCTTCTTCATCCATCATCACTGCCATAAAAGCTCACAGCCAAGAGCTTCATTTTTACTCACTGGCACCTTCACTCACCAATGAGACACACACATAAACCTCACCATAAAACACGCACTAACACACAAAATCGCACACCCAGTGAGATTGAGAGTAGATCGAGAGAAAACTAGGTAGAGGAAGAGATTTGACAACGATAGAGAGAGAGAACAAAGCAGAAGGGAATGTGAGAGCTAGGGGAGTATCGTTATTTCGTTATTGTTCCGACGATAAACTCGTCGGAAGCGCGTCAAGACTGTCACAAATCCATTTAAACCCATCAGAATATGGCGCAACCGGTACGTTTCTGTTTGTTTATGGTCATCACTGAAGCTACGGGAGTCGCGGCGTCGTAAAGCAGTCAAGTGAATCTCGATTGTCTTTCGATTCCATTCGAAACTCATTAGGATCCTGTACGGATTTCTCTGGTTCTCACGATATTTAGCTCAGGTTTGTTAATTCTCATTTCGGTTTCTGGGACTTGGTTTTCGTTCGTATTGACCAACCTATTGAGATCAGTTTGAGTATCGAAGTCGAAGTTCGTCGCTGTTGGGGTTCCATTTGAAATTTCAATTCCGGGTTTTCTTTATTATCAACGAAAGTCGATATCGAAAGGTCCATTTCTGATCCCTTTTAGTAATTTTTTTAATTTTGATATGTGGTGTGGTGAATTGATATTGTGTGAATCTTTCTCTATTGGATTTGGTGTTGTCTGAATCACAGAAGTTGGTTAATCGATCACTTAATTTGCGTGTTGGTTAATGTTCGATACCAAGTTAAAAATTGATTTGGTAGTTGAAGATTTATTGGTTTTGGTTGGGATGGAAACTCGACAGAAGTGAATATTAACTCGGATTGATTAATTAGTTTGTTTGATTTGAATCGGATATTAATGTTGTTAAATTAGGGTTGATTCTGATTCATAGATGTTACTAAACGCAATAGTATCATGATAGAATGTGGTTTGGGTAGGCAAAGTTAGGATTAAATGTTTTGTTGAATGTTTGAAATTTTGTTGAGTGATTGAAGTTCTATTGAATAGTTTGGTTTTCTCGTACTGAAAAAAAAATGTATATACTTAGCCGAGGAATGCCCCGAGGCCTTATGTACTTATTCGCCGGGAAATGCCCCGAGGTATCTTGTACGTAAAGGAGGTTCGTGATGAAGGCCCAAGGCATCGGGTAAAGCATTGGAGCTTAGTTTAGGATTAGCGTAGGTTTACTTTCAGTACCTTTTTTATTTTGGGTTGTAGTAATTGGACTGGACATTATATTTTGGATTATTTTGTTTTTGTCAAACCACGAGATCGAGGGGTGCCTAACACCTTCCCCTCGGTCAACAGAATTCCTTAACCGGAATCTCTGTTCGCAAACCAGTATTAAAGAGTCAAAATCGTTTCGAAAAGGATTTTCCAAAGGTGACTTGACACACCGGATTATGCCAAGTGGTGACTCTGAATAAGAAAAAATAATGTAAATAATTCTTTTTTTCGAAATAAATTTTTCATTTTTCTGTCACTTAACAATAAAACCCTTTTGAACTTAAAATTCTCTCTTTTGGAGTCGAAAAAGGGGTGTGACAACGTCTTCTTTATATGGTCCTAAAAAATCAATCATTATTGGATAACCCGAGTTCACTAAATAATATTTCTACATCAATATAAGAAAATAATTAATTAATATAAAAATAATATAATGTATAAAATAATACAAAACATGATATTTAAATCACTAACTTGGTGGTGGATGAGGAAAATTAAGATCCTATCTTTTAAGAGCTTGATCAAATATCCTAGCATCATGTGCAGTACCTTCCCATCCAGGCTATACAAATGTGAAACACATATCCCAATCACATACCGTCATAACATTTTGAGAAGTGAAACCTTTTCTACCAATGTATTTAATTTGATCCTTCGAAGGGACAATACATGATACATGTGTTCCATCTATAACTTCAATGAAATTTTTATGATATGGCCAATGCCTTTTATCTTCTTTTAGTTTAGGATGTATATCATAAAAGATTGAATCTTTTGATTTAATATGTCCATAGCCAATTTCAAACATGCAAATAAAACATGATGAAAATATCTACTACCAATTTCTCCCGAATGTTGAAACCTTTCCTGGATCATTCGATTTCCAACACCATAACCTACTATCATTAAAAACATAGGAATCATCTCCTCGATGGACATATTTCTTGTTGCTTTCAAGCCATATTGTTCATTTAAAGTCTTGCACAACTCAAGAAAAATATGTTTTCCCATTTTAAATACTTCTTAACATCGTCGATCATGTCCTTCTTTAATGAAATAAAAAACTGTATGAAGATCTGCATGGAACCTTTAAGCAAAACTTCATGAAATATTATGTTGCTAAAGTGATGCAGGAAATTGCCGCATCAAAGAAAACATTATTATCATTATTTTTAATTAAAACTTCTTCATCAGATACATCATCATCAGACGTATCACAATTATTTCTAACCAGTGACATATCTTTAATAAATAAATAAATATTATTAAATTTAATTATGTAAGATTGACAATTTATTTATTGCTCATAGAATAATAGTGTAAATTATTCAAATATAAAAACTTTATAGCTAAAAGAAACTCAATTAAAAGAAAAAAAACATCATATATTTTAAAAGCAAATCATAATAAATAACATCATAAATTTAATCCTTATAAAGCACGATCTTCCTTTCCAACCATTGCAATTGCAATTCTGCATCTTTTTGTGCTAAGAACATTTCTCTAATTGATTGTTTGACAAGTAAATCACTTTTTTTCCACCATAAATCACTACCAACAATCATACCATGCAAATTGCAAATTATAATCATTACACTCTTAATACTAAATAAAGTTTCTCCTGACTCCGTTGAAGTGCTTGATTCAATGACGTCAACAATTCTCTCCATTGATGAACTAATTTTCTGACTAGGATTAATTTTTTTCGTTATTGTTGATGCCTTTTTTTTTCTTCTAGTATGACTTTCACTGTTACTTTTTTTTTCCAGCTTCAATTAATTCTTCTAAATCATCAATAGTTACAAATTCTTCATTATTTATTGGAGTGTTAATCTCAAATGGTTGCTCAAATTGAAACTATCTACTCCCTTGTATACCATCTGATAAAACTCCAGATGATGCTACCCACGCATGTTCTCCAGTAGCAATAATATCCTTAAAACATATCTCTATTTGAGTTAGATATTGTAAGCCTTTTTCTTTAAATTTCTCTACATCTGAATTTTCCTACAATGATGAGAAGAAATAAGATATGTTATTAGTGATCAAAATAACATAATAACTTATCAAGTTTAAGTGAATAATATGTAATAAGATTAGAAGTACCTTTATTTTTCTATCCTACCATTCGACGCTCGCTTGAATGATTTTATTCTCGCTATCCCATCCTAAATCAGTTTCCTTTCCAACTAAAGCATCCCATCCTTTTCAAATGGTTTTAAAATTATCCCATTTATTCTTCAATTTGACTAACATCATCATCAATGATATTTTTAATTTTTTTTTAAAAAAATACGTGAAAATAAAATAACAATATATAAATCATAAAGAATTATGACATAAATATGAAATGTAAAATTTTAAAAATCAAACGTTAATTAATTAATAAGGAATATATATATATATATATATATATATATATATATATATATATATATATATATATATATATATATATATATTGTGTGTGTGTGTGATAGAGATACTTTTGTCATAATAAAATAATTTTTTGTTCTTTTTTAAAAGCAAAAATTTTGCTTCTACTTATTTTTAAAAGCACTTTTATAAGTTTACCAAATACTCCTTTTTTTAAAAAAAAAAAATTTTCTCAAAATAAATACTTATTTTGGAAAATAAGCAATCCCAAACAGGCACTAATAAGAGCTTGTTTAGTTATTTTTATTATTTTATATATTATATGTAAATACATAGTAATCAATTATGATTAAGTATTGATAATCATAGTTTAAAAAAATGATACATGTCATTTATTTAGTGATTGAGTGTAAACACTCGATACTAGTAAATTTTTACCTACTTAAGTTTGTGTCTAAAACAAATCATTTATTTTTTTTTTAACCGATTTAAAAAAACATAATATAACTTTTAAAAGTAGTACATTCAAAAAAAAAAAATGAAAGAACAACTTGAGATCTCATGCTAAGGTAACAATGAATTATTTGAGACAGTAAAACTTGTGTCCCAATTTTTATCCTTTATTCATATTTTCCCCATTGATGATGCATACACAGTGGTACACCCATACAACTTCCAAACCCCAGAAAAAAAAAGAGAAGACAAAAAGCCATAATTAATCTCTCATTGCTTTGTGGACGTTTAATAAACCCATCATCATTAGTAATTATTTTTTATCATGAAAAAACTTATACTATCTTTTATCTCTAACTGACACTTGACATTAAAATAACTAAAAATATTTTTTTATTCATTTTTAAAAATATCAATTTTTTAATTAATAAAGAAAAATCAACCCATCCCCCATTCGGTCGTCTCATTCGTTATATCTCTATATTTTTCTTTTCTTCAGCATGCTTTTTTCTCCTTCTTGCTATTTTACGGTAAACTATATATATAGAGAGAGAAATTTCTATTGTCTTGTTATTTAAATGATATTTACGTGTAAAATATGTGATTTGTAATTCTAAAAGAAGTAAAATCATCTGGTACAATAGATAAAGATTATTTGATGATACTTAAAAAAAAAAGTACATCAATACGTATAACTTAAATTTATTTTTTATTAGTGGCGTTAAAAATGCCTAAAAGCTTACCCGCGTTAGATATTTACACTCAATCAATAAATAAATGACACGTATCATGTACTTTAACTCTGATTATTAATATTTAATCATAATTAATTACTATGTATTTGCATATAAGATATAAAAGAATATAATTATCTAAGCAAGCTCTTAATAGTATAACGCAATTGTTGGCCAATTTTAACAAAAAATTTCTTCTACCTAACTATCTTTTGTTACGTAAATTAGCCAACTTTCAATAATAACATTACTAAAAAATATTTACATTTATATACCCTTAACTGTTGAAAACTTCACATAATCCTATGCTTACTTCAAATTTAATTTCTATAATATATTTTATTTTGAGCTTCTGAAAAGAACACTTCACATTAATTTTATCGTTGTATCATTAACAAAATAAACTCAACTTAAATAAATTACGTATCCATTCCACTATGTCTTTGCCGCTAAATCTGAACTTCCGATTATGTTATGTGTGTGTTGCTTGAGATTTAAAAGAAAATGAAGAATTTGAGAATTCAATTACGGCAAGAAGATGTGAAGAAAATTAATTAGAAAAAAAAAAAAAAAGACATGTAGAAAACTAAAGAATAATAAATTTTTACTGATCCTAAGTTTTAAAGTTTATATCACCCTTATATTTTTGATGCATGCATATCACCCTTTTCCGAACTCACTAAGTTTTCTTTTATGTCAAATGGTATCACATAAATTCGGACAAAGAAAGTAACAGAAAAATCACCACCACCAAGATACTCAATATAATTCTATAAGTGAGATCAGAAAAAGGTGATATGTAGGCACCGAAAATATAATATTGAACTCTCATGTCAAAGTCAAGCCATAATTATACAAGGGACTAACTAACTAAAATTGTTGAATTCAAGAGACAAATTATAAAACCAAATGATACCCACGTTAAGCAAGAACCATCACAATCCTCATTATGACATTAATTCTAAATTGCATGCAATAGAGGGAATTGATTTGACATTGATGGATGGGTCTCCACCTTTGCCCTTGGGTAGTTGATACAACACTATTTAAGTCCACTTTCACTTGTTTTCCTATGCATTACAAACTAATTCACAAAGCTATACATATCCAACATTTGTTATTGTAAAATACACTTGTGTCTCATCTTTATTATGGACCATGACATGAATCTATCATCATACTTTCTTGTAACTATGGCCCTTGACTTTCATTTTCTATTAATCACTACTTTCTCCGTGAATTTTGAAAAAATTATTCCTTATAGTATTATTAGATCTAAAATAACACTTTTAGATAATTACATTAATAGAAATTTAATTACAAGTTATAGCAACTTATTAAAAGATATATTATTTTAATTATATTTTTAAAGTTCGTTTTTAATTATATAATTTAAAATCAATTTCATATTTATAGGGTTGTAATCAATATTTTCCTTAAATTGTGTATTGATAATTATGGTAAATATATGTTATATTTTATTTAAAAGATTACACACTTTTATCAGATAGCTTTATTAAAAGGGGATTACGTGTAAATCAAATTAATGTTCCGAAAAAGTATATGAATCACCTCTCTTTCCATTCAAATTCTCTAAAACTCAACCTCACCTCCCTCTTTCTCCATTATAATACTCAACCTTTCAAAACTTTATTGAAATTTGTGTCTCCATTAACTTACTCAGATAATATTCATATTCTTCCCTTGAAAATACAAGATTGACAAAAAGTGAGCTTCATATTATATTCATCTTCTTCGTTGAAAAAAGTGGATTTCATAGATAATATTCATCTTCTTTCCGAAAAAACACAAAATTGATCTATTTATTTTTTTCATTCTCTATTGTGAATCATGTATAAACCAAAATTCGATTCTACTCCTTCGCGTAGAAGTCCTAGAATAATTGAAAATAGTAGCCCCATTCATCTTTCTAGACCTTCTTTTGATTTAGGTTGTTTCACTCCTCCTTTATCGAAGCATAAAAAAAAGATTGTTGAAAGTGGATCTTACAACAAGAATCAAAATCAGTGCTTGCCCGATAAAGTTGAAGTTCCCTTTGTACATAAACCATCGAAGAAGTAAATTTTGAACAAAAAGATTATTATTCCTCGTGATAAGATGAATTATAAGAGAAAGAATATGGTTAGTGAACAAGTTCCTGACTCTAATTTTGAAGATGAGATTCCATTACTCAAACCAAAAATTCAAGTGTGGAGGCATACATAGACATAGATATTGTATTTTGATGTTTAGTTATTTGGTTATTACTGCATGTTTTCTTAAGATTTGTTGGTATGAACAAAGTTTAGTTTTTGTATTTAAGTAGTATTTATATAATGTTATGCTACTTTAACATTTGTTTCGCATTTTATATCGTTGAATGAAATTGATATGAACTAAGTTGCATCTAATGGTATTAAATTTGATATCAACTACATCAAACTGTACATTTCGATTATGCAATTAGCAACATTTGACATGAATATTGTATTTTCGATTCTGCAATTAGTAACATTTCGATTCTTTCAAATTATATTCTAAATATATGCATACATATATTACATGTCATACACACATATTTTGACCTTCATACCTATTTGAAATATTTTTCACATATATTAACATGCACAAGACATATACACAAACATATAGTGCTATACACAATTGAATGCCGTATGTACTTATATATTGTATGTATGTAAGTGCATGCATAGTGATACATAGAATATAAACTTAACACATGTCAAACAAATATTCGTCTCTTTCATTGCCGGTGGTGGAATAATTGTATGCTGAATGTATGTTATTTGTATATTCAATGTATCACTAGATATACAATAACATACACATGCAAAATGCAGGTAACCACATAATTATATGTGTTGTAAATATCATTCTTATATTTTTATTATATATATGTGATAAAGTAATTGTATGTTTTGTGTATGTGACTGGTGTGTTTACTGTGTTTACTTCAAAAATCAATTAACTATGAATATTTTACTTACGTCACTCAACCTATTTAATTCATTAATTTTTAATTAAAATTTGCTAACATGAAATTTTATTTAAAACCAAAATTCTAAAAAAATTAAAAGATCATTTGAACCATATTATTACATATTCTCGTGTTTACTTTATAACCAGCTGAAATTTTAAAATATCCTAAATAGTTTATATCAGTTCATTTATAATGTTAATATTAATTTTAAAGATTTTCAGAATCATATTCATTTAGCTGATTAGATTTAACTACCTTTCAACATGATACTTATTTATGAAATTGATTTTTCAATCATAAGTTGAGTAACCATTTAAGTTATTAACTCCTTATTTGATCACAAACCCTCAATACTACAAACAAAATGAAATTAAAAAAGCTTATTGAGAAGCTTATTGAGAAACTTCTTGCAATTCCAGGGGATTGGACTAAGATTTTCATTCAATTTGAATCGTTATAAAACATTGAGTGTCACTTTAATTTGTGCAACTTAAATTTCTGTTATTTATGTACATATAACTAAAGTTGTTTAACAAGAATAAACGAAAAATTAATAAAAACTGAAATTTCGTAACTTGAGAACAGAATCCTTTGAATTATACGTTTAAGATCTTTATTAATTATATGAAAATCGTTTAATGAGATATTTAAGGTGATGAACATATCTAACAATAACTGACATCCCTTTTTTGGGTAGAAGAATCTTTTTTTTTCCATATATATAATTGGTATTTTTTTATTTATTAAAAGGGGAAAAATGTTTTTACTTCATTATTTTTTTATAAGATTTGCTACAACTTGATAAAATGAAAGTTATGTTATAAGTTGTAATTTCCTATCTAAGGAATGGTATATACAACTTGAATTTTCCACTGTCTTTTAAGAGAAATGGCCACTAAAATTTTACCTCAACATTTCTGATGTTTAATCTTAGATTTTATTTAGAAAATAAGTTATTACTGTTGAGAATAAAGAAACATGAAAAAAAAATCTTTTCTCTATATATATTAAAAGTCATAAACAAAAGTGAGAACATATTTTTTGAATAATGGATAAATAAAACTGAAGAAATAAAGTATTTCTTTTGTAAATGCTAGTATATGTCTTTCCAAGATAACGGTGAATCTTTTCTTGTCACTTTTGCCCTTTAAGTTTTCAAAGTATACTTTTTCTTCTTTTTTCCTTTTGCCTTTTTGCTTAGGTGGAGGAAATGATGCACCTTTTTATCTAATAGAAACTTTTGGCAAAGTGGTCTTTTTATCCTCTTATGTTTGTCTAGTTTAAAATTGATTTAGATTCTTAATCTAGTTATTAAGATATTATCCAAGTCTTTCTTTTTAGGTAAAAAGAAGCTATCAATACTGTCACAAATCTGGATAACTTTCGAATAGTGCAAACTTCAAAGGTAAATCTTTGGGCAAAGATTAAATAAGCATCATTGCACATGATATGTACTTTCACCTCACAAATTAAAGGAATGCACATGATGCATTAAAACAGCAACAAATTGATAGTAGTACATTTACTTTCGACATTAGCCCTACAAAGAAAGTAAACATGAGCACAACGATAATAGCATACCTAATATAATTCCACAAAATTGGGTCTGGAGGAGGGTAGAATGTACGCATACCTCACCACTACCTTAGAGGTATATAAGTTGTTTCTGATAGATCCTTGGTTCAAGAAAAAAATAGTTCAAAGTAAACATTACGATTGAAACAAATTGTTAGAAACACACTAGCATCTCCAACAAGTATAGATGTAGGTGGGCAAGAACACAAAACAAATAAAATATATGTAGTTTTTTATACAATCTCCATACAGAGATACGAATTCCTTTGCAAAAATTAGGCCTTTTATTATGAGGCAACACTATATATATTGTCTTTCACTTTAGGACTTGGGCAGAAGAAACTTGAGCATCACTCTCTTTCTTCTTCCTGTTCTTTTTTTTGTCTGGATTGCTGAAGGTGGACAATTACATAATTTGTTATATATCTTTATCAACAATATACTATCATGTCACTTATCTATGAAACAAATTATCAATAATAATAATAACATTACAAAGTAATACTAGTAAACAGGAGAAATGAGTCAAACTTTATAGAAACATGGAATATGTGATATTATAAACTGGTGCAATAAATTATTATACTGTCAATGATAACTGAATAATAATACTTTCACCTGCCTCATTATTAAATTCCCTGAGACCTTCAAATTTGCTCACCTGTAGACGCAAGGATGCCCGAGTCAGCACCTATACATATTGGCATTGACAATAGCAGCACCAACAAAATAACTCCAAAAGCATATACGTCTGATTTGAAGGAAGGCAGTGGTTTCTTCGACGCAGCCAACTCAGGGGCACGATAACCCAACACTCCTGCATCCAGAATCTGTTCTATTTTGCCGGCTTGTGTCATGAGACGGTGAAGGCAGTAATCCGCAACTCTTGCATTAAGGTCAGGCCCATCCAACAAGATGTTGGTTGCTTTAAGATTTCCATGTGGAACCTCACGGTCAAAATGAAGGTGGTTCAAACCACGTTCAACATCAACTGATATTTTGAGTCTTTGAGACCAGGCTAGTGGTGGACCTTTTTTATCAGGTCGATCTACAAATATGCAGCATATTAGAGAAGTATGACCACACAAACAAATATCGATAGTCACATGAGTAGAAAGTACGTCATTTTGTAGGATTTATAGAAAAATGTACCACGTTCTAGCTGATTTCCAGTAAAGTAAATCGTGATAACAAAAGCCAAACATCACATTTTTCAGATCCATTAAGAACTCAAACATCTGCAACTTCAGCTACGAGAAAAATAAGTACCATACTGCAAATCCATCGCAGCTGGTGAAGTGACAATCACATAGAGCATTGGTATAGTACTACTTGGTGTGAAAATTACGTGAACAAGAGGTAGAAATGCACAATATTTTTGATGTGTGGTATATTAGCATTACTACTTGGTGTGGGAATTGTATAAACCAAGTAGAGATATGCACAATCTATTGGGTTCTAGATGTGCTAAAGTATATTACCACACCAAACCAAATACTCAAAGTTAACAGGTAAAATCTCGCCACAGGATCCACAAAGCAATGTTGAAGTGCTCAACTAAAATGTGCATGGGAAAAACATGTGAACCATAAGAATTGTGAGATATCACACAATCAGAATTCCTCGTATAAAACATGAGTCGGTAAACTAAATAAAAGTGACTAGATTAAAGAGTAGGGTGACAAAGCCACCAAAACATGGCATGCGAGTTTAGAGCTAGCACATGAAGCTTACCATAGAGGAAACTTGCAAGACTTCCAGGAGATACATAATCCGAAAGAATGAGCTTCTCAGGCTGTGGAGGACCCCAGTAGTAACCTCTGAATCCTACTACATTAGGATGCATAATATTGGCAAAAGTTTTAGCCTCCTTCGCAAAATCCTTTCTCTGCTTCGCCACTCCTTCTCTCAACCATTTCACAGTCAAGAGCAACCCATTCTCTAGTGTTGCCCTGTAAGATGTACCATGTCTGTTTCTACCTAGGACTTCAGCCGGAGCCCTGGAAAGTTCCGCAGGTGTAAATGAGATTGTATCATCAAGGAAATACAGTTCTCCATCCAGACGATCTGGATACCTCACATCCAATCTTGCAAAATTTTCAGCAGCATATGATTCTCCAGACTCTGGCTACCAAGAGAAATGGCTACCTTTTGAAGGGGAGAAACCAGTTATAGCAACCATTTTCTCATCTGGACTAATCATTTCTAATGATCCTTTTCATGAAGTCATAAGATCTTCGGCTGAAACAACTACACCATCGGTCCCCTTCCTATTGCTAAAGCCAGAAGGATATGATGGGGCTTGGCGATGAACATCATTTTCAGTAACATGAGGATGAGGCCTCCTTGATGATGCTCGTCTATAATAAATGAAAATGGTCAGCAAGATCAAAATAATAAGAGCAATTACACAAGAAACTATTATTACCACCTTGATGATGGTTTTAAGCGACCTGCTTTTCTGGTTTTGTGTGAAGCTTGGCCAGATCCTGGGGGAGGATTTGGAAATTGAAGTCCAGATTTACAGGGTAGAAAGATGATAAAGGAAATTTTCTCAAATTTTCAGGGACAACACCAGATAAGTCATTGAGTGATGCATCGAAGCTTTGGAGGCCATCAGGCAGGTTCTTTGGCAGTGGACCAGTAAAATGATTCTGTGAAATGTCTAGAGAAGTAAGAGAACTAACTTGACCAATCGACATAGGAAGAGGTCCACAGAAATCATTTCCAGCTATATCAAATACTTGAAGCGCGGTCAATGAACCAAAACCATCAGGAAAAGAACCATCAAGCTGATTATGAGAAAGATCAAGAACGTGGAGGTTGGGTGTAGCAGAGGGGGCAGGAAAATCAATATTTCCAACAAGTGCATTGTTTTGTAGGAGAAGTTCTTCAATAGTGGGTAATGTTAGCAGAGAAGTGAGGAGAGGTCCATCCATCTGGTTGAAACTAAGATCAAGGACTGTGATTGATAAAAAAATGGACCTTGGGCCTAACTCAACCTCAAAAGCTAGCTCATGAGGGGAGGATTGCCAAGACCATATAAGGAGACCAAGGACCCTTTAACCAACCGATGTGGGACTCCAACAGTGATTTTATAGAAACATTGAATATGTGATTTTATATAGTAAATGAATTGACATCAAGGGTAATTTTGAGAGTCTCGACACTCGATGCCTAAAGGTAGGAGTGTAGAGAGCTAAACGTGGAGTGTCTATAAGGTTTCCTTTATATATTAAGAAAAAGAATGTATGCATATAACTTGTTCTGCCACTTGTATGTAAAATGAAGTTTCATCTTTCCAAATATGTTTTGCTTGCAGTGGAGAAATTTTGTTGAGATTTGATGCATTGTTTGAAGTGGTATAAAATTCCATTTATAAACTGGTGGAGTAAATTGAAGGGGAGCCTTGGAGTAACTGGTAAAGTTGTTGTCATGTGACCAGGAGATCACGGGTTCAAGCCTTGGAAACAGCCTCGGGCAGAAATGCAAGGTAAGGCTGCGTATGATACACCCTTGTGGTGGGGCCCTTCCCCGGACACCGCGCATAGCGGTAGCTTTAGTGCACCAGGCTGCCCTTTTTAAACTGGTGGAGTAAATTATTGTAATGTCAATGATAACTGAATAATAATACCTTCACCTGCCTCATTACCAAATTCCCCGACGCCTTCAAATTTCCTACCTGTACACGCAAGGATGCCCGAGTCAGCACCTATACACATTAGCATCAACAATAGAATCAACAGAGTACACAATGAGAGTGCAATGTCGGAAAGGGCTTAAGCGTGTCCTTAAATGAGAATCATGCCAGAGAAATTTCAAGCACAGGATAAGAATTTTTCAGCTTTTGTTTCTGGTGCAAATGTTGGATACAACAGCTCAGTCTTGTACAAAGTAGTCTTCAACAATAATTTTTGATAAAGGAAGCTCATTTGCTAATGAAAACTTATTTCACTTTATGGGATCATCACTACCATCGCTTGCTGCCCGTTCAGTTGAGATAAACTGAGAGCTTTAGATAGCTAAATTTCTAAATCCTTGAAAAGAGTACGACAATCGGAAGGACAAAGAAGGCACGAAATGACCTCAACATTTATCTCTCAAAATCAGTATGGATTGTTCTAGCAACTTGAGGAACCTCTGTCTGCTTCAGATTTGCTAACACTTAATTCGTGTTAAGAGAAGTTAATAGTTATGATGACCTTGAAACCACAAAGTAGGAGAAGACATTGGACAGCGAATTAAGTTACATATGTAAGGCACTCCCCTTCTGAGATCTTTAAAAGAAATAAAGAGAGGAGCAGGAAGGAGTGGGGAGGACTTGACTCCTAACACAACTAAATAAACAGTATACATTTTATTGGACGCATCCCACACATTTAAACTGGCATAACCTTGAGTGTTGGAGGAAATGAGATAATTGATGTCACAAAGTTAATGAAAATCCAGTTTTTATGATTTTGGATAGGGCACTGAAATATGGTAGATCAACGTTAACTATAATCAATGGCAAATTGTTGGTTACATATTTAATGTGGGTGTATATATATCAAAGCAAGTATAAAGTAGAAGTTAAACACAAATAGATGATTTTATCACCAAATAATCATGCATAAGTACTTGGCATATGAAATTATTGCAGGAAAATCATTCATATTATTCTCGTATTATCTAAGAGTTACACTACTTGATATTTAGTATGCTACTTGAATGAAAAAATATGAAGCCTTAAATGGCTGGTGTTCATTTGGCGTTCCTTCTATGCTTGTATCGCTCTGTCTAGACAGCATGGAGGGAAGTGTGCAGTAATCATCGCTAGAAAGAAATTCTTTTAGCCATCATAAATGACTTGAAGTGCAGTAAATACAGGCCAGTAGACTTATATGAATTTAGGGCAATGAACTCACTTACAGAAATTTAGGGCAATGAATGTGCTACAATAGGGGGGACATAGGGTCGTGATCCAGCGAGGGTTAGCTAACATATAGAAATAGTATTACATAATGCAAACAACGAAGGAAATGAAAAGGCGGTGGTCTCCTTGAGTAGTACACCTCATACTCGTCTTTGCCCACGGAAAATACTGGTCATGACTTCTCAAGTGAAAATGAGAGTGAAACAAAGTAAAGGTATCAGAGAAAGGGATGTACAGTGGATACTAGAAAGTGAATGTACAGCGTACACAATGTTCCTCCCTCATCATCTACTGACCTTTTTAGCGGGAGAAAACATAATCTCTTTTTCCAATTTTCCAAAACAAAATAAAGGATCCACCCAGAGAGAAAGAGAGAAAATAAGAAACGAAAAACAAGAAGTACAGTTTTATAAGAGTTCATAATGTAGCATCATGTCGTAAAAGCATAAAAATATCAAAGTTTGAGGCTGGCAGAAGTGTGAACATAATCTCTTTTTCTTCAAAAGTGGACATTCTTTGTATCTAAAACATTACGCTAGCGCAACATATGTTTCTGCTGCTTGAAAGTGAGGTACAATTCTGAATTATTCACCTCTTTTAATCTAAGGAGAAAGTTCACTTCTTAGTCACTAAATATGCAGATACTAGCAAAAATTTTGTTTCAAACTTTTTAAAGAATAGCTTCAAAGATGACAGTCCAAAGAACAACGGGTAGCAACCAACTTCACATGAGCATAAGGAAACAGTAAATTGTTGCACACGTTGATGTTTTGCTAGTACTTGAAATAATCTCTTTGTTTCTTTAACAGAAAAAGATTCACTTTTGGACGCACAAAACAGAAAGACAGAGATGCCTTTTGCCCCAAATTTTTCCTTGTACTTTAATAGTCTGGTTTGAATTCAGGCACGTAAAAACAGCAACATCATGTAATGTGATAGTGGTCCTCCAAACTCTTAGGTGTAAAGTATGCATCTTCAGATGCCACCTCTCAACAAGTGCAGTAATAAAAGCATGGGCCAATTGTATACATCCTACTTGATGGACCCCAAAATCCTACATCTATAAATATTTTTCGGACACGTCAATGAACAGGACGATAATAAACCAAATTCCAGAAATTATCATCTAATTGTCTACACAAAATAGACTTTGCACTTTACCATCCCATACGTCCTTTGACCTATGATGGTTGACTTGTCTGTAAGCTATGGCCTAATGGCCCTGGATATAGTTGTATCAACCTCTGATGCTCCATGCGACTTAAGTGTGTGTATGTGTGTGTGTTTATAAAAGCAATCGCGTTAGGTTACTTAACTTGTTATATTGATAAATCATGTCAAGCAACGGATCATCAATCAATGACCAATAGATATATACCTGAAATAACCAAGATCTACTTTATATAAAGGGAAGAACATGTTGTTTTTCGGGTACACAAAATCTGTATTTTCGCAACACTACTTCAACACAAGTTCAAGAATAAATCAAGAACACTTATGAAGTTGTCCAACACCTTCAACACAAGATCAAAATGATCTTTCAAAGAAGTATGTTTTCAGTTTCTTAAAGAAAAATCGATGAAGCAGAAAAAAGTCAAGTCCTCCGAATTCACGGAGTGTTCTTAAGGAAATAATTTTCCTCCCAAGATAAAATGGCTTCACAACCAGAATGTAGCGGTACCTTAAACTTTCTGGTTTTCTTCGAACTCACTCAACGGGAGATGATCACACAGAGTTTTTAGAAGCAAGAGAATATTTTTCTTATGCAGAAATTTTTCATATTAAACCTGTGGAAAAATGCAGGTTGATATAGCCATAAATTGCCCCTTCCGAAAGGTGGCAATGGTTCATCCGAAAAGGTGTATCCTTTGGAAGAGTCATGTCTGTTCATTCGAAACATTGTGTCTTTTTTTTTAACAGACACAACTATCCGAACAGTCACTCCTTTTCCAAAACAATGTGTCTTCTCCTCAAAGGGTTGTGTCCCTTCATTTTCTATTTACACCAATTGAACCCAACAATCCCCCACATGAATGAGGAATGACTATTCTTTGTAAAACTTTACGGACAAATATGTGATTATCAAGCAAAGACTGATTGCATCTGGATAAGTGAGTTTTCCTTTGAACTTTCCGTAGTGAACATGCATCGGATGCACTCGGTCAATTGGTAGATTTGATATCTTTGAACCGTCGAGCGTTAATGTACACCTGGACAACACATGTTACACAACCAGCCTTTTACCGTTTATGGTTCTCACGGGTTTGTTCGTTTCAGTCATGAACACGTTACGGTCTCATGAGAACTTAGAGAATAGGCCTTTACTAACATTCTCCTTGAAGCGGCTTCGACTTCGCCCTCACATAGGTGATTTCTAAACGTTCAATCCTGTAGATTAAACTATTTGGTCAAATCTGCCAAATTTAGATAATCATTAAAAACTTCACACCATAAGTCTTGTCCTTGTTTACTAAACATTGTCTACATCATGAGAATGGGTTGGGTAAATTAACAATGTTGAACCTGTCAGACATAACTTTGTTTGATTTCCTTGAACCTAGCTCTTGGGATCTCTAGTCTGCTAGGTAGAGTTACCGCCATGCTGACTTGTCCTAGGCAGTAAACCTATTCCCTTGGATGTCCTCTCAACTCCTTCTCTAGACGGGCCTTTTTAAGTGGATTCAACACATTATCCTTTGACTTTACATAGTCAACAGTGATAATTCCACTAGAGAGAAATTCTCTAATGGTATTATGTCACCGTCTTATGTGACAAGATTTACCGTTGTACATCATGCTCCCTTGCCTACCTATTGCCGCTTGGCTACCA
Source organism: Capsicum baccatum var. pendulum (assembly GCA_030864225.1). Lineage (NCBI taxonomy): Eukaryota > Viridiplantae > Streptophyta > Magnoliopsida > Solanales > Solanaceae > Capsicum > Capsicum baccatum. The sequence goes on along the minus strand of CM061551.1, from coordinate 132,445,597 downwards.
CAGTGTATACATACTGGTGCCACTGGTTTGAGCCAATAAGGATTATCTTTCAAGAAATTCCGGAGCCATTCTGCTTCTTCACCGCTTTATCTAATGAGATAAATTTTGATTTCATTGTAGAGCGAGCAATACATGTCTGCTTAGATGATTTCCAAGAGACCGCTCCTCCACCGATAGTAAATACATATCCACTCGTAGATTTTACTTCATTCGATCCGATGATCCAATTTGTATCACTATATCCTTCAAGTATCGCGGGATATTTATTATAATGCAAAGCATAGTATTGAGTGTATTTAAGATACCCCAAAATTCTTTTCATTGCCATCCAATGAGTTTTATTTGGATTACTCGTGTACCGACTCAACTTACTAATAGCACATGCTATGTTTGGTCGTGTACAATTCATGATATACATTAAACTTCCCAACACTCTTGCGTACTATGAGTCACTTTCACCTTCATTCTTTTGAAGTGCAAAGCTCACGTCCAATAGAGTCTTGGCAATACCAAATTTCAAATACTTGAATTTGTCAAGTACCCTTTTAATGTAATGAGACTGTGACAATGCCAACCCTTATGATTTTTTATTCCTAAGATCACATCCATAACTCCAAGGTCTTTCATATCAAACTTGCTCTCGAGCAGTCGTTTCGTAGCATTTATGTCAGAAATGTCTCTATCGATGATCAACATATCATCAACATACGAACAAACAATGACTTGGTGATTTGGAGTGTCTTTGATGTAAACACATTTATCACATTCATTTATCTTGAATCCGTTTGCCAACATGGTTTGGTCGAACTTCGCATGCCATTGTTTAGGTGCTTGTTTTACACCATAAAGTGACTTAACAAGTTTACACACCTTATTTTCTTTTTCTGGAACCACAAAACCCTCAGGCTATTCCATGCAAATTTCTTCCTTCAATTCTCCATTCAAGAATGCTGTTTTCACATCCATTTGATGGATTTCAAGATCATATACCGCCACCAAGGCAATTAACATCCGAATTGAAGTTATCCTCGTTACAGGCGAGTATGTATCAAAGTAATCAAGGCCTTCCTTTTGTTTAAAGCCTTTTAAAACAAGTCTTGCCTTGTATTTGACAATACTACCATCAACTTTCATTTTCCTTTTTAAGATCTATTTAGAACCTAAAGGTTTATTTCCTGGAGGAAGATCAACCAACTACCACGTATGGTTGCTTAAGATTGAATCAATCTCACTATTGAGTGCCTCTTTTCAAAAGAATGAGTCTGACAACGACATCGCTTCCTTAAACGTTTGAGGCTTATTTTCTAAGATAAATGTTACCAAAACCGATCCAAACGAAGTTGACTTTCTTTGACATGTACTACGTCTTGGATTCTCATCATTATGTACATCCTCACTCGGTTCATCTCGAGGTTGTTTAGACCCCCCACTAGACTGTTCATGTCTAGTTTTATATAGATAAATGTGTTCAAAGAATTCAGCATTATCTGATTTAATTACCGTATTTTCATTTATATCCGGATGTTCGGATTTATGAACCAAAAACCGACATGCTATACTACTTTTAGCATATCCTATGAACACGCAGTCCACCGTCTTAGGTCCTATCCTTACTCTTTTAGGCATAGGAACTTGGACCTTTGCTAGAAATCCCCATACTTTGAAATATTTCAAGTTGAGTTTCCTTCCTTTTCTTTTTTTATATTGAATTGATTGTGTCTTATTATGGGAAATTCTATTGAGTATTCGGTTAGCTGTAAGGATAGCTTCCCCCACAAGTTTTATGGTAAACCTGAACTTATTAGCAAGGCATTCATCATTTCCTTCAAGGTTCAATTTTTCCTTTCCGCAATACCATTAGAATGAGGAATACAGGGCCGTAGTTTGATGGACAATTCCATTCTCTACACATATTTGCGCAAAGGGAGATGCATATTCTCCGCTCCTATCACTTCTTATCGTTTTGATCTTTTTCTCTAGCTGATTTTCAACTTCTGTTTTATATTGCCAAAGCACATCTATTATTTCATCCTTATTGTTTAGCAAATAGACATAACAGTATCTAGTGCAATCGTCAATAAAATTTATAAAATACTTTTTCTCACCACGAGATGTAGTTGACTTCATATCACAAATATATGTGTAGATTAAGTCTAAGGGATTTGAATTCCTTTCAACGGACTTATACGGATGCTTAACATACATTGATTCCGCACACATTTGACATTTTGATTTATTGCACCCAAAGTTTGGTAGTAGGAACATGGAGAACATTGTTGAGAGTCAACACCTTGCCGGAAGTCACTTTTAGAAACATCTTCCCACTTCCTTCAACCTTGGTTGTTGTATTATTTTCTATGAAGATCACTTCTTTGGGACCAACGGAATCATAAGTAGCGAAAGCTTCTTTGTCCGCTCACACAAGTGGCTCTTAAATTAAACCACCATTTATTGAATATCCAACTAGATTGCTTTCAGTGATCATATCACATAGATTGTCAATCTTTCTAGTTATTTCCAACATGTTTATCTAATCTCTTTTCTTGTCCAGAAGATTTCTTCATCTTCTTATTATTTGGAGCATCATCTTAACAGGATTTGCAACCATCATTGATGATTTTTTTTCATTCAACTTATTATCCTCGTCTATCTTGAAATGACTCATAAGATTTTTCAAATCAGACAATTGATTTTCGATCATTATTATTATTTTAAGAGTACTTGAGAACATTTGCGTTGCAAGTTTGGCCAGTCAAAATGACATCATTTGCTGCCATTCTTTGAAATTCAGACCAAAATATTTTTCTATTTCTCCGTCGTTTTCATTGCTAAAGCAATACCTGTGAACATCATTGATGATTTTTTTCATTCAACTTATTATCCTCGTCTATCTTGAAATGACTCATAAGATTTTTCAAATCAGACAATTGATTTTTGATCATTATTATTATTTTAAGAGTACTTGTGAACACTTGTGTTGCAAGTTTGGCCAGTCAAAATGACATCATTTGCTGCCATTCTTTGAAATTCACACCAAAATATTTTTCTATTTCTCCGTCGTTTTCATTGCTAAAGCAATAACTGAACGACTTAATGATGCAACATTGGTAGTCATTGGGACAACACCATTCACAACCAAATCAATTTATTGTTCAGTTTCATTCTTCATTTTCTTGTCAATCTTTGACATACTCTTTAGTATTTCAGAATACTAACAATAAAGAATTTAGTCTTTAACCAACTTGTTTCTAGTCAATGATGAAGTTTTTATATCTTCAAATCATCAACCAAATGAACTACGAAACATGAAGTTTTTATGACTTCAAATCATAATCAAATTCAAACAGAGTGAAATCCCACAGATTTTAAATTCCAGAAACCAAAATAGAGATCTTAACGAATCAGTGAAGTTTTTATATTCTTCGAACCAAATTCTCATATTGACTTCTCAATGAAGTTTTTATATTCTTCTAATCGTGGGAGTAGAAATCAAAAGATTTTAGTCTCCACAAAATCAGACCCAATATAGATTAACCAAATACTTTATTTATAAATAGCGATAATTTTTTTTTCTTTCACCAAACAAGCACAAAAATAAATATTTTTATACTTTCCTTAATGTTTTTGTTTTTCTCAATTTTGATAAAATCTGTATTTTTCAATAATAACTTCAAACACATGTTCAAATTAAGTAATTAACATATGAACAATCAAATGAAGTTTTAACTCTGTATTTACAACTTTGAACTTTTAACAATAAGTACAACCCAACTTATGAACATCAACAAAATGAAGTCCAAACTATTTTCTGGAAAATAGCAAAACCAAATGTTAAGAATTTCAACACAAGTTCAATCAACTTATGAACAATCAAAATGAAGTTTCAAGAACTTCAAACACAAGTTCAAAAAGTTGAAGAAGTATCAATATGAAGTTCAACTATTTACTGAAAATCCAGTAAACGAAAAAATACAAATTAGTAACTTATTTCCTTAAGATTGTTGTTTTTCGGGTACACAAAATCTATATTTTCGCAACACTACTTCAACACAAGTTCAAGAATAAATCAAGAACACTTATGAAGTTTTCCAACACCCTCAACACAAGATCAAAATGATCTTTCAAAGAAGTATATTTTCAGTTTCTTAAAGAAAAATAAATGAAGCAGAAAAAAGCCAAGTCCTCTGAATTCATGGAGTGTCCTTAAGGAAATAATTCCCCTCAAGTACCCGAGGTTGCGGAATTTTCCTCCCACGATAAAATGGCTTCACAACGAGAATGTAGCGGTACCTCAAACTTTCTGGTTTTCTTCGAACTCACTCAATGGGAGATGATCATACAGAGTTTTTAGAAGCAAGAGAATATTTTTCTTATACAGAAATTTTTCATATTAAACCTGTGGAAAAATGCAGGTTGATATAGCCATTAAGTGCCCTTCCGAAAGGTGGCAATGGTTCATCCGAAAAGGTGTATCCTTTGGAAGAATCTTGTCTGTTCATTCGAAACATTGTGTCTTTTTTTTTTAACAGACACAATTATCCGAACAGTCACTCCTTTTCCAAAACAATGTGTCTTCTCCTCAAAGGGTTGTGTCCCTCCATTTTTCATTCACACCAATTGAGCCCAACAGAACACCCTCACCTTTGATCAAACTATCCATCCCTCTCATTCAAATTCATTGAGTTTCTAGTTAAAATTTTACCATGCCGAAGAAACCTTCTTTCTATGCATGGTTAAGCAATAAAAAAGGGAGAAGGAAGCTAGAGGAACCCTCAAGGATGAAAATTATGGCAGCACAGTGCATTAAGCTCTCACTATGCGTCGGGTCCAGGGAAGGATCGAACCACAAGGGTCTATCGTACGCAGTCTTTCCCTGCATTTCTGCAAGAGGATATTTCACAGAGAAGGAGTAAAATAAAAAACTATTGATCCTTTCTCTAGCCTAACATGCTTGGTTACTACTTGGACATTGTCAGTGATAAATGGTACCTCTGCCTTCTTCAAAATCTAAAGTGGGTTGAGTTTTTCCGGCAATAAACTATGAAGTAAAACCATAGACAAACAAAAATAAGAATTAAAAAACTAAGAGCATCCAAAGCCTTAAACACCTTCTATGAAGGGTACATCAACCATTGAACCTTTAGTAAGAAATAACGAGGCTACCTCTTTAGCCTCTTTAATTACAGACTTTTTGTATCAAGGATTGACATTACCTAGATTTCCAGTTCCCAATTTCTTCCTTGCCATGTATAACAAATCGTGGCTTCCCAGACAGCGGCTACAATCTCCTTTTTGAACTGCTTCAATCTTCTACTTTTGATCCACCGTAAACTATGTAATGCATCAGCTTGTATTATTTACACTCCAACCTGTCTTCTCAGTACAACCCTTACTTCAGATATCCGTTTGCAGCCAGCGAACAGATGAGAATTTGTTTCTATGACTCCATCATCACACAAACAACAGTCCTCATTATACATTGGAATGTGTAGTTTATGCAATCCTTCCTTAGTGAGTAGCCTATCTTGGTAAACTAACCACACCAAAAACCTCTGCCTTGGTAATATAACTCAGCCCCATATCAAGTCAGCCTCTTTTATTTTTTGTGAGATTTCCCAGCACTGCTACATAACTACTAGACACTCAGTATGCACCTGATGAAGTCAACCTATATTGTCCACTATGATACCATCCAAACGTCAATTCCTTGAGCAAATTTAACTTCTTCCAACACCAACTACAATCTTGTGTTGGCATGTAGACCATATACCATTATTTTCTTTCAATAAAAACTTTATGAAACCACTTCACCCAAAGTTCATCCTTTTAAGTTGCTAGTGGCCATAACAGCTTTCCCACAAAGGGTATGTTCCAATTTTTGCAGTCCTCAATGTTAACGCCCCATATTTCATAGGCATATCGATTTTGTCCCAAGAAACTAGTGCCTTTTTCCTTGTCTCCACAGAATTTCCCCACAAATAATCTCTACACTTTCTACCAACTTTTTTCAACACGCTTCTTGATAGAATGAGAACAACACCCCAAAAATTATATTTAGAAAACAAGACTGCATTAATTATTTGTAACCTGTTTGCATATGAGAGATGTCGTGAGTATGTGCGATTAATCTTGGTTGTGATCTTTTCAACTAGTTGATGACATTCCATCTTGGACCATTTCTTGGATGATAGAGGCAATCCCAAATATCTTATAGGAAGTGAGCCTCTAGTAAAGTGCATGCTATGATTCTATCCTTAACTTCGTCAGTCATTTCAGCTACAAAGACGTTGGACTTGTCCAGATTAGCAGCCAACCCTTGTCGCTGCACTGAAGTGGTTTAGAGCCTACATTACTCTAGTTTTAGAGCTAGATTTTCTTTGTAGAAAACCATTAAATCATCTGCAAGAATCAAGTTAGCTTGGTGACCTGGCATATTGAGTGATACCTAAAGTCATGTAGGTCACTCATCTTCTTCAGAACTATAGTCAAATACTCCATTACCAAGACAAAGAGCAAGGGTCACACAGGAGTGCCCCTGGCTAAGTCTTATCCTTCTTTCAAAGAATCCACAACCATCCCCATTAACCTTTAATGTGAACAAGTGTTGAAGCTACACATGTCATCACCAATTGAATAGAGGATTCGGGAAAGCCATGATTGCCTCTTTAATGAAATCTCAGCTTACCATATCATAAGCTTTTCTCAAGTCTATCTTCATTAAGCATCTAGAGGATGTTTTCATATCTCAATAGGTCATGACAAATAAATACACTGTGGATCATATATTCCCCTTTGACAAATGGAACCTGGTTCTAAGGGTGGCAACGGAACCGGAACTTTCCGTTCCGTTCCGGTAGCGCCGTTACCGGTTGATTTCCGGTTCCGGTAACAAACCGGTCCGGTTGGTTCCGGTTTACCGGTACCAAATGTTCCGGAAAACGAAACCGGACCGGACCTTCGAAAATTTCCGGTATTTCCGGTTCCGGTTGACCGGTTTCCGGTCCGAAATAACGGTCAGAAATTTGGATTTAAAATTATTATTATTATTTTTTTTTTTTATAAAACAGGTTTGCAACGGCTTTTAGCCGTTGCATTGTATCCGTTACTTCCCCACCCCCCACCCCCACCCCCACACCTTCCAATTACCCCCCACCACCCTTTAAAATTTTTACTATAAATATACTCTCTTAATATTCTCTCAAATTCTCTCTAAATATTTCTAGTTTTATTATATTAGTTGAACACTTGAAGTTGAGGATTCATTTAATTCCGACATTTGTTATACGTCTGCTTTTACGCAGACGTTTGGTATATTCGTTCCAACTTTAATCTCTTTTTATTTACGTTAATTATTTATATTTTTTTTATTTACGAACATCAATTTGTATTTGTATTGCTTGTTTTAATATTTTATTTTGAAATATGGATTTTGAAAAAAATAGTAGTGGTAAAAAATTAAATTTTGGTAAGGTCTTTCGTAGAAATAAAAAAAGTAAGGCTAGTACTAGTTCATTACCGGGTAGATTTAATGAAACTTCATTATCACAACGTAATGGTTTCGATGTTGGTATCGGTATGGAATTAGATAATGAGACCCTGAATAGGCGTTATAATAATTTTGAGGAAGACTTACCAGAGGAAGATGATATAGAAGAACAAGAATTAGGTGATAGCCCTACCCCTACTAGTCCGGTTACGGAATTACCGGAACACGGTGAAGAAATGTCCCCTTTACCGGAATTTACTAGGGCCAAAGGTACCGAATGTACTAAAAGGTCTTTAGTTTGAAAATTTATGGAGCATGATAGGGTAAAAAGTACTGCTACTTGCAATAAATGCAAGAATGTTTTTAAACATTTGACGGGGGGGAAAATGGCGGGACAGGATTGCTAACTTCGCATTTGATGAGATGTAATAAAGAATTTATTCGTCTAAAAAATGAGGCTAAGGCCAAAAAAGATGGTACAACATTTGTACATGAATCTGTAGGAGGTAATATAGTTCAAACACGTTTAGACATGTTTAACCCGGCTGAAGCAAGTTCATCCTCGACATATAGTAAAGATGTAGATAGAGAAGAACTAGCAAAAATGGTTGTTGTTATGGGTTTGCCTTTTAGTTTTTCTTCGCATCCCGGTTTTATTCATTATATTCAACGAGTATATAATCCCTCTTTTAAAGGTTTTTCTCGAAATACAATTAAAAATGATATTTTTAAATTTCAAGCTGAACATTGTCATTTTCTTCGTTGCTTATTTGATAAATTTGATGGTAGAATATCTGTTACTTCTGATATGGGTACTAGTGTTGTCGGTAATGATTATTTTACTCTCACGGCTCATTGGATTGATCACGATTGGAACACGCAAAAAAGAATTATTGCTTATAAATATGTCGATGAGTCTAAAACAGGTATGTATATAGCTAATACAATAACCGAGAGCATGAAATATTTTAGATTTATTGGTAAACCTATGGCATGCACATTAGATAATGCTTCTAATAATTTGAAAGCTATTGACGAGTTAAAAACTAGATTATGTTTAATGTATCAAGATCATTTTCATGTTAGATGTTCTGCACATATTTTAAATTTGATAGTACATGATGGTATTCATTTGTTTGGAAATGGTTGTGTTAAAGTGAGAATTGCTTGTAGTTCTATGTTTAAAAATAAAAAAAAAGCTGTAATGGATGATTTTAAACGTAAATGTGAACAATGTGGCCTTTCATATAGAAAAATTCCAAAAGAAATTCCTACTAGATGGAATTCTTTGTTTCAAATGTTTGAAGTTGTTGTTATATATCGTAAACCTATACAATTAGTTTATAATTCTTATAATGAGGATGTTAATTTAATGCTAGATGAAGATGATTGGACTAAAGTAGAAGAACTTTGTAAATTTTTGAAAACTTTTTATCAAGCTACGAACACAGTATCTGCTCAATATACTCCAACTATTTCTTCTGTTTTAGTAACTATTACTGCTATTTCTAAAGTACTTGTTGAATATAAAAAAATGTCCTAACAAAGAGGCAATTGAAGCTATGATTGAAAAATTTTAAAAATATTATTTTCCAATTCCACAAATTATTTTAACAACTAATTTATTAAACCTATTTTATAAAGAACATGGTACAGTGATGTTGGTTAGAAAATTATACAACAATTTAGAAATTGGACTTCATGAAAAGCCATCAGTTGAAACTTGTTGTGCTAGCATAGTACCTACAGCTAAGAATTTATATAACTTATATCAAGTTATGGAACAAAATATTGGGCCGATTGAACCTCCTAGTTCTAGACGTAGATATGATGATTTAGATGACGAGATGGGCGAAGAACTTGGTCTTCAATGTTGTAGGAGTAATGATTTTGATTCGTATCTTTCGCAGGACCGGGAAAATATTAGAGATGAAACTGGAAAACAACAACTTTTATCGTGGTGGAAGATCCGGATCAGACAATTTCCAAAACTTTCAAGGATGGTTCGAGATTTGTTATCAGCTCAAGCTTCTTCAGTTGCTTCGGAGCAAGCTTTCAGCGCAGGAAGATTTATAATAGGAGATCATCGGTATTCGTTAGCAAGGGATAGTTTGGAGATTTCGGTATTATTTAGAGATTGGATCAATGCCGAACGAAGAAATTTTGGGCTCCCCAAACTACCGCCCCATATTGAAGAGGAAATAGATGAAATTTTTGACGAAAATAGTGATGATGGAATGGAAGCAATGGAGCAACAAGGAAATAGACCAATTCCGGATGATTTATCCGTTGAAGAATTAGAAAAATTACGCCAAAAAAATTATAGACAATTTAGATATTAATAAGATTGTACAATAGAAATCTAATTCACACAGAACCCTTCCTAGAAGGTGGCTGCGTAGATTAGATTTACATTTAATATCTTTGTAATAAATGTTTGCCTAATTTTGTTTTAAATTTTCTCATTTGTTTGTTGCAATTATGAAAAAAAAAAAATATTATATTAAGTATTTAACTTTATAAAGTTAGAAAAAATTTTAACTTCTTAAACTTACTAAAAATATTATATTAACTTAACATATATTTACAATAATTAAAACTTAAACTTATTATAAAAAAGTTAATAAATTATATAAACTTAAAAAAAAAAAAAAAAAAAAAACTGGTAGTGGCGACCAAATTTCCGGTAACGTTCCGGTATTGGTCCGGTCCGTTCCGGTTCCACACCGGTAGCTAGCGGACCGGTCCAAACAGGGTATATGTTCCGGTATTCCGGTTCCGGTAACTCCGGTTCCGGCGATATAAACCGGTAACGAGGTTCCGGTAACGTTCCGGATCCGGTAAAACCGGTCCGGGGTTTCCGGTTCCGGTCCGTTGCCACCCTTACCTGGTTCTAATCAACAAGAAGTGACAGCACCTCCTAAGTCTCACACAAAAAACTTTAGAAATACACTTACATAGCATAATACAAACAAGATATTGGCTTGAAATCACTTGCATTTAGTGGCACTGATACCTTTAGGATTAAAGTAACATTGTAGAATTTATTTGCTGCAGGAACATACCATTGCCAAAAGTTCCAGAATTGCTTCTGTGATTTCCTCGCCTATCATACTTCATGCTTCTTTGAAAACCCACTGACATACTCCTCAGGTCCTGGACTTTTATTAGAGTCAATACTGAACATAGCAGCTTTCGCTTCCTTTTAAGTATAGGTGCTCATCAGTTCTAATCGATCCTCTATGGACAACATATATTCATTCTTAAGAAAACTATTAAAAGCTTTAGTTCTAGTTTTCTCTTTTCAGCCCAACATCTCCTGATAATACTCCATCAACATACTGGCAATATGCATCCTGACTTGTTTGCAGCACGCTATGTTTATCATTAAGCTGAATAATTGTCTGTATTTGATTACAGAGAAGTATTTGGTACAGTCATCACCTAGTTTGATCCAGGTGGCTTTACTTTTTTGTTGCAAGTAAACTCTTGGTAAGCAGGAGACCCTTCTAAACTTTTTGAGTATGGAGCCCTTTCTTCCTGGTGTAAGTTCGTGTTCCCGGGATTCAAGTGCAAATCTTGTCGGATCTAAGCTAGTGCTTGTCTATCTTCTACCACTTCAATAAGAATATTCTAAAGTGTTGACAATTCGGTGCCCCATGCCTCTCCCTCAGTAGCTTCAGCTTTGTTACTACTCTGCAGCCATCAGGGGGTAGTTACCATACAATATTCACCTTATCCAGAAAATGAGGGTGACAAGCCCATAAATTACAGTATTTAAAGGGTCTTCTGGCTCTTCTTGGTACATTAAGAAGGGCCAGCTTCATGAGGCAATGATCACTAATCCCTTTAAGGAGGAAGTGCACTAAAAGCAGGTATTTTGTCCCGCCATTCATTATTGACAACCACTCAATCAATTTTTGAAAAGACTCCTCCATCACCTTGCTTATCATTCCATGTATATGTATTCCCCTGTTGGGGAAGTTCCAGTAGACTACATGTTTCCACACAAGGATGAAATTCAAACATTCGGTCGTGTTCACTTGATTACTACCAATCCTGTCATCCACATTCAAGACGGAGTTGAAATCTTCCATGATCAGTCGCGGTAGATGTTACCTCCATTTACCGTCTCCAAAATCCAGATAACTTCATAGTCCTTCTTTCCTACCTAGTACTATATGCATACACTATGATTGACCGGAAAGTCATTTGTAGTGATGCAAACACAACTTTAAAGAGCTTGTGCAGTTTCAGTCTTGGGGGTAACTTGGAAAAAATCATGTCTCCATGTCACCCAAACTTTACCATTTGGATGGTGTTCCAAGTAAGCCACAGACCCCAATCCACCTAACATTTTACGGGCCACCACTTCAGTTTTGTGCGACTTAATTTTAGTTTCCACAGATCCCATCAAACCTACATTTTCTTTGTTAAAAGGAGTTTGACCTCCCTTTGTTTGTTAGAGAATTCAGACCCCTAACTTTCCAACAAAGAATACTACCCATGACCAGAGGGAAGCAAAACTGTCTCTTCCCCAATCCTAGGTGGGCTCATAGTTTTCTGAACTATCGGTTCTAGCCTGGCCAGGACCTGGAAAGTGTTTAGTAAACCTTCACCTTGTTTCTGCTGTCTAGAATTCCTGGTTGTGTTCAATGGTGTTACCCATCTTGAAGTGACACTACCAACTTCTTGTTGTTTTGAGTTGCCCTTGTCTTCTCCACATTGCCAGTTTTTACTTGTGTTTGTGCTTTACATATTCCTCTTTATCAGGTGCCATCACCAAGCTATATCAGCCATATACCAAAGAAGTTGTTTTCGAGATGAAAAGGCAATAATTCAGTTTTTGTATAAAGATATTCGTGAAAGGAAGAAGTCACTTATTGTGTTTAAAGCATTGAAACACATATAGTTTTGAAAAAAGAAGATGAAGAGCATACGGGTCTCCCGGAGAACACAAAATTGCATGGCAACCCTTCATGTCCATTGTAATTTGTGTTTGTGCTTTATCGATTCCTCTTTATCAGGTGCCATCACCAAGCTGTATCAGCCATATACCAAACAAATCATTTTTGAGATGAAAAGCAATAGTTCAGCTTTTGTATAAATAAATTCTTGAAAGCGAGAAGTCACTTATTGTGTTCCACGCATTGGAAAACATATGGTTTTGAAAAGAAGATGAAGAAGAGTATAAAGTTAACACAACATTGCATGCAACCCTTCATCGCAAAGATTCAAGGTGGGCTGTGGCAATAAAAAGTGAGTTAGAAGCCCTACAATCTAATCATACATGGACATAATCAAATTACCAGAAGGAAAAACTCCAATTGATAGCGAATGGATTTGTACGGTGAAATATAAGGCATTTGGAAAGGTGGAAAGGTTCAAAACTAGACATGAGGCAAAGGGTTATGGTCAAAGGGAGGTATTGACTATACAGAGACATTTTCTCTGATAGTTTAGATGAAAACACTAAGGACAATATTGTCTACAGCAACAAGAAAGAAGTCGTACATCTACCAAATGGATGTATATAATGATTTTCTTCAAGGAGACCTACATGATGAAATTTATATGCAACTACCTCACAGATTTTCAAGTCAATAACCCAGTCTAATAACTTGTCGAATCCTTATATACAATCAGATGTATGTAATGCTTGTTCTAGTGTATGTACAGACATCAATGTTAAATTAACCTCTATATGATGATCATGTCAAAAGTTAGTCTTCCGAAGATTACCAACAGATCAGAGTATATACCAATGATTGATAGGTAAACTTCTTTACGTAATTATGACTATGCTAGATATAACATTCAGTCTTCATACCTTAAGACAGTTTCTTCAATATCCAAAAAAGTCTCACATGGAAGGTGCTTTAAAAGACGTAAGATAAGTGAAGACTCATCCAGGTCAAGGTACTACTATCTAGCAGTGCAGAAAACTCAATCACTGCTTATTGCGATGCAAATCGAGTATCTTGTCCTAACTTTAGAGAGTCTATCACTAGCTACTTTATAAAAAAATGGAGATGCACTAGTTTCTTGGATGTCCAAGAAACAAATCATTGTAGCTAGAAGCTCGGCAGAAGCAGAATACAAGAGTCCAGCAGACAAAAGTTTCAGAACTAGTATGGTTACTTGGTTTCATAAAAGAGACCAGGATTTAAGTTGAGGTTCCAATAAATGTGTATGGTGACAGCAAAGCTGCAATGCGAATTGTCGCAAATCCAGTATTACCACGAACGGACAAAACATATTGGGGTTAAGTTAGACCCAAGAATCAAGATCCATTTCGTTCTAGTATCCAACTATTCAAGAGTGGCAAGGACTTCCACAGCATTTCCGAAAAATTAGATAACTATCAAACTCTTGGTCAGCCGTATTGTTGTCGGAATAAAGTGAGCAATTTTCTCAATGATAACCCTACACTCTTAACAACATTTTCAGAAAACCAAAACAGTTACCAATTCTCCTAAAACCAACTATTTAATGCATTTAACTTTGATAATTTTTTGATAAGTTAACACATTCTCTCTATATTGCACTTAACCAAACAAGTATAAGCTTTCCTTCAACCAAAGATTGTCATTAACTACTGAAAAATGCTAATTGTATTTACCCTACAACTGATATATTTGCACTTTGAAATTTTCAGTTCTCTATAACAAAATTAGTTTAGGGAATTCAACTGTCAATAAAGTACAAGTTCAACAAACCAAAATAAAATAAAAAAACGAAAAAGCAAACTCAAAACAACAGAAACTAATTTCAGATTTTGCATAGAAAAAAAATGAGAACTTTCAACTCAAAAAAAGGCTTTTCTGGAATTTGAGAACATCAGAGAAAGAACATACCTTAATGAAATTCAAATACAAAAGAGTGGAATTGCTTTGCACATACATGAAATTTCTCATTATATTTCTGGAATTTGACAGTCAAAACTGCACCTTTTGGAGAAAAATTTAGATAATTATGTAGAGCTAAATACTCTTTTCTTTTGATAAGTTGCACTAATGAATTATAATCTAGTAAGTTCTTGATAAATTCATTAATCTTCTAGTTTGTTTTAATTAGAATCATGCCTGTTTTTTTTCAACTAGTGCAATAGTTCAATTATTATAACATATATAATGATCAATAGTAGTATTATGCCTGTCTTATTTTTTGATTTCATTACTTTTGTCAAAGTTGTATGACGCGTTAAAGCTCAAAATATACAAAATTTAAAAGGTTTATTATTTGTTCCTTTTTATTATGAAACAAATAAAATTTTCTAGCATTAAATTGTCTTGGGAAGTACCAAATGCAAGTTTTAGTGGAGAATGAGACCAACAGGGAGTGTGGTAGAGCCTCAACTAGGATGGATAGATTGCTCAACAACATGTATAAAATGTTGGGTTTAATTGGTGTGAATGGAAATTGAGTGACACAATGTTTGAGCAAAAGAAATATTATTTTGAAAAAGGTCAGATAATTGTGTCTGTTTAAAAAAAGACACAATATTTTGAATGAACAGACATGACTCTTTCAAAGGATACACCTTTTAAGTGAACCATTGCTACTTTTTAGAAAAGGCATCTGATGGCGGTATAAACCTGCTTTCATCCACAGTTTTAGATATGAATAAAAAAAAAATTGAAATAAAAACTCTTCTCGTCTTTAAAACATTCTTTGTGATCAATCAAATCGTTGAGTGAGTTCGACGAATCCAATTATTTGAGGTACCACTATAGTTGGATTAAAAGCCATTAGGAAGAGTCTAAAACCTCAGGTACAGTGAGGGGAATTATTCCTTAAGGACACTCCGTAAAGTCGGGGGGACTTGGCTTTATATTTCTGTTCATTTTAATTTCTGAAAAAAATAAAACACACTTCTTAGAAAGATCACTTTGATCTTGTGTTGAAGGTGTTTTTGTACTTCATAGTGTTCTTATTTTAAACTTGAACTAATGTTAAAATTATTATGCCTAAATACATATTCTTGTATCCGAAAACACCATAAAATAACACAAAAGACTTTTCCATTAATATCAGAAATTATGTTTGCAATTGAGTTGCTAGCAGACTTGATTGTCTATCTAACATAGAAGGGGTTCTAATTCAATAAGATGATATAGTTAATAAATAAAATATTCTTCTTTTTTTTGACAATTATACATCGGCTATTCAGATATGTCACTTTTCTTTTATTTGAAATTTGTATTGAATAATTAAAGATGACTTGAATACATAAATAAATTAGATTAAAGAGGTGAAACATAATTAAAAAGGAAAAGTATGAAAGGAAAAGAAAATGAAAATGCCAATTGCATCTATAAAATAACAAGAGCATAACAAGATTCAATTGAAAATGCACACAAATCAAACTACTAAACTAAGAACGAACTTATAATCTTTTCTCTCAAAGACATTCAAATAAATGCATCAATAATACAAAATTTCGGTAACGGTACAAACTGCTAAGCATAGATCTAAGTACGATTGAGATATTAATGAATCGTTAATATTAAATGATAATTTTTTTTAAAAGTTGTCGATAGTAACAAACACTTTCCTTTCAAAGAAGCTAAATCTTGTAGTAAACGTGAGTGATAATCTCATTCACAAAATCATTATGAAATATCGATACGACTATACTTCTTTGTTTGCACCATTTTAAAAGTATAATCGACTAAATTGAATATTATACAATATGTGCATACTTCCTATGTTCTTTAACTATACTTATCAAATTTTAATTGCTCGATCTTATTTAGATCGGATTATCAAATCTTGTCAACAATTCAATGGTTGGAGCTAAAGATTTTTCAATATAGGCGTTCAAATATGAAGAAGTAAACACACAAAGAAATCGGAGAGGGTTCAACATGTACTATATATACATAAATAATAACTCTAATCATATATAAACAACGTAATTTTTCATCAGGGATAATTCAAATGACCCCCTCGATCCTATCTGACTCCACCGTAATCTCATCGGAAAAACTAACATAGAATGACATAGTTGCCCTTTGGGAATAAATAGGGAGGGACACTATAAGAAGGTAGTATTATAGTTATTTCAAGAGTCCCTTTGGTCGAGGCCCTTTGTGTGCCACTTCCTCCATCTCCGCCTGTACCGTACTTGGTTTCTTCATTCAACCAAAGGTCCATTCTTGAATTGTTTCTTACTTTTTCCCTTCCCCTTTTCTCATATTCAATCCCCCTTTTCAAAAAAAAATTTAATTGTTTATTGCATTGTAAATAGTTAGATTCAAAGCATTTACAGTTCATTATTGATTGTTGTTGTTATGCAATAATGTTGAATTATCAACTTTGTGAATGTCTATTAATGTTGTAGAAATACTGCTATAGGTGAATTATAATATGTGGGTGACTCTCATAATCAATTTTTGAGGAAGGGTTAATAGGGTTTGTTTGATATTTTTTTTTTTGTGTGTAGATGTTTATCTTGGTTTCTTGATTCATGTAATTTGGTTCATTGTTGCAAAATAGATATTCACCACTGGGTTCTTGATATTGTTTTGATTTGTGATATATATGTGTCTAGTTGCTAGAAGTTCCATTTGGTGGGCAAATATTAGACAAAGAGTACATTGAGTCCTGTGGGATGTCATGGGTATCGGGGCCAGAGCCAAGTAGGGCCGAGGGGGTTCATCCAAACCTCTTTAGGTGGAAAATTACGTTGTTTATACACAGTTAAAACTATTTTTATGTATATATACAGTAGATGTTGAACCCCCTTATGGCTTCTTCCTGCATTTACATATTCATATTTCGACCCCCTTAGTGAAAATCCTGTCTGCTCCACTGGTTTGGATAGCCTAAAGCCCTAAAATTATTTGGACATATAGCTATATATATATATATATATATATATATATATATATATATATATATATATATCAATGTGGGTTCTTTGTTGGAAAACACAATGGTGAATTATTTGATCGAGTTGAATTGAGAAATCACTTAAACACTCGCCATGTTAAATGAAAGCATCGTTTGCCTTTTTTTGCATCCACGTCTTAGGGATTCATGGGTATGAGTAATTTGTGCGGATCCTTTGAATCACACTGAAAATTTCCTGAAAGTTTTAATGTACCTGTACATGTCACATACTCCATGCCTCTGACCCAATTGGACATATTGCTTTCATATTATCCTGATAGATTTAATGTTCCATTAGGAAAACGAGGACATGACAACTTTTGATAGCATATAAAGTTTTTGTCACTTGTCATGAACGAGACAACTGAATGGTATTAACGAGGGGGCATCTCGCTTTTAATCGTGTAAACCAAATTATGAATACATGGAACATAGTCTTCCATTAGCAATATGTTTACCTAACTCAAAGACCTGTAGTCTTAATGAATCCCTGAACCAATGACTGAAGAAGCAATACGTGTCTGCTATTAACTGTTACATAATGGAAAGAACCACGAAATTAGTATAGACACCTATACTAAATGAAAAAAAGGGGGAAATATGACAAATTATGTACTAAAAATGTAATAGATACTACTTCCTTTGTTTCATTTTATGTAGCACTCTTTCATTTTAGTCGGTTCCTTAAGAATAGACCTTTCTATAATTGGAATCTCCTTAACTTTAAACATCCCATAATGAGATGCTCTTATAGCCACATGGAAGATTAGGTCCATAAGCTCTAAGGGTACTTTCCATCCGAGCAAAAGTCTTCCCGTCTTTCTTAAACTCCATGCCTAGTCAAGCATCACCACATAAAATGAAAATAGGGAGTGGTTGATTTTACAGGCTATCAGATAACTTCATTGTCCATTTTCAGTGACATAGTTTTTTCCCCACAGATGGCTTTTAGTAGTTCGAATTTGGGATAGGTATCACTATCAGTTATAAATTCCTTCTTATGAATGTCTATTATTATGTGTTCTTGGATATTTTTCAGAAATCCTACTTATCTCTCCTTTTTAGGGCTGCATTCAACTATCTTTTGTTCGTTATCTCATTGCAAGTTTCTTCTTTATGATCGGGGAGCACAACAGAAATAAAAAGGGCTCGGTTACTATCTTGGATTGGATGTGTAGAATTATATCATTTTGGTGGATGTACCCATAAGCAAGAGAAAGATAATTCCTTCGTATTAGTGTGTGGCTCAATTGATATGCTGATACTAAATTATCTTCCTGGTTGCATAGAAGCTTCTTCTGCAACCTCCTTATCATCTGAGATCACGAAACAAGACTCATGTGACTGGGTTTCTGGTGCTGAATTGTTGGAAATGAGTCCAGAAAAAGATAAATGTCCACTTGATGGCTGTAGAGAATCTAATTCAAAGGATGGTGATCCTTGTGCCTTAAACAGTCTAGATGGTCAACGGCCTTCCATTTTCAGTGCCATGCCTGGAAGTTCTAAGCCCGTAGTATATCAAAGAAAAAGGTTCAGAAGGAACCCTCTTGCTACTTTCTTCACTGAGCCATCAGCTGAAGTTGGGCCTAGCAATGGATGTCCTTCTGAGCTTTGTTCCGAAGTCCATTCAGGAACTTTGAAGGAAGACATAGTTGCTGCTGAAATATTACCTACTGCAGCTCCTGCTCTTCTGCCTGCTGAGTGTAATAGAGGGAACCTTCTATCTAATTCAAATTCTTGTGATGGTAGGCGTGAAGGGGAAGAGCAGTGCTCTGAAGCAGCATCAAGAAGTGTTATGCAAAGGACTTCAAATGTTTGTATAAATGATAGCCATTCTTCGTCAAAATGTGATTTGGACTTGGGGTCTTCTTTGTTGAAGACGGTTGTGGATGATGCTGGTGAGTGCTCCTCATCTGGTGCTTTATTTCCTGAAGGATGGAGTGATAATATGCCGGAAAAGGATATATGCGCAACAATTCTTAGAGGTTATGGGTTGCTTGAAAAAATTGTGGTTACGGAGCTTTGTGCATCCACCGACTCTTATACCAGTTCTGGCAACTGTTGTTTAATCTCATGCAAAGCCTGTGATTGTTCAGAAGCTACAGGGAAGATGCTAATCTGTGATAATTGTGATGATGCATATCATTTATCTTGCTGCAACCCCCGTATGAGTATAAAAAAAGTACCTCGCGATGAGTGGTTTTGCCAAACTTGTTTGATAAAGAAGCGGAAATTACTCGAGAAATCAACTTGTAATGAGAGTTCTAGATTCTTTCTGTTTGAAGGTGAACCAAGACCTACAGCTGTCATGTTGAAGGACTCCAATATATATAGAACATGTGTTCGTATTGGCAATAATTTTCAAGCTGAGGTTCCTGACTGGACAGGTCCAGTGATAGAGTATGTTCTACACATCTACTTTTTTTACTGTTGTGAATCTTCCTATTGACTTAAGGATAGTGAAAATGATAAGTAGCTTTAAATGGTTCTGTCACATAGGCAGATAAAACATAATGGGGTATCTCTCATCCTGTTGCTACCTTCTGCAGCAGTTTGTAGTTATCATTTCAGTGGTTATGTCTTATAATTTAATAATATTATATATATGATGGAGGAGCCCAACGTACAAGGAGTTACAACATAGAGAATTTACACTAAACATGTTGCTACAAGTACTCTCTTGTCAACGCTTACTGGAAATTGCATCTCATAACAAAATTTTCACTAATCTCAGAAGGGAATTTCCTAATCCTTTTGACGTCATATGTTTCTTTTCTTTCCACATTGACACACGAGCTTTGAACGAGCTATTTACCATGTTCCTGTTTTCCACTTCTTCTTTTTGAGCTTCTATTTTAATAGAATCTCATTGATGGTTCTTGACATCACCATTTGATACCAAACACACCATACATCTCAACCTATATGCAATAGTGCAATTGCATAGTCAAGTAGTAAGTAGTAACATCCTCTACAGGTTCTTTTACATTAGGCCGAATACATAGACTAACACCTAAACTTGTTCAAGCATTTCATATGGCTACCTAAACTAAGCCTATAACCTATTGAACACTTGATATATGCCCAAACTACACCTTTTAGACACATATTGCGACCATGGTATAACCTGGGTATATATATTGAGCGGTTGAACATGTTAGAAAATGAGTTCACATGAGCTTTCTTCTTCCTTATTTATTTCTTTTCTTATTCCTCTCAACAAAATAAGACCCGTCCATTATTTTAATGCTAAAGCTCCACCAACTAACAAACCCTCCACCCCCCGCTGACCCATTTCATCCATCAACGCATGGTCCAGCCGTACTCACACACAGAGAGATACACACACAGACACACTCTATAATACACGAACAGCACAACGCTACTCACACACTACACTATTTTTGGTTGTATCTGTGCCAAACTCCATATTCAAAGGCCACCACCTTCAGCCACCCTTTTTTGGCTCCTTCCATCAGATAAGAGAATTAAAAGAACTATTTCTCCACTGCTTCAGATCATTCTCCACTCCAAGCGATTGGGGTGCCACCTCTTTCACCTACAATGACAGGGAAATGTTGCCTAGTTGAGTTAGATGGTGATAAACTTTCTTCGAGTGAAGTCTTCCATTAAGTGTAAATGAATAAAGCAACAGTCGTGATAGAGTGCAAAGAAGAGGGTAATTTAGCTATTATTCTTCGTGGAGATGGAGCAAACAGTATAAAAGTTGGAGAGTTGATTTCCATTACAGTTGAAGGAAGATTGTATTGCAAAATTTAGTGATTTACCTACGTTCAAGTTAGATGCTATTTCTTCAAATTTGATTGGCCTTCTATCACGAAAAGGGAGAAAAAGATGGATGGAGGAAAGGAGAAGAAAAAGAAGGGTATGAATTTTGTTCTCTTCGGTGTTGGTGGTTCTGGTTTCAATGGTGGAAAGATAAGAGGAGGGATTGTCTTTAGGGAATGCGGAAAGATAACATGGAGTGAAGTGGGTTGAAAATAATGAGGTCTTAGGTTCACATCCTTGGAGAGACAAACACACTAGGCAATTTCTTCCATCTGTCCAAGCTTCAGATAGAGTTACCCATTACCTATGGTGGTGGGAGGTAGAAAGTACCCCGTGAAATTATTTGAGGTACGCGTAAGCTGGTTTGGCTAACACGGTTATTAGGAAAAGATGAACGGGGAGTGTAGTTAGAAAAATCGAACTTTTTCCCTCTTTTTGGATCAAAAATTCTTTTTTTTTTGGTGGGATTTTTTGGGTTTAAGAGGCACGTGTCTTTCTTCCATTGGCTTCTTTGCCATATCTCTGCATTTAAAGTGCACACATTCAGTTACCCTTCACTCAAAAAAAAAAAAAGCGCACACATTCTATTTTCTTGATTGTTTCAGTAACGTGCTGCACAATTTGAGCACAAGTAGTTTATAGATGGCTTGACGAAAATCTGGAAAAGTGTAAGTGTTGTCTTCTATGTATTCAACCTTTACATTAAGCATTTTAACATCTTCCTCCTCAGATTCTTTTCTGTAACGACGGCACCCCAAGCGGATCTCCATGTGAAAAAACACTTTTCCTTTGGTGTTTTCTGAATACATCATTTTCAGTTGTCATCTGCGCTACTTTGTTTATGTTTGAATGACTGCTGGTTTTCTCATTGGATCTACCTAATGAAACTCTCTATGCAAAGAAAGAAATCTTTGGAGATAATTTGTTTAAGGAAAAGGAACTTTGTAATGTCTCGAAAATGGTCAAAGCATGTGGCGGCATGTTTCGTGCATCTACCACTCAAAATTCTGTTAGTACTTTTTTCTCTTATCTCATAATTCTTTTTCTGCTAGTGATAGCACCTATTACCTAAACGTGAGTATGATTCCTTGAATCCTTGGTGGAATATTAACCCTCGGGGTTCAGCTCAAGAAAAATGGATTAGTGTTATTGACGGTAATTATGGCATGTTCATGTTTATTTATCTCTTAATACTATGGAAACCTTATAATGCTCTCAGGTTTCATGCTTCATATATCCTGATAAATTTACTCTAATTTATGAAAGTGTCGCATAGAGTAATGCTGTTAAATTTACTGTTATGATATTGTTATGTATTTGAGCTGTTTGTATCTTTTGAGGGTGGCTGTTGCATTGGTTTTGATGATGAGATTTGATGCAGTGAGGTTGATCGTAGTGGCGAACCATTTGAAATCCCTTCAGAGAGTCTCTGCTTGCGTGTAAGTTCTACTCCTGCAATCTATGTTTTCCATATTGGCTGCTCAGTTCTAGGAAAAATTATATACAAATAACCAAATTATATTATTCAGGAACGATCTTCTAACAAACATTTGAGGATTAGTTCTATTGGCAATTGGATTCAGTGCCGGCAGATCATCGAAAGTTGTGGTGAATGCGTGGATGGAAATATCTGTGGGAAGTGGCGAAGGTAATGAGCCCGCCCTTTACACCTTTACTGTTGAATTTTCTTGCTCCAGCTTTAGGTGTTTCAAGTGGATGCTGTTAATTTTGGACTGTTGCTTTGAAATGGCGTCAGCTCTCGGAAATGGACACCATTACATGTCTTGATCAGATTAATTTGCATGTTCCCTTTATTATTTTCCTCCATTAATTACAAGGAAACAGCCTCCGGCAGAAATGCAAGGTAAGGTTGCGTACAATACACCCTTGTGGTGGGGCCCTTCCTCGGACCCTGCGCATAGCGGGAGCTTTAGTGCACCGGGCTGCCCTTTTTTATTAATTATAAGGAACTCTAAAGAGGAAAAGGAACCCCACCCCCACCCCCAAACCTGATGGCCCTCCTGAATCTTAAAGTTTTCCTCTCGGCCTATGATGTATGACCCGCGAGATAAATCCATATCAGTAGCTTGATAAGAAAAGTACTGAGATAAGTGTTAAGTTAAAGTGCTTGTAGAAAGGGAAGTTCATGTATCAAGGAATCCAGGATAACTCCTATATCTTAGTTCCTTTCTCACTTCACTGTGATCATGTTAGTCTTTTTCTTTTCCTCTTTTGTTTGCATGATATTCATGTTGTTTGTCTTGGGGATGTTTTAATTTTTATCTATTCAAGATGCCCAATCTGCAACTTGGTGTTATCATGACAGGGCCCCACTATTTGAAGTTCAAACAGATGATTGGGAGTGCTTCCGTTCTGTTCTTTGGGATCCAGCTCACGCCGATTGTGCTGTACCTCAAGTATGTGAGTTCAGTTCAGATAGTGTTCAACATCGTATCTTCAACTGTACTCATTAACTTGCTTCATTCCTTCCCCATTACCATACCTTGCTCTATGTTTTCTTTTCTTCCCCATCCCTAAAATGCTCAAACACTAACTTGCTTCTATTCGAGATAGTCCTGTTGCATTTTATTTTTGTTAGTTTGGTTTAGTTTCTTGTTAAGATTAAAACGTTTGATTCCAAAGTTGTCCAGGTGTTTTTCAGATTTAATGCTGGCATGTCTATGTAAGAAAGATTTATATCTTTTGAGTTTTTTTGCGCGTGTCGACTAATTTCACAGGTTACCTGCCACCTCCCACCAGCAACGGGTACCAAGTAACTCTATCCACCAAGGCCTAGAACAAATGGGAAGAAATCACCTAGTGCTTGTCTCTGTTGGGAATTGGACCTCAGACCTCATGGTGCTCAACCCAACTTTATTGAACCACTAGGCCACACCCTTGGGTGCATTTATATCTTTGAGTTATGTTGAAGAATCATTCAGTTGCTAATAGCTTCAGTGTTTTCACCATCATCTCAGGGAAGATGCTTGTCCAGATGCTTCCTGTAATAGAAAATGTGGGCATTATCCCTCTTTTAGGCTAGTATATTAGCAATAGTTGATTATCTTGCAACTTTCTTCTCATTTCCTTAAAAGATGGAGGTTTCTGAAACATCCGGAGTAATATTTAACTAAACTTTGGGTGTGGACTCTTACATGTACGGAATGACGAAACCTTTGATACTCTAAATGATCTTTTCTAGAAGTCAATTGAGTACATGTCGATTGAAGATCCTGTGCCATAACATTGATATAGTTGCATTGCTGCTTGCTTTTATTGATCTTTGGTTTTTCATTTACCGGATTGCCCATCTCATTGAGATCCATCCTTATTAATATGTCTTAAATTGTTTTTCTGATTGCTGTTCTCTGTCTCTCACTCTGGCTCAGGAACTAGAGACGGAGGAAGTTATGAAGCAATTGAAGTATATGGAGATGGTATGTTAGCTAATCTTATTACAGCACTCTTTTCCTGATTTGATAAAGAAATGAGTTCACTTATATGCTTTATTTAGCAAGAGGTGTAGGTAATAAATATTCCCTCAGTTTCACTTTGTTCTTCTTACTTTCCTTTTTAATTTGTTTAAAAAAGAAGGCGTCTTTCTTTTTTTGGAAACTCTTTATTTCCAACTTTAGAGGTAGAGGTATGGACTGCATACATCTTACCCTCCCCACTCACTATGTGGGAATATGTGGGAATACACTGGGTTTGTTATTGTTGTATGTTTAAGATCACAAGATTAAAGGACATTGTGGTACATCCTACATATCTTTAGTTTAAGACCAAAAGATTCAAATGTCTTCTTTACCTTTTTTTTTTGAAACTGGTAACGTTAAATCTTCTTAGTTTCTTAAACTCCGTACCAAAATCAAAACCAGTCGAACAAATTGAAATGGGGGGAGTAATATATTACACAAGATTGACCCCATCAGCCAAATTATATGTGCGACTATAAAATTTCTGTCTCTGGTGTTTACATTCTTCTAAAATTGAAAAATTCATTTCAAGTTCAGTTATATTTCTCAACTATTTTTGTTGCATTATCTGTTTAGTGAATGAGCTAATGCAAAGTCACAACACTTCTCTATTTCTTTTGTACTTGATGGGGTTTCTTCAAGCTATAGTTTTTGTATTCTGCTGTCTCTGCCTCTTATACTCGGAGGTGTTCCTTTTGTTATTAAAATAGTTTTCTAGTTGAAGACGATATATCTAAACTTCCTTTGGTGATTGCATTAGATTCTATCCATCTTTTCCATTTTCTCCAATGACTCTGCCTCCCTGTGTACAAATGGAACCCAGCAGGATTCTGGCTCCTCTTTGCTATTAGACAACTCAAAGTGAGATGCTGTAGTAAACTAGTTGTGGGAGTCTCCAATTACTTCTATTATACAAAACAAACAACAAAGAGAAACTATGATTTAGGTTTTGCGTTATATGGTTTCATTTGTTAATGCATGCCCAAAGACGAGAGTTATGTGTCATCCTTAAAGGAAAGGTTCTTATATTAACAACTTTTTAGTTTAGTTTTATTTACTAAGTTTATGGTTTTATTTACTATGTTCATGCTTTTATGAACAGATTATCTAATTGTCAAAAAAGGGGGAGCCCATTTTAAGTAGTGAATTAGTGGTGGTGGATCCTTGTCCTACAAATGATCTGTCAATTCCCTTATAGTTGTGATTGTATGTAAATTGTATCACTTTCTAGACCAACTTATGAAGGTATTGAACCTAGTGTTGTTCCTTCTGTTTAGTTGAAACCCCATCTGGCAGTTAAGAAGCGCAAATTGGACCAATCCTCAGGTGCTAGCTCACGGTTCTTGAAAGAGAAGAGAATTGAGAAGACATAGGCTTCATGTACGGAAATGTTCATCTTTGTACATTTAAGCATACAAATTTTGGACAGTTGGATTTGTACTACATTTTACATTTCACTGATGTAATTGCTTCAGAAACATAATTGTACAATGTAGAAGGTGCAATGAACCAGCTGCAACTCGGTTGGATCTTTCCTGTGTCACTTCATCTCTTAGTTCATCTGTCTCCTCTTTTCTGGGCCATTTCTTTTTTGCATTGTACAAAGATAACTATATATAACATTCCACTTTCGTCATCCTTGTGTTACCATTGTGTAATGCATTGATGAACTTGTGGAGGCCCTGATTTAGGCATTGCTGAATAGAGAGCAGGTGTGTCGATAAGGGAGGACAATTTGTACTCATGTTGAGTTTGTGTTAGTGCACTTATGTTCCTATTTTGTTGAATAGCAGATTTGGGCATCTCTGTTACTCTCTTTCAGGTTAGGAACTAACAAATGGTTCGATCCAATTTGGACACACGTCAGCCTTAGTAATATGAAGATCCCGAGTGGAAGGGCAGTCTTTTCAACGAATTAAAGTTACTCTGATGCTGTATCTTCCCCAAAAGCTCACATCGGTGGGGTGGTTTGGTGATTCATCATCATCCAGAATTCATGAGTCTTTGCTTGTGGCTTATTTGCATTTGGTTCCTGAATGAGTAAAGGGTAGTCATCAGATGTCTTGATAGCCAATTTTAACCTGTGGGTTTTTGTTTTCCTTAATATTAGGGTATATTTTCCAGAATAAAAAGGAGATAAAAGAAAATCACAAAAAAAGAGAGAGAGTGATGAATGACAGTAGAAGATAAGAGTTGGTATTGAGTATTCTTCACTCACTTGTGGGGCAAATGAAAGGGAATTTCATCAAACGAGCTGTCTTTTGAAAAGTGTGTCAAAATTTTAGCTATCTCAACTCAAGTTGGATAAATAACAAAACAAAACACGTTGAACTTGGCCCTTATGCTCTAATGGTAGGCAATATGTCAACATTGTATCTGGATTAGACTAGACACAGTTCTATCACTTCTGGTTCATGGAAGGGGCAATGTATCGATTTTTTTTATATTTTTGCACGTACAATCATCAAACCAAAGATCTAAGCAGCGCTTACTCGATAAGACAGGAAGTACCACATTATGTTGCTGTTACATGCTGCAAGTGGAGTAGAATCACTTTTTCTTAACAGGTCTAAAAATTCATTGTTCTCTGTGAATTGAAGTCAACAAGACATTTGTGTCCTGTGATAATTGCATCCAAGCCTTATAGCTAGGCAATAGTTGGTGAATACACCAACAGTCACTTAATTTACACACAAACTATGATCCATTCCAATTAAGCATCTCTGCACACAGTAAAATGTTCCTACTGAACACTTCGCGCTCATTGGAAAAACTTTTGTGCATGTTCTTGAATGTCAATTACATAGGTAATTTGACCATTTAATAAGTCGTAAAATCTTGGCACATTCCAATTGAGGCTGCTGATGTGTATAATAAAAGGAGGGGACACATATTATATGGTAAACCAATCTACGTAATAGGAGTTTGAGGGCACGCACAAAAGCTTTTCCAAAATTTGAGTTGGGGAGTATTTAATAGAAACAATAGGAAAGAGGTGATACTGAGCTCAGATCATTTTATATTGAGCTGCATAATAAGATCAAGCTCATTTTGTTTAACAAACAAACAGATCTTGTTTATGCTGAGTTTGTTCATGAACATTTCAGTTCAGTTACTTGTGTAATTTTTCACTCGAAAGCTATGACCATGAATAACTTGTGGATTAGATCAGCAATAAATGCAAACAAGCAAAGGATAGAAGCTCTTACGAACACACCCAAGGTGGGGAAACAGAGCAACCATGTTATCCACAACATATCACTGTCTATTTCAGAAAACCTTCATATCGAATCTCACAATAAAGACTCATGAAATATGTTCTGGCAAATGAAGAGTGTGTAACATTTTCAAAAATAGGGAAGCGACAACTTAAACTACAAGGAACAAAAACATATTGTCCTAGAGAGAGAGAGAGAGAGAGATCACTCTACTAACCTCATCAAAATCAACAAATACATGAGAACTCAGCCATGAACCAAACCTGCAAAGGTGGATTCAATTACCCAGATCCAACTAAGCAATCAGCGAACTTGTTTGAGGAGAATTGTTGCCAAATATAAAACAAGCATAGTTAGAACAATAGATTTTACTCCAACCATAAAAGTAATCTCAAAGTATCATGGCAGAAAGACATTGCAAACTTGATGCCCTCAAGCTGCGCTTTTCACGTTCTTCACCAGTCTCCCTTGCCAATGAACATACTTTGGGAACTAAAGTTTCAATGTTATATGTGTGTGTTCCATCTACCTGCTTCCAAAATAAGATGGTAGGTAATTTTACAAATAAAAGAACCTACTGTCAATCTTCAGTTAGTGCAGAATAGCTCTGGTTTACTATAATTAGGAAGCAGTAATTGTACTGTACATTCAAGATTCTTTCTCTTTATTTTGAAACAGGTAACTTTACTGTACATACAGGATTCTTGGAGAATAAAATTCTACAAACAAGCTGATAAATAAATGGGCAAGATACTCATCTCAGATAACATGCATAAGATGATAAGAAGTAACTCTCTATCACTGTATAACTAAAATGGCATGATCATCTATACAAGTAAGAGGAAGAACCCAAGCATATTGCAACACACTCTAGCTTCAATAACACAAGCTTCCACTACCAAAATAACATAATTTAGCAGTAGGGCTTCACACCAAGGTGACTTAAACAAGGGAAACAAATTTTCCACCCATAAGATAACAACAATTATACTGTGAAGATACTTTCTTCAAGTTGAAACTTCAACAAAGATACAGCCATTATAAAACTATGAACACCTAAAACTTCAAGAAAGGATAATCTCTCATTGGGGTTGCTCAGAAATGAGTATCGCTTACTGAATACTGAGCACTTCTTTTGGAGCCAATAGAAGCTTTTAAGGTGAATAAATCAGCAAAACTTCTTTACTCAACCAGAACAGCACAGTGTGAAAAATACCCAATTAGACATTCAACAACTTTACTTTTACATCTCAATGAAGGTATTTATGTAATTATATTACGTACATATTTAGATTAATAAACTACTCATTACACTTCCAAATTGATATACGAATAGAGAAACTGACATCATACAAACCAATAAAGTTGCATTCATCAATATTTCCATTAATTACCTGACTATAAATAAACTTGGTCAGCATCTGGCAACCAGTAATCCTTATAGCATCTGTCTTAGAGTCATCCAGTAGTTCAACGACCATGTCTAAAAGGCTATCAGCAAAATATGCCCAGCAGATACACAAATTGGTAGTATATTACATCCATAGAAGATAAAGTGGAGGCTTACTCCAACTTGATTTCATTTTACAAACTATAATGATCTCCGAGTTGCCTAGCACAGGTTTGGCCAAACCATGAGAATCTAAAGCATTACATAATTGAATCAGTCTACCAGTAATCGTATCAACTGCAATACAGTATGACCAATTCTTTATCCCATATCACTCATATCCACTTCCATCAATTTAAGACACAAAATGCAGTAAAGGAATTTGGACATATAACTGCTTGAGAGGAAATGTGCCATCAAACAAGATATTTTTCCACTGAAATAGAAGCGAAGTATACATTACATCCCAATTCATCAACTTAGTGGCATTTTTCTTAAACATGAAATACATAAAATAATAAAAGAATCATTAAATCCTGAGCAACAAGGATTCAGCAGGAAAAAGATTTTAGTCTAATCTGAGTAAAAGAATATAGCATGAAGGTGTTATCAAGATCTTCACATTCTCCATTCTTAAGCTACCCAGCTTTAATGTCGAATCCGATTGAGGTTATCGTGAAGTCCTCAGATATGCATGTGACAAAAATGGAAATATTTCAGGCCTATAACAGTCCAGACATTACAATCAAACTGTCCATTGTTTTGGTTTTCACCTTCCTTGTTGACTGACGAATTGCGAAAAATCATCTACTCCAGTAGCCATGGCATCTGTAGTGCCACTGGTACTTGCTGCAGATTCAATCTTTTCTTTGTTTTTTGATTCAACATGAGTTTGGTGTTCAGAATTTTCAGTTCCTCTTTCCTCAACAGTTTCTAGAACACGAATATCAGAAGCAGAGTCTTCCCCTGCATTCATCCGCAGCCAAGCCTCGTGAAGTTGCAAAACATATTCCAGGTGCCATAGAACTTCTCCCATTGTTGGTCTACTCTTTCCCTCCTCTGCTAGACATTTTTCAGCAATTTCTCCAAATTTCATCAATGATTCTGTGGAATATTGTCCTGCGAGTTGTGGGTCAATGATGGTTTCAAGGCATTTTTTTTGTTGAAACCGCATTGCCCATTCTGCTAGATTGATCTGATCTTTCGGTAAGCTTGGATTTATAACAGGACGTGCACAGATAACTTCAATCAAAACAACCCCAAAGGAGTAAACATCAGATTTCTCAGTCAACTGCTGCCTCCTGAAATACTCTGGATCCAGATAACCAAAACTCCCTTTCACGGCTGTACTGACATGAGTATGCTCCAAAGAAGGGCCAGTTTTAGACAGCCCAAAATCCGCCATTTTTGCCACAAAATTCTCATCTAACAATATATTGGTTGTCTTGACATCCCTATGGATGATTCCTCGCTCTGACCCTGTGTGAAGGTAATGCAGACCACGAGCTGAACCAATGCATGCTTCTAGTCTTTGCTTCCAGCTTAGAGATGGTAGACCACTGCCAAAGAGATGACTCCTGAGTGTTCCATTGGCCATGTACTCATAGACCAAAATCATTTCATTCTGTTCATCACAGAAACCTATCATGGAGACCAAATGTCTGTGCCTTAGCTTAGAAAGCATTTCAATTTCCGTTTCAAATTCTTTCAGACCTTGCTGAGATTGAGGATTGGCTCGCTTGATTGCAGCAAGGGTGCCATCGTCAAGCTCCGCTTTGAAAACTTTACCAAATCCTCCCACTCCAATCACTAGGCTCTCATCAAAGTTGTTTGTGGCTGCTTTAATCTCTGCTAGAGTAAACCGCCTTCCAGATCTTAGAGTTCCAAGACTTTGATATTGTATTGATCCCTTACCATTACCCGTGCTGGTCACAGCAGTTCCATGAAGGAATAAAGGCCTCCAGCCAGGCGGGTTTTTCTGTGTGTCATCTTTGCTACTCCGCCTTCTACATAGCCATATAATAAAAATGACTAAACCTGCAAGAAAGATAATGGATGCAATACCTGCTCCAATTCCTACCCACAGGATTAAACTTTTTGAAGTTGATTTTTCTGGAACATCTTCATATTTCTGTACATAGGCAAGGTTACCATTGCGACTCAACTTGAAAACCTCCAAACCGTTCAAAAGAGCATCAGTGCCTGCAGAACCAGTTGTTGTATCTGGACCAAGTTGAACCCAGAGACTGCTGCTTTTCAAGGACATCGCGTCAAAGTAATCCTCATGGTATGCTTTGTTCATTCCCCCAGCTCGTGAGAAAATGTCGTAGTTGTCTGCT
Source organism: Capsicum baccatum var. pendulum (assembly GCA_030864225.1). Classification (NCBI taxonomy): domain Eukaryota; kingdom Viridiplantae; phylum Streptophyta; class Magnoliopsida; order Solanales; family Solanaceae; genus Capsicum; species Capsicum baccatum. The sequence continues at coordinate 132,414,002 of CM061551.1, read as the reverse complement.
GCAGTTTTGTTATTTATATAGATTTTGAAGATCCTTTGATTTGGTTTATTATAGTCAAACTCACAGAAATGTAAGCGGATTACATAATCAAAATCTGGATCCACATCCAATTTCCATGACATATTCAACCGCTTCTCCATGACATCCGTGTTGCTCATAATTCTTGCTGTTTCATACACAAGAAGAGGAGCAACAGAGGTGTCATTTGGGGAAGCATAGGTAATGTTGGAATGGTTTTTGGCTTCTGCACCTGCATCTGCAATAATCATATAGCTTGAATCCGCCTCCCACTTCCTCCTGAACCCTGAATCTTGAGTGGATTTAATTGCTGAACCACCAATGTTCAACCGGTACATAGTTTGAATCCCTCGTTTACTCAAATTTAAAGAACTATTAGCACCATTGCCACCAACTTTACTGATAGAGTCAACAAATAACTTATCAATCACCGGGATGATCTCAATGGCATTAACAAATCCAAAAGAATCCTTTTTTGGAACAAACTCAAGCACAAAGACATCGATATCAGAAGTCACAAAATACTCCTTCACCAATGAGAAGATACTGGAGTTGCCTCCGGAACCTTGCAGGAGAGAGTTCCTGTGCAAAATCTCACCAGCAACATTAAACTCCGAAACCAACTTCAAACCATTTGCAGCAACAGCAGCGTAAGACTCATTCGCATCGCAATTCCCAAATGTAAACGGATAGAAATGGAGCCTAAGGAAATAACTACCAGGTCCTCCTTTGAAACTATAGTTAAAACTTTCGGAAAAAAATCTAGCAGTTTTGTAAAGTGGCTCATAAGATGGATCACCATTAAATGAGTCAGTGTATGCCTCAATACCTGGTGAACTCAAAGTGACATTACTACCAGGGGCAGAATCACCTATCCATTTACTACCATCCACATTCACACTAGAATTTGTACCACAATTTACCAGAAAAGTCTTTGTTTGAGCTTCACCAATTTCAACAAACACAACTAATACCAAAAAAAGAACAAATATCCCAAACACCTCCCTGCCTTTAACTTTCATAACTCACTATCCCAATACACAATTGATATCAAAGGTTTCTTCCTTTTCGGTACTATCTACACACTCTTTCAAGTTCAATCTCAAAACTGAAAAACCCACCAATCAAAAATCACTTTCTACCCCCCCAAACAAAAACAATACAAGAATTAATCATAAACATCAAGAAAATACCTTCATCAATCTCTCATAGACAACTCAGAAACTTCAACAACATTGGAAAACAACCAAACCCCACAAGAATATATCTCCAAAATGAACAGTTTCAGTATAAAATAAAATAAAACTAATAAAACAAATCAGCAAACAGATCTGAAATCAAGAAAATGGTCAAAAGCTCAAATCTTGGAGACAATAACAAGCTAAAAAAGAATTTTAAAAATCTCAAATTTTCAAAAATGGTGACAAATTGAGTCTAAAAACAGATTACCTGATTATGGGGAAAAGATCTTACTATTTTTTTTTTATGATAAAATTGAGGAATATTCATATATTGCACTCTTTCTTTTTTGTTTTTGTTTATAGGAATGTGCTCTCAGCTCACCATTATTTCTGTATTATTTATTACTCCATGAGTATAAGTATTTGTAACTGCTGTAACTGCCATTTGTTGTAAGCTTCTTGTTGCTTCCTCCTTTCAAATAGTTGGCAATTTTTAACTTTACACTCCGCTTATCAAAATATTTATGAGGAGTTTATTTTATTAAATTAATCTTATTAATTATATTTTAAAATATGTATTTTTTTTTTAGTCCGTTTAAAAAAGAATAATTTTATTTTTTATCAATACTTTAATTTTAACATGGTATATTTAGGATTACAAGATTAAAGAGCATTTTGGTACATTTGACACCACTTTAATTTAAGGTTACAAAATTCAAAATACTTCTTAATTTTTTTAATTTTATATCAAATCAAAATAGATCATTCTTTTTTAAATGAAGGAAGTATTTATTTATCACACTCTTTAGTTTAATTAATTTGCCGTATTCGGAGTATGGTACAACATTAAAATTTTCGGTATATCATTACCGTACAAAATCATTTTGATATGTCGTACTAACATATTACAGATATAAAAATATTCAAAAGAAATTAGTACAAATAATTTTCTTGTTAAGCAACTACACAAAATATAATTCAATTGAGTTAGAGTAATTAAATTTTCAATGTCTAAACAATTAGTTTGTATTAATTCTCGATTATATATTTATTAATATTATAATAATAGATATGTGGATTGTATATATAACTATACGCTTCGATATAATATTTGTTATTTCTTATACCATATCAAATACTATTTTTTTTAAAAAAAAATCATACTAAATACAAATAATATTGGAATTAATGTAGCAAATAACTTGATTTTGATGTAAATTAAATTAAATATGTATCACATCATGCTCACTCCTACCCGATGATATCTTCTTGGCAGGATTTTCATTTAAATAAATTAATTGTCAAAATATTTTTCATTTTAAAAGTTTGAGATAAAATTAATAATTTTTTTAAAAAATTATTATTAATTGTATTTTTTTCTAAAAATTAAAAAAAAATCTCGATTATAACACATAAATAAAGTTTATATTTAATTAAAAATTATAATTAAAGACATAAGTAAATAAAATAAGGGGGAAATGAGAACCTCTGACTGTACCAGCTATTACTATAATTTATTTTTCCATTTTGTCGCTTTAAGAATATTTTGTATCCTATTGAGATGTTACAATTCTTTGAAACAACTTGCATTTTAACACGGCAATATATAATTCACTAGTCAATAAATTGAGTTGAAAATAACGAGGAACTTAGGTAACTATACTTATCCTCTGCTCTTATTTTTGTGCATAAATTTATCTGATAGTTATTGTTAAGGGAGGTAATAAATATTTCTGTAAAATTAATTGAGTTACATGAAAAGATGACAAATATTTATTAAAATTATTTGAGATAAGATCAACCTATTTAAAAATCACCATCATAGAATAAGTTGTTTTGTGATGCATTTATAAGGATACGACTCAGTAATCAATGAATTAAATTAAGAATCATGAGATCTCATGTATTAGATTGATAATTTCTTTTCATTTGTTCTAACTGTGATGAACAGACAAAAGTATTTGATAGCTATTGCCGGTGAAAAATGACAAATATTATGTAAAACTAATTGAGATATATCATAAGACAACAATATGTGATCGGGACGAAGGAAAACTTTAAAGTAACTGATTCAAGTCATAAAAATAATTTTCGAAGAAATTTTATTACATCAAACTACGTTTTCTTTTCTTTTTGATATGTGGACAAGACACAACAATTATTACTATATACTAAAACAAAATGTTTGGTGCTGATGGGAAAGAATATGGACCTCCATGATTTGGCTGGATTTTAGGGTGGTCACATGGCCATGTCTAGAAAATAAACAACAATCCAAAAATAGCCCTATGTTTTTCATGATTTTATTTACATAAAATAGTAAAATCTCTTGTCCCTTTGCTCCTCCGTACCTCAGAGTACCACTCAAATAAGTTGGTCAAGAGGATAGCTGTAAAACAAGATTAAAATTAAATTAAAAGAAATAATAATTGTAGGTACCAACTTTTAATTTTTCCAAAATAAAAAAAGGAGGAAAAAGTTGATCCAGTTTAAATATTTGACTGCCATATTTATTTTGAAGCATTTTCTTAAGAGCTTTTAGTTTTTTTTGTTTGAAATAAACATCGCTAGTATTTCCCAATTTTTTCAAGGACTTCCATATAACTGAAAATTATAAATAGAGATTAAAACAGTAAGACATCTGATATCAATTTGTTTTGACTTAATTTCTGAACACACACCATTTGTAACACTCCAGATAATTAGGATTAGAAGTCTCACATCGATAAAATACACGAGAGATGCTTGGTATATATGATAACAAGCCTTATTTCTTAGTGACGTATTTTTAAAGTCGAACAGGTCTAGACCCAGAGCGGACACTATCACTAATGAGTTGTGTCGTATTTGTTTTTGCCAAAGAAATTATCAGTTAAAATTTAAAAAATAACTAGGATTTTCACTAAGGAGGTTTAAAATTTGAAAAAATAACTAATTGAAAGGCGTTTGACATCTATTATATATAAAAAATAATCATGTACAAATAATACTATAATTTTCTGTCAAATGAACCTTCATGCCATAAACTGACTACGCCCCTGAAAATTATATATCATGAATGAATATTTGTTTTGACTGGTAAGTAGTAGTACTACTTTTGTCCCTAAATTAATAATCGAGTAAATTTTAATTTAGTTTTGTGACATTTGACCCAAGACATATAACCTTGACTTAATTGAGATATGAACCTTTTATTTTCGTTGCTTGTAAATATTTATAATTTATCATAATTATAAATTTACGTCATCACTTAATTATTTATATAATATGTTATGTTTATACAACTACTTTATATTTAACAATAATATAGTTTAAACATAGTCCTATATGATACTTATACTTCATTCCCGAGCAAAAAATGCTCATATCAATTATTTGAAGGTTAAATATACTCAATTAAATATCACACGTACAACTTAATTAGAATGAAAACCAGCGACCAAATAGTACTATTCTTAATTATTTACAGTTTAGACAACTTTAATGTTTAAGTATATCATTTATCCAGCTTATTATAATATCATGTTTAAAGAAGAAAATATTATTTCTCCTCCTATTGGGTGTTCTATTTGCAAATATTTATATGTCGTTTTAATTTCTTGCGCATATTGTCAAACAAGGTTTATGAATTCGCTCGAAAATAATTACGTTATTGGGAGTGATCATAATATGCCATTTATTTTAGATCATGACATAAAACGTAATTAATAAAAGAGAAAAAGAGAGTAAGAATTTAGTAAAAATTCTTACATATAATTGAAAGACGCAAGTAGTAAGTATTAGTACCACTTGAAAGAATTATATGTTATTTTAATTTTATTTTTAACCTTATTTGTATACATATAATTTTTTTCTAACGAAATTTAAAAATTATTATAGGAAAATTATTATAGGTGTATATATAACAACTGGTTTCCAAAATAATCAAAGCATATAAAACTAATAAACTTGATATATATGTAGAGAGATTTGATTGTATTAATGTTTTAATTTATTTGTAATTTTGTATTATATCAAATGATCTAAAAACGACACACTCTATTTTTATTTTTTATCCTGAAACACATTATTTGAAGTGTGATATGCTGCCATAATTGGTGACAACCATTATGTAGAGTTTCAGATTCTTATCCAAACAAATAGACAAGTTTCAGCACCATTTTAGCAAATAATCCATCCATCCGTTTCATAATAAATGAATTGTTAAATTTTAGCATATAGATTAAGAAAAAAATATTAAAGACATAAATTTAACACAACTTTTCATTTTTACCCCTAAAATGAAAAAAACTGACCTTGTAATACTTTTTCAAAAGTTAATTAATTATCAAATCATAAGGGTAAATTTAAAAAAGAATTCAACAATTCACTTATTTTAAAATACCAATAAATACCCCAACAATTTACTTATTCCGAAATGAAGGAAGTGTAGTAGTAGTACTATTAAAGTCACTTCAAAATGACATGATATCTCATTTATGTATATGACCCTCGATTTTCCCGACAACAATATAATTTTTTATGTAGAAATTTTGGTTCTTGAATTTTTGCTTTTCATTTAATTCACTGTCTAATGTCTCACCATATATATATATATATATACATTTTTATCAATTTTAGTTTAGATGTAGGCACCGTCAAACCAAAACGAATGGGTTATTCATATGGATATATAGGAAGATCTGAATTTCTAAGAGTGACCCCGAGATGCATAGTATAAATATTTCCTTCATTTCGTATTAGTTGACCTCTATAAATTTAATATATTTATTAAAAAATTAATAAATAAAAATATATTTTACATATTTATCCTTATATACTTTCTCCGTCTCAAATTTTTTAATTTGATTTTTCATTTTAATTATTTTTTTTATTAATCAAGAAGAGATAAAAAAAAATTCCATATTTTAATCTTTGCATTAATTACTTTTTCTTCAAATTAAAACGTAAACATCATTTAATAGGGATACAATGGTAAACTAGGCATGTTATTAATTATTTTTCATAATCAATGTGTCATCTCAATTTGAAACGGGTAATTTAGGACGAATGAAGTACATTTTAAAGCATCATAATTAATGCAATGATTAAACATTAAAATCTGGTACATATTACTTCATCACATGCATTACGTTTAGAACATTGAGTATTTATAATTGAAACTAGTAATAATTATTTAATTTTGATTTTGAGAATTAAGATCATTTATACATCATTCAATAATTTTGAATACTGTGAATGTATTTAGTATTTCTATCAAGAGTAAAATGGGAAACATATGTATAAAACACTTTTGATTTTAGAACTTGAACAACTAAATTGAAATAAATATTTTTAGAAAGAAGATCAACTAATAAGTACTCCCTCCATCACATTTTACTTGTCCCAAATTGGGATGACACAACAATTAAGAAAAATAATAAATAACATGGTTAGTTTACCAAAATGCCCCTATTAAATGATGTTTACATTTTAATTTAAAGAAAAAGTAATTAATGCAAAGGGTAAAACATGAAAAGAAAAGTTTGTCTTATCTTGATAAGTAAAATGAGACATCAACTTAGTCAATTTGGGACGGATAAATAGGACGGAGGAAGTCTATAACAACTAAAATATTTATTCAATAAAAATGAAATTAGTCACATTCTTTGTATTTTCAAGGGGTCATTTGGTAGGAGATATAAGATGTGATATCTCATGAATAAGTTTGAGGTATCTCATGAATTAAATTTCTATCATACTAGCCGTCATTCAATCCTTTATCAGTCTCAATAACAAGTCTTAAATTGGTTTATATGAGTTTCCAATACTTCAGTTTATTTAAGTTTAATTTATGTAATTATCATACATCATAAATTGACATTGACATGTTTAACTTTATGTTGGCTACGAGTCTTATCACAACTCTCCATCAGTGTAACACCCCGTATTCAAGTACATGTATTGGCGTATTCAAGTACGTGTATTGATCTTATTTATATGGAATTAATTTTTTATTTTATTTATATCGGAATTTGCCCATCGATGGTTCCATACGAAGGTTATTGAATAAGTTTTCCAACGATATAAAGATTTCCAAAAACGGATAAGTTTCGGATATAATCGAGCACGTTCGAAACCATAAAACGGTGGCCAGGATATTGTGAACAGTAAATGTGCAGGAAAATTTCCTGCACACAAACTACTGAGGCCTGCCAATTTTTTGGGTCGACTTTAAACGATCATAAATCCTTGTATAAAATGAAATGTGTGAGCTGCTATATATCGATGAGAAGACCCGAGAGTCTTCTTTCTAATGCAATTGGTTTTATCCAAATCCAACATCTGAGTAAGGAGTTATACTCGTTTTACTCCAGCCTCTCAAAACAAATTTTTAGGGTCAACTTCAAACGATCATAACTCCTTGTACAGGACAAACTGGGTGGCCTACTTTATATGAAATGAAATACCTTTGAATTATATTTCCAACGATACCAATTTCACCCAAATCCGATATCGGAGCAAAGAGTTATGGTCGATTTACTTTATCCTATCAAAACAGTCCACCATGGACAGATTCAGATTTACTTAAATTTTTAAGGGCAATATGATCATTTTCCATCACTTCATGGACGAAAATTGGTCATTATATACATATACTTAGCCTCATATCCATTATTTATCATCCATTATTGAAGAATAAGAAACCCTAGCCAAATTTCAACTCCAATTATCTTGTGATTCAACCGTAGAAAATCCAAATTGATTCCGTAGTTGTGTTCACCGTCTCGAGGGCTTCGAGAAGCTCCCCTTATTTGTGCCAACAGGACTTCGAAATCAAAAGGGCCATTTTATGGTAAGGATGTAAATTATGTTGGTGTTATTTATATGGATATGTATATATATGCTTGTGAGCATAAGAAGTATGTTATTTGATTGTTGTTGAAAGATAATTGGAAATGATGTTGGATTATTCTTGTGCATGGTTGAATTATGTTGAATTGTAAAGGGATTTGGTGTGATGATGTGGTATTGAAATGATGATTATATATATATATATATATATATATATATATACACACATAAATCTATTGTTCAAGTTGGTTTTTGGAATGCTTTGCAAATATTGGTTGTATGGAATTATGAAAGAGAATTGTGGTGTTGGGTTGCTAATACTAGATGCCAAACATTTTATTGTAGATAAGTGATTTGTAAAGGCGGGAAGTTGTGTTGAATTGGTATCTGAATCTACAACGAGGTATGTAAAGCATACTCTAACAATATTCTTTGGCATGAAAACACCAATGTTCCATCAAGTAAGATTCCGAGGTTGTCCAAAAACATGTATTGTTCTACATTACCAACGAAGTTGTTTCCATTCTATAAAGTGTCAAAATGTTTCATTGATATACCAAAAGGCTCCTATTTCATTGTTGTGATATTGATGATTCTGAAACACATTGTTGATGTACCAATGAGTCTTTATTACATCGTTATTGTATAAAAGGTCTATTACTTGGTTCCTATTGATGTATCATTGTTTCAAAGTATCAAAAATGTTGTAGCGACCGAAATAACAATCTCAAAGATTAATTGAAATAAGTGATGGAAGTTCTCTCTTATCGGGTGGTATCCCAGGGGCATAAGCCTAGCATGGTTCGATCCCTATTTATGTGATTATGGGTGGTATCCCAGGGGCATAAGCCTAGCATGGGTCGATCCCAGTTGATATGTACTGGAGGCAGCCTAATGGTCACAGTACAGTACAGTAATGATTACAAAGATGATAAGAACGAAGGTAAAGTGATTGAATAAATGCAATGTACAGGTTGTCATAAGTTCTAGTAAGTGTGGTCCACTTCTATTATGATTTATTCACTTGTTTCTGATTTCTATTGAGCTCCTATATCATATGTGATTATCTACAACTTTACATACTCAGTGCATATTTCATACTGACGTCCCCCATGGGGACCTGCATTTCATGCTGCAGGCACAGGTACCTCAGCTCATACATCGCACAAGTAAGAGCCAGGTCATACAGCTATTGTTGGTGAGCTCCAGTTTGCTTCGAAACTTTCCGAGTCAGTTCCTTATGTTTTGTTATTGTACAGGAGTCGTGTGTGGGCGGGGGTTTGTCCCGACCTTAGTTATGTCATGTATATCCTAGAGGCTTTGTAGACATAAGGAAGGGTAAAGTTATGGAAGTTTATATAGTGATGTTATATTTGTATATGTGGTGGCCCCGACGGCCACGTATTATATATATATATATATATATATATTTGCGTGTGTTGTGCTGATACAGGTAATTAGACCCTTCTATATGCAACGAAATGCTGTCCAAATTTTTGGTGACATGTAAGTGAAAGTACAGGTATTTGAACGGGTTCTCCCGGGCCTTTTCGACTTCGGGTGCTAGTCCGGCCCAATGGGATTTTGGGGCGTGACAAAAGTGGTATCAGAGCAGTTCGTCCTAGTGAGTATACAAAGCCGTGTCTATGTAGAGTCTTGTTTATCGGTGTGTTGTGCACCGCATCTATAAACAGGAGGCTATGGACATTTAGGAATTGTTTCTTTTCTTCATGTCTTAGATCGTGCGATAGAGCTTATATTGTATATGAAGTCATAGTTGACCACTGAATCAGTTTGTTTCTCTTATTATAGTAATGATGCCGGTTACGAGAAGCAAGAATACCGATAAGCAAGTAGATGTGGCTGCCGAAGAGGGGACTAGTAAGTCACCCACTATACCAGCTAATCAAAGTGAGGCTCCAGCTGAGCATGCATCAGAAACTTCCCCCAGTCCGGAAGAAATAAGGGGGAGGAGAACTATATCCCCAGAGCCACCTATTAATGCTGTTGATCAAGATCTTAGAAATGCAGCGCAACTTTTGACTCGTATAGTTGCTGGGCAAGCTCAAGGGCAAGCCATTCCTACTGCAGGTCCTAGTGGTATAGATAGGGCGGCTAGTCTTCGAACACATGATTTTCTTAAGATGGATCCTCCCACTTTTACTGGATCAGATCTTAACGAGGACCCACAGGACTTTATTGATCAAATTTAGGAGGCCTTAGATGTTATGCATGTAACGGGTAGAGAGACAGTGGAGTTAGCGGCGTATAGATTTAAAGGGGAGGTTATATATTGGTATGAGGACTGGAAACAATCTAGGGGTATTGATGCACCCCCAGCTACCTGGAAAGAGTTCAAAGAGGCATTTCTTGATCATTATCTTCCATTCGAGATTCGTCAGGCCCGTGCAGATCAGTTTTTAAATCTTCGTCAGGGAAATATGAGCGTGAGGGAGTACAGTCTCCGATTTAATTCCTTGTCAAGATATGCTCCTAATGTTGTAGCTACTATGGATGACAGAGTTCATCAATATGTAGATAGGCTAGATCCATATCTGGTTAGAGATTGTAACATTGCCGCTTTGAACAAAGATATGGACATAGCGAGGATCCAAGCTTTTGCACAGAAAATGGAAGATCAGAGGCAAAGGAGAAGAACACAGGAATCAGAAAGAGGATATTCCAAGAGGGCCAGATCTACAAGGCAGTTCATGGCATCCCAAGGAGGGTTCAGACCACAGTTTTCTGCTAGACCACCTAGGCCATTATCTTCTTATTCTGCAGCTAGTGCCCCACCACAGTTCCAAGGGTCCAGAGGAAATCAATTTGGGCATAGAAGTGAGAGTCAGAGTTTGCGGATAGTGGGGTACTAAGGGCAAGGGAATATGAGCCAATCGAGACCTCCTCGAGAGCCATGCAATAAATGTGGAAGGTATCATTTGGGCGCATGTCGGCTGGGGACCAATGTTTGCTTTTGGTGCGGTATGTCGGGGCATATGATGAGGGAATGCCCACAAAGGGACATAGGGGGTATGGCACGACCTACGGGGTCATTTGTTGCATCATCATCATCGATGCCTTATTCAGGAAGGGGTGCACAACCAATGGGTCGTGTTAGAGGTAATAGAGGAGACACGAGTTCTAGCGGGGCTCAAAATCGTACTTATGCTCTAGCGGATCGACAGAATTTAGAGGCTTCCCCAGATGTGGTTACGGGTACGTTGTCTATCTTTTCATTCGATTTATATGCCTTAATTGATCCCAGTTCTACATTATCTTATGTTACTCCATTGGTTGCTGATAACGCTCAATCTACAGCTCTCGTAGGAGTGTAAAGCGATCGTTAGCAAATATAGAACCCAACCTGGGTTGGGTGTCGATCCCACAGGGAATAGCTTGGCCAACAAGTAAGCAGAATTACTAAACTTTTGGTGCAAGTCTCGTAAGAGGGGGGATTCTTGTCGTGCAAGTAATTTAAATAAAGTATCAAAATAAAAGCTGAAAATAAAAAGAAAGAATGTTACGTGAGTTGTAAACAATGAGAATTGAAGCGTTGGGGTTATGTCCACCTTCTGAGGTATACGTCTCTATTGGCTATGAGTGTGTAGAGTTTTGACATGCAACTGCTTATAGAGAATTGTATTCGATGGTAAATCCAAGCGTCTTTCGACCTCAACAAGGACTATTTCACTTTAACTTTTTCGAGCTTAAAGCGTGTCTAACGGTACGAATTCTCCAAGAGGTTAGTCCAGTTACGGCACTAGCTTTTTAATAGGAAAGGGTGTCCTACTACCTTGACATTATCTCTTTTCCAGACATATAACCTTTCTTTCGAACAAGTTAAATGTTATACTGGCGTTATTCTATGCATCTGCAGCCACAAGAATTTGCATTAAGATGAAGAGAATAATGATATAATCAGCATACGTGTCACGAACTCATAAACTCACAGCAATAGATAGTATCTCATACGGCTTCCATAACCCCAACAGAGAAGTTTAGTTACCCATGAATGCGAAGGAAATCACAATTTGCATTGTTGTTATTATACCACAAGATTGATGATTTTCGTGTAGCACAAGTGGTAGGCGTGAGGCGTGAATTCCTTAGCAAAGTAACGTTTCTCTTGTTGCGGAAATTAAGAATTGAATAGATGAATAGAAGAAGAAAAATAGAATTAATGAGAAGATTAGAAGAGTTGTAATTGAGAAGTAGAATGTATCTCTCCACTAAGGAAGGATTGTCAGAAGATGTCTAGCATGATAGGGTATTTATAATACCCATATCCTAATCCTACTAAGCTAATGAAATACTTAACCAAATCCTACTAAGCTAATGAAATACTTAACCCAATTGTACTAGGTTAATGTAACATTATCCAAATCCAAATAAACTAATGAAATACTTAACCCAATTGTACTAGGTTAATGTATTATTATCCTAATCCAAATAAGTTACTGCAAGTCCCCAAAGTCTTCAGAAATGTTGTTTAGCCCGGGACAGATATCCCATGCATCACTTTTGGTCCTTTAGGCGTCCAATCTTACGTTCCTTCCTTCGTGAGCTTTCTTTGGCGTCAAGTAAGCCATAAAATGCTGATTTCTGCATCATTTATACCTGAAACTTTGCTAATCATGTTTGTTAGCTCACTTATAGGAAAAAGGACTAAAAGTGCATGAAATCTATAATTTGTTCTCAAAACTAGGCTAAAATATGAGCAAAATATATTGATATAGGCGTGTAAATTCGCCTATCATCAACACCCCACACTTGAAGCTTTGTTCGTCCTCGAACAAAATATCATGTCCCTCTAAACATCAACTTAGGGTTTCACAGCAACAGCACAAAACATTCGTCAAGACAAGCACAACAATTATCAACAAAGAGTAGTTTTCTGATCATTATTAGAAACCATTTAGCCTCTAGCATAGACTCGTGATGGTGGTTAACTCATATTCAAAAGTCAAGGCACAAAGAATCATACACAACTATCCAAAACTCATCAACCATGTGTGTCTCACAATATATTACCCATAGTCACTCACAAGTATAGCATATTTTTTAAACATGGGTATCAAAATATCCTTGCTCTCGCTCTCACAAAGAATTCGTATGCAGCAACTGATGACCATAGGCTTGCCCTTAGTGTAATACTCCACTAAATGTCAGAATGCTAAGATTAGGATCAAATAGGTCTTCTGATGGTTGTAATGTAGGCTAAGGGACGGGTAGGACTATTTTGGCCAGAAATAGTGACTAAGTTCCTAAGCGCTTTAATACATCACATTATATCATTGACACTTTTCTTTAAACCTTTCTTTCTTTTATTCTACCACCCTTGTTCTCCTCTTTTGTTTTACAATTTTAAGCATAACTCACTTTTCAGCTTTCTTTTCCTTTTTCTTTTCATAACATACCTCTTATGATAGCACTTTCTTTCTCATAACACATTCAAGCACCATTACAATTTAAAGCATCATACTCACCCAACTTCCTCTTATTTCGTCACATGACTTTTGCCCTTTAAAGCACTTAGGATTTTGGATCAAATTACGGTCTTGAAAAAAATGTGGATTAGGCTTACATTTGCGGTTGTTAAAGAAACAGGCTAAAGGCTCAAAAGGGTTTAACTAGGATGATGTCCATGGGTAGGTAAGACAAAGGTAAACATGTATAGGTTGCCAAAGAAATGCCTAAATCATCTCCTAAACTTACACTCCTTATTTTCGCTTTGCATACATACCAGGCAAGTTCTAGCATCAGCCACAAACATAGAATATACTATTATCTCACACACACAAGGCACATGGTCGACTTGATTGGAAGTAGTATAGACTCTTGACCCAACAAGTGAAGGAATTGAACCACACAATATCACATAATGAGTCACAACTAGAGCCTAAACGTCTCAACAGTCATGATGCTAGCACAAACTCTTGTTATAATCTCATGCTGCCTATTAGAATAATTTCATGCGAAGCTAAAAAAAAAAATTTTACTACTAAAAAAACTTAAAAACGAAACACAAACAAAAACAAAGTAAACAAACATAGATGCAAATAGAGAATTATCGCATACAATACCGCCACCCCACACTTAAACGGGACACTGCCCTCAGTGGAAAGTAAATACGAAGAACCTGGTTAGTCGAACTCATTCTCTATGTCTGGGGTCATACCCCTTGCATCGGAATCATCATCAGAGTCGTCATCCTCAGAAGTTCCTCATAAGTATCTCATTTAATTCCAAGAGTGAGTCGAGGTGTTTGCATTGAGGAGGGTTCTCCTTGCTCTTTTTGGCCTCTTTTCTTGCCTTTTTGTGAAGTGGTAGCCTTATCTTTGCCTTGTCTTTTGGTGCCATTGTACCTGAGATCTCAATAGAGTCATGTTAGCATCATCTCAGTGGATAAAATCTATAAATAAGCAGTGGAGGTACCACCCCACACTTAGGTTGTTGGCACCAACTAGTGAAGTGAAAGTGGTCGATTACTCAGACTTCATCGACATACGTTTTAGGTGCTCTATTCCAACAATAAAATTAGTGAGTCATACTTCTTGTACTCTTGGCAATACTTGCATGTAATATTATATCAAGACTACTACATAGGGATTACATCAAGGTATAGTATCTATCAATAATCACAACCGCCTATGTCGGTAGGCAACTATAAGTCTTATTCCGATGAACAATTCATTCCAACATGTAAGTATTCAAGTGACAAGATTATGCAATGTTAATGACTATAGCAATTCCACAAGAGTATGACAATACATCAAAATCAAATTCAAGTTGGAAACAAGTTAAGATCATCCTAACGTATATATTCACTCACTTGGTTGTGTATCGGCAATTCAAACACATGAATATCACCAATGCTTCTTCAAGATATAGCAATTCATAATAGGCATAGCAACGTAGTACTTACGAAAAATGCATGAAGAACAAAAGAGTACTTACGTGATTGAAGCCTTTGGAGATGTTCTTGTGAATTGGAAGAGCAAAAAGAGAAATTTTGAGATGATTTGGATGGATGTGCGGCGCCTTTGGGTCAATTTCTAATGTGGTTATGTTTCAAGACTAAGTCCCCTTTATATAGGAAGAGAATGGGTCGGGTTTTGACCCATTTCCAAACGGTTTTGAAGACAAAAATACCATATATACGGCGCATAATGCTTGGCATAGTCATGGTATATGCGCCGCATAGTCTATGGCATTTTGAGACATATGCGCCGCATAGTCTATGGCATATGATATCCTGAGACCTAATGCCATAGCATAGGCGGTGCATAGTCAAAAGCACACTTAAGAATAGGCGGCGCATAGTGTATAGCACACTAGATTCCGAGACCTTAGGCTATAGGATAGGTTTGGCAATGTTCGTGGCCTATTTTTACCTAGGCCTAGCCTTCCTCGATGCTTATTTTGGCATGAGAAATGCTCAATCCATAGCCTTACGCATTACCATTCCTAACTTACCACCTTTTCCATACAATACATCCAAATCGTCATGTGAAACCAACCTCCTCGTTGAATACTTCTCGCACCTATATTTGCTCAAAACCAATGAAAACAATTAGTATGATGGGTTGCCTCCCACCAAGCGCCTTAGTTTTGGTCGTGGTACGACTCTTATTTTTGGATTTTCATTTATCAAAAATAAAACAAGTACTAGAACAAAAGAAAGACAAAACGATAAACAATAAATGAAAAATGATAAACGATGGGTTGCCTCCCATCTAGCGCCTTATTTATTGTCGTGGCACGACATAGTTACCTCGAGTACTCAGACTTCATCGAGGTAAATGGTGGATCATTTTCTGAAAGGATTTAGACGACAATGAGGCTTACCTGTGGGCATGTGATCTTTTTCGAGCTGGCTCATATGTTTCTCCGGAGTGTCACCAATTATATCATCAATAGTCCACCCCATAGCCCTTTTGTATCTCTTCAGAGCAGAGATGAGAGCCTTTACGTGTTGTTCACTTAAATCATCTGCACTCTCTGGAAGTATATTTCTACTTTCCAAGAACACATACCTTAGATAATCGGGGAGCTCTTGCGATTCTAGCATTGGTGGCTCGTCAATGGGAGTCTTCGCTGCTAGTTGATTCTTGAGATAACAATCCGGTTGCTTAGGAGTATAAGACTCTATTTCTGTTAGATCACCCATAAGTTCTTCATAATATTCATTATCCTCATGCTCAACATTCAGTGGCGCAGCAGACAATGGCTCAACAGTAGGCTGTTTCTCTATAGATAATGTTTTCATATCCTCTTGATGAACATCAGCTACAGATAACTCATTCATATCGTTGGGATGCTTCATGGCTTTGCATATATCAAATTGTACTACTTCGTCATTAATTCGAAACAAAAGCTCATTATCTTTCATGTCAATAAGCACACTTTCGGTTGTAAGGAAAGGACGTCCCAGGATTATGGGAACTTCAGAATCCTCCTTACAATCTAGAATAACGAAGTCTGCAGGAAAGATGAATGAAGAAACCTTCACCAACACATCATTCAAGATATCCACAAGTCTTTTTACCGACCTATCAGCCATCACGAGCCTCATATTGGTTGGTGTCGGATCGCCTAGCCCCAACTTCTTGTAGATGGATAGTGGCATCAAATTTATGCTAGCACCTAGATCGCATAATGCTTTGGCAAAATCCAACAATCTAATAGTGCAATGAATAGTGAAAGCTCCGGGGTCGGCCTTCTTCTGAACTATCGATCGGGTAGCAACTGCACTACAATGATGAACATTATCCGCTAACTCATAACTTGATGCCCGCTTCTTTGTCAAAAGGTCCTTCATAAATTTTGCATATCCAGGCATTTGTTCAAGTGCCTCCACCAATGGAACATTAATGGTCAGCTGCTTTAACATATTCATGAATTTGCTGAACTTTGTATCATCCGCCACCTTCTTTAATCTTTA
This sequence comes from Capsicum baccatum var. pendulum, assembly GCA_030864225.1. Taxonomy (NCBI): domain Eukaryota; kingdom Viridiplantae; phylum Streptophyta; class Magnoliopsida; order Solanales; family Solanaceae; genus Capsicum; species Capsicum baccatum. Next base: position 132,397,025 of record CM061551.1, on the reverse strand, counting down.
GGGAAAAGGTGGTGGTGGGTATGGAAGTGTTCTTTCCACGATTTTATTCTTCTCTTGATTTCATTTTTCCACTTTTTCAGGTTGCATAGTGCTAGATGTGGCGTCCTTGACGTCAGGAGTGGGTGCTGCGGCATCTTCTCCTTTTGTGTTGTCATCCATGTCCGCAACTTCGTCAACCACTTGCTTGCCTTTTGCTGAAGTTTCCAGCACCTTACCACTTCTGGTAGTGATGGCCATGCATGACCCATCATTCCTTGGTTTTTGCACAGTATCGCTAGGTAAAGTGCCGGCCTTTCTTTGATTGAGTGCTGCTGAAAGTTGGCTCAATTGTTGCTCTATTTGCTTGATAGAAGTGGAATGTGAATCAACTAATTGTTTCATGGAGGACAAATCATTGATTACCTCTGTTACTCTCGCGCTCGTTGCTTCCACTCCTTTCAATAATTTAGCCATCATGTCTTCCATACTTCCAGAATTAGATGAGGTGGTGTCTCGTCTACCAGGGGGAACGTACAAACCACTCTTTTCATTCTTGTTTTTCCAACTACCTTGGTCTTTGTTTCCAGATTTATCATAATAGTTTCGACCTTGGTTTCCTTGGGCATTCCCGCGGAAACCCCCCTGATTTTTCAAGTAGTTGGCCTCCTCTTCCGAATCAGATTCGTCTCTTCCTTTTGACGCAATAGCTTTCACTTTTTTGGTCTTCCCTGATAATAAATGCTTTGTAAGAAGATCCATTTGTGTTTTCAAATGCGCCATATCTTGATCACGTTCTTCTTCTCTTCTTCTTTGGTCTGCAGTCATGCCAATAGATAAAGTGGGGCTTGCTACCTCAGAATCCCTGGTATGCCAAGCTCTACTTTGTTTTGTCATACGATCTAGCATATTGCTTGTTTGACCAAAGGTGAGGTCCATGAAAGATCCTCCAGCTGCATTATCCACCACTGGCTTAGTCACCGAATTCAAAGCTCTGTATAATATCTCCATCAAGTGGACATTGGTCATATAATGGTTTGGGCACCGCATTAGCTTTGTCTTGAACCTCTCCCATGTTTCATGGAGAGATTCAGTTGGAAGCTGTCGAAAATTGGTGATCTCATCTCTCAACTGTGCTCTTTAGGATGGCGGAAAAAAGCTTTCTAGCAAAGCGTCTTTTAATTGCCTCCAATTTGTAATAGAATCAGGAGTCAGCCCATTCAACCATAGAGTTGCCTCCCCAGATAGAGACAATGGAAATAAGCGTAGTCTAATTGCATTCTGTCCAACGCCAGGATTGTCGAATGACTTGCATGTAGAAATAAAGTTGATCAGATGCATATTCGGATCATCGCCTGCTAGTCCACCAAATAATCCCTTGAGTTGCAAAAGCTGAATCATGGCGCTAGTGATAATGAACTTTGCTCCGTGTGCCAATGGCGGAAGAATAATGGCTCCTATGGCACCAGCTTCGTCCAGATCATCATCATCATCGAACGGTATTTGCATAGCTCGGCATTCAGGCCTAAACCTAGCTTGACGATCTCTTCTCTGCATGGGTGCCGCCATCTCAGCAGTACGCCGTGGGTTTAGTAGCTCCTCATCGCCCAGGTCCTCTTCATCAGGATTTGTTGCCCGACCTGGATTATCAATATTCTGTTGATGCACTTGAGCAGCCATCCTTTCTATTTCACGTTGTGCATCCATTGATGTACTGAACAAACCTGAATAAAACAAAAACAACAACTAAAAATAAAAGTACGAGAATCTTTGACCAAAGGGTCAAGTAATTATCACAAACTTAGTTGACACTCGTATTCCCCGGCAACGGCGCCAATTTTTGATAACGATCAATCTACAGCTCTCGTAGGAGTGTAAAGCGGTCGTTAGCAAATATAGAACCCAACCTGGGTTGGGTGTCGATCCCACAGGGAATAGCTTGGCCAACAAGTAAGCAGAATTACTAAACTTTTGGTGCAAGTCTCGTAAGAGGGGGGATTCTTGTCGTGCAAGTAATTTAAATAAAGTATCAAAATAAAAGCTGAAAATAAAAAGAAAGAATGTTACGTGAGTTGTAAACAATGAGAATTGAAGCGTTGGGGTTATGTCCACCTTATGAGGTATACGTCTCTATTGGCTATGAGTGTGTAGAGTTTTGACATGCAACTGCTTATAGAGAATTGTATTCGATGGTAAATCCAAGCGTCTTTTGACCTCAACAAGGACTATTTCACTTTAACTTTTTCGAGCTTAAAGCGTGTCTAACGGTACGAATTCTCCAAGAGGTTAGTCCAGTTACGGCACTAGCTTCTTAATAGGAAAGGGTGTCCTACTACCTTGACATTATCTCTTTTCCAGACATATAACCTTTCTTTCGAACAAGTTAAATGTTATACTGGCGTTATTCTATGCATCTGCAGCCACAAGAATTTGCATTAAGATGAAGAGAATAATGATATAAGCAGCATACGTGTCACGAACTCATAAACTCACAGCAATAGATAGTATCTCATACGGCTTCCATAACCCCAACAGAGAAGTTTAGTTACCCATGAATGCGAAGGAAATCACAATTTGCATTGTTGTTATTATACCACAAGATTGATGATTTTCGTGTAGCACAAGTGGTAGGCGTGAAGCGTGAATTCCTTAGCAAAGTAACGTTTCTCTTGTTGCGGAAATTAAGAATTGAATAGATGAATAGAAGAAGAAAAATAGAATTAATGAGAAGATTAGAAGAGTTGTAATTGAGAAGTAGAATGTATCTCTCCACTAAGGAAGGATTGTCAGAAGATGTCTAGCATGATAGGGTATTTATAATACCCATATCCTAATCCTACTAAGCTAATGAAATACTTAACCAAATCCTACTAAGCTAATGAAATACTTAACCCAATTGTACTAGGTTAATGTAACATTATCCAAATCCAAATAAACTAATGAAATACTTAACCCAATTGTACTAGGTTAATGTATTATTATCCTAATCCAAATAAGTTACTGCAAGTCCCCAAAGTCTTCAGAAATGTTGTTTAGCCCGGGACAGATATCACATGCATCACTTTTGGTCCTTTAGGCGTCCAATCTTACGTTCCTTCCTTCGTGAGCTTTCTTTGGCGTCAAGTAAGCCATAAAATGTTGATTTCTGCATCATTTATACCTGAAACTTTGCTAATCATGTTTGTTAGCTCACTTATAGGAAAAAGGACTAAAAGTGCATGAAATATATAATTTGTTCTCAAAACTAGGCTAAAATATGGGCAAAATATATTGATATAGGCGTGTAAATTCGCCTATCATCAGTTGCTGGAAAGTTCGAAAGAATACCCAAACTATTAGTTAAGCCATATGAAGTATCCACACCGGTTGGGGAATCTATTACAGCTAGAAGGGTTTATTGAAACTGCATAGTAACTGTTTGTGGTCGTGATACGATGGCTGATCTTGTAGAGTTAGAAATGGTAGATTTTGATGTTATAATGGGTATGGACCGGTTGGCGTCTTGTTATGCCACAATTGATTGCTGCACGAAAAAAGTATATTTCCATTTTCCAAATGAATCAGTCCTTGAATGGAAAGGTGAAATTAGCGCGCCAAGAGGTAGATTTATTTCTTATTTTAAGGCAAGAAGAATGATTTCCAAGGGATACATATATCATTTAGTTAGAGTAAGGGATACAGAAGCGGAGCCACCAACTTTTCACACTGTTCCGGTGGTAAATGAATTTCCTGATGTATTTTCTGAAGATCTTCCAGGTTTGCCTCCTGAACGAGAAGTAGAGTTTAGTATTGATGTAATACCAGGCAACCAACCAATATCCATTTTGCCGTATAGAATGGCCCCAGCAGAATTACGAGAATTGAAAGAGCAATTGAAAGATTTTCTAGAGAAGGGATTCATAAGGCCTCATATGTCCCCCTGGGGAGCACCAGTGTTATTTGTGCGCAAAAAGGATGGCTCGCTGAGGATGTGTATTGATTATCGGCAATTGAATAAGGTGACTATTAAGAATAAATATCCTCTCCCAAGAATTGATGATTTATTTGATCAGTTACAGGGCGCCAAGTGTTTTTCTAAGATTGATTTGAGGTCAGGTTACCACCAAGTGAGGGTCAAAGAGAAGGATATACCCAAGACAGCTTTCCGAACACGGTATGGTCATTATGAGTTTCTAGTTATGTCATTTGGGCTAACAAATGCACCGGCAGCTTTTATGGATTTGATGAATAGGGTATTTAAGCCATTCCTGGATGTATTTGTGATAGTTTTTATAGATGATATTCTAGTTTATTCTAGATCAGAAGAGGACCATGCCAATCACTTACGACAGGCATTGCAGACTCTTCGTGATTGTAAGCTTTATGCAAAGTTCTCTAAATGTGAGTTTTGGTTAAAGTCGGTGGCATTTTTGGGTCATATTGTATCTAGTGAAGGGATAAAGGTTGATGCTCAAAAAATAGAAGCTGTGAAGAACTGGCCAAGGCCCACAACGCCTACGGAGATTCGTAGTTTTCTTGGGTTGGCCAGTTATTATAGAAGGTTTGTTAAAGGCTTTTCTTCTATTTCAACACCCTTAACCAAGCTAACCCATAAAGCATCCAAATTCCAATGGAATGATGCCTGTGAGAAGAGTTTTCAAGATTTAAAGAACAAGTTGATTTCTACACCTGTGTTGGTACTTCCAGAAGGCACCGAAGGGTATACAGTGTATTTTGATGCTTCCAGAATTAGTTTGGGATGTGTATTGATGCAGCATGGTAAGGTAATAGCATATGCTTCTAGACAATTGCAGCCACATGAGAAAAATTATCCTACACACGATCTTGAGATGGCAGCAGTTATTTTTGCTTTAAAGATATGGCGCCACTACTTATATGGGGTTCATTTTGATATATATACTAACCATAAGAGCTTGCAATATATTTTTAATCAGAAGGATCTAAATTTAAGGCAGCGGAGATGGCTTGAACTATTAAAGGACTATGATGTTGATATCTTGTACCATCCAGGGAAAGCAAATGTGGTAGCTGATGCGTTAAGTCGTAAGGCTATGATGGCGCCTATAGAAAGGCAAGGGATGATTAAAGATCTTCACCAGTTAGATAGTTTGGGAGTTCGCCTTCTTGAAACTCCAGACAAAGAGCTTATCGTACATAATGCTGCGGAATCTTCATTAGTAGCTGAAGTGAAAGGGAAGCAATATGCAGATCCTATTTTATTACAGCTTAAGGAGAATGTTCAAAGCGGTGTGATCAAGGCATTTGAGCTTACGCGAGAAGGAGTACTTCAGTTCCAAAACCGATTGTGTGTGCCGGATGTAGACGGGTTAAGAAAGAAGATTATGACAGAGGCACATTTTTCAAGGTATTCCATTCATCCAGGATCAACCAAAATGTATCAAGATTTGAAAGATATGTATTGGTGGAATGACATGAAGAAGAGCATTACAGAATTTGTAGCTGAATGTCCAAATTGTCAAAGAGTTAAAGTTGATCATCAAAAACCTAGAGGTTATATGCAATGCATTGATCTTCCAAGCTGGAAGTGGGACATGATCAACATGGATTTCGTTATTGGTTTACCTCGTACATCCCGGAAGTTTGATTCTATATGGGTGATTGTTGATAGGCTTACCAAATCCGCACATTTCCTACCAGTTAGGACCACTTACACAGTTGAAGAGTATGCGAAGCTGTACATTAAAGAGATAGTCCGATTACATGGAGTGCCAATCTCTATTATATCAGATCGGGGAACCCAATTTACTGCAAACTTTTGGAAGTCTTTTCAGAGGTGTTTGGGAACACAAATGAAGTTGAGTACAACTTTTCACCCTCAAACAGATGGACAAGCAGAACGTACCATCCAAATACTTAAAGATATGCTACGAGCTTGTGAGATAGATTTTAAGGGCAACTAGGATGATCATTTACCTCTTGTTGAGTTTGACTAAAATAATAGCTATCATTCAAGTATCAAAATGGCACCATATGAAGCTTTATATGGAAGGAAGTGTAGATCACCAATAAGATGGTTCGAAGTGGGTGAAACTCTTTTGTTCGGACCAAATCTTGTTTATCAAGCCATAGAGAAGGTTAAAGTAATTCAGCAACGACTGAAAACAGCCCAAAGTCGACACAAGTCATATGCAGATAATAGAAGGAGAGGGCTAGAGTTTTCTATAGGTGATTGGGAATTTTTGAAGGTATCACCAATAAAAGGGTTAATGAGATTTGGTAAGAAAGGGAAGTTGAGTCCACGTTATATAGGCCCATATAAGATCACTCGAAGGTTTGGACAAGTTGCATATGAATTAGAGCTACCCCAAGAGCTCTCATTAGTACATCCGGTATTTCATGTGTCAATGCTTCGAAAGTGCATCGGAGATCCATCACATATCACTTCTACTGAGGATGTGCAAATTATGGAAGATCTTACCTATGAAGAAGTGTCTATTGCTATTCTAGATCGCCAAGTTAAGAAGATGAGAAATAAAGAGATAGCATCGGTGAAAGTACGTTGGAGAAATTGTCAAAGGGAAGAGATTACATGGGAAGCTGAGGAAGCAATGAAATCTAAGTACCCTCATTTGTTCAAAGATGAAGAGGAAGTTCAAGAAACGGAGTTAGAACATTAACAAGTAAGTTTTTGTTTATACATGCATAGTATTTATGTGATGATGTGAATGTTAATGGTGGACTTGAACTTGTTTTGGTTGAATAACTACGCTAACATTCGAGGACGAATGTCCTAAAGGGGGGAAAGATGTAACACCCCATATTCAAGTACATGTATTGGCGTATTCAAGTACGTGTATTGGTCTTATTTATATGGAATTAATTTTTTATTTTATTTATACCGAAATTTGCCCGTCGATGGTTCCATACGAAGGTTATTGAATAAGCTTTCCAACAATATAAAGATTTCCAAAAATGGATAAGTTTCGGATATAATCGAGCACGTTCGAAACTATAAAACGGTGGCCGTGATATTCTGAACAGTAAATGTGCAGGAAAATTTTCTGCACACAAACTACTGAGGCCTGCCAGTTTTTTGGGTCGACTTTAAACGATCATAAATCCTTGTACAAAATGAAATGTGTGAGCTGCTATATATCGATGAGAAGCCCCGAGAGTCTTCTTTCTAATTCAATTAGTTTCATCCAAATCCAACATCTGAGTAAGGAGTTATACTCGTTTTACTCCAGCCTCTCAAAACAGATTTTTAGGGTCAACTTCGTTCCTCTCAAAACAGATTTTTAGGGTCAACTTCAAACGATCATAACTCCTTGTACAGGACAAACTGGGTGGCCTACTTTATATAAAATGAAAGACCTTTGAATTATATTTCCAACGATACCAATTTCACCCAAATCCGATATCGGAGCAAAGAGTTATGGTTGATTTACTTTAGCCTATCAAAACAGTCCACCATGGACAGATTCGGATTTACTTAAATTTTTAAGGGCAATATGATCATTTTCCATCACTTCATGGACGAAAATTGGTCATTATATACATATACTTAGCCTCATATTCATTATTTATCATCCATTATTGAAGAATAAGAAACCCTAGCCAAATTTCAACTCCAATTATCTTGTGATTCAACCGTAGAAAATCCAAATTGATTCCGTAGTTGTGTTCACCGTCTCGAGGGCTTCGAGAAGCACCCCTTATTTGTACCAACAGGACTTCGAAATCAAAAGGGCCATTTTATGGTAAGGATGTAAATTATGTTGGTGTTATTTATATGGATATGTATATATATGCTTGTGAGCATAAGAAGTATGTTATTTGATTGTTGTTGAAAGATGATTGGAAATGATGTTAGATTATTCTTGTGCATGGTTGAATTATGTTGAATTGTGAAGGGATTTGGTGTGATGATGTGGTATTGAAATGATGATTATATATATATATATATATACACACACACATAAACCTATTGTTCAAGTTGGTTTTTGGAATGCTTTGCAAATATTGGTTGTATGGAATTATGGAAGAGAATTGTGGTGTTGGGTTGCTAATACTAGATGCCAAATATTTCATTGTAGATAAGTGATTTGTAAAGGCGGGAAGTTGTGTTGAATTAGTATCCGAATCTACAACGAGGTATGTAAAGCATACTCTAACAATGTTCTTTGGCATGAAAACACCAATGTTCCATCAAGTAAGATTCCGAGGTTGTCCAAAAACATGTATTGTTCTACATTACCAACGAAGTTGTTTCCATTCTATAAAGTGTCAAAATGTTTCATTGATATACCAAAAGGCTCCTATTTCATTGTTGTGATATTGATGATTCTGAAACACATTGTTGATGTACCAATGAGTCTTTATTACATCGTTATTGTATAAAAGGTCTATTACTTGGTTCCTATTGATGTATCATTGTTTCAAAGTATCAAAAATGTTGTAGCGACCGAAATAACAATCTCAAAGATTAATTGAAATAAGTGATGGAAGTTCTCTCTTATCGGGTGGTATCCCAGGGGCATAAGCCTAGCATGGTTCGATCCCTATTTATGTGATTATGGGTGGTATCCCAGGGGCATAAGCCTAGCATGGGTCGATCCCAGTTGATATGTACTGGAGGCAGCCTAATGGTCACAGTACAGTACAGTAATGATTACAAAGATGATAAGAACGAAGGTAAAGTGATTGAATAAATGCAATGTACAGGTTGTCATAAGTTCTAATAAGTGTGGTCCACTCCTATTATGATTTATTCACTTGTTTCTGATTTCTATTGAGCTCCTATATCATATGTGATTATCTACAACTTTACATACTCAGTACATATTTCATACTGACGTCCCCCATGGGGACCTGCATTTCATGCTGCAGGCACAGGTACCTCAGCTCATACATTGCACAAGTAAGAGCCAGGTCATACAGCTATTGTTGGTGAGCTCCAGTTTGCTTCGGAGCTTTCCGAGTAGGTTCCTTATGTTTTGTTATTGTACAGGAGTCGTGTGTGGGCGGGGGTTTGTCCCGACCCAAGTTATGTCATGTATATCCTAGAGGCTTTGTAGACATAAGGAAGGGTAAAGTCATGGATGTTTATATAGTGATGTTATATTTGTATATGTGGTGGCCCCGACGGCCAAATATTATATATATATATATATATATATATTTGTGCGTGTTGTGCTGATACAGGTAATTAGACCCTTCTATATGCAACGAAGTGCTGTCCAAATTTTTGGTGACATGTAAGTGAAAGTACAGGTATTTGAACGGGTTCTCCCGGGCCTTCTCGGCTTCGGGCGCCAGTCCGGCCCGATGGAATTTTGGGGCGTGACATTTAGGCTCGAGATCGATAATGTGAGCAAGTTCACACTGTCATATAGGCAGTTTGTTAAGTTGTGATTTGAAAACAACTTCTGGCAGAAATGTAAGGTAAGATTGCTTACAATACACCCTTATGGTGGAGTCCTTCCCAAACCCTGCGTATAGCAAGAGCTTTAGTGCACCGGACTACCCCTTTTAAAGACTATTATAGATAATTTATCTTTGTTATTTAAAAATTAGTGTACAATAAAATCATAAAATAAATCCTAAATGTACTTAGACTTTGAAAATTGAAATGATTACAGGCTTTTTTGGAATTATAACATGGTAGGCATGTTGTAACACCCCATACTTAATTATGTGCATTAGCCATGGTTATATGTGTCGGAGTATATGTATTGATCCTAAGTTAGGTATATATGAGTTTGAGTATGAGTATTGATTATTTTGAGATGGTTTCAAGTGTATAGTTTGATTATATGTGTATGGGAATCGACTTTATTTATACCAGAATTATCCCGTCGATGGTTTCATACGAAGTTTATTGAATAAGCTTTCCAATGATATAAAGATCTTCAAAAACGGATAAGTTTCGGATATAATCGAGCACGTTCAAAACTATAAAACGGCGGCCGGGATAATTGTGAACAGTAAATGTGCAGGAAATTCAAACTACTGAGGCCTGCCAGTTTTTTGGGTTGATTTTGAACGATCATTAACTCCCTCAATATAATGAACTGGGAGAGATACCACCTATCAAAAGAAATATCTTTGAGTCTTCTTTCCAATGCAATTGGTTTCATCCAAATCCAACAACTGAGTAAGGAGTTATACTCGTTTTACTTCAGCCTCTCAAAACAGTTTTTTAGGGTCAACTTCAAACGATCATAACTCCTTGTACAGGACGAACAGGGTGGCCTAATTTATATGAAATGAAATCCCTTTGAATTATCTTTCTAACAATACCAATTTCACCCAAATCCGATATCGGAGCAAAGAGTTATGGCCGATTTACTTTAGCCTGTCAAAACAGTGCACCATGGACAGATTCGGACTTACTTAAAATTTTAAGGGCAATATTGTCATTTTACATCACCTCATGGACGAAAATTGGTCTTTATATACATACACTTAGCCTCATATCCATCATTTTTATCCAAATTATTGAAGAATAAGGAAACCCTAGCCTAAGTTCAACTCCAATTATCTTGTGATTCAACCGTAGAAAATCCAAATTGATTCCGTAGTTGTGTTCACCGTCTCAAGGACTTCGAGAAGCACACCTTATTTGGGCCAACAGGACTTCAAAATCAAAAGGGTCATATGTTGGTGTTATTTATATGAATATGTATATATATATATGCATGTGAGCATAAAAAGTATGTTATTTGATTGTTGTTGAAAGATAATTGGAAATGATGTTGGATTATTCTTGTGCATGGTTGGATTACGTTGAATTGTGAAAGGATTTGGTGTGATGATGTGGTATTGATGATGTGGTATTGAAATGATGATTATATATATATATACACATAAACCTATTGTTCAAGTTGGTTTTTGGAATGTTTTGCAAATATTGGTTGTATGGAATTATGGAAGAGAATTGTGGTGTTGGGTTGCTAATACTAGATGCCAAACATTTCATTGTAGATAAGTGATTTGTAAAGGCGGGAAGTTGTGTTGAATTGGTATCCGAATCTACGACGAGGTATGTAAAGCATACTCTAACGATGTTCTTTGGCATGAAAACACCAATGTTCCATCAAGTAAGATTCCGAGGTTGTCCAAAAACATGTATTGTTCTACATTACCAACGAAGTTGTTTTCATTCTATAAAGTGTCAAAATATTTCATTGATATACCAAAAGTCTCCTATTTCATTATTGTGATATTGATGATTCTGAAACACATTGTTGATGTACCAATGAGTCCTTATTACATCGTTATTGTATAGAAGGTCTATTACTTGCTTCCTATTGATGTATGGTTGTTCCAAAGGTACTATATTGGCATGAACACTAATGTAATAATCTCAAAAGTTTTTGAACTAAGTTATTGGAAAGATCTCTTATGTGTGTTACTTGATATACGTGTGGGTGGTATCCCAGGGGCATAAGCCTAGCATGGGTCGATCCCTATTTATGTGTTTATGGGTGGTATCCCAAGGGCATAAGCCTAGCATGGGTCGATCCCAGTTGATATGTACTGGAGTCAGCCTAATGGTCACAGTATGGTACAATATTGATTATTGTTAGGTGGTTGAAGGTTCGGGAGGAGGAGGTAATGGCGAATGATAATTGTAAAGAATGAAATGAACGAATGTATACCGTTCCACAAATGTGTTTGAATTCAAGAACCCAATTCAGATTAATGATAATGTACATGATCCTAAAAGTGTTTATGAAGTGTGGTTCACTTCTATTATGATTTATTCACTTGCGTCTGATTTTCTTGATCCCCTATATCACATATGATTATTTACAGCTTTACATACTCAGTACATATTTCGTACTGACGTCCCTCACGGGGGACCTGCATTTCATGCTGCAGGCACAGGTGCTTCAGCTCACTCACAGCATAGATAGGAGCCAGGTCATACAGCTATTGTTGGTGAGCTCCAGTTTGCTTCGGAGCTTTCCGAGTCGGTTCCTTATGTTTTGTTATTGTACAGGAGTCATGTGTGGGCGGGGGTTGTCCCGACCCTAGTGATGTCATGTATATATATCCTAGAGGCTTTGTAGACATAAGGAAGGGTAAGTCATGGAAGTTTATATAGTGATGTTATATCTGTATACGTGGTGGCCCCGACGGCCAAGTGTTATATATATATCTATATATTTGTGCGTGTTGTGCTGATACAGGTAATTAGATTCTTCTATATGCAGCGAAGTGCTATCCAAATTTTTGGTGACATGTAAGTGAAAGTACAGGTATTTGAACGGGTTCTCCCGGGCCTTCTCGGCTTCGGGTGCCAGTCCGGCCCAATGGGATTTTAGGGCGTGACACACGTCTTGAGTATGCCTACCATCACAATAACTTCTAACATTACCTATCACCACAAAAACTTCTAACACTAAGTCAAAACTCTATAAACTCTATATTAGGGTTTTTCTGTCACTGTAGTTGTGTTAGGGATAAGCCATCTCGATAAAATTAGTGATTTACAATTAAAGTTTAATAAGAGACCATAAATATAAGCACATAAAAGGCCTTAAATATATGTAGACATAACAGCCATTAAATATATACATATAAAAATTAGTGGTTCACAATTAAAGTGTAACGCTCCGAGACTACCCCTGGACGTCACACAGTGCTTAGAACCATAATTGATCCTAAGCTAACTCATGATACTTGCATAACTCATGAGCAACTGAATATGTTGCATAAATCTGAAAGAAATAAGCAGAAGAGAGGTCTTTGCTAAATATGCTCAATACAAGACTGTTTAAAACATACTTAGGTTATATAAAACAAAACTGAAAGTAAATACATCAACTCTGAATGACCTTCTATGAAACCTCTACTAATACTGACTTTAGGTAGCCGGGACATGCCCCCCAGCTATCCCTAATCAATACGATTTAATAAATAAAAATGTTACTAGAACTAGAGTTGACTCGAGTCCTCGAATCAAAAGAACTCTTCACCTGCTAACTGGAAGCTGCGAACTGACTGATTATGACATGTGTGGGCTACAACTGGTACCTACATTATGAGACAATGTAGCACAAAGACATATATGTGGGTCAGTACTTCTGGAATGTACTGAGTATGTGGGGGTGAATGCATAAGTAAAACAATAACTTAATATATTCATAGACTTTCAAATAATGCATGCTAAGTGTAAGCGACTCACCTTGAGCTTGAATAAAACTGAAAGTTGAAAGATCATAAACCATGAATAATAAAGCATACTGAATAAACTTTGCGAGCCACCACACTTAGAGCCCGTTTGGGATTGCTATTACAAAACTGTTTATTTAAAAAGCACTTTCATAAAATAGTTTTTCAGAAAATTGCTTTTGAAAAAAACAAATTGTGTTTGGTAAATCTATTTGAAAAGTACTTTTGATAAACAGATTGTGTTTGGATAATCTTTTTCAAGAAGTGCTTTTATGAGACAAATGACCAAAAAAGACATCGGGACGTCTGGCAGAATGCTTGGCCTCCTGCGCTGGAAGTGAGACCCGAAGAGTGAGCTTATGGTGGTTAGCTTCTAGCACTAAATAATAGGCATTAGGCATTCTGAGCTGAAAGGAGGCAAGCAAATGAAGGGAGGCATTACGGGCCGACTACAAGAAAAGCAAAGCTTCGTAGACTCGGTCAAATCGCTTATAGAATGCCGACGACTATTTTCCACAACATAAGTGAGGGGGAGAGGGAAGCGAGGCGTATCAATAGACTTTTACTACTAAAATCAATTTATAGAGAAAATTTATTTTAAATATCTATTATAATATTTTTAATTAAAATTTTATTTTTATTTAATTAAATAGCACTGTCTCTAAAATTTTTAATCAATATTTATATACATAAATACATTAAAAATATAAATAATGATTTATTACTTAAATAATTTAAATATCACTTTAAAATATCAAACAAAAAAAAATTATTTCATAAATTAAATTATTATTTATGAAAAAATTAACGACAAAAATAATTAATCCTTCATACATCACAAAAATTCTCAATGATTTCATCCCTAATTTTATTAAGAAATATCTCTATATTAGTAGAAGATCTATCTTGTATTTCTGAAGGTATACCAGAAAACTCATCTCCTTCTTCATATATGCAAACTACATGGTAACAAATATGTCATTTTTCATCAATTATTTATTTAAAATTAAATATTCGAGAAAAATTTACAAGTGTTGTCAAAATATCATTTATTCTTGCAACATGATTCATCTGTCATTAGTTATCATTAATAATTAAAAAATAAAAAGTTATATATTTTTTGGATCATCATCAATGATTTTTAAAAATTTATTTAAAGAAAATGAGTGAAAATAAAATAATTATATAAAAATCATAAATAAAATAAAAAATTGTGATGTAAATATGAAGTATAAAATATTAAAATCAAACTTTAATCATACTTATAATATATGTTGATTTATATATATATATATATATATATATATATTAGTGTGTGTATGTGTGTGTGAGAGAGAGTGATAGGGATATTTTAGTCATGAAAAAAGTAATTTTCTAATTTTTTTAAAAAAGTAGAATTTTCTAGTTCTTTCCAGAATTAGAAAAAATGCTTTTGTTTTTTTTTAAAAGCACTTTTGCAAGTTTACCAAACACCTTTCTTTTTTTAAAAAAAGTATTTTTTATCAAAATAAGTGCTTTTCTTGGGAAATAAGCAATCCCAAACAGGCACTTAGTTTCTAAAAGCTTTACTTTTGAGGTTCTTCTAACCGACATAAATCATGTGAGTTATAATGGAGTCCAACGTCTTACCCACGTTGGGGAGAGTTGTTCTACCCTTGCCATCGGAATAGAACCTTAATCTTAGTGATCACTGAACTTAATCCATATTGGAAACTTTATTCTATGGTGGCACGTAGTTCTGGGGCATGCTAACTCGGACTCATATCCAACTCGGTGTTAAATACTACTCCCATATTACTTATATGCTCATACTTAAGGAAATCCACCTTAAAATAGTATAAGGGTTTATAGCATGAAAACCAATTATGTTTCTCTTTACTTTAAATCATAATCAAGATGAATAAATGTGGATTCCATATCTTTTCTTAAGATCAAAAGATCAATCTTTGTTTTATATCATAGTATAAACTTATCAATGGAGCTTAAGAGCATAATCTTCTTATAAACTCAATACTTATTCTTAGGGCTTATAATACATGCTTAAATTCTTAGAAATTCGTGACAAAACTTTATGCTCAATAATCATCTTGAAATCTTTCAATAATATCAAGTCAAGATAATGAAATTAAAATCACAATATAAATCTTTTAAGTCAAAACATGAATATATGTCATTCCTGATTCACTTAAAGCTTTCAATCTCATGGTAGTAACGTACTTCAATAATATAACAATGTGGGTATGAACCCTAACTCAAATCATATAACTTTAAACTTTAAAACAAGTTTCGGGCACAAGGATGGAAGAATATCTTGTTCATAAACTCCACATACTTGAATTTCTTAATTTCTTAATGAAAGCTTGAAATTGGAACTTGAATTCTTGAGTTCTTGGGGAAGAAAGCTTGAATTTCTTGTTCTTGCGAAGGGAGGCTTGAATTTTGGGTGAAGAATCCTAATCTTGATGTTCTTGATATTCTTGATGATGGGAGGAGGAAAAACGTGTTAAGTGATTGAGGATGGGGTATGTTTTTAAGTCGTGGGGAGTAGGGTTTGAGGTAAATAAAAGATCAAAATATCCCTAAAGAAACTAAAGAAAACGCAGTAATTTTTCCTCAACTGACGACTACGTTGACAAGCCTTCAACTTGGTGACGTCCCATCACCCTAGTCATCAACTTTACATGGGTTTTGCCCTTTTCTGGTTATGGTTGACGATGAGGTTGATAGCTCACCACTTGGTTGACGTCTTATCACCTCAAGTCATCACCTTGAAGCTGAATCTGGTTAAGGCTGACGATGAGGTTGATAGCTCGTCACTTGGTTGACGGCTTATCACCTCAAGTCGTCACCTTGTTGACAGACGGATACTCTGAAGTAAAATGAGCATAACTTTCTACTCCGATATTGGATTAAGGTAAAATCTAATGCGTTGGAAAGAAGACTCAAAAATCTTTCATTTGATATATAGTAAGAAACCTGAATCATTATATTTTAGGAGATATAGTTGTTTAAAATTTATCATTGTAAAATTGGATACTAAAACTCAATCAAGAAAGTGTTTTCAACTCGACTCTGCTCTAAGTGCTTGCCATGATTCGCATCGCAAATACTTTATACATTGAATGGTCATGACTCATATATTCATATACAAATCATAGAATTAGAATTTACACACGTAGGAATAACGGTAATAAGAGACCTTAAATATAAGCACATAAGAGGCCTTAAGCACATAAAAGACCTTAAATATATAGATATAAGAGGCCTTAAATATATACATATTAGAAGCCTTAAATATATATATATGGGCATCGAAACCCATGATTATGTATCATAATTCGTTAGTATGAAACATTTTCTTTTTCAATTGAAATTCCTTAATATATGAAAGTGTGAAAAAGAATTTTTTTTATTATCGGATAAGAAGTATTTGTATTTTAATGCACATATTTAATTTACTCAATGCTATTAAAACGGAATTCGCTTTTTGAGAAATACAAATCAAAGCAATAGCAAGAATATTATGAGTAGAACGTATTTCACATTCTCTAGTGATCATGTATTCTTAAAAGATATAACGCCTTTAATGTTATTATTTATAGAAGAAGATTAGTTATTGTAGTTAATAAGATGTTTGTCATTTGTTTGCAATATGTTATCTTGGATGTTGTTGTATAAACTTTACTTATTAATATGAAGATTGAAAGTTATTTAATTCGAAGTTCTAAAATATTTTTGTTGAAGAGTATATAGTTTTAAAATCTTCATTATTTTAAGTGAAATCAAAATCATAAAATTTATTTTAAAATTTTTTGAGCCTAAAATAAACGCTTTACTACACTCACCCTTAAATAACTCGTGAGTTAAGTAAGTATACAAAAAGGTAGATCAATATATCTAATTTAAATGAATTTGTTTACTTTCTTTAATAAGTAATCATCTGTAGTATATTTATTTTTCTTTTTAAAGAAATTTGAGATTTTAATAAAGATGAAATTGAAGTAGAGCTTCAACTCTATCTTGGGTATCCTCACTTTTCCCCTTTTTCTTTGTTTCACTTTCTTTTGTTGTCAAAGTACTAATTTTTTAAACCTTTTTTTAATACTCTAACATGATATTATAAGCAATTGATTTGGTTAGAAGATGGTTGTCATTTCTTTATGTTGGTGTATAATTGTTGGGGTTATTTATATTAGGTGCTGGTCATTTTTAGTCAATGGTATGTTTCTAATCTTGTTAAGTTTACAATTGGTGTTGCTTAATTTAGAGTTGGTCTTATAAATGATGTTCTTATTATTTTATTATTTGAGCGAATTTATTTTGAGACATCAATGATTCATTTTTGGCATCATAAACTATACTTCATAAGATGCAAATTTGGAGTTTATATACCATCTATTCCTAATCTATATATTTCGAGAAATTAATGAAAGTCATTTTTTCTTCTATCTCGATTAGAGTTTAATTGCAATGTTGGACATAAATTGTAATGTTGTTGTTTCCAATTTTTGAAAATTAAATTTTCGATGAAAAGAAGTTACTGTTATCATTAGGAATGTTGGCAAGTTGTTACATATTTTACAGGATTTATTTAGTGTATGTTTGCTTTTAAGATAATATGAATTAGTGATTTTACTTGAAGTTTGTCCTCTTTGGATTATAAATTGTAGTGTATATCCTTTCTGATTGCTTTACTAAAACCAATAATTATGTTAGGTATTACTAAGATATTATTTAACTAGTGAATATGTTGGTACTTTGCACGCTTATTAAAAAAAAAAAATTATGACTAAATAATATTACAATTTTCATGATAAAATATTTTTATTTTAATCAACTTTATTTTTATATTCCCCAATCGTAATTCTAATTGTTTCGTAATGTATTTATATATTAAATGTTAATTGTTCTTTTATTATATATGATTTTCGCTATGTTCAGATATCACTTTCAAAAGAATTTCATTCAATTTTTTCTAAAATGTACATGACTAATCTGACAAAGACAATACACACTTGAATTTATAAGTTTCTTATTGACTTGCTATATATAATCCAGAGGAATTGAAATAATTCATTTCATGATTAATCTACATTAAATCGCCTTAGAAACAAAAGAATCAATACATGTCAATAGCAAGTCTTCATCAAACGTAGGCAAATAAAATAATTGAATATCCAACATCATGCTTCCAGAATAAATCATCTTTTTCTTAACATGAATTAGTGAGGAGTGGAGTTCATAAATCACCTTTTTATTAACATTAATTACTAAGGAGTGAAAGTAAAAAAAAATCAAAAGAATCTCAGTAAATAAAAGTAGGACACTATCTAAAAAGAACACATATAATAGAGGTAAAGCCAGAGCAAAGAATCAAATACTACAGCTTATCTTACTTTATCCAAGCAAACAACTAAACACTACAAACTTACCTGACTATTTATCAATTTATAAAGATTAAATTAAAAGATTGAAGTGAAAAACATGTTCCACAACAATTGTTTTTCATACCACATCATAACGAAGGGGCCCTAAATGCAAATACTGTGAATTTTGAGCTTTAGAAGGCATTTATCTTGATGAAAAAAGCTAACTACAAGCTAATGACTCTTTACTACTCCGGTCGTTCATGACAATTATTTATTCTTTTTTGCCTTCACTTTTTTTTTTCTTCATTAACATCAATTTTGTAGTTACAACTACATAATACATAAATAGAAATTTAATTATCATTAAGATTATGTTATATTAATTCCTCTTATGTGGATTGTATCAAACAAATGGTGAATTGGGTTCTATTGCAAAAGATTGATTTTAAGGACAATTTTAATTTTATTTTATGAGACTTTTAATAATTCATTTATTTAGTAGATTATGTCACAAAAAATAAAATAAAAATGAGATGTCACATCATTTTATCTATGTTTCTCCTTTATATCTCCTTTTAATATAACGATAAATAAAAATGAATAAATTATGTGTAGTAATTTAAACAATTTAGAGAAAGCAAAACAAATATAATTCCACAAAAAATATTCATGTCAAGTGGTTCCTATGTCCTACTACTCGAATCTTCACATAGTCATTATTTCATCTTCATTTCACCCATTCACTATTTGATTTTTTTCTTATTCCTGCAAAAAATAATGCATCACAAAAATTAATGCATTATGAATAAAAATTGTAACAAAATAAATTTAAATCAGATATGTCCTTTCTTAGATGTTAGAAACAACATAGGATAACAAGAACAAGAAATTTAATGTAATCTCATAAATGAATTTAGCAAATCGTGAATTAAAATGTCAAAGGAGGGGGAGGAGGAAGAAAAAGAGAAGGAGGAGGAGGAAGAGGACATTTTAGAAGGTATACAAATGATTTTTTTAAAAAGAATATATGAAGGTTTAAAAAATATAAAGTAAATGAAATACTCTTAAGTTTGATGATGGAGGAAGAGGCAGACCCACGTGTTAGGGTAGGGATGCACGTGCACCCATTAAGTTCAAAAAAAGTTCTATATAGATACATGTAAATATCTTTAAAAACTATTATATAAATTATGTGCACCTCATTGAACAATAATGCACTTTGGGTGTGTTGATTCCAGCTGATGTTTTCCACAATAACAACCTAGGATCCAATCTAAGGGCAAGATTCGAATCCATGACATCTTGTTTAGATACTACACCCTTTACCACTAGACTACCAGACTCGTTTACTTCTGTAGAGTTAAGGTTTATTTCTTACACTAAAATTTATATTTTGGCTACATATTTGTAATTTCGTCATTACTTAAGCCTCTACTAACTAGTCATCCAGAAACGACACTATCTTTCAGTTGTCATTGGAAGATTCTTGATCGTTTATGTCAAGATAATGATGCATCCGCGATCTTCAAATTCTGAGTTCGCTTCTAAATTAAGACTGTCATGTGGGCTGGGACAGGCCAACCCAAAATCGGCCCGTGTCATTTAACCGATTTGTGGGCCGGGCTGGGTCCGGGTTGGGGTCTAAGTGGGTCGGTCCGGGCTAACAGTAAAAAAATTAAAAACAACCCTAACCCAACCCACTTAACCCAACCTGATCAAACCCACCTAAACCTGATCAAACCCGATTAAAAAACCGGTCAAACCCGATAAAAAATATAGAAAAAGAAAAACTTTTTTTCAATATACATTATATATACCCACCTATATACATTATAAATATGTTAAAAAATATATATACACTATATATATAGTATATACTACATTAGAATTTAAAAAATATATACACAATTACACATATAAACGCATCATCCAATATATATTTACTACTTTAAAGTTTAAATAAAATATACTACAATATATATATATATATATATATATATATATATATTACAATATATATATATATATATATAGTTATATACTAATTTATAAAACATATACACATGTATACGTTAAACATACACATCTATGCTAATCTATAATATATTAAAAGTGTGAAGATCCTTAGAAAAGTGATTTGAACTTTTTACCCTTCATTAAAAGACTTTTCTTTATACAAAACTGTTTTTTCACTATTTTTAAATTTATTTAATTATTTTTCATTAAATTAATTAACTATACTTCCTAAAATATATGAGACTCCTAAAATATATGGTAGGAGAATTAATTAATATTTTCTTTCTACTAGATATATGGGACTCCTAAAATAAATGGTAGGGGATTAATTAATATTTTTCTTTCTACTGTTCAATTAGAAAAATACTTCTAAAATAGTACTCTATTAAAAAAATATTTTTATAAATATTGAGATGTACATTAAACTAGAGAATAAATTGATTTGCCTGTTCGGAGAATATGATTGATGATCATCTAACTTGATTTGATTGTATGTCTAGATTGATGGATGTTTGATTTTCTAGCTCTCAATTTCTTCACCGTTTTTGTCAACATAATAGAATTCAACATGCGTGCATATATATATATATATATATATATATATATATATATATATATATATATATATACCTTCTTTGTTTTCATTCAAAATCATTCTTTAGGATCAAAATTTTCGCTCAGACAAGAATTAGTTGGATCAAAATCACAGTTTTGTGATCACTATTATATATTTTTTCTATAGTTTACATGTCGTAGATGAATGTCGGCTGGCTTTGAAGAATTTCTTGTTACAGGTTAGGTGTAATTGTATTATTTAGATATCTTTATTATCTTATTATTTTATTTTAATTTATAGATTTTAGATGAATGTGGGCCAGCTTTGAAATTTTTTTTAAGGTAAAGGATAGGTTTAATTGTATTACCGTATTATCTCTATTAGTTTGTTATTTGTGATAGTTTATAGTTCGTAGATGAATCTCGATCGGCTTTGAGAAATTTTTGTGTCTAAATTTTAAGTTTAATTATATTGTTTTGATATCACTCGTATCGTATTATTTTTTTGTAGTTTACAAGTGATAGATAAATGTTGGTCGGCTTTGAAAAATTTTTTTATGTAAAGGTTAGCTTTAGTTGTATTATTTTGATAGCTCTATTATCGTATTATTTTGTTATTGTTTACATGTGGTAGATGAGTGTCGGATGGCTTTGAGAAAAATTTTATGTGTAAAGATTAGATTTAATTGTATTAGTTTGATGTCTCTATCATTGTATTGTTTGTTGCAATTTACAGACGGTAGATGAATATTGATCGACTTTTAAAAATATTTTTGATAAAGATTAGGTTTAATAAATAAATTCTCCATCTTTACATACTCAAAAAATATTAAATTTAATTATTATATTCATCTTTATTATTTACACAAATATCCTATTTAATGTAATGCTTGAACTCATTGGAGTGAGGTACACGCGCAAGGCGCGTATACCTAAACTAGTTTATAAAACATATACACATGTATATGTTAACTATACAAGTATATAGAAGATATATACACATGTATACGCACCATTCAATGTATATATACTAATAATAATAAAATATAATACAATATATATACATTACTATATATATAGATATAGTTATATACTAATTTATAAAATATATACACATGTATACGTTAAATATACATGTCTATAGAAGATATATTCACATATATACACTCTATTCTATGTATATGTAATACTTTAAATTAAATACACTACAATATATATACATTACAATGTATATAGATATAGTTATATACTAATTTATAAAACATATACACATGTATACATTAAATATACACATCTATAGATGGTATATACACATGTATACGCACCATTCAATCTATATATACTACTACTAATAAAATATACTACAATATATATATACATTACAATATATATAGATATAGTTATATACTAATTTATAAAATATATACACATGTATACGTTAAATATAAACATCTATAGAAGATATATACACAAATATAAAAAGCATATGCTACTTAATATAATAAATTAATAATACTAGGCAGTAAATTAATAATATATTAGAAGTAAGTTTTTAATTTAAAATAGAAAACTAGAAATTATATAAAAAGTAAGGACTAAGGAGTGAATGAATTTGGGGAATTTTATTGATTGCAAAATGATCCAAAAATTATAATTTACATTAATGAAAAATCTACAAATTACGCATCATTTTTTTCAACTCATGCATGTTAATATTAACGGAAACTTGCATAGGATAGTTGAAGTCAACGGGGGCAAAACCATGCATTGGACTTGATTCTGTTGAGTTCTCCCGTGAAGACATAATTTCTTCAAGTTTCAGCTCGTCGCTCGGCTCCGATTCCATTCTTTGGTTTCTTCTTTCCACTCTAATCCAATTTCTGAGGCAAACTAGAACATTCATTGCATTGCTTCCCAATGAGTGTCGGTTGTCTCCAAGCTGCTGTCGTCTTTGACTAAAGGCACTCTCTGGTGCAACGGTTGACATTGAAATATTCAAGATATCTCTAGCTAATCTTGAAAGCATGGGATCTTGTGTTTCATTACTCCTCCACCAATCCAATGTGTTGATCCGTCATCTGCGATCCTCTGGCACCGATCGAAGATAATATTTCAGCTCTTCCCGATAAGTTAATGTGTAAGCTCTCTCATCAACACTGTTCCAACAAGTTAAATCATAAAAGGAATCAGGAAAACCACTATGTGCCGGCCTTTTAGAATATGATGGCTCCTCGGGAGAATGAGGAGCAACAGTTGGAGTGATATTTGTAGGTACGGCTAAATCAAATAAACCAGCATAGTGATTATATAATTTTTCTATGTAATCCTTTGCATCATTCATAGCCGTCCATAAATCAGGTTGTACTTGTTCAGAATCATGGTTAATAATTGTTTATAAGTTAGTATAAATAATAGTACTAAAGTAACACATATTATTATATTTCATGCATGGATTTACCATAGCACCAATCAAGTAAACAGGGGGATCAGAAAAATATTTTTTTTAAATTTAGTAAACATGGCACCAACAGTTTCTTTATAACCTTCTTTATTTTTATATTCTTTGAGCAAACCAGAAATATCGGCTATATATGCCAAAATATTACAAACAGTAGGATAATAAGCACAGGAAAATTCAACCGTAGCAACATAAAATTTTTTTAAAAACTTAACAAGATCCTTAATCACAACCCAATCAGAATCATGTAGAATGCAATCAGCAGAATCAACAAATGAACCGCAATGTTGGTTAAAAGCTAGTGTAATAAGAATTCTATATTTATAACAAGTTTTTAAAAAATCATACGTAGAATTCCATCTAATATCAATTTCCTCAGGCATCAATACTGGTGCAAGTCCATTTTCTTGACATTTAACTTTAAATTCTCTAATTCCCGATCTACGATCATTTCCTTGAATAAAACCAAGAGCAAGACGAATTTTTTCAATATAAAGCTCAAAAAACTCAAGACCATCTTTTATAATTAAAAAATATATATGACATGCACACTTAATATGAAAAATTTCAGGCAACGTCGGAGATAGCATAGATTTTAATTTTTTTATAGCAGTCTTGTTGTTAGAAGCATTATCAAAAGCAATACATAAAATTTTATTTTCGATACCATAATATCCGGCAACTTTAACAATAGAATCAGCAATAAAATCTCCAGTATGTTTACGATCTTCATCATATAAAAAAGCAAGAATACATTTTTGCATCACAAAATTACTATCCATCCAGTGACAAGTAACGGTTAAATAATCATTTTTATTTACAACACGACCAAGATCAGAAGTTAAGGACAATCTACACTGAATATTTTTTAACAATGTTGATAAATAAAAACAATATTGTGAATGAAGTCTAAAAATATCAGACCGACAAGTACTTCTAGGAATACCGTTAAACATAGGATTATAAATTGGTTGTATATAATGAATAAAGGCATCAGAAGAAGGAAAACTAAAAGGCAAACAATCCACAACTATCATTTTAGCTATTTTTTTTCGGTCCCTCAATTTATTATACTTCTTTGTTACCTGATCGGTTGCTGGGTCCATTCTAGTTTGCGTTGGCCCACCAACATCCCCACCACCTCGTGCAATATTTAACTCTCTTTCGTGAGCTTCACTTATATGTATCATTAACGTACCCGTACCCCTTTGCTTGCCTCCGCTTCTATGCTTATATATTTGTTGACAAATATTGCATTGCACCTCAGTATCTGATATACCTCAGTATCTGATATACGTTCAAAAAATTGTCATGCAACACTAGTTGTTTTACGAGGTCTTGTGGCACGGGGAGGACGGGGAGGGAGATTAACCGATTCAGATCTAACGATAGCATTTCCTACTGCTGGTGTCTCACCAATATTTTCATTATCTTCGTCTAAATTAATTGCATCTACTTCATTTTCTTCTTCTATACCATAATTTTTCTACGCTTCTACATAATCCATATCGTGAGCACCTACACCTATTTCTTCCTCAAAAGGTGTACCAAACGGTACCGGAGGCGAAGGCACACGGGTATATCTACTGCTTGAACTACCTCTACCGCTAGTAATTCATTTTTTTACTACCACTACCGTTTCCGGGACAAAATTTTTTAACACCTTTAGTAGCGAGGTTTCTTAATTTATCTATAGTATAAATTAAACTAAACTAAACTAATTCAAAATACACAAATATAATAAAATTAAACATTAAACAATTAATACAATAAATAAAAATTAAACGTAAGAGATGAAACGACAATACCAAATTTTGGAAGTATCCGAAGGTTGCAACTTTAGAAACTTCTGCTCGTACTTTGTAAATGCAAAATTAAAAAATTAAAGTGAACACTTTAAGAAATTAAATATATTGAATATTTGAGAATTGAGAATTGAGATTTGAGAGAGTGAAAATTTGTGTGAAAAATGATTTGAAGGTGTAGGGTATTTATAGAATTTTTTTTGGGATTAAAAAATAATTTTTAAAGTTTTTTTTTTCTTTTTAAGAAATAGGCCCAAACTAGCCGTTTGGACCCAAAAACGGCTATATAGCCGTTGGGCCAACGATTAGTTTGGCCTAAAACCCATTTTATTTTTTAAAAAAAATTTGGGTCGGGCCGGACCAATTAATCGACGAGCCTGGATCGGGCTTGGTCCGGACCGAGTTAATCGGGCCCAAATTAAAAAAATAACCGGCTCGGGATCCGAAATCCTAAAGCCCTAGGGCTTACCGAGATGGGTCCTTTAAGTGGGACGGGTAGGGCTGGGTAGTGGCCCGACCCACTTGACAGGCTTATTCTGAATGGAGGAAAGATGACTTATAATACTTCTATTTACAAGACAACAATATGGAAGATCAAATGATATTACGAGTTATGATCATCAAAGGTCATGAGAGTAATGAAATTAAAAAATATTAAATTTTTATATTAAAGAATATAAATGAAAGAGTACTAATTGATCCATTCATTTTGATTATTAAACAAATTGATTGATTAATAGAAAAAAAAGAAAAAAGGAGAAAAAGATAAATAGGAATGAATAAAGAGGTGTTATATCACCTTGACTATATTTCTTCGTTATTATTACATATAGATTTGATTGATGGTATAGATTTATTCCGGGACTAACTTATACCATCAGTCAAACATGGTCTAAAATTAATATCGAAGTTAGTTTTGGTACAACTCATCAACCATGAGATTATTTTATACCACTTTTCATATAAAATAGCTCAAGAATTATTTCTATATCATTTTTATCCACTAAAAACATTAGTAGGTATGCATCATTCTTGTATATCATTTTTCATATCAATTTCATAGATTAAAAAATAAAAAATAAAAAATTATTTGTCTATGATATTGGTATATAGCATAGTTTAAATTTGGATGGAAAAAACTAAATCAAATGTAATATACATAAAGAGTTTGTGTATGTAATAAATATAAACCTAATTTTTAAATAAATTCACATAAAAATCACAACATTTTTATTATAGATTTAATATGAATTACATACATTAAAACCCCAATAAGAATCATTTAGTAAATGAGATGAATAAATAAACTGATTTCAATAAAATTTGTTATATCATTCCTCATTAGCAGATTTTATATCATTTTGATACACTAAATTTTATAAGATTTTATAATATTTTCATAATTAGTAGGAATAAATCATTTATACATAACATCTTCTCTTTCAATTCTATATATTTAATAATAAAAATACAATGATACTATTTGACGCATGTCATTGTTGTACAAAATATCAGATCCAATACAAATTTCATACGCTAAAAAAATTATTAACAAGAAATACTGACGGAGAATCAATTTCAATTCATACTTCAACTACAAATATAACAATCAATTCAAAAGTAAAGAGCTAACCAAGTAGATAAAAAATTCTGCATAAGGGTAAATAAATTAATATGTATACTATTTACAGACAAATAATTTTTTTGAAGTGACAGTTGTTGAAATAAGTGAATTTTGAGTACAAGGCTTCCGCTCCATCTCAATAAATTTTGAGCTCTTACTTATTCTTACATATTGGAGAAGAATCAAACTTAAGATTTGATGACACGATTTTATCATACAAATTTAGACAAATAAAAATTACACCTTTCACAACATCTGGTGGAGATTGCACTTAAGGAGGGGAAATGGAGTAAAAAGAGAGAGATTGAGTAAAATAAGAAGAGATAGAAGTACGAATTAAATGGAAGAGATAATAAACATCTGATTTCTTTTCCCTTTAGTAATGTATGGTATCAATTTAGGATATCCCACATTTTACTCCCTCAATAAATATGTTTTGAAGAAAAAATAAATAAAAATATCAGTAAAATTTATCAAAACCGTTATAACTTATAATTGAAAATTGAATTTATAATTATAAAAAAAAATACACCTACACCTTGTAATATAGGGCAAATCACATAAATATACAATTTAAGAGTAAATATTACAAAATATACCACTAGAAAATTTACAAAACTTATCAAATAAGATAAAAAGAAGAAAAAAAATAGTTAAAAGTATCTTTCCTATAATTTCTCTTAATATATTTTTCAATTCTATACCCACCTCCATAACAAAATTATTTTGGGGAAAATTTCAAAATCATTGCTATAAAATTAATTACACGAAAGAACATTTACTTTTCATTCAACAATTTTTTCTTCCTATTCTTTTCCTTCTATTTTATATTGGATTTTTTTTTTCTCTTTCTATTTTTTCTTCTTCTTATTAATTATGTACCTCGTTTTTCTTTTTTTATTTTCTTCGCGTGTTCTTAATTATCACGGGAAGAATATATAGTTACCCATATGTAAAGATTGAATTTTTAGGATTTCTTTTGAAGAAAGATCTGGGGAAAAAATATATAGTTATCCATCTTTACATCAATTTCTATATATTTCAGATACCATAAAACTATTAATATACCTATTTTTATATATTTCACTATGAAATTATTCTTATTGATAAACCTATTTCTAAAGAGATCAAACAATATAAAATTATAGATACATTAATTTCTAAGACACTTTAAATAAAATTGATGATATACCAATCTCTACATAATTCAGACACCATAAAATCGTTAATATATCAATTTCTAACTATTTCAAAAATCATAAAATTATTAATACTGAATTTTTTATACAATTCAAACACCACAAAGCTATTGATACACCAATTTCTATACAATTCAGACACCATAAAGCTGGTGGTACACCAATTTCTATACAATTCATACATCTATTTCTATACAATTCATACATAATGATACACCAAATTCTATATAATTCATGCACCATAAAATCATTGATAACCTTCACTTGCTGGTGTCATAAAAAAATTCTCGAAACTCCTCAAAAATATCGAAAGATTCAACCTAGTTGACATCTTCCTTTCCAACAACGTAGAAGTAGAATAACAAAAGAACACTCAGTAGTAACATACATTGAGAAAAAAATCCAAAAACCTCCATGGGAAATCATATCCATGGCCATCGTCGCCACCATATCGGATTCCTTCACCGTATGCAAAACAAAAAACACAAAACATACTGACCGATGGACAAACAGATTGTCACCACCATCATCAAGAGTAATAACCCAAAAACGTTTTGGTTATTGAATCACTTGACGGTTTCCTTAGCCCTTTGTACAATTTGTTAAGCCATTTTTTCTCACAAACAAAAACCTTAAAAATCCTCAAATGTTTATGCGGGATATTAGCATACCATACAGAATCCCTACTTTCTAGCCACCACAACGACAATTTGTACCCAAACGACGCCGAAATTCTGCACTTCAACAACTCGTTCTTTCACCATGGATTATTTTACAAATGGATGGCAAACTTATATGGAGAAATTTTATAAATATAATGAGGGAAAAAAATAAAAAAA
The DNA here is from genome assembly GCA_030864225.1 of Capsicum baccatum var. pendulum. NCBI lineage: Eukaryota > Viridiplantae > Streptophyta > Magnoliopsida > Solanales > Solanaceae > Capsicum > Capsicum baccatum. The sequence goes on along the minus strand of CM061551.1, from coordinate 132,368,041 downwards.
TTTAATGGAGTTTGGATGAAACCATCCAAAATTATCCGGCAATTTGCTCGATGTAATCGGGCAGATCGCTCGCCGAAGTTGTTGCAAGAAACAATGCTGGCCTTGACTGTTGCACTTCCGTTTAGGGCTATAATATTGTATTTGGAAGGAATCCTATATTAGTCTAATCGTTTTCATGATATCCTCGTTGAGAAAGGCAAACTTTCATGATTTCTAGGGTATTAAAAACTAGGGATTTAGATATGTGTTTTCTGGTTGGGCCTTGGGAATTTGAGGAAGGAAAGAATTTTGTTTTGATTTTTTTAATTTTTGTATGAGAAAGAAAAATAATGTGAGAAAAGGGTTAGAATTTTTAATACAAGATGATCTCTAAATAGTTGATAGATTTTGTAAATAAAAGTTATATTTTGTAAATAAAAAATAATGCAAGTATGTTTTGTAATATTTACTCTTAAGTTGTATATTTATGTGATTTTTCCAATAATAAGCAATCATAAAAATATAATTAAGATAGAAGAAAAAGAAAAAAGGGCCTCTAGGTTTAAGCAAAATTTGAGTTTGGGCCTAGCTTTATCTTGAACATATTTTAGGATCCAACTCTTTGAAGTGTTTTGATTTTTCAGTAACGTTTTCGAATTTTAGTTAATTTTAATTTGCGTACTTTAAAAGTAAAACACTTTCTATTAAAAGAAGATTTTATAACTAAATCCGAACCCACTAATCAAGAGTGAAGGAATAACTTATCTATCGTAACCTTTTGATGATATTTTAATTGATACTATTAATCTTAACTTGTAAGCAACAAAAAGTCAATTACTCCCTCTGTCCCATTTTATTCGTCCCAAATTGGTATGGCACAACTATTAAGAAAATAATGATTAATAATGTAACTTTATCATTCTGCCCCTCTTTATTGTATCTTGCTGTTAATTCTCATATTGATGGATAGCTAATATCAAAGCACCATTTGTATTTTTAATGGTGTACTCTTAATGGTACTCCATTTTGCAACATTTTTCAAGAATGTTAATAATAAGGAGTAATCAATTACACTAAGGGCATATAATGGAAAAAAAAAATTGTCTTATCTTAATAAGTAAAAAAGGATAAATAAAATGAGATAATAAATTAGAAAATTTGGAACTATCAATAATGCTGCTTGTGATGATTTTCGTCAAAGTCTAGAAGCAATCATTATCTTATAAATTCTTTATTTATTACGTAAGTGAAGATATTATGTTGGAAATGATATAAAGTCAAAAAATGATGCTATAATTGAATAAAAATGTCTTTACAGTAAGAGTGAGAGATCAAACTAGTTGACACTTGTGCAGTTGTGTCTCAATTACCAGCCAAAGGGGGAAAAGACTAAATACCTAAAGACCAAAAGCTTTTACCTTGAATTGCCATACTTCTTCTTGTTGAATTTCCCCCCAACTTGGTTCCTATATTTTAGGCTTATTATTATATTATAATTCTACTTTTGTATGCATATTTCAATCTAACTATATAAAATTGTGACCAAGACAATTCAAGGATAGTTCAGTTGATTTGGAGGTGAATTATACAAGTATTAAATTATACATAAATAATATCATTTGATAGTTAATTAACAACAACAACAATCAATATATTTCCTCTAAGTGGGGTCTGGGAAGGGTAAGTGTACGCAGTTTATACCACTGCCTCAAATGTGAGATAGAGAGACTTTTTTCGATAGATCTCCGGCTCAAAATAAAGCAATCTAAGATAAGATAAGGAATAGTAATAAACCAAGATACAATACCAATTAACATATTCAATAATACCCAAAGTAAGATACTTCAAGTATACACCAAGACATACAACATGCTATCTAAGACTAACCCTCTACTCTAATTCGCCTCCCGCAGTACTTCCTATTCAGGGTCATGTCCTCGGTAGGCTGAAGCTGCTCCATATCATGTCTAATCACCTCCCTCCAATATTTCTTCGGTTTACCTCTGCCTCACTTGAAACCATCCCTAGTCAACCTCTCACACCTCTGCACTGAGGCATCTGTGCTCCTCCGCATCACATGACCGAACCATCTCAACCTCGCTTTCCTCATCTTGACTTCCACCGAAACCACTCCCACCTTATCTCGAATTACCTCATTTCTAATTCTATATTTTCTAGTACACACACATCCACCGAAACATTCTCATCTCCATCACCTTCATTTCTAGATGTGGGTCTTTTTAACAAGCCAACGCTTCGCCCCATACAACAAAGCCGATCTGATAGTTAATGAAGAGGTAATTTATTCATGTATAAAATTATTATGTCACTTGATTTGCAATCCTGCATAACCAATAAGTGTATTATGAGAGATTATATATTATTTTATACAAGATAGAAGGTAGAATAACTAATGCCTAAATAACAAAACCATACATGTTAACTAATACATGCATAAAAACTATATATAAATTTCTTCATAATTAAATCTCGCATTAATATATATAATACCTGCATCTAGGGGTGTACAGACCAAACCGTCAAGTCAAATCAAACCAAAGAACCAAATCAAACCGAGAAAAAAATTGACTTATGGTTTGATTTGGTTGGTTTGGCGTTTGAAAAAAAAAAAATTCGACCATTCTTGGTTTGGTTTGGTGTTAACCAAAAAGAAGTCAAATCGAACCCAAATCAAACCGACATAATATATATATATATATATATATATATATATATATATATATATATATGCATATATATAATTTAACTTTTTATACATAAAATATTAATTATAATCTACTTTTTAAATTAGTTTTATATTAATTTTCAATATTTAGAAAGTAGGTCTGTGTGTGTGTGTTTATATATATATATATATATTAAGTTGTAATATTTGTCCATTAATTGTCAATAAAATGATCCAAAATCCAATATAAACTTTAAACCTAAATTTTTCACTCTTCATCTTACTTTTTAGTTTCAAGAGAGTTTTTCGCTCCTCAATTTTTCATAATTGAGTTTTTTCATTAGCACATGAGTGAAATATACTTGATCTACTCTTCAATCACAATATAAATGTAAAAAATAAAGATTGTAAAAAAAAATGAGAAAACCTGAAAAAACCAAAACAATCGAAAGAATTGATTAAAACCTAAATCGAAAAAACCAATTTTATGTTGGTTTGATTTGGTTTATAGTTTTAATAAACTGACATAATTGATTTGGTTTTTATTCAATAAAAAAAACCAATCCAACCCTACCTATGTACCCCCTACCTGCATCACTATAACCAACTACCAAACGACCCCTTAATGTTTCTAATGAAACGTTAATGTCAACACAAAATCTTTTATTGTATATCATTGACTTTCACTTCTCCATGTCCTCCTCCAAGTAGTCATATCTAACGGCGGAGCTAAATTCCAACAAGAGATCTAATTGAACTGTTTATATCGAAAAAGTATAATTCAATGCAAATAAAAATAAATCATTATATATAAATTGTTAAAAAAAAAAAATTAGAAAAGACAACAGTGTAGTAGGGATTGCGAAAGTTAAAATTTACTTCAAATTATACGTATGATATTCTATTAATAATATACTTTAAATTTTAAAATCTCCTTATATATGGATTTCTAGCTTTGCTCGATGTGTGGTGGCCATCATCTTGTATGTTGTGAGGAAATCAAGCCTCGAAGGAAGGATTTGTGGGGTTCTAAGTTTGACAAATGACAAGAATGAAGAAATGGGGCAATAGATACACGTAAAAGCTTACATGCACCCGATCTATACATCAAATTAATGTTCTTTATCATGGTTATGTAATTAAATTAAGTAAAATACATATTGATTAATCATGATTAAGTAACATGAACTTTAAATTCAAACACATGACATGCATGTATTGACTTGGTATATACACTGGATGCGTGTAAGTTTTAACCAGAGAGACATGAACACCCCTAGGCTAGTATAAACCACATAAATCTCTTCCCTATTGAAAGTAATTACATAAAATCTCTTCAACCTTTTTCTCTCTCGGATTTTTTAAATATACTTATACATTAGGTTGTCTCTCATACATTGCTACAATGTATGATAAAACTGATAACCTATATTTAAGTAAAGAGAAATCAGATATTATCTTTCTGTTCCTTCATTAATGTCATTGATTACCTATCATTAAGTTTTGTATGATTAAATATAGTAACTGAAATTTAAATTCAAAAATTCTCTTAAACATCACAGTAAATTTGTCTTCATTGTTGAATTACGTTCAGGAAAAAAAAATTCTTCAACTGCGTTCTTTAGTTCTAAAAAAAAAACAATATAAACATCCCCATATGAACATCACCAATTTGCAATTGATAATCACAAATGAAGGAAAAAGTCATCGTTTTCACTCTAAACTATACTCAAAAAGTCTAAGACACACCTAAACTATTGGAGTGATCTAATACACACCTAAATTACTTAAAAGTGGAATTTTTTACCCCCTAAATCTGATATGGAAAAAACATAATTATTTAATTAAAAAAAGTGCGTCTAAATTAAAAAATAACACATAAAAAAAAAATTAAAATTTTCCCCACCCCAGCGATAGCATCCATCTTCCCTCCCCCACCCCAGCCCAGCATCCATCTTCTTCTTTTTCTCCAAATTCAAAAATTCCCAAATTGAAAATTCCAATTTCAATTCCAAATCCAAGTTGCTTATGAATTTCGAACGATTAATAATGGGTGAAATTCCTCTTCTTCTTCCCCCAAATAAATTTAACTATCAAACCTAATTATCGACCCCACCAGAGCTACAAATCAAGCAACCGCTTATGGAACTGCATCGTCGGCGATGAAATTGACGCAATTTTAGGGTCTTGCCCAGTCTTCACAGTCTGTAAGCATGTGCGCACCTTGTCTGCTAAACAAGGTAAACATCGGTTCTCAAATTTTTCAAGAAAACGGATTTGGGTAAACCCGAAATATCTCTAACTCTAGACCATCAAGAAAGAAGCCAATTCTTGAAATTGAACATCTGGTTCGGGTCAAAGTTAAGGTTCTTGTCGAAGAATGATGAAATTGAGAAGATGTAGAAGAAAGGTGATGAGATGGGCAATTATAGATGGGAGTGAGGGAGAGGGGAATAAGTTTAAATCTATCGAAATCTATAGAAGAAGCCATACATGAAATGAGATAATTAATTAATTAATTAATTAATGCATGCGTAGTGAGATCAATTGATCAGTATAAAAAGACACAAAGAATAAGCAATTAAATCCTTTCATTTTCATATGGACTCTAATTCCCCTGTACATGGTTGTCGTGAGTTTGTCGTCTTGTTTAATGTCAATTAACACTGATACTGAATATACGTATTTGTCATTTTTTTAATCAACACATATAGAGAGGAATTGATCTTGTGTAAGATGAAACATCAAAGAGGATTTAGACATTGAAGAAAAAGAAAAAAAAGATTGACCTCATAACAATGGAGGTTTTGAGCATTGAAGAAGAAGAAAAAATAAATAAATTAAAAAAAAAAAAAAAATTTATAAAAATAATAAATTTATTATTTTTTTCATATTATGCTGACGTGGCAGGCGCGTGTACAACACCGCACCACATGCAAGTGGTATAATGCTTTACAGGGTGTATAAAATTTCACTTTTAAGTAGTTTAGGTGTGTATTAGGTCACTCCAATAGTTTAGATGTGTATTAGACTTTTTGAGTATAGTTTAGGGTGAAAACGATGACTTTTTCCCACAAATGAACATCACCGATTTGGCATGAAAACAAAAAAACAGCAAAGCAAGTTTGGTATTTTACTGAGAAAACAGTTTTCCATAATCCACTGAGTATTTGATATCTTAATCACCTGATTTTCCTCATTTTAAATTTCGTGTATAAAATCCTTATGTTCCCAGTGTAATATCACACACTTAGGCATTTTCTTTTACTTGATTCAATTTTGTATAAAATTTTGTGTCAAAAAAATATACTGTTTGATCCTTCTATAATGGATTCAGACAGCTCTACAGGGAGTGAATATTGCAACTTCTTAGATGATGGTTCAGATGCCCAATCTGACTTTAGTTTTGCTTTCAACAATAGTTGCATAAGTTGCAAACATTAATGTATCAACTTCTGGTACTATATGTATGATAAAGTGTTATATATTATTTTTATGTATAATCAAAAGTGTTATCGAAGATTCTATATAATTTTATTTCAGTATTATGAACATGCATGATGCAAGATTTTCTATGTATGATGCAATATTTTACTGCACATGTCACATCTTACCTCATGTGCTACATGTATGACATTATGTTATACATAACTTTAAATGCGTAAGACACATATTTAATGTATTCATCTCATTCTGTACATTAATGTATTACACTTCAGTGAATACATAAGATTACATTGCAGATTCTAGATGTTATATGCTTTGGAGTATATAATGTGTTTAATACATAATGAGGTATGCAATCACAAAACAAAACAAAAGGAACACTGACGTATGGTATTATATTATACATCTTCTTCTATGTATGATGCAAGATATTACATCAGATAATCAAAAATACTTTAGTTTCTATCAATAAGCACATGTATGATTTGTATTATACTTTATCATCTATGTAAGAAGAAATTAAACTATTCAACTAATTATATACCTGTTAATAACATAAAACTGTTCAACTCATTGTAAAAGTTATTATAATACAAATTTCACATGAAACAAAAAAATTATTTTAAAAGTAAAACAACAATATGTCTCGGATAAGTATTAACCCAATTAGAAGAAAGTATATTGAAAAAATCGAAAAAATTCATTACCAAATTTCTACTAAATATATTAATTAAGCAGTTGCAACTATAAAACAAGAAATTCAAAGATCTGACTTGTAGTAGATGGAAAAAAATGAAAAAAATCGAACTAGCAAACTTGAATGGGATTGCAAAAGAAGTTAATTTCATAAAAAACAACAAGCAACCAAACAAGAATCGGAAAATATCCTGATTTGGTAAAGTTGAAAAAAAATAAAAAATTAATGAAGAAAATCAGAAAGTTCAGTTAATGCTTGAAAACTTACAAATTGGTAACCTCTCAATACACGTTGCTTGAATTTGGGTGTGAAAAATGGGTTTCAATTATGGAGAGAAAAATGGGTGTGTTATGGAATACGGAGAGAAGCCGTTGTTGTTTTGGATGTATAAGGTATATGAGAGAGAAAGTAAACAAATAGGGGATTTAAGTTATTACTTTGGTATTTATGTAATTACTTTATCAAATTGGGATTTAATATAATAAGGTAAAGTTATCAGCGACTGATTACCGAATATAGCTAATTCTATTTTTTAAGTGATATTAGGCTTAGGTGGATGAGAAACTGAAACTATAAAATCGATATGATAGTTTCTTGAGTGTTAAGTTGCGCGAACTCTTTATTTTCGTTGTCATATCGTGTTGGATTCTTCAAAAATATAAAAAATACATTAGTTTTGGAAAATCCAACATACATCCATTAATATTTTTAAAGAATCCAAACAACGCATATATATATATATATATAGATATAGATATATATAGCTTGGGAGTTTATAATTACAAAGTACAGGTCCTACAGGATACAAGCAGTATACTATCATATAACACTGATTTGTTCATAGTAAAAGACAACAGTTTTATAGTAATGTTTATGTACTTTATTTGACGATGTCAAAATGTTGTGACATTAGTAATTTTCTGCATTGTAATTATGCAATAACGTGAATGTCAAATCGAACAAATAACTTTCCAAATCAAAGTCAATATATGTTTTAACGTTTTCTCTCTATATATATGTGACGATATATATAATTAAGAGCACGTTCGAGTTCAATTTTTCTATTATGAAATGATATAAATGATAATAATACTATGAGCCCGTTTGGATAGGATTAAAAAAATTATTTTTTAGTTTAAGTGATTAAAAGCTTAAAATAGGTGATTTTAAATTAAGCAGATAAGTGTTTGGATAGAAGTGCTGAAATTGAAAAAAATCTATTGATGTGTTTGGTGAACAAGTGTTGTCAATCACTTTTTTGTTGTCAAAATGACTTAAATATCCTTAAAGCTGTTAACACATAATAACGTGAATTATTTATGATTTTTAATTCTAATACTTCAAAAATAATTTCTATTTAAATACACCTTCGACGTAAAATGATTATGCCAGGTCAATTTATAAATATAAGTTACTTTTTAATTTTTAAATATTAAAAACTAAAATTTTTAAGATATTTTTTATATAAATATAATATTATATTGTAATATTGCAAGTTTGTAAACAACATAAAATTTTTAGGAATGAAACAAACTATTAAAAAGAATCAATTTTTAAAATTTAAATAACATGCAGGGATTCTATATGAACGGATAGAGAAGAACTTATCACAAGCTCGATTTGACGATAAAATTTTTGAGTGTTTTCTTATATAATGATGGATTCTCTGGAAAAAAAAAGGAGAAAGATGAAGAGAAAACTAGAGGGAAAAAAATGAAAAAAAAACAGCAAAAAAAAAAAGAAAGAAAAATTAATAATGGATACAAAGTTTAGGCTATTGTTGGAATTGGAAGAAAATATAGAGGATAAAAAGGTAAATATTTTGGTCAAACCTAAAAAAAATTTAATCTAAAAAGTAAAAAACTGGGGTATCCAGCTTCTCAATTTTTTGCTTTTTTTAATCCACTTTTAGCCTTTTTAAGTTCTTTTTAATTTTACCAAACATCTAAAAAAAACTAAAAAAAAAAATAATTAAAATTTAGTTTGACCAGATTTTAATCCTATCCGAACACCCTCTATATCTTGTAGAAGTTGGAAGTTTAAATATTGGATTATTGAGGAATGCAAATTTGATAAAAATCCCATGCAAGACTTGTTCTTGTTTGGAATTATTGGAGGAAATTCCCAGAAAAACTACAAACTAGTCAATAACCCCCTATTTAATTTTCTTGGAAATAAACTGATTTCCACTCTCTTTTATCCCTTTAATTTCTCCTTAATTAACTTAATTTGGAAAAGAAAATTATTTTCTCAGAGTCCTTTATAATTTTTCCTCCTTTCAACATCTCCTTCCTTTTCCATTCCCTCCTTACTTGCCAAACAAATTAAAGCAATAATATTAAGTTAGGTTTTGTATGAATTTATCTTTATATACTTTTCAATGATTGCGGCTGTAATATAATTATATATTAGTCTCCTCCAGGAATAATTTAAAGAAGTTTCTAATATGATTTGTCCTTATATATCTAATCAAATTCCAAGAATGAGTCAATATTGCATCGAGTAATTAAGGTCTTAAACTAAGGTCAAAACATGAAAAATATTACAATAATGGTCGAGATATAAGGTTGGATTGCCACAAGATAATAAAATCCATTTTTCGATCCCGTACTTTTTGGTAGACAATAGTATAATTGTATAGACAAAATATTCTCTTTCCTAGAATAGGATTTTATTACTGATTGTGTAGTTATAACAATATATATTCTTTCCTAAAATAAAACTCTAACCTACAGTTGTATAACTTTAAATATTTCATTATGTATTATGGAACAAGACAAGTTGTTATTGAGAAAATCTTGATTTCTCTTGTTTCTCTGTCACCTTTTACCCTTTGAGATTGTAGTAATTTGAAGCATTAAATTTGTCGAATGAGAATGTTTTGACAGCTGATTGAATGTTTTGTTGGAAACAAGAAAATTTGGAATATAAAGTTAAAAGGGGAAGAAAATATGTGTGTGGTTATACATCATGGATCAAATTTGAAAGGCTAACAAGGTATAATATTGATCTACAATTTAATTTGTCACAATCCAAATTAAATTGGAGGACTATATATAATCGGCCCCAGAAATGGGTTTGCAATGCACGTAATTTAAATTTAATCGGGCCTCAATATATATATCGAGCACCATAGAAATCAAAAAACTATCAAGCAAATTTTGAACATATAGGGGTCGTTTGGTAGGATGCATTAGAAAAAATAATGCATGGATTAGCTCTGTGTATTACTAGTATCTTGTTTGGTACACTTTTTTCAATTTATGTATAACTATATACTCTATTGTGTATTATTCTATGCATAACTAATACATGAGAAACCCTTGATATATATTTGCAATGCAATGAACTTTAATGCATGCATTAGCATGGCTAAAGATACAATAGCCCCTCAAAACCTTTTCCTCATCATTTTCATTATATTTGTGGAGGGTATTTTTGTAAATAATATTTTTTATTTAAAAATATGCAATGTAAATTATTTTAACACACTAAATCAAACGCTGTACAATAAATAATCTTAGTATAACTAATACTTGCATTACTAATGCAAATATTACTACTATATTATATTTTATAGGGAAAAGGCTCAAATATGCCACTGAACTATCAGAAATGACTCATTTATGCCATCCGTTAAAAGTTGGGTTCATTCATGCCATCGCCGTTACAAAACCGGCCCATCCATGCCATTACTTTTTAACAGATGGTTTTTAAAAACAGCCTTGCCACGTGCCAGCTTATTAGAGGGCCACGTCATTTTTAATTTTTTAATTTTTTTTATCCATTAAAAAGAATCCACGCAATTTTTTGATCCATTAAAAATTAATTTGATCTATACTTTTAAAATTTGATTAATTTTTCATGAATGTTCTTAAAACATTCTCATTCGATTCATTTTTTTTGTCATTTTTGACATATTAAGATTGTTTTTATATTTTACCTTTAATATTAATTATTTTTTTCTTCAAATTAATTTCAAATACAATAGTAAACATCATTTAATAAATATATTATAATAAAATAGCTATTTTAAGTGACGGGCGAGTAACTAAAAGGGAACGGAGAGAGTATACACTCCACGCTTTTTATCATTTTTTTTTTTTTTAAAGATTCACGTTAACTAAAGTTTTTATCATTTTTCAGTTGAAACTGAAGGGATATATAAACATAAAATATTATTATTATATTATTAATAGTCAGCTTCTCATTTTGCCAACTCTACGTATACTATATATGTCGGCATGTTGTCGCCTTTCTGTTTTTGCAATGATAAATGATGATGCATAAAGTGTTACGTACAAATGTTGAATGTTGATTAGGGGCGACTCAACCCTTTAGGAGAAAAGGCGGCCGCCTAAGACCCCAAAATTTGAGGGGCCTATTTTTGTTTAGTAATAATAAATTACAAATTTTAAGAAATATATTAAATACTATTTATAGAAAAAAGAAAAATTTTATATAAAAAAATAAAACGCAAGGCCTCCGTTTGATTTTTGCCTTAGGCTATAAATTTGCTTGAGCTGCCCTGGATGCTGATGACATCATTCTATGCTTAATAAAAAAATAAAAAATAAAAAACAGTTACTTACATTCGGCTGACAAAATATTTCATGTATGCTAAGACATACTATATGCTTAATTAGAATAGTGTTTGGTTATAAATTTTAGTAGTAGATTTTTTTTAAAAAAAATCTTTAAATATTTGTTTGATCATGAAAAAATAATCAAATTTTAAAATATAGATCAAATTAATTTTTAATAGATCAAAAAAAAAATTAAAAAGAAAATTATTTTTTTAAAAAAAAATGGCGTGGCCCTCTAATAAGCTGCCACGTGGCAAGACTGTTTTTAAAAACCGGCTGTTAAAAAATAATGGCATGGATGAGCCAGTTTTGTAACGGTGATGACATAAATGAGCCCAACTTTTAATGGATGACATAAATAAACCATTTCTGATAGTTCAGTGACATATTTGAACCTTTTTTCTATTTTATATTATTTTTATACTTTCTACCAAACGAACCCATAGTAATATGTCATATTTGACTATTTGTTATGGATATTTAGGCAGTCGAATAGAGTTCCCACCTTGTCTAATTGACATCCCTTTCTTGCAAAACTATATTGTGTAGATGGGTAAAAATAAAATCACTCCTATTATATGTTGAATTTTCTTTACTTCTTTCATATGTTTACTTAATTAGCTTGTTTAACATCATATGCAACATATATAAGTAGTAGTATATGCAAGTGAAACCTTAAATTTACCTTATATATATATATATATCAAAATATTTAACTCTTTTAGCTTAATTGTGTGTTTACTTTTCATATTTTAAACTCTCTATTAATAAGAATCATAGAAGAAGATTCCTTTCATATTTATATATAATGACATTTTCTAGTACTACTAATCAAAAAGTCTTTATTCTTCTTTGTATAAGTTTTATAAAACTAGTATTTGTCGATCCTTTCAATAATATTTTGGTTTTCCTGTATTTCAAGTCAAGGGGTAATTATCAGACTACGTCCATTCAAAGATGTTTTGCCCCTGAAACAACAAAGTCAATCCTCATGACTTTGACTAGAAGAATAACACAATCTTGATAAGTATAAAAATATGTATATATATATAACCCTAGCTATCAAGAATTACCACTTTATAGATATCATTAAGGAGAAAAAAGAAAGACAAGAAAATCAACTAGAATTTATGATGGAAGTGGAAAAAATAAGCAGCAGCAGCAGCATAGTCACAAATAATTACTGTAATAAGGGTATTGATGATGATGACGATGATGATGACGACGATGATGTTGTACTTCCAGGTTTTCGATTTCATCCAACTGATGAAGAGCTTGTAGGGTTTTATCTACGCAGGAAAGTTGAGAAAAAACCCATAGGCTTAGATATTATCAAGCAGATTGATATCTACAAATATGACCCTTGGGATCTGCCTAGTATGTTTACTTAACTTAATCCTTTTAAATTATTTTTCTTTTAAAGGTCTTTTTTTTTTTTTTGTTCTTGTTTATATGCATATATAACTTCGTCTAGCTAGTTTTCTTTCCTTTCTCTTCCACAATTAGAAGTTTCCTTAATAAGGGTTTTCTTGATGGATGGAGATTTAAAAATGCAAGCATAGATGTTCGGGATGATAGGTGGAGCCAGGATTTTAACTAAGGAAATTTAATATTTGAAGAAAATCTAGCCGAAGGGGTTTCAACCCCTACTATAGATACATAAAAAAATAATTTTAATCATGTATAAATGATATATTTTTCCGTTGAAGGAGGTTCGAATGAACCCCTAGACAAACGTTGGCTTATCGGAATTAACTTATTTTCTAGAATTTAATTGTTTTTAAGAAAATCCTTTGTATTCCGACTGCCACGCTAGAAAGCATCAGTGATGAAATTTTGTAGTAACACCAATTAAATAGTAGGCACAAATTTTTAAAGAAAAAGTTATAGGAAATTATTACAATTGTATAACAAACCCCCCCCCCACACACACACACACACCCCACACCCCCACCAAAAAAAATTAGAAAAAATCATTAATATGCTTCTGAAATCTGAATATTGTAAGATGATCAGAACGTGAGAAGAGATAGATTAATTTGTTTAGAATTATACGTGACTTGCATGTGAAAATCTTCTATAGATTTTGAGTCGTTTATTTGGTTGTTAAACCATAGGAAGGACGTCTCTAGCTACCACGAATAAATGCATGCAAATACAGTAGAAAGTGCTAGTAAATATGCTCAATTTCGTGAACATAGCAATTTATTAGCTTCTATCGAGTTTAACTTCTGTGCATCGTCGTTAGTAATCTATTCTACACTATCAGTTAACTTGATCTGCTATTGCAGGTTACCCAATTATTTACATAAAAATTAAAACAGAAAAAGTTTGGTAACCTGCAATAACAAGTCAAGTTTACCTGATAGCGTAGAATATTTTTGATATTGACGATGCACAAAACTTAAATTTCATTCTAAAACACTACTTTGTCAGTGCATCTGCCACTTGTTTCATCTCTCTCATGAAGCTATGCTGGATGGAGAGTTCCCCCAGCTGGTGGAGAAGATCCTTGCAATCAGATAATATGTCTGTATAAGAAGATTGGCACCATTATTACTTGATTATGTTTGTAAATTATTTTTAAGAGTAAATATATAATTACCTCTGATCTTGTCTGAGATTTGCAAAAAGACACCTAAACTTTAACTTCGAACTATTACCTCACGATTCTTCTTTATTTCGTTGCAAACACACCATTTTGACCCTCTGCGTGTATACACGCACCACAAGCGCGTGAAATGGCTTGAATTTGACTTTTTTGACCAATTAAAAGTTGTCACGTGTAAAATAATTTAATATATAATTTATAATTTTTTTTGTAAGTAATATTTATTTATTTTTTAAAATTATCCCTACCCCCTCTCCGCCCCCCCCCCCCCCCCCAACCCAACCCACCTACTCTTTCTTCTTCAACTCAATTCACCATTAAAGCTTCCATTGAAGCTTTTTTTAAAAAAAAAAAAAATCATTCATTAAAGCTCCATTTTACAACTAAATCATATCATTTAACTACCTACCATTTCTTCTTCAACACAATATCTTCTTTAACACAATGTCACCATTAAAGCTCCTCCATTGAAGGTTTTTTGTTTAAAATCATATCATTAAAGCTCAATTTTTCATTTAAATCATATCATTAACTATCTTTAAAACTCAATTCAATCATAAAACTTACAATTCAATCATAAAACTATTTTTTGAATTGATTTGAAAAAAAAAATGAATGAGGAGAGAGAATGGTGACGGAGGGGGGGCGGGGGGTTAGGGTGCTTAGGGGAGATGCTGATGGGGGAGTGTTGGACGGGGGGTGGGGAGTGGAGGAGAGCTGCTGGGGGGAGTTGCTGGATGGGGTGGGGTGGGGGAAGAGGGGGTGGGGTGTCAAATTAAATAAAAAGTTAAATTTTATTAAAAAAATATAAATTAAATGTATTTGTCATGTGGCAGCACCTGATTGGCGCGTGTATTTCACTCTCCTTGTTGTGACTGAGATTTAGCGAAAAATGATGTGTTTGCAACGAAATAAAAAAGAATCGTAGAGTAATAGGTCGAATTCAAAGTTTAGGTGTCTTTTTGAAAATCTCAGTCAATATCAATGGGGTAATTATGCATTTACTCTATTTTTAACCAATAAATGACGATTTTTTTCGAAGCCATATAAATTAGTTAAAGGGTGATCAATTGAATATCATTCACTAAAATATTATAGGTGTATATAGAAAATTATATTATTGCATATATAAAAATCAAAAATATTTTTTGTACATATCTAGGACTAAAAATGTTAAAGTAATCTTGAATTACCCTTAACAAAATTCCTAATAATTTCACCACCGTTGTTGGTGACATCTTGTTAATCTGGGATGTATCATGTTGCAATGTTTAGATTATTTCTTCTAAAAGTTTGAAATGTATCTTAGGATAGCATAACACATTTTAATTACTTGATTGAGAAGGCCTACGACAAAGTTTTGAGATAAGCTGCCTGGAGGTTAGAAGTATATTGGTGGCTACATTAGGGCGATAAACGATATGTATGATGGAGCTAAAACGCATGTTAGAAGGGAAGGAGGAGACTCATGGTTATGGATGAACTGACATGATGCATCCAAGATGAAGTATCTTGGTGTATGTTATTTGCAAATGACATAGTACTGACTTAGTTAATGATAGGTTGGAGGTGTGGAGACAAACTCTGAAAGCTAAAGGATTTAGGTTAAGCAGGACCAAACCAGAGTATTTTGAGGGCAAATTCAGTGAGAAGTTGCATAAGGCAGGCGTGGAAGTACGGCTATAATACAAGCTATCACCAAGAGCAACACTTTAATTCAAATATCTTGGCTCTATTATCCAGGGTAGTGAGGACAGCGACGATGATATCACATATCATATTGGTGTGGCTTGGATGAAGTTGAGGCTTGCCTTCGAAATTTTGTGTAACAAAAAGTATCACCGAAACTTAAAGGCAAGGTTTATAGAGTAGTGGTTATTAAGCTGACATTGTTGTATGGGCAGAGCGTTGGCCGGTAAAAAACACCCATGTTCAGAAGATAGATGTTGCTGAGATGAGAATGTTAAGGGGATGTATGCGCATATACTAGGTGTGATAGGATCAGGAATAAGGTTATTCGAGATAAGGTGGGAGTGGCCTTCATGGTAGACAAGGTGAGGGAATTAAGCTAGATTGAGATGGTTTGGATATGTGAAGAGGTGAGGTGCAGACACCGCAGCAAGAAGAGTGTGAGAGGATGGCTATAGTATATATGAGGAGTAGAGGTATGTCGAAGAAGCATCAGGAGGAGGTACTTAGACAAAAGACGGTGCATCTTCAAGTTACCGTGGACATGACCTTAGATAGGAGGATGTAGGGAGCGCATATTATTTAGGTGGAAGGTTAGTCGGGTAGGAGTGTTGTCTTGCTTTGAGAATTTAGGCTTGTTGGTATTTGTCGTGTACTAAGTCATAGTATGGTAGTTTATTAGGATTTAGTCGTAGATGTTGAGGTGGAGCTGATCCTTGCTCGTGATATCTATTATATACTATTGTTTAATGTGTTTTTATTATCTCATTATTTAGTGGTTGATTATTGTTTCTTTCTGCTAGACTTTAATTCGCACTATTCCCTTGCTAGTTGCTATATTTTCTTCATTGTTTCCTTCTACTTTATACTTGAATTTGCTACACTTGATGAGCCAAGAGTCTTTCATACACTCGTGGAATTTCACCGGCCGGTATATTGTTGTTGTTGATAAATATTATATAATATAATCATGTCTCTACTCGTCCTCACTGACTGCAAGAGTACGTATTACTAGATTATTGATACTTATATAATTAGCCCCATTATATATGTTCTCTTTTTATTGATGTGAACATACAATTTGTTGTTTGATCGATCAGAGGGTAGTAACAATAATGGAGACAAGGAATGGTACTTCTATTGCAAAAGAGGCAGAAAATACAAGAACAGTATAAGACCTAATAGAGTGACTGCTGGTTCTGGATTTTGGAAGGCTACTGGTATTGATAAACCTATTTACAGCTCTAATGATGGCAAATGCATTGGGCTCAAGAAATCATTGGTGTATTACAAAGGCAGTGCTGGAAAAGGCACAAAAACTGACTGGCAAATGCATGAATTTCGTCTTCCTTCACAAAATGATGCTCATACATCCACCAAACACCTTCATGCTGATACCATCCCTCAAGAAGCTGTAAGAATCATATTCAATATTCCCTACCCTCTACGTTTCGTTTTCATGCGAGCGAACTTGTTTTAAAGAAAAAAAAAAAAAGTTGAATTTTGAAATTTGTGCTGTTAATTAAGCATGACATCTATGACTATCTATGTTGCTTGGACTCTCCCAATATGTTGTAACATCCGTCTCGAATCCTTCAAAAATGCATTACTTTTAGAGGACCGATATATGTACCCATCGAAATTTATCTCAGAGAGTCCAAGCTACATAAATGGTTATAAAGGCATGCCATTAAGGATAAAAATAAATTATAAATAAATATTCTTTTCTTTACATAAATAAATTAGCAAGAAAATAATGTCATATATAACCATGCATTCCAAACGTATTTGTTGAATGACTTCTTGCAATAGAATTTATACCACAATAATATGCTACAATTTTTTTTTATTTTTGGTCGTTGCCAAAAGTAGCCTTCTTGTAGTACACGTAAAAATGGAATAGAGAAAATAATTGTGATATTATGAGCCTAAAACAAACATTTGAGTAATAATACTATATATTTGGCCTTATTTATAAATTATAAATGAAACCTAACCCTTCAAATGCCAAGATGGGATCATAAAGCTTTTTATCAATCTATTTTATTTTCTTACTGTTTGTGATTTAGAGTCGAATTTGCATTTTGCCGCTATATTAGTAGATGTTAAAAGATAGCGTCGCATTTAATTTATTTAATCAAGTACGAAGTGGCATTTCTTTCTAGGTTATTCGCCTCATATATTTCTTATTAAACTATGTGATCATGTTAGATAACTATTTTGTTGAAGCTATTACAAACGAGACAATTTATTTACTTATATATCTCCTCGACCGCCTCATTTAAAAATTTAAATTATAGGAGAGAATATACTCTTATTCACATAATTATCTCTTCTTCTTCTTTTTCAATAATGCAGGAAACATGGACTCTTTGCCGTATCTTGAAACGAAATGCTTCATATAGGAAACCAATACAAGATTGGAAAGAAGTAGCCAGAAAACAGCAAAATGACCCAGTGGTGAATATGGATGCTTTAAGCTCCAAAATATGCAGCAATAACAATAAGGATTCTCCTTCAAATAATAATTCCCAGATTTACATCAGTTTTAGCACTACTCCTGTTGTTAAGCAACGACCCTTGATCGATTATGGTTATATAAAACCAAATAACCAGGAGTTTGTAGGGCAACAAAGTAATGAAAGTGCTCAATCTACTGCTGCTGCATCGTCGAATTCAACTAGTCCTGTGGACTTCAATGAGTGGTTAGAGCATGGCAATTGGAATGAACTTACATCTATTATCGAGCTAAACTGTGATCTATTGTTTTAGTTTTGTACCATATGTGGGTATAAGTGGGCATTGTAATGTATCATGTACGAGTTTTGTTGGATTTAACTTGTATACACCAACCGTTGTATCTAGAAGGTTATTTGCTTCATTTTTTGGGTTACTAGTATTCACACTTGTATAGGAGGTTAGCGGTTGAACGTCTGGAACAGTGTCAAGGGATAGGCTTGTTTCTGTCTCAGTACTCGTCCCCATGAGGATGATTCGACTAAAACCTGAACTACTTGTAAAGACTGGAAAATCGTTTCTTATGTTGCAAGTATATATAGAAGACCTTGCACTTCCACATAAACAAGTGAGGAGATATGAATCACATGACACCAGGTTAAACACAAAACAAATATTCTAAAGTGATTAGTCTGTTTAAATTACTTGTCAAACAAAGCAACACCAGTAATCAGTGTCGGTACACAAAACAACACTAGGGGAAGGGAAGGTCCTCTGGAACTTTAACATCAATATGGTTGCTGAATGAAGAAGATACAAGACGACAACTTACACATCTGCAGTTTTTACAGGCTTTCTCCAGCAATCATAATCACCAATGGCCAATAACAATCTTTTCCCACGAGATGGACAGTTGAAATTTGGCACCACGTTTCTAATCCAAGCACGCTTTCTTAGTAGTAGTACTACTACTTATCTAGAACTCTTTGATTTCTTTTTAGATTGCTTGCTGAGACCTGCAATAAATTCCTCAGCATCAATCTTGTCAGTTAATTTTTGCTTCCTGAACTCCTTCACCTTTTTCTGCAGCAAGACCAATACGAATGCATCGTATCATTAGCAATCCAAGAATCAAAGTCAGACACAAAAGACAGTAGATTTTATACATCTATGAAAGGCATCATGGAAATACCCTCAATGGCGATGCCATGACAGTGACATCATCTATATCCATGTTGGACACATCTTGTTATGTGTTTTTGGTTCCTGCAGAAGTGCAACAAAACAAGGTTCAATAGGAAATGCACATATGGATTGCAAAACAAATATGCCCTGATGATATTATGTGAATACAAACCTCAGGTAAACAAAAGCTTGTTCCAATTTTTTCTTGTTTTCAGCAACCTTCTCAGCCTGTTTTACTTGCTTCTCTTCCCTCTGCTTTGCCAACTTCTTCTCATCACTTAAGAAGTATTCACCACTTTCCAGTAGTTGATCAATCTACAACCAAAAAAGTTATATATGTTGGATTAAATAAACAAAGGATATATCTTAATAGATCCTTGTAGTGGCAAGAGACAATGGACATTTAAGGACAAAAATAAATTAACACAAAATCCAGTGAACACCAGACATCATAGCAAGGAAAGCAGTTGCAGGATTCAACAAAATACTAATTAAAGCACCATGCAGTACTGAGCGTCGTGCCGACGGTTTATTATGCTTAAAACTCCACCCATAAAATAGAGATATAGAAAAGAAAGAGAAAACAAAATAAATGGACAAAGATTGGGCTACTCTAGAGCCAAAATGACAACTCACCTTACTAGGTTGCTGAGGAGGTGGGAAAGGCGTATATGGTTTCCTTCTTTGGTCTCAACTTTCTTTTGTTTAACTTTCTTCCTGAATGGACAAAGACGAACAAAATGATATTCAAGCTTCAAAATTGGCACAGCAGATAAAAAAATTAATCTGACTCAACACCATATGAAAGGATGCCTTACTTCTTAAATCGCGGAAGAAATCTGTCCCGCCAGTTTTCATTAGCCAGAGCTGGGATTCTTGGCGAGCTCTCTCTTCAGCATGAGGATCTATGGTCGAAGATATACGTCAGCAAAAGTGAATTATCAGATATTTTACAAGAACATAATAAATAGTTGAAGACCCCATGATATTCATTTTTAATTATCATGCACTTGTTCATTAACCTTGATATGATGTAGTGGATGCATCTTGTTCAGTACGCAGTCCTCTACAATCCTCCTTACTTGCTTTAGACCTTTAAAGGAACTCATAGCAACAACTGTGTTTCCCTAAATTTTAGGCCAGAATATTTACATCGTGTACTTTAAGATTCAATAAAATGGACAGTCTGGTGCACTAAAACTGTCGCTATATGCGGAGTTCGAAGAAAGGGCCGAACCACGAGGATTTATTGTACGTAACCTTACCTTGCATTTCTGCAAGAGGCTGTTTCCACGGCTTGAACCCGTGACCTTCAGTCATATGACAACAACTTTACAAGTTGCTCCAACGTTCCCCTTCTACTTTAAGATTCAATGATAAGACAAAAACTTTAACAAGAAAGAGGAAAAGAAAAAACCAAGTTTTAATTATGGACCTGGGCGATTACCTACTTATAATTACCTTCAACCTCCAGTCGATAATAAATATCCAAGTTCGATGTCTATGACTAGTAGTCCCTAATTTGAATACAATTCTAAACAAGGGAAATAGTTAAAGAGTGAAAAAGGCAGTTACTCATCTGTCCCAAATCTATAGTCCCTTTCTGACTGCAAATTAATTAAAAGAAGAGTCATAACTGTAACTATTTGCTACTTATTGGAGAATCATGTAGCCCTGTGGTGACTAGTATGAACTTTGGGATAACACAGAGAAAAAAATTGTACTAAAACGGCTGTCATTTATGTCCTCCAGCACTTAAACTGTCATAAAGTTGAACAAGTAGAGACGTGTCAAATCGCGTGAGATTTACCACGCATTAGTTTAAGTGCTGGAAGACATAAATGCCAGCTGAGCCCAAATTAGAAGGCACGATTCTGTACCAAGGAAGAGAGTTGAAAAGGTAGAGACGTCAAGCAAGGCACCCACTCTGGATCAAATTTCTCAATCTTCCAATGGTCAAAATGCTTGACGTGTTTTCCCTTGTACTTCCGCTTCGGATTCAACTCTTCATCAACACTTGCGCTCTCCTCTTCTGCCATTTTCAGTTAGTAGAACTTTCCTACTATTCCACAAATTATTAGTCCCTAAAGTGACATTGCAATCCATTAGTTAAATCAAAAGAGAAGCAAATGCACAGTTTTACCTAGCTAAATTAGAAACAAACACTGTTTGAGCAGCAGATTAATATAATTTCAATTTCAACGAGTAGAACCAAAGTATCAAAACCCTTCAGCCATGGTTTTTAATAACTACTGAATTTCCAAAAATACCCTCGGCTGGTTTTCTTAAATAAATTTTCAAAATTATTTTCTTTTAAGGATTTTCAAAAATAAAAAATACTATTTTGAAAGTGCTGAGGTTGGGAGTTAGGGTCAAGATCTAGAGTCAGCGGTTGAGTCTTGACTCGGAGTGGGGCTGGAATGGAGTTCAGAGTTGGATCTCGAATTGTGAATTTGGTTCCAAGTGAGGGGTAGTGGCTGAGATTGGGATCAAGAGTTAAAGTCAAGATCAATAGTTGAGGTCGAAGTTGAGAGTCGGGTCTTCATTCCGGGCTAGACCTCGGGTCAGAGTAAGAAAAGCATTTATGTTTCAACAAAATAATTTTTAGGAAAATATTTTCCATCATTCCCAACGCACTCATAATCTTTATAATTGTTATAGCGGTTACATGTGCGAGGCACTTGATATAGACACTAAGTACTCGTTTGATAGGGTGGATTATTTTAATAAACCATGAATTAAATGATGGGATTATTTAATACATTATTTGATAGTAATTTTGGAGCAATGTATAATTAATACATGAATTAGTTATACACCCTACATGATATTATAGAGTGTATAACTAATACACCCAATTAGGTGGGATTAGTAACCCATGGATTACAATCCATTGATAAATATGTGTAAAGACAAAAATGTCCTCAAAATTCTTTAGTTTTTTTTTCTAAATCTTTTTTAACTTATTCAATGTGAGTTACTTCTTTTCAATTTATCAAGATAATAATATCCTTCCAAATAATTTTAGTCATAGAAAAAATACTCCATTAACTTAAAAGATACTTATTGGTCAAAATTCGAAAACAAATTGCATACAAGCTTTAATTTTGTAAATAGGATATTCATAAATAAAAATAATTTTTCTAATTAGCTTTAACACTCTACAGAATACAGATTTATGTTAATAATGATTCTATTGTCTATTTAAAAGTTACACGTATCCCTCCAACTTAAGAACACCACAAAATTGGAACAACAAGCAAATGATGAACAAATAAAGAAAATATAACCAAAAAATAATAATTTTTGCAAGTGAATGATTAAATCTTAAAATTCTAAAGTAAACAATTAGTTATATTGTTAATTTTTTTTATTTTAAAAAGGAATAATAAAGTTTTGCAAAGAAAATACACAATGTTATAATATATTTTATTAAATACATAATATTTTTTTAAAATACAACAATACATATTGTTTTCAATACATCAAATCAAACACTGCACAAAAAATAATTTAAGTATTACTAATCCCTACACTACTAACCCAACATCGCTAATACAACTAATCCAGTATCATTTTATACACTCTACCAAATGACCCCTAAATATTTTATGAAAATGAATTGGATGGTATAACGGGCAGGGTGGGGCATGGATGAGGTGGTGTAGGGTGGGGTAGTGCGAGGGGTCGGGGTGGCAGTGAGGGAGATAGGTAGTGGTCGATTAGTGGGGGTGGGGGTTGTTAGGGTAAAGAGGAGACAATGCCACTTGCTTTTCTTATTTCTTTAAGAAATAATATTTTTAAAGTTTTCAACGAGTTTGATTTTAAATTTGCGGGATTAAATGTTTATTTTTGAATGAACAAAAAAAATAAAAATTTAAAAGTTCTTCTAATTATACAGATCTCACATTTAGCTAGCATTTGGTTATCGGAATTCAAATATTTTTTGCAGATTAGTTTTGGGTGAAATTTCGCTATATGTTTGGTCATAATTTGTAGGAGACATATTTTACCTTTTTAAAGCAAAAACATAACATACGAGTTTTTCTCATAGGTTTTAAAAACCATTTCGAATATCCACAAGTTTGTATTGTTATTTTATAATAAACATATTATGCGGTAACTATATTTCTTGATTAAAAAAAAATCATAGATTATAAGCTCCAGCCGCTACTAACTCGACAAGAATGAAACAATTGGAACAGTTATAACTCAGAGGACTAATTAGTGGAGTTTATGTGGGTAGATTTTTAAATTTGAAAAGTAACCAATTTTTTATTTTTTTTTTAGTTTTTGGAAACTAGGATTTGTTGCCAAAATTCTTTGATAAAACATGACAAATTATGTGATCAAATAATTTTTGCTAGTTGTTTTGTCAAAAAGTACTTACACTTTTTATATGCCCAAATAGGTCCTTAAAACGGACTGTACACTCGCTTTCTAGACGTGCAAATATTGAGATTCGACTCCTTTATATTACTCACTCACTCATCCTCTCATTTTTTTCAAATTTCTATTTAAATATAGTTTGATTTAAATAGAAATTTAATTATCTAATAAAATTAAATCCTAACCTTTAATTTTTATTTTTTCAAATTTCTATTTAAATGAAGTTTGGAAACAAATAGCATAAATAGGAATTAAAGGTTGGGATTTAATTGTCTAAAATAAAGCCATGATTAAAATAACAAATATTTTCTTTATTTAATCTCAATATTAGTACTGTATAAAAGTATGAAGAAGCAGACAACACTTTATCAACATGCCTGTTTCTCAGCTATTTCAATCGTGATTTTACTATATCATTCCTAATTAATTATTATAATCCATTTATATATTAAAAAAATAATGATATTTAATAAAAAATAAATAGACATTTATAACATGTCTGATTCAACTGCTTCAACTGTGATTTTATTATATCACTCCTAATTAATTATTATAAGTCATCTACATATTAAAAAAATTAATAATATTTAATAGAAAAATAAAATAGATATTTAAGACATGACTGCTTCAGATGCTTCAATAATAATTTTACTATATCACCACTAATTAATTATTATAAACCATCTGAATATTAAAAAATTAATAATATTTAATGAAAAAATAAAATACACATAAACTGATAAATTAACTTTTGATGCTTTAAATTAACTTGACGTCTTATATGAGATCCACTTAATATTTTTTCATAAGTATTTTTTATAGTAATTTTACTATATCACTTCTAATTAGTTAATATAAGTCATTTAAGACATGTTTGTTTCGCTGGTTCAATCGTGATTTCATTATATCACCCATAGTTAATTATTGTGATCATCTAAATATCGTGCTACTTAAATTGAAATAGAAGAAAAAACATTATAAATCACAATAATTAGAAAAATTTAATTATTTTAAAAATATAATTGACTGTCAATGTCACAAAATTTTGAACAAGAAAAATAACATATATTATTTAAAATTTACATAAAAAGTATTATAAATTACAATAATTAACAACTTAAAATATCTAAAAAAAATTATCTGCAGTATATTCAAAAAATTTTTAAAATACAATAATTAGCAATTCAAAATATTTTAAAAATATAAAATATTTCGTTGATTCTTGAAATTATATCAATGTCACTTAAATTGAAGTAGAAAAAAATTTATTATAAATCACAATAATTAAAAATTTAAATTATTTAAAAAATCTAATTGATTATCAATGTCACAAAAGTTTGAACAAGAAGAGTATTTAAAAATTACATAATTTTTTTTATAAATTTTAATAGTTAACAATTTAAAATATTTTAAAATATAATAAAAATATAATTAATTATTCAAATTATATTATTATGACATAAACTAAAATTCAAAAATAATTCGTACGGATTTTCAATATCTAGTATTATTCTTACGAGCAAAAATAGCAGCGTGCTAAAATTGCATACGTAGGTTAAAAGGAAAATGGACCAATAGGAAAAGTTTAAAAGTATTATTCTCATTTAAGTATTTCAAATACAAACAAATTATATATTGCGGTCAACCTACTTGATAGGACTATCTCCATTCTTCCCATATCTTCACCCATCCCATTTTTTTTTTTTCTAAATAAAATTATCACTATAATAATCCTTACTTCTTACATTTCAATTATGCCATTTGAGAATACTTTAATCATTGTTAATGAGTTAAATTCTCCACACGTCAACACAATTTAAAATATATTAACAAAAAATTTATATACCCACTCCATTAATTTCTATTTATCACTATTAATATTTTAATTAAATTTTTATTTTGACTTGTCACATTTGATATATCAAGAAACGATAATTTTTTTCCGTTTTACTTAACATTAATTATATATTCTCAAAATATATTATTCTATTCATTAATTAATAGGAATAATATAGTAAAATAGTTATATTGATAGTATTTTTTAATAGATATGTCATGTCAAAAATAACAAGTAAAAAATGAATGGAGTAATTAATTTAAACACGCAAATTAGGATTGAAAGAGTACTATATTGTTATATTACTCTCTCGGTTTCAAATTAATGACCTACTTTTTTTTTAGTCCGTTTATAAAAGAATGATCTCTTTTATTTTTTGACAATAATTTAATTTTAACTTTTCACATGACATATTTAAGACCATAAAATTAAAGGATATTTTGGTACATTTAACATAATTTTAGCGCCATAAAATTTAAAAGTTTATTTTATTTTTTTAAATTTTATGTCAAGTTAAATTAGGTAATTTTTTTTAAATGGAAAGAGTATTTTATTAGTGCAACGTATTTCTCGTTAACTAATACTATATTAATTTATATTTTTTTCATAATTGACGTACCATGACCATATTCTTACGGAATCAATTGTTTTTTGTTCCTAGTAATTGGAATCAAAGTCCATAATCAACGCTCCAAAAGAAAGAAAGAAACAATAAAATAAATAAAAGGAGGGGTTGATTTGTTATATGTAAATCACTCCCGCTCATTTCCCCCAACTTTTTGTTGTTAGCTAAATTTATTCACTCCAACAAAAACCCTAAAGCTAACACTCCACTGTTTTCTGAGTAAAATTCAACAGCAAACCTGACTTAATTGTAGCCTTTTTTAGTAACTTAATTAGTTGAAGGAGAATATCTATTTCTTTCCTTGTAAGTTCACACATTTATGCTTTTTTTTTGAGTGTTGTTTCAGTTAATTGTTTGTTTAATTCTTGTAATATTTGGACGCCCTTTTCCCTAATTTGCTTTACTCTTTTTTTTTTTTTTTTTTTTTTTTTTTAATTTTGTGTGTGTGGAGGGGAGCTGGTTTTGCTTGTGAGGTGGGTGGGTGGGGGTAGCTGTTTTTTGCTTGTGGGGTGGTAGGGGGTTTGGGGGGGGGAGCTGGTTTTGCTTTGGGGGGTGGGGTCGGGGGCTGGGGGGAACTGGTTTTGCTTACTTTGGAAGTTGTTTTCATTGTTGGGACTCTGTTAATTTAGGTATGAGTGGCTTCACTTGTTTCATCTTTTTGGTCTTCTGTTTTTTTGGGTGGTTAGATTTCAGGGATTCCTTTCAGCATATTTTGGTTTAGTGAGAGGTACTTGTTTAATGGTGGGTTTTTGTTTTGGTGTTTGCTTTGTTGTAATCATTTTCTTCTGGTTGATTGCTTGTCAGTGTATATTTCATTAAGGGTATATCTGTTTGGTGGTTGCTTTGTTGAAACTGATTTCTTTTTTCAGCTTAATTTGTGATTTTTCTATTTTGGGTTTTAAGTGGGTTCCCTAACATTGGGAAATATTATATGCAGATATGCTTCTGTTATGATGGGTAGTTCAGAGGTGTTAGAGAATGGAGCAGTGGTGAGAAATGGGAATGGTATAAAATCAAGTGGTCAGGATGACCTTGAGGGACTGACGAATGGTGGGTTTGAGCAAATGGTTAATGGTGCAAAGGAAAATGAGAATTTGGGTGATGAGATTTTGGAGGATTTTGATACATACTGGGAAGATGTTAATGACCGCTTAATGGTATCAAGGATGGTAAGTGACTCAGTGATTAAGGGGATAGTAAGTGCGGTGGAACAAGAGGCAGCTGAGAGACTAGTGGCTAAGGAAATGGAATTAGCCAACTTGAAGGAGTATTTGCAAATTCATGACGGGGGTCTTGGCAAAACTGAATTTGAATCTCTTGGGTCACCCATTTTTCGAAAACATATGACTTTATCTGATGTTTTTATGGAGCATGACAAGATGGGGGACTATCTTGATGGGCTAAGAAGTTTGGCAAAAGATGAATTCAAGAAGTTAAAGAAGAGTATTGATGAGCTTAGAGGATCCAATTCTATTAGGAACAGGAGCTCTTGCTCTGAGATGGAAGGTATTCAACAGGAGAAAGAATCTGGAATTTGGGGTCAGTTGGACAAAACACTAGATAACCTGAGAACGACGGTGGATACCAACTTTAAACGAATGGATGTTATGCTACAGGTGTCCAAGACATCACTTGGTCAGTGGCAGGAGGAGCATCTAATCAAAGTGGAACTTGAGGCCATGGTAATGCGTAGTGTAATTCAAACTGTGCAAGAAGAATTTGAGTACAAATTGTGGGACCAGTATGCTAAGTTGTGCGGTGACCGAAATGAGAAGTTGAATGCCATCTCTAGTTTACGGACGGAGTTGGATGCTGTTTTGAAATCATTGTCAAGTTCAGAAAATGGGCATGTGACTCCCCATGGATCGCATGATGCAGATTTCTTTACACGCAGAACATCAGGTGAGTATGTGACTTCTTCAAAATCTGTTTGGGATGGAAATGAAATGCTGGAGGATTCTAAGACTGATATACCTGAGAACTTTGATGCTGTCTCGCTGAAGCACATGTCAAAAGATGAAATTGTCACCTATTTTAATAATATAATGACAAAGATGAAGAGACACCATGAGTCCATTCTGCAAAAGAAAACCGATGAATATTTTCATCTAAGAGCAGAGTATCTTAATCTTAGAGGAGGCTCTGTTGTGCCACATAAAAAGGATAAGGGTGAATCTGACATTCTAAGGAAGAAGATTCCGGAAATTATATTCAAATTGGATGATATTCTAGTAGAGAATGAAAAACATCCTGCATTTACCCAAGAGACTCTAAGTTTTGGTAACTTGAAGGATAGACTTGATAACCTTCTTTCTGAAAATCACCAGCTTAGGGACTTGCTTAAAGACAAGAAAAATGAAGTCAAATTCCTTTTGTTCCAAGTTTCAGATGCCAGTGAGAAGAGGCTGCAACATTCTTTGGCAGAAGCAGAAATGCAAAAACAGATCGGAGATCTCAATTTAGCCCTGGAAGAGTCACAGATAGAAGCTTCTGCAAGGGAAGACGTGTATACCTGTTTTCTAAGGGATCTCAGTGGCGGGGAACGAAATGAAGCTGAGGAATTAAACTTGGGATTTGATATGCTTAATGAAAGTAATGATACTAATGCTGAAAGTACTAGAAAAATAGAAGTTGACGATTTAGAGATAGAGTGCCTGATTATGCAAGAAATTTGTGGAGTGATTTCTGGTGAAGGCATCAAGGAGGCTAAAGACATGCTTAAGGAACTGTATCGGGAGCATTTGAATGAAAAGGAAATTCAAATTTCTCTTGACACAAAAGTTATTGAGATGGAAAACAAACTAAAATTTGCAGTTGAAGAAGAGGACAGACTGAAGACATTAGTGTATGAAAAGGAGAAGTTAGCAACAGATGCATCAACTGCTCTAGCAAAAGAGAGAAATCAATTTGAGCAGGTGCGTCAAGAGTTGAATGCTGTGAAAGAATTTGCATGTCAGCAACAAGCATTAGCTTCTGGTTGCAGCGAAGAACTAAATGAAGTAAAGGGCCAGTTGGCAGAAGCATTGGAGCAGATTGAAGAATTGAAAGAGAAGGCATCCCATTTAAATAGAAGTCTTGAGGAGAAAGCGGAGGAGTTAAAAGAAGCTAATCACAGGGAAAATATGATCCTTGCTATTTCTGAAGAGAGGCAAACACTTTTGTCCTCGCTTGAAGCAAAGGAAATAGAGCTAAGAAAGCAGGTGGAAACAATAATTGGTAATATAAATGAATCGTCAAAGATGCTTGCTGATTTTGAATGCAGGGTGACAGGAAGGTTGAAAACAAATAATGCGAGGTTTGTGCTACTTTTTCTTTTCCGATAAGTTATTGGAATATCATAGTGCTGATATATACAGACAAAAGGCTTTTAGTCCCTTCAAATATGCAGAGAATAGAAAAGGTCGACAAAAGAATTCACATCCAAACGGAACTGCAAATTACACCAAGAACATAACTTTTTGCAAGACACTACTTTGTAGAGCAAACACTAATATGGACTTCTTTTCAGAGTGCCCACTGTTCTGTTCTTGCCATAAGGACCTAAAAATACACAAAAGGACACTATTCTGGTGGCCTTTATACTTTTTTGTTTATAGCTAAAAATTCATCTATATTTTGTGGTATCATGCACTTTCATCTTTTCAACATGCAGCGATCTGCCCCTTCCATTGGCCGTTTCTCTCAAAACAAGAACCCAGGCCTCACGTACCCTACAAGTCAACAGTACCAGTCTAAAATGGATAATATAAATAAGCATAGAGTAGCACCAAACTTTTTTTTTCTCTCTCCGCTTCTCTACATTGCTAGTGCCCCTCCTCCCCACTCCTTACACAAGCTTTTATGGCTCCATGCTTTTTTCTCCTTTCTTCCCAACAAAATTGGCTTCCATCCCATCCTGAGGAAACAATGACTCAGCTCCAGTATTTTTGTTCTTTCTTCAACTACAACCGGCAGAGGCAACCACAGGGCAATTAAAGCTGGGGATGTTGGGAGGAAAGTTGCTCACATGGCAACGGGGATGAAGACCATGAAAGAGAAAGAAAAGCTGGATTGGAGGTTCACTTTCCTGTACAAAGCAATTTGGGGCTGTCATTTACTTTGGGAGTAGCCAAAGCAAATCAAAAGCTTATTTCCTCTAATTTTATTTTTTGCCCAACCAATCAAAATATTCCACAATGTAAACCGGATAAAATTAAGCCAAAGGCATTTATCAAATAATTAGTAGCAGGTTAAAAATTCCTATAGGGAAGCAGCTTGTAGGAGATGTTATTGAGAGCGAAGAAGGTGAAGAAAAATGAAAA
The DNA here is from genome assembly GCA_030864225.1 of Capsicum baccatum var. pendulum. NCBI lineage: Eukaryota > Viridiplantae > Streptophyta > Magnoliopsida > Solanales > Solanaceae > Capsicum > Capsicum baccatum. The sequence goes on along the minus strand of CM061551.1, from coordinate 132,337,552 downwards.
CAGGATAAAAGAAAGGAAGGAACAAAGAAATCATTTCTGCACTCAGATTTGATGGTTTTCTAACAGAAGGTTGATGTGCACTTAGTGTGGAAAAGAGGTAGAATGCCAAAAAAACTAGTTAAGGGGACAAATTTCACAGATTTAATAGCTGGGAGGCCATGTTAAACTTCTCATCTGTCCCTTATATTTTTCTTGTATTGACCTGTGTATTTTCTTATGTGAAAAAAGATTTAGTATTGGCCTGCACATTTTCTTATGTGGAAAACAATATAATTTTTGGTGTCACCACTCACCATATCCATGGTATTGGATATTTCATGCTTGTTGGCCTATCAACTGACAATATCCTTCAACCTTTTCATTTCTCGTCCCACATTTGCCCAATCGGAATTTGTATGGACCATGGTGTATCTTTCCTTTGCTTTTAATAAACTTTTTCCAATAACGAAGTTGGTTTTCTGCTGGCTAAAAGATAAAAAAAGAAGGAAGTGGTCATCAATTTTTCGGTCTACAAGCCTCCTCCTTAGTTGATATTTATGTTTGTGTGTGTGATCTTTTCAAATGATTTATTATCTGTGGTGTATTGGGTGATCAATCCTCTCCTCTTTTGTTTCAGAAGTATCGTTATTGTTTTGCCTTGCCATCACGTTTCTAAGTTTGGCATATCGTTCAGTTCTTGTAGGGGAAGAAAAGGGAAAAAATATGTAACACTATGTCTCAAAAGCTTGTTTTGCTTAGAAGGCACGACTTTTGCAAAGTTTACATTGGATTATCTGCTCTCAGACCTAATGCAATTTGTTGATAATACTTTCAGATTTGAGCATTCATATTCTCAATTGGATTCGCTTGTTAAGAAGGCCAATTTGCTGAGAAGAACTACGCTACTGTACCAACAAAGGCTTGAAAAAAGATGTTCAGACCTTCAATTGGCCGAGGCTGAGGCAATTACACAAAACACATCATTCTTTATATTTCTGTTTTTGCAGATAAATTGTAACTAACAATATGCAATACTTTTAATTGAAATTTAATCTTTTCCTCTAGAGGCCTCCATGATTTGAACTTGATGGGTTCCACCTTTAAAGTTTTTAGCACTAAAATCACTTACTTTTGAAATGAGGGGTCAGTAGTATCTAATTTTTGTTGAAATTTGTAATTTTTTACATAGATCTGTGTTCTGGTCAACTTCAAGCCGTAGCTCAAATCCTACATCCGCACTGTTTTAGCCTATTACAAAAAGTGCATCATGCTTTAACTTTTCGATGTTTTAATTCGATTTATGAAGGTTTTCAAAGGGATTTCTTGTACATTCAGGTTGATCTTTTGGGAGATGAGGTGGATACACTTTTAAGCCTACTTGAGAAGATTTACATAGCACTTGATCATTACTCGCCAGTTTTACAACATTATCCTGGGGTAAGATGAATCACGTCTTTAAAGATGTATTAATTTTTCCTGTGACAGGTGCTCGTCTGTTTTTTTGGGATTCAGTTATATGTGTTCAGTAATCATCTCTGAGTTCCAAAATTCTTTAAGTATGTTCGGGTAGACTTCAATATGAGAATATGTTCTTTGCATCTGAACATAAAGTATTCACTCCGTCCAATCGAAGGATAAGTTGTTAGCTGGGTGTCTAGTTGTTAGCATGTGCAACTTTTACAAACCAGTGGTTAAAGGTCAAGTGATGAGGGGGTGAGTATCTAGTTGTTAGCATGCACAACTTCTACAAACCAGTGGTTACAGGTCAGTGGTTAAAGACTACTGCTCTTGTTCTTCCACTGAAGAAATATGGGTATTTCAGGCTTGAGAGGGAAGCTACTTCCAATATAAACTTGTGGCAACTCTGAAGCATGCAATTGCATTTATATGGGGAAAATATTATATCTTTTTTACATTTCGATTACTTTAATGCAGATTATGGAGATTCTTAAGGTGATCAAAAGGGAATTAACTGGAGAGTCTACCAAGCTAGTAAAATTGTTTCCTGCTTAAGGTAATTTTTCTTCTGCTAAAGTATAGTTTTCACTTCTCAGTGGTTGATATGGTTTTATTGTTGTTTTCTAGATCAGTCTCTTAAGACTGTAATTATTTTTCCTTAACACTAAGTTGCTGTTTGTTACTCTCTCTATTCTAATTTGCATAGCACTTTCTCTGTTCCAGTTTGTTCTTAAATAAATGAATGACACCTTTCTATATGTGCTTCTCATTTTAGCATTAATGACTTGTAGGCATGTCTAAGACCCCCCCCCCCCCCCCCCCCCCCCCCCCAAAAAAAAAAAAAAAAAAAAAAGTTCCAACGGTACTTTTAGTATATGCGCAAACGATCTTTTTTTGTTTCATAAACTCCAGACCTAGTCAAATACCGCTGAGTAGAGGGAGTAATGAAAACATTTGCTGAAAAATTGAACTTTTACTTGAGCTATTCATTTTGTTGCTTCTGTAGCGACTAATATTGTGCATGCTCTGTTTCCTATTGTTGTTCTGTTTGTGTTTTGTGAATAGTGGCTTTGGGGATTGATGGTAGAATAGGGTCATGTTCGAGGGGGTTGGAGCGGGAGCTGTTTTGGGGGTGGGGGAAGAGGGGAGGGCAGGGGTGGGAGTCGGGTCAAGGTCGAGTGTTAGGGCTGGTCCAGTGAGGGGTGGTAAAGGTAGGCATGAGGCAAGGGAAGATAGGTTGAGGGTAGGGTCTTGGAACATAGGGACCCTTCAGGGTCCGTAGAGCTAGTGAAGATTCTTAAGAAGAGGAGGATTAATATTGCGTATGTTCAGGAGACAAAATGGGTAGGGTCTAAGGCTAGGGATGTAGATGGGTACAAGCTGTGGTACTCAGGGAGTGAGAGGCGTAGGAATAGAGTAAGGATCTTAGTAGATGAGGAGCTTAGAGGGCAGGTGGTGGAGGTTAAGAGGGTCAGTGATAGGTTGATGACGATTAGGTTGGTCATTAGGGGGTTTACTCTGAATGCGTGTAGTGTTTATGCGCCGCAGGTTGGGCTTGGAAGAAGAGGTGAAAACGAGTTTTTGGGAGGTTTTGGACGAGGTGGTGAGAAGTGTGCCTAGCTCGGAGAAGATTGTCATAGCAGGGGATTTCAATGGGCACATTGGGTTTTACTGAGAGGTTATGACGATGTGTATGGAGGTTTTGGTTTCAGAGATAGGAATGGAGAAGAGCTTCTTTGTTGGATTTTGCGACGGCCTTTGGGCTGGTGGTCGTGAATTCGAGTTTTTCAAAGAAAGAGGACTACCTGATTACCTTTCGAAGTACGATAGCCAAGACTCATATTGAATTTTCGCTGCTTAGGAAGGGGGACAGGGCTTTATGTAAGGACTGTAAAGTCATCCCAAGTGAGCATCTTTCGACCCAGCACAAGCTTCTGGTGCTGGACTTAGTTATCAAGAAGAGCAAGAAGAGAATGGCCGGGGAGGGTCGACCTAAAATTAAGTGGGGTGGCTTTATGCCAGTTAGTGCGCTGAAGATAGGGGAGAAGGTGGCAGGAATGGAGGTGTGGGGGTGTAAGGGGGACGTGGATGATATGTGAGATAGGGCTGCAAGATGCATCAAGGAGACTGCTAGAGAGGTGTTGGGTGTTTCGAGGGGTAGGGCTGGTCAGCATTTGGGGGACTGGTGGTGGAATGAAGAAGTTAAGAAGAAAGTGGAGATTAAGAAAGGGCGTATGTTAAGTTGATTGAGAGTAAAGATGAAGAGGAGAAGCGGGTGAATAGGGAGGATTACAAATTATCTAAGAGAGGCTAAGTTAGTAGTTACAACTGCTAAGACAACAACGTTTGAGAGCTTGTATGCGGGGTTAGAGGAGAGAGGCGGGGAAAAGAGGTTGTATAGGCATACTAAGGCTAGGGAGCGGAAGGGTCGTGACCTCGATCAAGTGAAGTGCATTCAAGGGGAGAATGGTAGAGTTCTGCTAAAGGATGTTTACATTAAGAAGAGGTGGCAAGAGTATTTTCATAGACTCTTGAACGATGAGGGGGACAGAGGCATCGAGTTAGGGGAGCTGGAGCACTCAGAGGAGTGCCGTGAATTCAGTTACGGTAGACGTTTTAAGGTTGAGGAAGTCAGAGAGGCGATTCGTAGGATGCGGATGGGTAGGGCGACGAGGCCTGATGAGATTCTGGTGGATTATTGGAAGTATGCTGGTGGGACAGGTTTAAGGTGGTTGACTGATTTGTTTAACGACATTTCCAAGAATGTGAAAATGCCTGAGGCTTGGAGATGCAGTACGATGATTCCGTTATATAAGAACTAGGGTGACATTCAAAGTTGCAACAACTACAGAGGTGTTAAGTTGCTGAGTCACACTATGAAGATTTGGGAGAGGGTGGTTGAGGAGGATCGTGTCTATTTCAGAGAATCAGTTTGGATTTATGCCCGGTTGCTCGACGACAGTGGCAATTCACCTGGTGAGGAGATTGGTGGAGCAGTATTGGGAAAGGAAGAGGGACTTATACGTGGTGCTCATCGACCTGGAGAAAGCGTATGACAAAGTTCCTAGGGAGGTTCTTTGGAGATGCTTGGAGGTGAGAGGGGTTCCGGTGGTGTATATTAGGTCTAATAAGGACATGTATGATGGAGTGAAGACTCGGTTGAGGACGACGGGAGGAGACTAGAGCATTTCCCCGTCGAGACAGGTTTGCATCAGGGATTGACTCTTAGTTCGTTGTTGTTTGCGTTGTTGATGGATGTGTTGACGCGGAGTATTCAAGGTGAGGTGCCTTGGTGTATGCTATTTGCGGATGATGTAGTGCTGATTGATGAGATGCGGGGGGAGAGGGGAGGTGAATGATAAATTGGTGGTTTGGAGGCAAACCCTTAGTCTAAACGGTTCAGGTTGAGTAGGACCAAGACGGAGTATAGGAATGCAAGGTTGAGGACTTGAGGCAGGAGGACGAGGGGGTAGTGAGGTTGGATTCTCAGGTTGTTTGTAAGAGGGATAGTTGTAAGTATCTTAGGTCAGATGAGGAAGCCACTTTTTTTAATGTATACTAGCTTGTCTACAAAAGCATGACGCTATGATTCAGGGGAATGAAGAAATTGACGAGGATATCTCTAAACGTATTGGGACAGGTTGGATGAAGTGGAGGCTCGCCTCAGGAGTGTTGTGTGATAAGAAGGTGCCCCTTAAGCTTAAAGGCAAATTCTACAGAGTGGCAGTCCATCCGGCCATGCTGTATGGAGCGGAGTGTTGGTCAGTCAAGAACTCCCACATTCAAAAATTAAAGGTGGCGGAAATGAGAATGTTGCATTGGATGTGCGGACTTACTAGAGGGGATAGAGTTGGGAATGAGATTATTCGGGAGAAGTGAGAGTGGCTTCGGTGGAGGACAAGATGCGGGAAGTGAGGCTGAGATGGTTTGGATATGTGATGAGGAGGGGCACGGATGCCCCAGTTCATAGGTGTAAGAGGCTAGCTCTGGATGGTTTTAGGAGGGGTAGAGGTAGGTCGAAGAAATACTAGAGGGAGGTGATTAGACATGAAATGGAACAGTTACAACTTACTGAGGATATGATCTTAGATAGGAAGGTGTGGAGGTCGCGGATAAGGGCAGAAGGCTAGTGTGTGTGGGTGAGTCGTAGTAAGTATTTAGGAGAGGTTTGGTGTATCGGGGTTAGTAATCCTAGGACTGTGTACATAGGTAGGAGCAGCTAATTAGGAGAGTTTGGGTGTGGTGGGTGTTTTTGGTTTGTGAGTGTATGGTATTATTATTTGGATGTCTTATTTCTTATTTCTGTTATGCCATCCATCTGGTTTCATGTTTCATTACGAACGTGTTTGCTATTCTTTATCTTGAGCCGGGGGTCTATTGGAAACAACCTTTCTATGTCTTCGGAGGTAGTGGTATGGACTGCGGTCATTTTACCCTCCCCAGACCCCACTTGATGGGAATACACTGGGTTTGTTGTTGTTGTTGTAGCGACTAATGTTCTTTATCTTTGTCTGCTGCTCAAGAAAAGGAAAAGAAGCAGAGTAAATAACTGTTTTTTTTAAATGACCGTGCACCATTATTCCTCAGAGATTTCTCTAACAAAGAAAAGAAACTGAAAAAGAGGGGAAGGCAGATGAGTGAGTTAACAAAAGAATGGTGGTGAAGAAAGGAGTGGAGTTGAAAGGTAAAGGGCAGAGGAAAAGAAAGGTTGCTTTAGAGAATTTGAAAAGGAACCCCAAAATGAAAAATCAGAGGTGGAGTTGGTGAAATCAGTGTATGAAGATAAGCAGCTGGTGGCAGGAAGAGGAAACACAGAGAAAAAAGGCGTCAAGATTCAGCAGTGGCTAAAGCAATAGAACCAAAGAATCTTGTGAACTAACCGCAAAATGGCTATTGATAAAAAATATCATACTACTGAATTTTCACGGCAGTTGGAACAAGATAGAAAATAGATTGAATATTCGGAGAAGGAAGTGTGCTCCTTTCCCCCGGTAAATTGGTAAACACCCCCCAAAACAGAAGTATACAAATAACAGGCAAAGTAGACACGCATATTGCAAGACATCACAACATATCTTAGGTTCTTTTTTAACTATTTGTTTCATAAATCAACTTGTCCTTTGACTCTTGTTTCTTTTGTTGAACAGATTCGTTCAATTCCTGGAATTTTTACCTTCCTCCATCCTGACTGGTACCCATTTTGAAGTTCAACGCGAAGCTATAAAGACAGATTTAAGTTAGCGTGACAGATGTGTAGTAGTATTACTTTTCTAGCAACTTAAAATAGCGCAAAGTTTTATCTGACCTGGCTTGCAGAGAGGGGATCCTAGTTAGTTCTGTATATTTTGTATCACCAGGCACCAAAATCCCAACACTTTGTAGTTGCAGCTGGTGAAGTTTTAGGTACATTTATGAGCTTTCTTCTTGTATATAGAGAAGCAAAATGTACAGACTACTTTTGCTTGTTTAATTTTATGGAAATTCATGTGTTTTATCATTTTTCTTTCATTGTCTTTTTTGCTCATTGAATAATTCAATTCTGGAACTGGAAATTGCTTTCTTTATTTTTTTTTTCCTCTATAAATTAGTTGAATTCTTCCCTGCTGCCCATTGACAGTGATTTAAAATAATTCTTACAAATTTCTTACGTTTAAATATAGCCATTAAAGTAATTACTTAATAAAGTACTTATAGAAGTCACTCATCTTTGGTTTGTATCAAACGTTTTTATTATTTATAATATTACGCTTATCTCTCTCATTTTATAAAGTTTACAATCGTCCAAAGGAGTTTAATTATATACTCCCTTTATATGTAAAGCTTTTTATTGAGATGATGAATTGCCAAGTATTTAAGAAATAACATAAATCAGGTTCACAATGTAGGAATTAGAACCCTTATGTAAGTGTATCAAATTTGTATAGACAATAATCTAATTAAAAGAAAATCACACGTTGACCAGACAAAGAAATAGCAAAATTCCAATAAAAGGTGAACAATACGAAGCATCAAACCATGAAGGAAATGCAGCGGATGTGGCTGCTCCTCCCTTAATCAGAGGTCTTGGGTTCGAGCCTTGGATATGAAAAAATTCTTGGTAAGGAGCGCTTTTCCCCCGAATGAGGCCCCTATGCGGCGCGAATTTGGATTAGTCGGACTTCAATGTGGGTATCGGACACCGAACACCGGATGAAAAACCAAAAAAAAAAAAACATGAAGGGAGTAATTTCATAGTTTTTTGTCTAATGGCTTCGTATAACCCGTTAGAAACAGTCAATCTACTTTATCTGAGATAATAGTATGAACTGCATATGCTTTATCCTTCTCAAACTTCACTTTGTGAAAATATACTGAATAAATAAATTGCATCAAAAGTCAAATTTATGAAGGACGTTAATTATCCCTTCAACCATTTCTGCATTTGTCTTTAATTCAGAAAGTTGTGACCCTCCCCCCTACCCCAAGAAAAAAGATAGAGAAGTTTTGCCTAAAGGGCATTATTGAACCAGGAGTAACTCGTACCTCCGATAGTGACATTTAAAGGATGACGATTGCGATAGGGCAGGGCGGGAGAAGACTTATAAAAGATGCGAGTCAACGCGACGTACGATAAGATTTTTTTTTTTTTTTAAAAAAAATTTAAATAGGACAGAACACATGATCGTGTTTTGATGAAAAGTTGACACAAATTCAGTAAAATTGATACAATTACCGCTCATGTAAATTATGATCAGCATGTATTTAGTTTACAGAAAATAAAAGAGATTAATTTTATTCGTGGATAAAAATAATTAATTTACCAGTACGTGCTACAATTTTTCTCCATGTAGTTGTTAAAAAAATATGCTTCATTTGGATGTAACTTTGGTCTTAATTATTTGATCTTCTATTCCATTTATCAGTTGTTTAGACGTTCCAGTATAACATTTTTATTATCATCAATAATTCTTGCAGTAACTCAAATGGTTAAAACTACTTACAGGTCTTGAAGAGATAATTCGAAATATAATTAACATTATTACAACAAGATATGAGAAAAGGGAGATACAATAAAATGTTATGTTTTCAAGAATCAAAATCAGAAACTTTAATCAAGGATGGAGTATTTTATCAATCCTATCGAGTGCAAATAAAAGTTATTTCATATAATATGGAAGCAAATGTAAAAAAAAATAAAATAAAAAATGTTAGTGTTCTTATAATAAACTATTAACATTTGAAGCAAAAATAAATATAATAAAGAGATAAGTGTAATGTTATAAATTAAAAAAGAAGTAATTAATGTCACTAAATCAAATTTATTGGAAGATTTATAAATTATTCTTTTAGACTTTTAGTTATAATGACTTTGTAAAAAAAGTAATCTAACTATTATAAATGTATTTACAATAGTGAATGTATATTAATATATAGTCGATATCTATCAAGATATATTGAGTATCTAGCAACATATAGTGAATATTGCATATCTATCAAGAGATGAATACCGAGAGAAATTAGAAGGAATATAATTTCTCCCATAATAAAAGGTTTGCTTCATTATAAATCATTCTTGATACTCATTCAGAAACAAGAATTACTACTCTCTTTCTCTCTTCTCTCTTCTTTTCTACTTTATATTTCATAATACGTTATCAATTTTATATTTTATAACATGTTATCACGAGACTCTAATCAATTGAGTAATTGAAAAATAATGTAAAGCCATGCAACATTTACTATCAACTTCTCTTGACGTTCCTGAATCCAGGTAACAAATTCCAAGAACAAAATATACGTAGCTCCAATTCTGAATTTGATATGGCAGTTTTAATTTGATGGAAAAAAAATAAAAAAAATCTACCCTGTGGTAAATAATTTGGAGGGAATAAAATACCCATCTAGTCTGAATTTGATATGGCTTCGTGTAACCCATCATAGTCAACAACAATAACATACCTAGAATATTCCTATCAAGTGGGGCCTAGAAAAAGTAAGTGTACGCAGTTCATATCATTACCTCGGAGGTCTAAGGAGGGTAAATGTACGCAAGAAATAGTGAAGGGACACCCGTCATAGTCCCAGCAAAAAAAAAATGCATCAAAAGTCAAATTGTAAAGGACGTTAATTATCCCTTCAACCATTTCTGCATTTGTCTTTGATTCAGAAAGCTGTGACCCTCCCCACCACTCCTAAAGGAATTATTGAACCAGGAGTAACTAGTACCTCAGATAGTTTCGGCGTCGTTTGGTTTGAGGTATAAGTAATTCAAGGGATAAATAATTTCGGGATAAAATATAAAGATTAATTGAACGAGTATTTGGTTGGAGGGATTAATCAATGGTGGGATAACTTATCCCACCATTTACACCACAGTGATGGGATAACTTATCTTATATACATGGTGGGATGAGTTATCTCGGAATAACAATTTCCCAACCAAACGAGATGACGATTGTGACAAGGCAGGGCAGGAGAAGACTTATAAAAAGTGTGGGATAAGATTTTCTTTTTTTTTCTTTTTGCGTGATCGCATTTTGATGAAAAACTGACACAGGCTCACTAAAATTGGTAAAATTATGATCAGTGTGTATTTAGCTTACAGAAAATAAAATAGCTTAATTTTATTCGTGGACAAAAATAATTACAGTAATTGCTATTGTACAAAAATATGCTTCATTTGGTTATAACTTTGGTTTTAATTATTTGACCTTTTATTCCATTTATCAGTTGTTTAGACGTTCCAGTATAACATTTTTATTATCATCAATAATTCTTACAGTAACTCAAATGGTTAAAACTACTTACAGGGAGGAAATACATAAAAATTAGTAAGCTTTTCATTGTAAAAACTTATAAGATTCAACTAAAAACTCAAAAAATTATAAATAGTTAAATAGAATACTACAAAATTTGTAGTCTTTGATGATCATTTTGTTCAATTTCTCATTTTATTTTATTTCTTTTGCTTTTCAATACAAGTGTCAGTTTCTAATATAAATTAGCGTAAATATTTCAATTGTTTCTTATGGTACCAAAACATGAATAACTTGAAGAGATAATACGATATATAATTAACATTATTACAGCAAGATATGAGAAAGGGGAGATACAATAAAATGTTATTTTTTCAAGAATCGAAATCAGAAACTTTAATCAAGGATGGAGGATTTTATCAATCCTATCAAGTGCAAATAATTATTTCATGTAATATGGAAGTAAAATGTGAAAAAAACAAAGTAAAAATACTAGTATGTATTATAAATGTATTTATATTATAATGAAATTTTCCCTATAAATAGTGGGATTTTATTCATTGTAAATCATTCCAAGAGAATCCTCATGAGAAATAAAGAAGTCTCTCCTTTCTCTCTCTATTTATTTTCATTGTTCTTATTTTATATTTTATAACAGTTATCAACACGAGACTCTACCCTCTTAAAATACGAAAGCGAAGGTAAAATTCTTGAAGTACAAGATAAGTACCATATCTTAAAATTATCTGAGTTTGAGTTTCAATTAAACAATTACATTAACAATTTTACTGGGAGAAATTGATTAATATTGTGTTTTCTGTTAGAATTATTTGATTACTGAAAAAAAAGAAGTTATTTAGTTGCTTTTAATTTACCTTTTTACGGTGCTTACTTTTCTTGAAAGACAAAAACACACATATATATATATCTTTTCTGCTGAGGTGGGTAAAATCATCATTAGAACAAACCTATTTATATTTGTTTGATTTCATTAACTTTTAAGTTTCTTTAGAGTATTTTGACAGTCATGTATTTATGCTTTATTTATATTGTTACTATATGTCATTGATTTTAATACTTCACTTATTATAATGATTTGCTAAAGAAATTTTGGAGATTTTGTGTTCTTTTTACCAATTAGATGAGTTTGCAATGATCACATATCTTAACTGTCAAAAGGGATATAGACTCACAGTTGAATTCTATTATATTTTGACTTATTGTATCATTGAGTCGGTAAAATTAAACGGTGAATTTAATTTCATCCCATAAAAAGTAAGACATAGGATTTGGGTTAGAGTCTCAATGCACTACATGAAAAAATATTAAATTTAAGTTCCATCGATTTATAGTCTAAGACGCTTTTATATGGATAAGACATTGAGTTTGAATCTCAATGCACTATCTTGATGATATTATGATGGCTTAGGCAAAGTAATATGAATTTAATGAAAAGTCATGAAACATATTCCATTGATATGCTCTATTTCAAGAAATGAATGTGATAACAATATATGATAATCTGAAAGTTGACAACATGCTCCATTCTTGAAGAAATGTGGTAGCAGTGCATAATATGTCTGAAAAAAGATAAGTGATTGAATGCACGAGTAAACGTGTGGAGGGATAATATGATAATGATCATCAAAAGTGATGATATTTTTACACGCTTATTATGATCATAAGATATGTTAGAGATAAATGTATGGTTCGATTTGCTCCTGAAGTAGAAAATATCTTGAAAGATGTTCTAAGCTATCATAATTTGATATGCTTAAGACACAATTATATTTCATTCTTGGGGAATGAGAATTTTGATTATTATAAATACAGGTCTAAACCCTGGGGTAAATGTGACTGTATATAAATTCGAACGTGCTCGTGGTTGTAAGGAAATCACAATTCACCTCCGAAAGAGGCAAAATAACCGAGAAGAGTACGTTATTTTCGAATCTATTTCTAAAGTAGTAAATCTGAAATTTATTGCATGTAATAGTAAGGGTGTGTTTGGTACGAAGGATGGAAAATATTTTCCTAGAAAATGTTTCCTGAAAAACAAGTTGATTTCTTATTTGTTTTTCTATGTTTGGTTGGTGGATGAAAAATATTTTTCGAAAAATATTTTCTAGTATTTGGTTGGTGAATGAAAAAATATTTTTCAAAAAATGCATTCTCGTGTTTAGGTAAAGCGTAAAAATACATTGTAGATTTTTTTTTAAAAAAATAAATTAAAAAAAAATTAATCCTTTTTAGGGGAAGGGGGTTGGTAAGAGGGGGTGGGGGTGTCAGAATAGGTAGTAGGGGTGGGGTAAGAAAAAGTTTTGAATTTTTTTTGTTAAAAAAAAAATTAAAAATTGGTGGGGGAAGGGGGGGGGGGGGTTAGTAGGAGCTGGAGGTCAGGGTAGGGGGGGAGGGAAGGGATAGGAGAGGCGGTTGGTAAAGGGGAGGGAGGGAGGGTAGGGGTGTGGGGTAAGAGAAAAGTTTGAATTCTTTAATAAAATGTAGTTATTGTTTCTGGAAGGGGGGCTGGTAGGGGTAGGGGTGAGGTAGGGGTAGGAGTGGTGTCGGGGTGATAAGATATTGGGGGCGGGGTAAATGATTTTAAGAATTGTATGAACATTTCAACTTTAAAGTGAGGTTGAAAGAGAGTTTTGAAAAATGATTTCCTTACTTTTTGAAGAGAAGCCATTTTCCTTAGATTTAAGGAAAATAAGTTAGTTTGAAAAGCATTTTTCAAAACATATAAGCCAACCAAATAAAAGAAAAATGGAAAACATTTTCTGAAAAATGTTTTTGTTCATACCAAACACACCCTAAATCTGAATTTTACTAAAGAAAAAAAAATACATGTCATGGTAAACTTGTGTTTACTACTATAAATGAGTTCATATGTTGATATGAACGATTGTGACATCTCGAAAATGTGCATATTTAGTATTAGACATGTATTGAAGAACTAGAAGATTTTTCAAGAATTATTTATGTTGTTTGTTCTCATGACAAGTTGGTTGGACCAACTAATATTGGGATTGAGTCCCTTAAATCTGAAAATTATAAAAGGTGAATATGGGTCTATTCACCCATCATGTGATCTGTTAAAATGTATCGAAATAAGATGATCATATGTACATTTATTGTCAACCTACAGTTTGACATTCATAAAGTTATTTGCTCAATAAAATTGAGATAAAAGCACAATTTTTATATTGTGTAATCAAGACAATTTATCTTGATAATGATGATTTAGCATTGAATGCCTTCAATAAATAACTAAACTGTTGCTAATGAGAACAACACTTCATGTATTGGTTTGAAATATGATAAATTATATACAAAAGTACTTGTATGGATCAAACCAATAAATTATAATTAATTTTTCCTCAAAGTTAGTTATGAGTCAGGAACCACGCATTCTCCATCTAATAGTTCTCAAAGTTAGTTATGAGTCAGGAACCACACATTCTCCATCTAAGCAGTTATGAAATATGTTAGGAATTATCATCAGATCCTCATTCAAAAGATAATTCAAGTTAAATGCCTAAAGCTTCTCATATTTAAGCTGCAAGTGCTCCTATTTTGTGTTCATAAAGGACAAAGTCTATGTATGCGTGAAGCGTGTATACCAATCGGTTCCAAACTAAATAATCCTTGAAAAGGAGTAGGAGCAAATAATCATAATAAAAAAATAATATACTTTTGAAGAGCCTACGATATAATACTTCATGAAACATTATGAGAAGTTCAGGTACCTAAAGATAATGAAGTGATGAGATCTCAAAATTTTATGTCACATTGTGAACCGATGCAAAATGATATATCATCGATAATTTTCTTGATACAATATTGGCATAATATTGTGAAAGATCACGAGGATCTGAATTCTACGTTTATTTAAGCATGCTGACGTAGAAACATTTATCAAGTGACATGAAAGGATGCATCTTGGTAAGTGTAAAACTTATTTGATTTGCAGTCCCGACACTTGAAGATGTCGCATATATATATGAAATGTTGAATATCAATTTGACAAAATTTAAATGAAATTTTTTTTAAGGATTAAAAATGTTTGAAGCATATAAAAGTTTTTGGGAAATTTATTTAAAATTCTTATATTGTATAAGCTTATAGTTTGAAAATTATTAGAACTCTTGGAGAGTTTTCAAAAGCAATAGATTATTTGCGGAAATGAGAAATATACTGAATTAAATTGGTTCTGAAGTATCATATCTTAGTGCAATTGATGCACTAATGTATCTTGCAAATACTACAAGGCCTTATAATCCCTTTCGATTAATTTGTTAGCTAGATATAGTTCTGCTCCTATTGAGACATTAAAATGGGATCAAACACATGACCTTATTTTATTCTAAAGATTGCAATCCCAATCTTGTTGGTTATGCTGATATTGGGTATTTAATTAATCTGCATAAATCTCGGTCGCAAACATTCAATACATTCACATGTGGGAATACTGTCATATCTTGAAGATATACAAAGCAGTCTATCTAGCCACTTCATCGAACCATACAGAGATAATAGTTATTCATAAAACAAGTCGAGAATGTGTATGGTTGAGGTCCATGTTACATCTCATTCGAGAATAATATGGTTTGAAATGTGACAATGTACCCATAATTTTATACGGAAATAATGCAACATGCATAACATATCTTAATAGGGATTAATAAAAGTAGATAGAACGAAGCACACTTCATCACAACTTTTCTACATACACGAGCTATAAAAGAATGATGATATTAATGTGCAACAGATTCATTCAAGTGACAATATGGTTGATATATTCACCAAGTTTCCTCCAATTGCAACTTTCAAGATGATGGTTTTCACGCCTAAAATCCTATTGGGGCGGACTGGCACCCATAACCGAGGAGGCCCGGGAGAACCAGCTCATAACCTTATACTTTCCAAGCATACCTCTATGGCAACCCGAAATTCGAACAGAATCATGTCGCATATAAAAGGAAATAATCACCTGTATAAGCTCGAGCACACATATATATGTATATACAATACTTGGCCGTTGGAGCCATCACGTCTATTAACAAAACACCACCTTGACTATAAATTAGGTCTACAAAGCCTCTAGATAATACACAGAGTTTAACTAAGGTCGGGACACACCCCGCCATATAACTAACTTCTATACAATACCAAAAGTGACTGGATATGACACGGAAAGCCCCGAAGTAAACTAGAGCTCACCAAAAGTAGTTGGATATCCTGGCTCCTACTTGTGCGGTGTATAAGCTGAGGTACCTGTGCCTGCAACATGAAATGTAGGTCCCCCGTGGGGGATGTCAGTACGAAATATGCACTGAGTATGTAAAGCTGTAGATAATCACATATGATATAGGAGCTCAATAGAAACCAGAAAAAAGTGAATAAATCATAATAGGAGTGGACCACACTTACTAGAACTTGTGACAACTTGTACATTGTATTTATTCAATCACTTTACCTTCGTTCTTATCATCTTTGTAATCATTACTGTACTGTACTGTGACCATTAGGCTGCCTCCAGTACATATCAACTGGGATCGACCTATGATAGGCTTATGCCCCTGGGATACCACCCATAAACACATAAATAGGGATCGACCCATGATAGGCTTATGCCCCTGGGATACCACCTGATAAGAGAGAACTTCCATCACTTAGTTCAATTAATCTTTGAGATTGTTATTTCGGTCGCCACCGCATCTTTGATACTTTGAAACAATGATAATCAATAAGAGACATATAAATAGACCATCAATGCAATAACAATGAAGTAAGAACTCATTGGCACATCAATGAAGTGTTTTGGAGTCATCAATGCCATAACAATGAAGTAGGAACTTATTGGTATATCAATGAAACGTTTTGGAGTCATTAATAGCACATGGATCTTGTTTGAGTAACCGGATACCTTCTGACATTCATTAGTGCAATAAACATGTAAGATTTGGAAGACAAGTAAGTATTGGAATGTCTTGACATCTTGTAGGGTGGAAACAAGTTCATTGGTAACGTAGGGCATCATACAAACCCATTATGGATCACATATTACTGAATAACTTTGGAAACTTTCTTAATAGAACAATTGTTCACTTTCATGCCAAAGATATGGTATAGAGTGTGCTTTACATACCTGACTATCAACCTTCAATGCTAGTCCCAAATGGACTTTCCGTCTTTTCGGATTACTTATCTACAATGAACATATATAGCAATCTAGTATTAGCAACCAAACGTCATAATTCAATTATTTAAATTCACCAAACTAGTGGTTGAGTAGTAAGCCTTAATTACACCATAAAGGGTGTCGCTTTAACCTTCTTATACTCCAATTACATTCACATGCCATGGATATTCATACAACATCCTCCAATATCAAGTTTGGATTCATTTATCCTTCCAACCAATCCATTAAACCAAATTGGGCCATAGACATAAATAATCATCAATTCAATAGTATATCACCATATCCACCTTCCATAACTCAATTACCATATCCACCTTCCATAACCCAATTACCATATCCACCTTCCACAATTCAATACAACCAAACCATGCAAAATAGTCCATAACCCTATTTCCATCACCTTTCAATAACAACCAATACATATAATCCTCTATCACACATATACATATGGAAAAGAACAAGGCAAACAATATTCATACCTTAGAATTCACCTCTTGATTATGCAATCCTGTTTGCACAAATAATAGGTGCCGTTCGAAGCTCTCGAGATGACAAATGCAGTTATCGGATTACTTTGGAATTTCTACGGTTGAATCAAAAGTAATTTAAAGGTCAAATTTTGCTAGGGTTTGTTCTTTCTCAATGATTGATGATGAAAATGAGTTTTGAACTCATATACATTTATATATACACATATTTCCGTCCATAATATAATAGAAAATGACCAAAATGCCTTTAAAATTTAAATAATGCCAAATTTGTCCTTTGATGGACTGTTTTGATAAGCTAAAGTAGATCGACCATAACTCTTTGCTCCGATATGGATTTGGGTGAAATTGGTATCTTTGGAAAGATAATTCAAAGGCCTTTCATTTCATATAAAGTAGGCCACCCAGTTCGTCCTGTACAAGGAGTTATGGTCATTTGAAGTTGACCCTAAAAATCTGTTTTGAGAGGCTGAAGTAAAACGAGTATAACTCATTACTCAGATGTTGGATTTGGATGAAACTAATTGCATTGGAAAGAAGACTCAAAGATCTTTCTTTTCATAGGTCGCATCTCTCTCAGTTCATTATATTAAGGGAGTTATGATCGTTCGAATTTGACCCCAAAAATTGGCTGGCCTCAGTAGTTTGTGTGCAGGAAATTTTTCTGCACATTTACTATTCCCAAATATGCCGGCCACCATTTTATAGTTTCGAACGTGCTCGATTATATTCGAAACCTATCCGTTTTTGGAAATCTGTATATCGTTGGAAATCTTATTCAATAACCTTCGTATGGAAACATCGACGGGCAAATTCCGATATAAATAAAATAAAATAAAATTAATTCCATATAAATAAGACCAATACACGTACTTGAATACGCCAATACACGTACTTGAATACGGGGTGTTACATCCTTCCCCGCTTCAGGACATTCATCCTCGAATGTTAGCGTAGTTATTCAACCAAAACAAGTTCAAGTCCATCATTAACATTCACATTATCACATAAATACGATGCATATATAAAAAAAAACTTACTTGTTAATGTTCTAACTCTGTTTCTTGAACTTCCTCTCCATCTTTGAATAAATGAGGGTACTTAGATTTCATTGCTTTCTCAGCTTCCCATGTAATCTCTTCCCTTTGACGATTTATCCAACGTACTTTCACCGATGCTATCTCTTTATTTCTCATCTTCTTAACTTGGCGATCTAGAATAGCCATAGGCACTTCCTCATAGGTAAGATCTTCCGCAACTTGCACATCCTCAGTAGAAGTGATATGTGATGGATCTCCGATGCACTTTCGAAGCATTGACACGTGAAATACCGAATGTACTGATGAGAGCTCTTGGGGTAGCTCTAATTCATATGCAACTTGTCTAAACCTTTGAGTGATCTTATACGGGCCTATATAACGTGGACTCAACTTCCCTTTCTTGCCAAATCTCATTACCCTTTTTATTGGTGATACCTTCAAAAATACCCAATCACCTATAGAAAACTCTAGCCCTCTCCTTCTACTATCCGCATATGACTTGTGTCGACTTTGGGCTGTTTTCAGTCATTGCTGAATTACTTTAACCTTCTCTATGGCTTGATAAACAAGATCCGGTCCGAACAAAAGAGTTTCACCTACTTCGAACCATCCTATTGGTGATCTACACTTCCTTCCATATAAAGCTTCATATGGTGCCATTTTTATACTTGAATGATAGCTATTATTGTAGGCAAACTCAATAAGAGGTAAATGATCATCTCAGTTGCCCTTAAAATCTATTACACAAGCTCGTAGCATATCTTCAAGTGTTTGGATGGTACGTTCTGCTTGTCCATCTGTTTGAGGGTGAAAAGTTGTACTCAACTTCATTTGTGTTCCCAAACACCTCTGAAAAGACTTTCAAAAGTTTGTGGTAAATTGGGTTCCCCGATCTGATATAATAAAGATTGGCACTCCATGTAATCAGACTATCTCTTTAATGTACAGCTTCGCATACTCTTCAACTGTGTCAGTGGTCCTAACTGGTAGGAAATGTGCTGATTTGGTAAGCCTATCAACAATCACCCATATAGAATCAAACTTCTGGGATGTACAAGGCAAACCAATAATGAAATCCATGTTGATCATGTCCCACTTCCAGCTTGGAAGATCAATGCATTGCATATAACCTCTGGGTTTTTGATGCTCAACTTTAACTCTTTGACAATTTGGACATTCAGCTACAAATTCTGTAATGCTCTTGTTCATGTCATTCCACCAATACATATCTTTCAAATCTTGATACATTTTGGTTGATCCTGGATGAATGGAATACCTTGAAAAATGTGCCTCTGTCATAATCTTCTTTCTTAGCCCGTCTACATCCAGCACACACAATCGGTTTTGGCACTGAAGTACTCCTTCTCGCGTAAGCTCAAATGCCTTGGTCGCACCACTCTGAACGTTTTCCTTAAGCTATAATAAAATAGGATCTGCATATTGCTTCTCTTTCACTTCAGTTACTAATGAAGATTCTGCAGCATTATGTACGATAAGCTCTTTATTCGGAGTTTCAAGAAGGCGAACTCCCAAACTAGCTAACTGGTGAAGATCTTTAATCATCCCTTGCCTTACTATAGGCGCCATTATAGCCTTACGACTTAACGTATCAGCTACCACATTTGCTTTCCCTGGATGGTACAAGATATCAACATCGTAGTCCTTTAATAGTTCAAGCCATCTCCGCTGCCTTAAATTTAGATCCTTCTGATTAAAAATATATTGCAAGCTCTTATGGTCAGTAGATATATCAACATGAACCCCATATAAGTAGTGGCGCCATATCTTTAAAGCAAAAATAACTGCTGTCAGCTCAAGATCGTGTGTAGGATAATTTTTCTCATGTGGCCGCAATTGTCTAGAAGCATATGCTATTACCTTACCATGCTGCATCAATACACATCCTAAACAAATTCTGGAAGCATCACAATACACTGTATACCCTTCGGTGCCTTATGGAAGTACCAACACGGGTGTAGAAATCAACTTGTTCTTTAAATCTTGAAAACTCTTCTCACAGGCATCATTCTATTGGAATTTGGATGCTTTATGGGTTAGCTTGGTTAAGGGTGATGAAATGGAAGAAAAGCCTTTAACAAACCTTCTATAATAACCGGCCAACCCGAGAAAACTACGAATCTCTGTAGGCATTGTGGGCCTTGGACAGTTCTTCACAGCTTCTATCTTTTGAGCATCAACCTTTATCCCTTCACTAGATACAATATGACCCAAAAATGCCACCGACTTTAACCAAAACTCACATTTAGAGAACTTTGCATAAAGCTTACAATCACGAAGAGTCTGCAATGCCTGTCGTAAGTGATTGGCATGGTCCTCTTCTAATCTAGAATAAACTAGAATATCATCTATAAAAACTATCACAAATACATCCAGGAATGGCTTAAACACCCTATTCATCAAATCCATAAAAGTTGCGGGTGCATTTGTTAGCCCAAATAACATAACTAGAAACTCATAATGACCATACCGTGTTCGGAAAGCTGTCTTGGGTATATCCTTCTCTTTGACCCTCACTTGGTGGTAACCTGACCTCAAATCAATCTTAGAAAAGCACTTGGCTCCCTGTAACTGATCAAATAAATCATCAATTCTTGGGAGAGGATATTTATTCTTAATAGTCACCTTATTCAATTGTCGATAATCAATACACATCCTCAGCGAGCCATCCTTTTTGCGTACAAATAACACTGGTGCTCCCCAGGGGGACATACTAGGCCTTATGAATCCCTTCTCTAGCAAATTTTTCAATTGCTCTTTCAATTCTCATAATTCTGCTGGGGCCATTCTATACGGAGGAATGGAGATTGGTTGGGTGCCTGGTATTACATCAATACCAAACTCTACTTCTCGTTCAGGAGGCAAACCTGGAAAATCTTCATGAAATACATCAGAAAATTCATTTACCACCGGAACAGCGTGAAGAGTTGGTGGCTCCGCTTCTGTATCCCTTACTCTAACCAAATGATATATGTATCCCTTGGAAATCATTCTTCTTGCCTTAAAATCAGAAATAAATCTACCTCTTGACCCGCTAATTTCACCTTTCCATTCAAGGACTGATTCATTTGGAAAATGGAAATATAACTTTTTCGTGCAGCAATCAATTGTGGCATAACAAGACGCCAACCAATCCATACCAATTATAACATCAAAATCTACCATTTCTAACTCCACAAGATCAACCATCGTATCACGACCACAAACAGTTACTATGCAGTTTCGGTAAACCCTTCTAACTATAATAGATTCCCCAACTGGTGTGGACACTTCAAATGGATTAACTAACAGTTCGGGTATTCTTTCAAACTTTCCAGCAACCAATGAAGTAACATAAGATAATGTAGAACCGGGATCAATTAAGTCATATAAATCAAATGAAAAGATAGACAACGTACTCGTAACCACATCTGGGAAAACCTCTAAATTCTGTCGATCCGCTAGAGCATACGTACGATTTTGAGCCTCGCTAGAACTCGTGGTTCCTCTATCACCTCTAACACGACCCATTGGTTATGCACCCCTTCCTGAATAAGGCATCGATGATGATGATACAACAAATGACCCCGTAGGTCGTGCCATACCCCCTATGCCCCTTCGTGGGCATTCTCTCATCATATGCCCCGACATACCGCACCAAAATCAAACATTGGTCCCCAACCGACATTCGCCAAAATGATACCTTCCACATTTATTGCATGGCTCTCGAGGAGGTCTCGATTGGCTCATATTCCCTTGCCCTTGGTACCCCACTGTCCGCGAACTCTGGCTCTCACTTCTGTGCCCAAGTTGATTTCCTCTGGACCCTTGGAACTGTGGTGAGGCACTAGCTGCAGAATAAGAAGATAATTGGCTAGGTGGTTTAGCAGAAAACTGTGGTCTGAACCCTCCTTGGGATGCCATGAACTGCCCTGTAGATCTGGCCTTCTTGGAATATCCTCTTTCTAATTCCTGTGTTCTTCTCCTCTGCCTCTGATCTTCCATTTTCTGTGCAAAAGCTTGGATCCTCACTATGTCCATATCTTTGTTCAAAGCGGCAATAGTACAATCTCTAA
Source organism: Capsicum baccatum var. pendulum (assembly GCA_030864225.1). Classification (NCBI taxonomy): domain Eukaryota; kingdom Viridiplantae; phylum Streptophyta; class Magnoliopsida; order Solanales; family Solanaceae; genus Capsicum; species Capsicum baccatum. The sequence continues at coordinate 132,315,574 of CM061551.1, read as the reverse complement.
CCAGATATGGATCTAGCCTATCCACATATTGATGAACTCTGTCATCCATAGTAGCTACAACATTAGGAGCATATATTGACAAGGAATTAAATTGGAGACTGTACTCCCTCACGCTCATATTCCTCTGACGAAGATTTAAAAACTGATCTGCACGGGCCTGACGAATCTCGAATGGAAGATAATGATCAAGAAATGCCTCTTTGAACTCTTTCCAAGTAGCTGGGGGTGCATCAATACCCCTAGATCATTTCCAGTCCTCGTACCAATATATAACCTCTCCTTTAAATCTATACGCCGCTAACTCTACTGTCTCTCTACCCATTACATGCATAATATCTAAGGCCCTTTGAATTTGATCAATAAAGTCCTGTGGTTCCTCATTAAGATCTGATCCAGTAAAAGTGGGAGGATCCATCTTAAGAAAATCCTGTGTTCGAAGGCTAGCTGCCCTATCTGTACCACTAGGACCTGTGGTAGGAATGGCTTGCCCTTGAGCTTGCCCAGCAACTATACGAGTCAAAAGTTGCACTGCATTTCTAAGATCTTGATCAACAACATTAATAGGTGGCTCTGGGGATATAGTTCTCCTCTTCCTTATTTCTTCCGGAGTGGAAGAAGTTTCTGATGCATGCTCAGCTGGAGCCTCACTTTGATTAGCTGGTATAGTGGGTGACTTACTAGACCCCTCTCCGATAGCCACATCTACTTGCTTACCGGTATTCTTGCTTCTGGTAACCGGCATCATTACTATAATAAGAGAAACAAATGAATTCAGTGGTCAACTATGACTTCATATACAATATATATCGCACGATCTAAGACATAAAGAAAAGAAACAATTCCTAAATATCCATAGCCTCCTGTTTATAGATGCGGTGCATGGCACACCGATAAACAAAACTCTACGTAGACACGGCTTTGTAGACTCACTAGGACGAACTTCTCTGATACCACTTTTGTCATGCCTCAAATCCTATTGGGGCGGACTGGAACCCGTAACCAAGGAGGCCCGGGAGAACCAGCTCATAACCTTATACTTCCTATGAATACCTCTATGACAACCCGAAATTCGGATAGCATTATGTCGCATATAAAAGAAAATAATCACCTGTATAAGCTCGAGCACACATATATATGTATATACAATACTTGGCCATTGGAGCCATCACGTCTATTAACAAAACACCACCTTGACTATACATTAGGTCTACAAAGCCTCTAGATAATACACAGAGTTTAACTAAGGTCGGGACACACCCCGCCATATAACTAACTTCTATACAATACCAAAAGTGACTGGATATGACACGGAAAGCCCCGAAGCAAACTGGAGCACACCAAAAACAGCTGGATATCCTGGCTCCTACTTGTGCGGTGTATGAGCTGAGGTACCTGTGCCTGCAATATGAAATGTAGGTCCCCCGTGGGGGATGTCGGTACGAAATATGTACTGAGTATGTAAAGCTGTAGATAATCACATATGATATAGGAGCTCAATAGAAATCAGAAACAAGTAAATAAATCGTAATAGGAGTGGACCACACTTACTAGAACTTGTGACAACCTGTACATTGTATTTATTCAATCACTTTACCTTCGTTCTTATCATCTTTGTAATCATTACTGTACTGTACTATGACCATTAGGCTGCCTCCAGTACATATCAACTGGGATCGACTTATGATAGGCTTATGCCCCTGGGATACCACCCATAAACACATAAATAGGGATCGGCCCATGATAGGCTTATGCCCCTGGGATACCACCCGATAAGAGAGAACTTCCATCACTTAGTTCAATTAATCTTTGAGATTGTTATTTTGGTCGCCACCGCATCTTTGATACTTTGAAACAATGATAATCAATAAGAGACATATAAATAGACCATCAATGCAATAACAATGAAGCAAGAACTCATTGGCACATCAATGAAGTGTTTTGGAGTCATCAATGCCATAACAATGAAGTAGGAACTTATTGGTATATCAATGAAACATTTTGGAGTCATTAATAGCACATGGATCTTGTTTGAGTAACCGGATACCTCCTGACATTCATTAGTGCAATAAACATGTAAGATTTAGAAGACAAGTAAGTATTGGAATGTCTTGACATCTTGTAGGGTGAAAACAAGTTCGTTGGTAACGTAGGACATCATACAAAACCATTATGGATCACATGTTACTGAATAACTTTGGAAACTTTCTTAATAGAACAATTGTTCACTTTAATGCCAAAGATATTGTATAGAGTATGCTTTACATACCTGACTATCAACTTTCAATGCTAGTCCCAAATGGATTTCCCATCTTTTCGGATTACTTATCTACAATGAACATATATAGCAATCTAGTATTAGCAACCAAACGTCATAATTCAATTATTTAAATTCACCAAACTAGTGGTTGAGTAGTAAGCCTTAATTACACCATAAAGGGTGTCACTTTAACCTTCTTATACTCCAATTACATTCACATGCCATGGATATTCATACAACATCCTCCAATATCAAGTTTGGATTCATTTATCCTTCCAACCAATCCATTAAACCAAATTGAGTCATAGACATAAATAATCATCAATTCAATAGTATATCACCATATCCACCTTCCATAACTCAATTACCATATCCACCTTCCATAACCCAATTACCATATCCACCTTCCACAATTCAATACAACCAAACCATGCAAAATAGTCCATAACCCTATTTCCATCACCTTTCAATAACAACCAATACATATAATCCTCTATCACACATATACATATGGAAAAGAACAAGGCAAACAATATTCATACCTTAGAATTCACCTCTTGATTATGCAATCCTGTTTGCACAAATAATAGGTGTCGTTTGAAGCTCTCGAGATGACAAATGCAGTTATCGGATTACTTTGGAATTTCTACGGTTGAATCAAAAGTAATTTAAAGGTCAAATTTGGCTAGGGTTTGTTCTTTCTCAATGATTGATGATGAAAATGAGTTTTTGAACTCATATACATTTATATATACACATATTTCCGTCCATAATATAATAGAAAATGACCAAAATGCCTTTAAAATTTAAATAATGCCAAATTTGTCCTTTGATGGACTGTTTTGATAAGCTAAAGTAGATCGACCATAACTCTTTGCTCCGATATGGATTTGGGTGAAATTGGTATCGTTGGAAAGATAATTCAAAGGCCTTTCATTTCATATAAAGTAGGCCACCCAGTTCGTCCTGTACAAGGAGTTATGGTCGTTTGAAGTTGACCCTAAAAATCTATTTTGAGAGGTTGAAGTAAAACGAGTATAACTCCTTACTCAGACGTTAGATTTGGATGAAACCAATTGTATTGTAAAGAAGACTCGAAGATCTTTCTTTTCATAGGTCGCAGCTCTCTCAGCTCATTATATTAAGGGAGTTATGATCATTCGAAGTTGACCCAAAAAATTGGCTGGCCTCAGTAGTTTGTGTGCAGGAAATTTTCCTACTATTCCCAAATATGCCGGCCACCGTTTTATAGTTTCGAACGTGCTCGATTATATCCGAAACCTATCTGTTTTTGGAAATCTTTATATCGTTGGAAATCTTATTCAATAACCTTCGTATGGAAACATCGACGGGCAAATTCCGATATAAATAAAATAAAATAAAATAAAATTAATTCCATATAAATAAGAGCAATACACGTACTTGAATACACCAATACACGTACTTGAATACAGGGTGTTACAATGGTGCACAAGATCGGGATGCAAAAGTTCACTGATGTTCTCATCAGGGGTGCAAATACGCGTTGTACTCTTATTTCCTTTCAAAGTTCTGTCCCGCTGAGTTTTTTTTGTAAGGCTTTTAATGAGGCAACTGAATGCTTATGGTTAGAGATGTGTATTCTTTTTTCTTCTCTAGCTTTTTTTCTCATTGGATTTTTTTTCTAGTAAGGTTTTAACGAGGCACATTATCTATCAACTAGACATTCATGGGGGTGTTATAAATGTATTTATATTATAATGAATATTTATCAAGAATATAGATAAGATCTATCAAGATCTAGTTGATATTTATCAGGATTGAAGTATCTTTAGAGAGAAATAGGAGTAATTTTTTCTTTTATTCATTGTGAATCATCCTTAGGGATCCCAAGAGAATCTTCATGAGAAATAAAATAAAGAAGCCTATCCACTTCTCTCTCTATTTATTTTCGTTATTCTTATTTTATATTTCATAACAATATGCTTATAATAAACTATTATCGTTTGCAGCAAAATTAAATAGATAAATGTAATGTTATAAATTACAAAAAAAAAGTACTTAAATATTCCAAAATCAAATTTATTGGAAGATTTATAAATACTCTTAGACTTTTAGTTATAATGTCTTTGTAGAAAAAATAATCTAACTTAAATGATTTCACTGATAGAAAAAATAAGTGATTTGATAAATAATTTACTGAACTTGAATAACTATTTAAGTTATTCGCTATTACTGTTATCAATGTTTGTACAGTGGTTTTGTCACAAATTATTCACTCGTAGACCTTGGCTTATTTATAATATCTCTCGTTTTAAACCAAAAAAAAAACTATTTAAGTCATTCACTCTCAATCAATATGTACATCCTTCATGATGTTAATAAAAATATAAGAAACTAAAAATTTTACTACTCAATTATTAGTTTGTGTACTTCATAAATATAGATCTCCACCTATCACTCATTGAAAGAAAAAGATAATATATTTAAAATATTATAATTATAAAAAAAATAAAAAGATACTTTCAAAATTATTACTAGCAAGAATCAGATTGTGACAAGGCCTAAGGACTTGTGTCTCCCATTGCACCAACTTGCTTTGATTCACATTTAAGATTTTATTTTTCTTGTTGCAACCATAATACACATTACTTCTAGAATTTTTTTTTTTTTTTTTTTTGATGTGTTGTTCCTTTGAATACCATAGTTCTAGTTGATTTAAGAATTAAAAATTCCATTTCCCATTAAAAGATGTTTGTGTTGCAACTACTACTTGTGAAATGTTGGTGAAGAAAACAATAAGCACAGTTGGGAATTAAAATAAAATAAGTAAAAGTTATATAAATTTCAAATTTTTTTGGAATTAATGACTCCATATTTCAACCTTTTTCACAGTTACTAAAAATCTCTAATTTAGTCCACATGGATTCATCGCGTTCTTGCAAATATATCACTTAATTTTATATGAATACATCACATTCTTCGAGATGCATCATTTAATTTTACATTATCCAAGCTTTAAATAAAATTAGAAATTTATGCAATTATTTAAAAAGATTGAGATTTTAAATAATTATGGTAACTTAAGTTGTGATATGATGTAAAGAAAAATAAATAAATATTCTTTAGATCAAGGTAGAGATATTTCGCTCTATTTAAAGAGATTAAGGTTCATTACGGTAGAGCAATAAGGAAAAATTACATTATACCATAACTTATTTTTACGAAACTACATAAAATTTCTATTATTTTTATTAATTATCTGAATCGCTTTTTAAAAAAAAATAACTGGATACATCTACAAAGCCATAAATTTTTGGATACATAATTTTAATTATGTATCTCCCTTGATTTAGTTAATGTATCATGTATCTCGACCAAATAGTTTTAAAAATGAATGTATCTCGATAATCAAAATTATGTACGTAAATTTAAGAAATATGTATCCGGCTACTAATTATATATCCGAGCAAAATAGAGTAATTGATTGGTACATTCTTAAGTTTAAAATTATGTACCTCAATTTCAAAATTATGTATCCGAATGTTATTTATGTATTTAAAAATTATAAAATAAAAGATTATTTATAATTTAATAAAAAATAAAAATAATTAAAGATAAACTTATTAAAATTTATGTAAATTTTACCACCAATAATACTCTTGTGTCTCTCGAATATCATTGTCCGACAATAAGCAACTTAGAAGTAATTATTAACTCTAAAATTCCACCAATAAGAATGCTTTCTTTCTTTCTAACAAAATAACTTTTAGCTTTTGTAGCCTATAGGTTGAAGACTCAATTTTTTTTCTTTTCTCAACTCTTTTTTCATTTCACCAATCTCAGTTTTTTTGGAAAAAGGTGCGAAAAATACCTATGTTTTGACAAAATTTATAGTTATGGATCCTGAATTTTGTGGGGTCCTATCAGTGATGGAGTCAGAATTTTCGCTAAAGAGGTTCATAAGTGAATATAAAAACTAATCGAACGGGTTCAACATCTAATCTATATACATAAAAAATATTTTTAACCATGTATATATAACATAATTTTCTGTCGAAGGAGGTTCGGATGAACCTCCTGACCATAGTTTAGATCCGCCACTGGGTCATATGACCTTCTAGACTATTTTTTTACTGTATTTAACTGGCATATATTTAGCACTTGAACCACTGTGTATATTTTACACACATTGAGCGCGTAAGAAAAAAATATTTGATAAAGGGGCAAATACATGCCAGTTAAATAGGTCAAAAATAGTCTAGGGGGATTATAGGACCACCGCAAAGTTCAGAGTACGTAACTGCAAATTTCGCCTAAATACAGATATTTTTCACACATTTTTCCCTTTTTTCATGCACACTGCAATACTTTCCCACCCTGCTCATACAACAACAACAACAACAACAACAACAAATCCAGTGTATTCCCACAAAGTGAGATCTGGAGAGGGTAAAATATACGCAGTCCATACCGCTACCTCCGAAAAAGTAGAGAGGTTGTTTCCGCTACAACATAAAGAGAAAATATCATATTTACGTGTAGAAATTCTTCAACAAACTAAATAATAAGATAGTGGTATAATAATTTTGTACAACACGAATTGGTGGTTACTAAATTTAAGCTCTAACGAATAATTAGTAGTAGCTCGTGATATGAGTTTCAACAAAGAATAATGACCCTTTTCTTATCAATGAAGTTTGGATTGAAATTTTAAAATGGGTTTGATCAGAATTTTCACTTTTTGAAAACATATTTCTAACTTCTTTTCTAATAAAAAATGCTAAACATGACTTATAAGTTATGAAAACTATCACAATACTTCGTAACTTTAGTACAAAATTATTATTTTATAATGAATTAGACAACATAATATCGGAAAATTATAACGCGATATATTGAAAAAATTATTAATAACACAAGTACTAGCTATTACAATTAGTACGAAGAACTATCAGCAAAAAAAAAAATATATAAAAAAATAACAAGGAGAGTAACTAGATATTCTTTAATATAATATTCTCACATTCTACAAATAATCTTTTTAGAACGAGCTTGCATTTTCAAATTAGATGACTAAGATGGTAGATAAAAATCAGTTGGGCAATAAATAGATGAGCTAATAAAATATAAATTTTTGGAGTAAGTTTAAATTAAAAAGAAATCAATAACTATATTTTGAAGCAGAATCAAGTTTTTAATAGATTTTGGGATTTAATCTTCAAATTTTTTCAAAAACTAGACAAATTTTATGGCCAAATAAATTTACCAAAAAATACTTCCAAAATCTATTAAAAACCATGTCAAGTTTAGGGTAACTAGATCTCTCTCTAAATTTAATAAGATTCACTTTTAATTCATAATAAGTTGGCTACATAGCATGTCCTATATCACTAGCACTCAAGAAATAAACCAACCTCTTAATTATTACATTAAAGAGTGTGCCAATTATAACAGTAGGAAAAAATGCAACAAATAAACAGAAATTAATTCCTCAATTAAATAGAAGCCAAAATTTGGTACAGAAATAAAATCACCTCTTTTCTTTTTTTGGCCAGAAAAAGAAAATCATATAGTATAATTTTTATGTAGTTGATTTCATGTGTCATATTTCCATTTATTGCCCCAGCATGAAACAGTTGGGAGGCTATACCCCCAACTGATCTGTACTTGATCTTGAGTAACACAACTCAAAATACTTTTTTTTTTTGTTTCCCATCCGGTACCCACATTAGAGTCCGACTAATTTGGATTTGCGGCGGGTAGGCCCCGATTCGGGGGTAGCGCTCCCTACCAAGGATTTTTCCATACCCAGGACTCGAACTCGAGTCCTCTGGTTAAGGAAGGAGCAGCCCCATCAGTGGCGGAGCCACAGCCAACGAAGGGTGGTCAAATGAACACCCTTCGTCGGAAATTTTTTTCGAGTACATAGGTTAAATATAGATATTTATGATTATATACATGTTGTTGCACACCCTTGACAAGCTAGAGAAGCATAGTCTAGTGTTCAAGAGTGTGCATTTATATATCAACAACCCAGGTTTGAACCTTGGCAGGTGCAACAGTGCTTTATTTTCTTTGTTTTTTAAATAGTTCTTTGCCCAAGGAAAAATACAAACACCCTTAACCAAAAGTCTGGCTCCGCCACTGAACCTCATCCACTGCACCACATCCTTTGTGGTACAACTCAAAATACTTATTGTCATATATCATAATTCATGTCATATCACATGTGTGTATATATATATATCAACTCAAAGTAGTCACATTCAATAGACACAAAACAAACTCACTCGTATACAATGTCTCACCCAATTTTCCAATCTAATGAGAATAGCCCATATGGAAACTTGACAAGAGAAGAGTTTTACAAGCAACACAAAATCATGCACAAACAAAGTTTCATGTTAAACAAACAAAACATGAAGATATTCACACAATCTTGGCAGCATGAATCAAGTAATCAGTTAAGAGGCCTTGTCGGCATGATTCATGGTTATACATCCGAAAGCAGCTGGCTTTTTGAGCTAAATGCAGTAGCCATAGCGAAAGCAGGATTTTTCATCTGTGCTATTGACCTACAAGGTCATGGTTACTCAGAAGGCTCACCTGGTTACATACCAAGTATTCAACCTTTAGTCCAAGACTGCATACAGTACTTCGACGCTGCTCGTGCTGATCACCCAAAGCTTCCGGCTTTCCTGTATGGTGAGTCATTAGGTGGTGCAATTGCTACACTTATATGTCTAAGGCAAAAGACTGTATGGAATGGTCTGATGTTAAGTGGACCGATGTTTGGAGTGTCAAAGAAATACAAACCTGTTTGGCCACTGGAGAAGCTACTACCATTAGCCGCGTTCATAGCACCAACTTGGAGGATTGTGATCACCAAACCACCTGCATCTATATCATACAAGGAGGGGTGGAAGAGAAAGATGGTCTCAAAAAGTCCGAATCGCTTGGCTTCCGAGAAGAAGCCACCAGCTGCCACTGCATTAGAACTTCTGAAAGTCACTGAGTATGTACAAAGGAAATCTCATGAACTAGAAGTTCCTTTGCTGATTCTTCAAGGTGGGGATGATAAGGTATGTGATCCTGAAGCTGCTAAATTTGTGTATGAATCGGCAGGGAGTAAGGATAAGACTATGCAGATTTACCCAGGAATGTGGCATCAATTGATAGGTGAACCAAATGAAACTGTGGAGCTTGTTTTCAACACTATGATATCATGGCTTGAGGTGAGAGCAGACTTGTCAAAAATCTAATACATATGATCTCAAGTTATTCAGATGTTTACACACATAAATGTACACATAACCTATGAATAATAATTTGTAAAAGCTACTGGCAGTTACTGATATTGCCAGAGCAGTTTCCATCCTGCTAATGTAGTGTTCCATATGCTTAAATGATGGAACCTTCTAAGCAAGATGATAATCGCTTTTGGCACCATTAATTTCAAAAGTAACTACTAATCAGATATATGATTCTCAACACATAATCCTTTTTTAAAGAGTTGAGCACATGGTTCAGTTATTTCATTTGACTTCCTGCAACGACGGTGAGCTTTTACTTCAGTTAGCAATGTGTAATAAGCAAGAAACAACAGAAACTGGGGAAAGAAGTGCGCTACAATATTCAACTTTGCAATCAAATAGGATGTTACTCAACTTGATGTTACATAGAGAACAAAGAAGAATCTGTATGAGTATTGAAACAAAAAGTATCTTGTAGGTTACAACTTAATGGGAAGAATAACAAATACATTAAATAACCAGAGATACAGAATTAAATGGATAATTTGCTGTGAGGAACAGCTGCATATTTTTCTGAGCACCATGTCATCAATTCTCAGTAATTGTTTCTTTCTAATGTATTCGCTTACCAAGTAGTTAGCCATTCAAACAAATGCAAGAAAAGAATATGGTGGGAGTCATAGTCTGCTGGGCGGTAACTGCCTATAAGACATAAGTTCTGCTCTCACTTGATCTCTTCTTAATTTCCCTGTTGTTGTCACTGGAAATTGATTTTTCCACACCACAAAATTCTTGGGTATTTTGAACCTGCAAAATATTACAAGTCAATATGGCGTCAATATGAATCAGATCACACCAGGCAGCAAGAGGGGTGAGACCAGCGATGGAATTTGAGAAAGACTTGCTGCAACCAAATTCCCTTGAACAACAAAGCAAAAATAAAAGAATACCCTGTCAAATCTTTCGCTCTACAGAAGTTCTGGAGGACAGTACTGGACAAACGATGCTCATTTTTGTTAACTGGATAATTAGAGCTTGAATCAGTCCACTGCCAATTGTCTTTCAGCCTAACACAGGCAACGACCATCTCAGTTAAGCGAGAGTCAGGAAGCCCAATAACAACACTGGCAGAAATCCCTGGATGTTGCAATAAGACAGCTTCCACCTGAATCACAAACAAAGTTATTTACAGGCTATTACATTCCCATAGAAACAATGTAAAAAGAATTTATGGTGTTCCATTACAAAAAATTAATTAACATACATCTATCATTTGCTCATTAACTAAAGAGATTTCAAGTGGGGGGTTCTCTTTTGTGTAGATAGCTCAATTGAATGAAGAAAACTATAGCAGTAAAGTATGGATGCTTACCTCTTCAGGATAAACATTTTCGCCCCCACTTTTTATTCGACCCTTCAAGCGCCCAATGAGCCAGATATTTCCACAATCATCTATATGCCCTATATCACCAGTGTCAAGCCAACATTCACCAGTTGAAGAAGAATTATTGCTTGGCATTTGACCCCAGTATCCGAGCATTACATGTGGACCTCGTGTCAAAATCCTCCCTATACAAGACGAATCGTCCCCAGCGATCCTTATTTCAATATGTGGAGCAGGCTTTCCAACACAGATACCATCTGGTTTATGTGCTAAATTGGAGCTGTTGGCATAAGAATGCCGGCTAAAACTCTCTCTTGCCGGATCATAAAGAGTCATGAAAGTCAGAGAAGAACATGCCTCGGTCATTCCTTCAGAACATTTAAACAATAGTTATATCAAGAGAGTATAGCTGAGACAGAATGCTTTGTTTAGGGAGGGGTAGATATTCGTGAAGTTAACTTCATAGAATACACCAAGAAGGTTGGGACTTGTGCCACTATAAATTTGTAATGCTAACACAATGTCTAGTAGATGATAAATGTCATACATCAGGAACACTACTTTTTAACTTCGATCTTCTGCTATCAACTGAATATTCTGTTCAGAAAGGACGAGTATGGAGAAGATGGGGAAAGTATGTCAAAGCAGTCACAAGCCAACATACCGTAAGCTGAAAGAAGTTTAGCCCTCGGGAATATCTCAATCGCATTTTTGATGAGATCAGATGAAAGACTGCCAGCTCCATTAAGAACCTTCTTCACAGATTTGGACTCTAGCGATGTGTGATTTGTCCTATGAAAGTGAAAGTAGAATCAAATAATTGCACTTATCATGAACTAAGTTGATGTGCTAAGTTGTCCAAGGAGAGAAACCTAGAAAATAATCCATCGCCACTAAAAACTGGCCCAGAAAGCGAAGCAAATTTCTTTTAATCTTGAACAGGACATCACTAAAAGTACTCCGTGTAGAACCAAATGGAGATGATGCTACAAACTGAAATTGATAGTAAACACTGAAGGAAAAAGCTTGATAATCCAGTCATAAGTATGCCCTTACAGTTATTATTCACTTCAACTTTAATCTAAAGATTAACCCTATTGAAACCCGTCTTCGCGTCATGTAAAACAGCTGAGTGTTTTACCTATAAAAAGAGATTAGGTCAGCCATCATAGCTGGAACTGTGATAAAAGAAGTGACGTTATGCTTGTCTATGGATTCAACAGCCAATTTAGCTTCAAACTTTGGTAGTAAAATATGACAACCTCCTGCCATGAACATGGCCAAGGCTGATGATATACCACCAATGTGGCACAGTGGTGCAGTGTGTAAATACACCTGCGTGAAAAATAACACACATCAAATTGGCATGTGTTTCAAATATTTGAATGCTATATCTTCCATTTTATCATAGTAGATAAGCATACATCATCCTCACCGTAACCAACAATTGCAATTTTTGCAAGGGATTGCACCACCAAAGCTGAGTGGCTTATAGTAACTCCCTTTGGTCTCCCTGTGGTTCCTATTATCATTAGGAAACAGGAAAAAATACATAAATACAGGTTAAAGGACTTAGCGATACTCCTTGTACCAGAACAGGAGACTTAAGATCAGATTGAGGGTTTCAGAATTGAACAGATAAGCATTACTTTGCACATGCAATTCAACGACTCAACACACAACACATTTATCAGTGGAGCAAATAGTTAGTATAACATACAAAATGACCATTTTCTTATTCAAGAATTTTGCTATTAGCCATATAACCTTACTGAGGTTAAGAAACAGGATATTTTCCTAATTTGATCCAGATAAAATTGTGAGAGAGAAATTACATTCCTTAGTTAAAAACGAGGTTACAACTACCAGATATATCTCTTAGAACTTCATTTTGTCAGCTTCCCTCAGTTTAAGAGGATTTGACAATCACTTTCTGAATCAGGAAAAGAAAAGAAACAACAAGAAATAAGCAAGTGGAAAGGTAGTAAGCATATACCTGAGGTAAAGCATATTATAGCTACTTCCTGAGGTGCCCATTGGTAGTCTGCTGTTAAATGCCTTTTGCAACTTCTTTCCAGCTGTTCAGTAGTTAATCCTAGCAGGTGTATAAGAATGATAAATTAATGAACGGAAGAAAAATTACTCTCTTTTATTATCTATATTCACACTGATCATGAATGCTTGAACACGTACCAATCTTAGTGTTATTAACTTCAGTAGGAGTATCCATTAAGACTTGCCACCTCAGAGAAGGAACAGAATTAGCAAAGGACTCGAAGTTCCAGGAATTACAGGTTGCATCGCGGACCAATATCGCTGGCTTTGCTACTTGAAGAGCTGCTCTTGCTTCTTCCAGGCTCTGCAAGCTGAGAACATTTACTAGGAGGACATGCTTGTATCGATAACAGTTTCTTCAATCTATATCATACAGAAATTGATGATTTTCTGTGATAGGAATACTTATCCATGATACCTATTTTTAGTTTCTTCATAGAAGTGAAGTTTATATATTTAAATTGTTTACAACCAAGAGCTACATTGCGTGGAATCTCGCATCGAGTAAATATAAACCATATCCTACAGGTATGATATTGGTAACTCGTGTGAAACGTAAAACTAGAAACAAGTTAAAACATTCCAAGGTGCATGCATAGAGGAATAGAATAACAATACTTCTAAGTAATATGAAAAATAGTCTTCAGATAAGGCAGAAGCAAATAGAAGATTAGAGACTGAGCATTTGTATATTTACCCAACGGTAATTGAAAGGTGCAGTAATTGCTCCTACATACGCAACTGCCAGTAACCACTCCAAATACAGATCACTGCAACAAAAGTTGGATGATGAAAAAGAATTGTTAACAATTCATCAATAGGTCCGAGGCAAAAGTGTCACGGACAGAGTTGGGAATTGCCATGAAAATGCACCTTATAACGGGAACTTTATACAAAATAGCTGGCTCATCCTTCACTTTTCCTAGCTGGTATACATAGATTATACACTGATCATATATACACGATTACTTTTTAGTTCAATTGGTCGGGTAGGCAGCTGTTTAGGTTAGTCCTTTTCTAGGTTTACGTTCACTTTCACCCTCTCCAAATGTAATTTAAAACGCTCAAGGTTCCTTATTACTGAAGAAAGCAAATAGCATAAAATAAGATGAAAATTAAAATGTGCTAATAACTTTGACTTTGACGCTTCCACACACTTTATTATTTTCTCTAACAAAATATACCATCGAAAGGTTACATTTTATTTCTGAATATGTTAGCAATTACTACTATCGCGAATAAAAATCAACTTCGTACCTGCAGAAACATATAAAATCCAAATTTGAAAGGAGAAAAAGGATAGAAGTGGTACTCCCTTGTTTCAATTAATTGACATAGTTCAAATTTCGAGAGTCAAACAAGAAAATCGTATGACCACAATTTATTGTATTCCCTTTGAATATTTCTGCTTTATAATATTTTTTTAATGTGCTCTTCTAAAAACCTTAAAGACTGCATGTTTGTATTTGACCAGTGAAATTCAAACTACAACAACATACAGTGAAATCTCACTCACTTTTGAGTGAGGTATGGGGAGCGTAGAGTATACGGTAGAGAGCTTGTTTTCAAAAGATCCTCGGCTCAAATGCAGCTAATACGCTCGAAATTCAAACTATATAATATTAATTGACACAGATTGTTTATAACGTGAAGCAGCAGCCATCAAATGTCTAGCCATTCTATAGTACTATTTTTTATTTTCAATGGCAAAACTAAAAGGTACAACCGCCTAATGCAATGAAAGTTGTACATTTGAAGCTAGTATTAAAATGGCAGCACAAGATTAACTAACTAATAGGAACCTGCCTGTTGAGAGCGGAAATGGCAACGACATCACCGGGCTTAAGGCCCAAGTGAATCAGCCCATGGGCCAGGCCCAAAACTCCCTCAACAAATTCCATGCCGGTCTTCTTCCTCTCTCCCATTATCATCACCGTTGAGCTCCGGCGAACCGTCAACAGCCGGTTCAAGCACTGGCAGATATGAGCCTTAGAGTAATTAGCCATTTCTCTGGAGCAATTCGTTAACAAAAGAGCAAAATTATATTAGCGTAATTGGATAAATATTCTTTGAAGGAGAAGACATTTTCTCCATACCAAAATATGGGCCATTTATTGTTTTGAAGAGTCAATTTTGATTAAATATCCAAGTGAACTTTGTGAGGATAATTTTAAGATATTTTAAAGTACTACTTTGATTTCTTGTTTATCTTTTATTGGATTGTTTAGATTATGGATAAAAGGATGGAGAAGATATTCTTACATTCTTAAATGTAGCACGTACTTAATTTTTAAAATTATAAATTTTAAAAATATTTTAACGAGGATTACTTATAGGTATACTTTAGTTTTAATAATCTGTTTGTTTGAACATACAGTGAAATCGCGTCAATAAACCTATCTTGATCTACAAAGAGATTTCAAAACTAATCAAATTCAAGAAATAAGTACACCTCCTAAGTTCTTTTTAATTGAAAATTGTAAGTAGAGATTGAGTAAACAAGTGTACATTTGACGAATATAAGATGAGTGAAGTAGTATATTATGACAACAAATGCACTAAGGATTGCACATTAAATTTGAATGATATTTTGGGGATCCTATCCCTTATCTTGTTATCTTGGTACTCCAAATTATGGGGAAGATTGTGAAACTGAGAAAGGCAAGAATAAATTGAATTTTGATTTAGGGGATAGGTAGTTGTGGGCCTTAAGAAGTAGGATAGTCCATAAGTTTGACTTGCAGTGGATTGGACAAATTAAGTCCAATTGAACATTTTACAACAAAGAGAAAAATTCATAAATGACTATAGTCTAGAGCGTGATTATCAAACGAGTTAATACATAAATATATCCTAAATTTGACACAAAATTATAATTTTGACTTTAAACTTTGATAGTACACAAATAAAACCTTTAATTATTCAAAATCTAAATAAATATGACCTCTGATTTTGCAACCCAATGCGTGAGTTTCACTCGCGCCTACGTGGAAAGATAATCCAATCACATGGTACCACATCGTTAAAAGGGCTGATTTGGAGAGAGGTTATATTTGTGCACTTTTAAATAGTTAAAGGTCATATTTGTGCACTGTCAAAGTTTTGCTTTTTGTGTTAAAAAGGCATCGTTTTTTTTAATTATTATTATTATTATTTCTATAGCAGCAATACCTAGTTTTTTTTAATTAAAAAATTGAACCCGCGCAGTAGGCTGAAAGAAGCGCCCAAGAATAGCAAATAACACCACTGGGCTATCTAAATGCCCTGTTTCATGTGGTTCAACATTAGTATACGTACATAAATATAGATTTTCTACATTATATACATAACGTAACTTTTTTACCGAGGGAGTTCGGGTGAGCCCCATGGCAATCACGTAGGTCCGCCCCTGCATTAATTTAATAATGTTTTAATAACGTTAATTTAATAACATTGCTATAACGTTAATTTGATAACGTTAATTTAATATACTACTACTACTATCCTTAATAACGTTTTATTAAAATTATAATTTTTTTATTATTAGTATAGTTTCAACTTTAATTTAATATTTAAATAAATTATATTTAGATATATTATATAACTTAAATTCACCCTCAGCTTTATAATATAACCCGCACGATTTTTTCGTATGAGGCTGACCCATCTAATTAATAAATCTTAAATATTGCTCTTTTTCCGCAATGACAAAAGAAATTAGATGTCATTTCCATCTTTGAGCCGAAAATAATGGAAAAATAATAGTGAAAAGTCATTTAAAGGTCAATTTTGTGCAGTGTTGAATAGTTAAAGGTCATATTTGTGCACTGTCAAAGTTTAAAGTCAAAGTTATAATTTGGTGTCAAGTTTAGGGTCATATTTATGTATTATCTCTTATGAAACGTTGCTACAATTTCCATTTTTACAATTCATAGTTACAATTGTATTTCAGAATGTAGAGATATAGTACATTCCTACGCAAGTGAAATACATTATATTTGTCCAAATAAAATACTATCAACTTGCGTATACTTTACAATCATCAACTCAGAAACATCATTTGCATGCATACTACTACATGAATATACAATAATCTTTAAATACATAAAAACATACACGTGTAAATCATTGAATTTCGTTGTATCGCATTTTGTATTTTGTGAGATACACTTTCATCATCACCAGAAACCATAAAAGATCACTTATATGTCGATATATTTCGGTGTATGGCATTTGTATTTCATGAGATACACATCATTGTATCTCGTTTTCATAATTTGTGTTTTTTTCTTTTAATGTTCTTTCTTTATCGTCTTTTATAATCATTTCCAATGATCTGACTGAAAACAAAAAGAAGAGATTAAGGAGAGCACGCTAGACGAGTACTTGCAACAAAGCAAGTTGCAGATCTAAACCTACTATGATGAAGTTGAACGAAAGTACCAATCCCCTCCCGCGCTCGCTCGTTCTCAAAAATTCACAGGAAAAGGAACCATAATCAAAAGCATTTGGAACGAAATAAGAAATTCAAAAATTGGGCACAAAAAGGGAAAAAAATAAAATAAAATTAGAGATTACACCTCGTATTGCACCTACTTGTGAAATGGTATATCAAGATCGAAACCAATAGGAGAAAAGGGATTTGAGGTAAAAATATTATCAGCACTCACTATATATACCAATCCATACTATTTTATCATAATTAACCAATAAATGCAAGTGAAAATGTATATTACTTGATTATGATTTTGTGATAAATGTATACAATGTTATGGCATGTGTCATGTTTTCATGATTAGGTAAATGTAAACATTAATGTGATCATAAGTTTTCATTGGCGATTTACTATATAGTAGTAGCATAGAGGTGACAAAATTAATTTGATTCATTTTTAAATTTTACCCAACACTATTTTCTTACCGGTAAAATTTGTAACTTTGATATACAAAGAACAAACCAAAACACATCTGAGAATACTTTCTCGTGAACTAAAAGTGCTTTATTCATGTGCCACCACTGTAGATATATCAAACAAGAACTGCCATTTATTTAAATTATTAATAACAGAAACAGTTCTGTTGGCACAAATTTTAATAAGAGGACAAGAACTAATGTACACACGAAACATGAAATTATGTACTGACTAGTGTCTGTTACATTTTCTAATTGTGGGGTTGGGAACCCATCTACATAATATATGTTGGTTCAGTACTGACCGTGTTGGAACTTTTGTCTGTCAGTTTTAAAACAAGTACCTTGTAAACCTGCACTTGAAAAGGAAAAAAATGATGTAAAGAATAAGACACTAGTTAAGATGCGTATAAATTATGATGGGAGTGAACCAAAATTTTATAGTAATCAACAATAACGTCCCCTTAACTAGAAATTAGGGTTTCAAAAATGAAAAAAAATTCTCATAGGGAGCACCTTCTTAATCACGTGATACAAATTTAAATTAAGAGGCATTCGCTCAATATACAATATTTATATTGTAAAATCCAGCTCACCGTTTTAAAGTTTGACGTGATTTTCTTATGTTACCCGTAAAACTAACTTTATTGTAAAATGTGTTTGCTTGATTGAAGCTATTATGGGACATGCACGTTACAGAACAGTCCCCAAATTATAGATGCATCAACTAAATTTCAAAAAGTTTCCATTTTGAGGGCATCTTTTTCCAAAAGATATTTGACTAAATGCAACACAATCATTAAAGGCATCATTATGCATACCAAATACTTGGCCCATTGTTGATAAATAAGCATCATTTAGGGCATTTCACATTTGTGTTTGATAGGCAGTCTCTTTCTCTTTTATTTTTTCTTCGTTTCACAAGTGCACATTTGTGAATATGATGCATGTTTTTATAACTTCTCAGTACTCACAGATCTTTTCAATGCAGTATATGACATTTTGTTCGAATAGATATGAAACACAGGGGTTCGTATGCATGTAGGGTATATAGTGTATTAGTAGTAATGAGATTATTTTTATCTCCATTTTGGTTTATTTTATTAAATTAATGTATCTCTCTATGTCTTTTTGTGGTCTTAAATATGTCACGTGGAAATTAAAATTAAAGTGTTATAAAAAAAAAATCTTTTGAAACAAACTAAAAAGAAAAACTAATTATTCTTTTTAAAATGAAGAAAGTACTAGGATATATTAGAATATAGATATATTGAATAATAAGGTGTACGTATTTGAATAAGAAAAGTATCCCGTATTGTTAATGTCATGATTTAATATAAAAGAAATAGTAGTGAATAGGTGTAACTAATAGGAGTACATGTCTTAGTTGTACCGGACTTCTTAATTTCTTATACACCATACCAAATAACCTCTTAATTTTATAGTTCGACTCGGAATACTGCATAACAAATAAAATATTTAAATAGCACAATTAAAATTTATCTAATTCAAAACTTGTGAGAGTTATACTAGTATAACTTGCTATAAAGGAAATCCATATAGGTTTTGCTTTTATGTAATCAATTAAAAGTAATTCATTAACGTAAAAACTAAAATGATTCACCATCACTTACTAAGTTTTACATTATTATCAACCTACCGCACCTCTTTTTTAAGTCAACTTGGAACCGATAACACGAGCAAGCAGGGGCGGACCAACGTAGGTGTCAGGAATTCACTCAAATCTCCTTGGCAAAAAATGATGTTGTATATATAGGATGAAAAATTTATATTTCTGTACATATATTAACGAGATGAGACAACCCAATAATACTGGGTTGCGCTACTTGGGCAAGCACTAGCCCCATTTCGCACTGAGGCGCACAGGCTGCCTAATTTAAAGGGAAAATGACACTCTATGACCTTTTTAAAAATTAATAACTCAATTATAGCCCAAGTTTGGCATTTGGATAAATAATGTCCAGTCGACTAAATAAATATCATTTTATGATCATTTCCTAATCTTTCCCAATTTGGGTCATTTTGATTCACGTAGTCCATATACGATACTGATACAGTCTATATATAATACTGATACAATATTCAACTTGGGCAATTCGGCCTTTTTAAAAATATTTCAATTTTTTTTTTACTAGAATTTTTTAAATTGATCAAATATTCTGCTTTTTTTCATTCTTT
This sequence comes from Capsicum baccatum var. pendulum, assembly GCA_030864225.1. Lineage (NCBI taxonomy): Eukaryota > Viridiplantae > Streptophyta > Magnoliopsida > Solanales > Solanaceae > Capsicum > Capsicum baccatum. The sequence goes on along the minus strand of CM061551.1, from coordinate 132,295,554 downwards.
AGAAATAACAATTAAATTATATAAAAACGATATAATTATTAAATAGAATATGAATCTATATAAGATATATTTATAGAAATTGTATAGTTCTATCAAATATGTATATGTACAATATATAGAAAGTGTATAAAAATTATATAATTATTGTATAAAACGTGTTAAAAAAAATACAGTTATTATATAAATTATGTATCAAAACTGTATAATTTCCATATAGAATATTTATGTATAAGATTTGTATAAAACCTGTATAAAAGTTGTGTAAAAACGGTATAGAATCAGTCAGTAAATTAAAATGGCTAGAAAGTGGAATTTAAATTCCATGGTCATTTTCAAGGAAATAGTTTAATTTGAAGTGCAAATGTACAGTTATTATATAATTTATGTATCAAAACTGTATAATTTCCATATAGAATATTTATGTATAAGATTTGTATAAAACCTGTATAAAAGTTGTGTAAAAGTGGTATAGAACCAGTCAGCAAATTAAAATGGGTAGAAAGTGAAATTTAAATTTCATGATCATTTTCGAAATAATTTAATTTGAAGTGTCGTTTCTGTCGTTTCGGTTAATTTAAATTCAGTGATGTGTTGTGTATAGGTACGGTAAATATCGTGGATCCGGCATGGCGAACCGCTGTTGTTGAGTCACAGTTACAGTTACTGAATGTTAAAAATTCTTTAACCAACCAACGGAAATAATATACCTTTCTTGGTTGCTTTTATGTGTAACTCAGCCGACAAGAAATCACGCGCATTTTGTATCCATTACGGAATTTTGACAAACTGGCAAAACTAACACATGTGCTCCTCCCCCACTGCATTTATATATACGAACAATATTATCTCATCTTCTCCATTCATTCAACAACCCTTCAAAAATTTACTTACAATGAGACAACATTTCCAAAGCCTTAGTAGCCTTACAATATTCATCTTGTTATTCACAATGTCGTTTCAATCAAACGGTAGATATCTCCGTCCAGCTGAGCACGGGTTAACGGCGAATCAATCCACTACAAACGACGATGTTCCGGAAATGCTGTCGTTCTTCGGCGGTAACGGTAGACGGAATACTCAGCCGCCGGTAGCATTGCCGCTTGCGGAGAATATTTCGTGGATCGGCGGCGCTAATAAAGAAGGAGAAAGACCGGTTCATTACAAAAACAAAGATCATGTGAGGGATGTTCTGTTGATTTCCAGCTTGGTTTGTGGAGCAAGCGGCGTCGTTTTGCTAGCTGTTTCGGTGTTTGTTTGTGTCGTTTTGAAGTTCCGGAAGCAAAACGGTAAAGAAACGACGTCGTTGGAAACGTCCGTAGATAACGTTGTTAAAAAATGAACGTATGTATCTACGGTTGTTCATTCTACCAAATTGGGAGAGCTAGGGAGATAGTAAGTCCGGTTCAATTTCAATGTTTCCACTTTGAAGTAGTAGTACCTTTTTTCTTCTTCCATTTTGTTACTCTATGTATATAGCTGGAGCAGTATTATTGTACTCCCTCTATCCCGATTTATATATCACAGTCTGAATTCGAGAGTCCAGCAGTTTAATTTTAACGGTAAATTTGGATAGAAATCTTTACATATTTGGAGACAAAAGTAAAAGATGTCATAAGTTACAATAATTAATAATTTAAAATAATTAAATGATATGTAAAAATCATGGTAAAATAAAAAAACTTGTTTGTATCTCGAAATATCTCAAAGTGTTACATAAATTGATACGGAAGGTATATATTACCCCATTGTTCTTTTTATCTTTCTTTGGAGTATGGTATTATTTACATAGGTAGCTTACATATACGATATTTTTTAAGTAGCTTTTTATGATAAACATTACTCCTAATAATAACCTGATAAAAGGAATGGTAGCTCCAGCTGTTCATGTACTGTATGCTTTATGGTGAATTTAGGAATTCTGGGAGAGAAAATTCATAAAATCAGTCTTTATCTTGTCACTAAACGTGCTTTGATACTTTAACTAGTAAATTTATCCGTGTTTCGTGCGATTAAAAGAGAAGGTAGTTGGTAGATTTCGAACAAAATTATAAATTATTATTTTAAATCAAAAGAAATTATGTACTTACAACAAAGAAATTCATATATACAAACAAAAAAAAATCATAAAAAATAAAGAAATAATACAACATTAATTTTACAATCTTAATCATTAAACATCTTCCGAACTCTGATCGATATCTTCCATAAGCCGACATCACCATTCAATAACCTTCGTCTTATTCTTCAAGATAAATATAATAAAAATAAACGTAATAAGCACCAAATATGTAACATGAAACTTAAAAAACTAATGTAATTATTTGTACAAAACTTTACAATGTTTATTTATAGGACTGTAATATGAAAAATACTAAATATATGTCATGAATATGATTATTAATTATTTAATAGGTTATGATAATAAAAAGTTGTGGAAATAATGAAAATAATGATCATTAAGTTTCACATTAAAGAAATTTAAAGAAAAGAGTTCAAATTTCTTAATATTGCATATTTAATAAAATTAAGAGAGTTGCCCCCAAGGGGGTGGTTGAGTTGATTTGAGGGAAACTTTTCATAGCGGAGGTCGCGGGTTCGATCCACCCCTAATGTCTTCTCAATCGAACTCGTTGTACGGGGTTTACCTTATGCGGTTTACATCTCCTTTGTGGTTTGCGAGCTACCCAGTGCGCACACAGTGCTCACCACAGAGTGCTCATCCGAAGGGCAGAGGGTGTAGCGGCTGTGGGTTTTCCTGGAGTTTTCAAAAAAAATAAAATTAAGAAAGTTAAAATATTTTTTTTTTTGAATTTTTTTTAATATAGCACATAAATAAAAACAATTATAGAAAAATTCAAAGAAAAATTGTATTTCTTAGCCAACAAAAGATGTCACGTCATTTTTTTTCTATTCCCAACACACACACATATATTAATTACGTATCGACACTCCTTGACTTCTTCATGTAGTTACTCTTTACATTTTGACATTCCTTACTAAGAATTATACATATATCTATTGACAAACACATAAAAATGAATGTTGAATCATTAAATTTATAGGACTAGTAGTACCAAAAAATAATTATAAATTGTTTACCTTGCCTAGAAAGTGAAAAATGGGAGAAAGTGTAATTACCTCCAAAAGGGTTGATATTTATGTTATTTATACATAATTTTCTTTTATTTCTTCGCCAGTCTATTACCATTGACATAAAAATAACCCAAGCTATAGTGAGTAGAATATTTGCCACTCCATAACCTTTGATATGAAATCCTGTCCTGTCTTGTTTTATTTTTGCATTTACGTAAGTAATTGATATAATATGTATTTTCTATATTTACTTAAGTAATTGGTGAAATTAGGTTTGAAATCACTTCATAAGGTAAATAGTATACAGTTACACTTTCAAGGAGAATACACAGTAGAGAATAAAATGTTTTCTTTATTTAACAATATAATTATTTATCCACAATTAAGAGTAGATTTTTTAAAGAATATGTACACATGAAATTAGGAGACAAAGGCCAAAAAATTATAAATATACAAATTTACCGTACAAATAATTCTACAGCTAATACTATTTACATAAAATAAGAGTTATTTATTTAAGCAAAAGTGGAAGAGAAAATTGCTCTTCTTTTTATAATCATTTTTTCTTCCTACAAAACTCGAAACACCAAAAAATAAATTAGTAGAAATTAGATGAAGTATTGAAAAAATAAAAAGATTCAAAATAAAGAAAAAATAACAAAAATATGATATACAATTAAACATGAATAAGTGCATGTTAAGAGTGAAAATTAAAAAGAAAGAAGATAAAAGAAAAAGAAAGTGACAACAATTAACGGTTCCTAATTTGAAACCATTTGCTTAGACAATGTCATGGATACACTTATATATTGCTTGAAAAAATTATGTATTAATGTCAAAGAGAGTGTAATTAGGGGATTTTAAAAGGAGGCGCTTTGAAATTGTATAACGTTAACAATTACAATAATTCATAATAAATGTGGAGAAAATGTAATTGTTACCCTTACATTTTTCCTTTTAAAAGAATAAAAAAGATTTTTAACATATAAAATGTGAGAAAATTTAAAAAATATGGTAAAAGATAAAGGTCTTTCTCGACATTCTAGATATGCCACATCAGCAGGCTACTTAATCTCTTTTATATATATATATATATATATATATATATATAGAGAGAGAGAGAGAGAGAGATTTTAAGCATAATCATCCCTAAATTAAATAATTTTTAAATAAATTAAGTACTATCTTAATAGCTGATGTGACAAAAAAAATTGTAAAACACATATTTTTTTTAAGAAGGCAGTCCCATTAATTTGTGTATTATATAATAAAAGTAGCAAAAAATAAAAATAACACTTACCCTACTCCCACCCCCGCCCCCACGACACCACACCTCATCCCACCCGTCCTTTCTTCTTCTTTGCCCTGCCCTTCTTCTTCTTGGAACCCACCCCCTCTCCCTTTCTTCTTCTTCTTTGAACCTCTATTATCACCTAAAGAAAAAGCCTTCATCTTCTTTGAACCTCTATCATCACTTAAAGAAAAAGCCTTCATCTTGTGTTAATAAACCTTTAATATAGTTTTCAAGTATATAATTCAGAACATCCACCATTTTAACAAAATACTATGAGGAGAGAAATTAAATTGGAAGCAATAGTTTGGAGAAGATGAAGAGCTACCCATTTCTAAAAAATGAAGCTTTTGAAATATAGGTTAATTAAAGATGAAAAATTGAAGAAAATTAGTTGATGAATTTTTCAAATACTTATTTGAAGATGCAATCTCAAAGCACAGTATGAGAAATTAATCGGTACAATCCAGTTGGTTGACATCAATGAATTTTAGATTCTTGACACTGACAAAATTAAAATTAAAGTTTCATATTCTTGCTTCCATGAAATATAGAGAGGGGAAGAAAAAAAAATTGAATAAATTTTATGTGGCTCAGAGATGACAATGACATAGCACTTGCACTCTCCATTGAAAGACTGGTATATTAATATTAAGATAGTATTTAATTCACTTACAATTTATTTACGATGATATTTAAATGCCCATAAAATTAAAGTATCAAAGTGAGTTCGATTGCCAAGCTTGAGGGTGATATTATGCGATTTTACTTTCTAAAATATGAGTGCACAAAGAAAATGAAAAATGCATTAAGTGGGAATTGATCTAGTCCTCGCATTGGGCAAATCGATCGGTTAAGGCACCTTGCTTCACGAGGAAGAGACATATAGCCTCTAAAAAAAAACTAGCAAACAAACGACATTCGTCAATCGAAAAGACATCATCGGAACAAAAAAGGATGTGCTCAGCAAGGACAAAAAAAGGCATCATTAAAAAAAATGAACAAGTATACTAAAAAGGCACGTGCTCGGATGAGTCTTTGTACGTGCCATTAGAATTTGACATGAATAATAGTTTAATCAACCAATAACAAGAATTTGAATTAATTAAAAATAAATTTTCTATATTACGAACCAGTAATTAAAGTTTTAAATTAGGGATAGAAAAGAAATAATACAACCACAAAGGATAGATACAAATTTATAGATCCCAATATTCAATACAGTAGAACAAAATCAGTACATAACTATTAGAGATGCAACTTGAACTTTCAAGTGCAACATATACTACAAAATAACTGCACAAATGTCTGAGATGCAACATTCAAGTGCATCATAGAACCTTCACAAAAAATGATCTTGTCAAAATAACCTACCCCAATTTACAATACAACATCAGTTTTAGTGTCAAAAACTATCAACATTTTAAAATTACTTTCATTGTTGCTTGGATTGTGATGAAGCCCTTTTTTGTCTTTTGTTCATTCTCATATCATCTCTCATCACTTCAAGCTGATTTTCAGTCATTGCTTTTTTGTCCCTTCACCTTACTCCTAGTTTTTATTTATAACCAAGGTCCCCAGTAATATCAGCAGATCTTATAGGATGTGTAGAACCAGTATGTAGTATCCTACTACTTGGCAGCCCGAGCTGCAGACAAAGAAAAAAAGAAAATTATACATATATAAACGTTCAAAGACAAATTAAACTTAAATTAAATCAATTTGCACTTACATTATATGTTGTGAAACCATTTTCAGTAATCAAAACACCCATTCCGACTGTCTTTGGCCTTTTACCAGTTGAAGCATGTGGATTTGATAGAGTATGAACAAGTGAAGCAAATGAATTTGGTGGAGCATAAACAGGTGAAGCAGGTGGATTTGGTGGAGCATAACTGGTTTGATTTTCAAACCACTCATGCAAAGGTGTCCTCCTTGCCACTTCTATGTCACCAAGAGGTGTTTATCTTGTCCTTCTTCTGCCTCTTCCAGCTACTGCAACAGCTATAGCATGTTCAACACCCCTTTCCCTTCTCTTCTAGCTGCTGCAATATGTTCAACACCATTTTTCCTTCCTCTTGCAGCTATTGCAGCATGTTCAACACCCATTTCCCTTCCTATTGTAGCTGTTGCAATATGTTCAACACCTTTTTCCCTTTCTCTTGTAGCTGCTGCAGCATGTTCAACACTCCTTTCCCTTTCTCTTACAGTTGCTGCAATATGTTCAATGTGTTTAACACCTCTTTTTCTTTCTCTTGCAGCTGCTGCAGTATATTCAACACTACTTCCCCTTCCTCTTGCAGCTGTTGCAGCATGTTCAACACTCCTTCCCCTTCCTCTTACAGTTGCTACAACATGTTCAATATGTTCAATACTTCTCCCCCTTCTTCTTATAACTGCTGCAACATGTTCAATATGTTCAACACCCCTTCCCCTTCCTCTTGTAGCTGCTGCAACATGTTCAACATTTGCAGCTGGTGCAGTTTGTCCAGCTGGTGCAGCAGGTGTTGTCTTTCTAGGCCTTCCCCTAGGTCTAGGATGTGCATCAGGATTATCACTTATTTTTCTTGGCCGTCCCCTAGGTCTAGGAGGTGCATCAGTAGTAGTAGGAGGAGTGTTTCTTGGCCTCTCCCTAGATTTTGAAGTACTTGGTACATCACTTGGTCCAACATTAAGAATACTTGATCCAACAAAAACTTACAAAAATAGTTGAAGCAGTCGTGTATTCAAAAGTAATTAAGCTACAAATAAATAATAGAAGTCATTTAAAGTTACACACCTTGAAAGGACAACCTCTTTTGTTGTGATTTTGTCTATGACAGATGCTATAAGTCATGTAAACCCCTTTTCTTGATATCTTTCCACACTTTTTGGTCTCATAAAACTATTTATTCTTTCTCTTCTTTGGCCTTCCAGGCATAGGAACAACAACTGGAGGCTCCACATGAGGACTTGTTGACTCTGGCCACATGTTCATGTTGGTCACTGGTTGAATGTAGTGACAGTAAGTCTTGAGATAAGTCTCCTTACTATAATAGCTAGCAACAAAATTAATTGGGTCCAATTTCTTATAGAGTATGGCTGCAATCCCATGTGGAAATGGTATTCCCTTGAGCATCCAAGATTTACAGTTGCATGTGTTATTCCTCAAATCCACACTATATATATATGGTCCATTTGATACTTCAAAACCTCTCTCTCCATTGAAGTCAATATTACATGTCATTGACTTCTCAGTATTTTTTTCTAACACTCTCAAAGCCATTGAAGATATTTCAGTCACCCATGTTTCTGGAAAGTTAGGAATTCTCCTAGTTTAGTCATTACCTTTACCCTTATCTCTTCTAGCATAGTAATAATTATTTTATGCCTTGGTCATAAGATCCAAGTATTAAAGCTCTCAGCCATGTTATTATCTATGCTATCACACATGATGTCAGTTCTAAAGTACATTTTACACCAACTTTGTACCTTGTAATGAAGTAAATCTGGAACAATATCTTCACCACCTAGCATGGCCAATTGGTTCAGATTTTTCTTCATTTCAGCTTCAAAGGTGCTTCTTGCACATGTCCAGAACTGGTTTCTTCTTTGGAGACCTCTCCATTTTTTTTCCCAATTGGCAAGGATGTGTCTTGCACACATCCTATGCTCCACCTCTGGTAAAAACTCTATCAATGTTGCTCTAAGACCCAGAAAATCAGATCATAACAAATTACATAGTCATAACTACACATAATATCCATTACACATAACTAAATGAAGAAAAAAATATACCTTTTGCATATCTGAAATGATTGTGTAATCTCTGTCATCTGTTAATCCCAAATCCTCTATCAACAATTTCACAAACCATGTCCAAGTGTTCTTATTCTCATATTGTACTACATCCCAAGCAATAGGCAATATTTAATTATTGTCATCTTTAGCCACAACAACCAAAAACCGTCCTTTGGTTACTCCCTTCGAGAAACATCCATCTAAACCAATATATCTTCTACAACCATCCAAAAAAGCTTTTTTTCATGCATAAAAAAATGTATAAACTTTGAAAAACAAGCTTACCACTATCATCAGAATCATCAACTTTCACAACACAAGTGAAACCCGGATTGGACCTCAATATTTCATTCCTATAGTCAAATATTCTTCCAAACTCTTTCACATGATTACCCATTAAATCTTGAAGTATTTAACCTCTAGCTCTCCTGCCAGTACTCTTACCAACATGTATACCTAATTTTTTTCTAATCAATTGTTGGAACTGAAATATTTTCATGTTTCACTGCTCACTGATTCTATCTTTGAAATGTTTGTGCAGGAATTTTGCACTACACATGGAATTTCTAGTGGTTTTGATACACCTATGCTTAGGATTATAGGTTTTAATTTGAAAATCATTGGTAGACTTATTAATACTTACATATAACAGCAAGGACACCCTTTCCTACATCTAACCCTAACCTTTTTAGACTCATTAATATACTTCTCCAACTTAACACCTCTGTGAAGTGCATATTTTGTAACAACATCTCTAAACTCATTAACATCCTCAAAAACCATGCCCAATAGCCACACAAGCTCTTTTGCAGGATCATCATACACTACCTTTCTACTATCTGTCCTTCCTAACCCATCTTCTAAATCAGAGTCAACACTATATTCATCAGAACTAAAATACGCAGACTCATCCCTAGCAACTTTACCTTTTAAACTTTTATCAACAATTTTTGTCTCCTCAAATCCCAGATCTGGTCCAACTTTACCAACAGGAACTTCTGTAGGGTCATTAGGTATTCTTTCTATTATCTTTCTCCTCTGGTATTTGTAACACCCCATACTTAATTACGTGCATTAGCCATGGTTATATGTGTTGGAGTATATGTATTGATCATAAGTTAGGTATATATGAGTTTAAGTATGAGTATTGATTATTTTGAGATGGTTTCAAGTGTATAGTTTGATTATATGTGTATAGGAATCTACTTTATTTATACCGGAATTTGCTCGTCGAAGTTTCTATGCAAAGTTTATCGAGTTAGCTTTCCAACGATATAAAGATTTCTGAAAACAGATGAGTATCAGATATAAGCGAGCATGTTCGAAACTTAAAAACGGTGGACGCGATGAACAGTAAATGTGCAGAAATTTTCTGCACACAAAAGTACTGCAGCCAAACAGATTTTTGGGTCAACTTTAAACGATCATAACTCCTTGTACAAAATGAACTGTGTGAGCTGCTATATATCGATGAGAAGCCCCGAGAGTTTTCTTTCTAATTCAATTGGTTTCACCCAAATCCATTATCGGAGCAAAGAGTTATGGTCGATTTACTTTAGCCTATCAAAACAGTCCACCATGGATAGATTCGAATTTACTTAAATTTTAAGGGCAATATGGTCATTTTCCATCACCTCATGGACGAAAATTGGTCATTATATACATATACTTAGCCTCATATCCATCATTTATCATCCAAGTTATTGAAGAATAAGGAACCCTAGCCTAATTTCAACTCCAATTATCTTGTGATTCAACCGTAGAAAATCCAAATTGATTATGTAGTTGTGTTCACCGTCTCGAGGGCTTCGAGAAGTACCCCTTATTTGTGCCAACAGGACTTCGAAATCAAAAGGTCCATTTTATGGTAAGGATGTAAATTATGTTGGTGTTATTTATATGGATATGTATATATATGCATGTGAGCATAAGAAGTATGTTATTTGATTGTTGTTGAAAGATGATTGGAAGTGATGTTGGATTATTCTTTTGCATGGTTGGATTATGTTGAATTGTGAAGGGATTTGGTGTGATGATGTGGTATTGAAATGATGATTATATATATATATATATATACACATAAACCTATTGTTCAAGTTAGTTTTTGGAATGCTTTGCAAATATTGGTTGTATGGAATTATGCAAGAGAATTGTGGTGTTGGGTTGCTAATACTAGATGCCAAACATTTCATTGTAGATAAGTGATTTGTAAAGGCGGGAAGCTGTGTTGAATTGGTATCCGAATCTACAACGAGGTATGTAAAGCATACTCTAACAATGTTCTTTGGCATGAAAACACCAATGTTCCATCAAGTAAGATCCTTAGGTTGTCCAAAAACATGTATTGTTCTACATTACCAACGAAGTTGTTTCCATTCTATAAAGTGTCAAAATGTTTCATTGATATACCAAAAGGCTCCTATTTCATTGTTGTGATATTAATGATTTTGAAACACATTGTTGATGTACCAATAAGTCTTTATTACATCGTTATTGTATAGAAGGTCTATTACTTGGTTCCTATTGATGTATCATTGTTCCAAAGGTACTATATTGTCATGAACACTAATGTAATAATCTCAAACACTTTGAAACTAAGTTATTGGAAAGATCTCTTATGTGTGTTACTTGATATACGTGTGGGTGGTAGCTCAGGGGCTTAAGCCTAGCATGGGCCGATCCCGATACTTGATATGATTACAGTTGATATGTACTGGGGGCAGCTTAATGGTCACAGTACGGTACAGTATTGATTATTGTTAGGTGGTTGGAGGTTCGGGAGGAGGAGGTAATGGCGAATGATAATTGTAAAGAATGAAATGAATGAATGTATACCGTACCACAAATGTGTTTGAATTCAAGAACCCAATTCAGATTAATGATAATGTACATGATCCTAAAAGTGTTTATGAAGTATGGTTCACTTCTATTATGATTTATTCACTTGTGTCTGATTTTCTTGATCCCCCATATCACATATGATTATTTACAGCTTTACATACTCAGTACATATTTCATACTGGCGTCCCTCACGGGGGGGACCTGCATTTCATACTGCAGGCACAGGTGCTTCAGCTCATTCACAGCATAGATAGGAGCCAGGTCATACAACTATTGTTGGTGAGCTCTAGTTTGCTTCGGAGCTTTCTGAGTCTGTTCCTTATGTTTTGTTATTGTACAGGTTCATGTGTGGGCGGGGGTTTGTCTCGACCCTAGTTATGTCATGTATATCCTAGAGGCTTTGTAGACATAAGGAAGGGTAAAGTCATGGAAGTTTATATAGTGATATTATATTTGTATATGTGGTGGCCCCGACGATGAAGTATTATATATATATATATATATATATTTGTGCGTGTTGTGCTGATACAGGTAATTAGACCCTTCTATATGCAACAAAGTGCTGCCCAAATTTTTGGTGACATGTAAGTGAAAGTACAGGTATTTGAACGGGTTCTCCCGGGCCTTCTCGGCTTCGGGTGCCAGTCCGGACCGATGGGATTTTGGGGCGTGACAGTATTTTCTCATTTCATCCCTCAAGTTTATGTCCTCCTCATGCACATCACTTTTAAATTAAGAATCATCTTCAATAAATAGATCTTCACGGTCTGAATCTGAGCTGTTTTTAGTTGATAGGTCAGAAGCATCAGTATTTGCAGCCTCAGAAGTAGCTCCAACTTCACCACCAACTGCAACAACACTAACAGACGAGGCCTCACCAGATGCAGCCTCAGCAGTAGCTACAACTTCACCACCAGCTGCAGCCTCACCACCAACTGTAACAAAACCAGTAGATGAGGTCTCACCAGGTGCAGCCTCATTTTCAAGCTCAACATACGTTGCAGTAATTGGTGGTTCATTAAAATGACCACCCTCAACCCCTTTTTCAATAACCCTAGCCCCTTCATGGACCCCCTTGTCACCTTCTTTATTAAGAGCAACAAAAGATTCCTCATTGGTAGTAGTGTATTCTAGCAAACCAATGGGACCATCAACTTGATCGAATTGATCAACCATGTGACAAACGTACATCTCAACAATATCCCCATTTTCAAAGAATTGTGAAAGTTCAAAAATTTCCTCATCACATTGAAAAGATAACAGAAAGTCCTTTTTAGGTGGACTTAGATAAAATGTGCACCTTGTTGTAGCATACCCTAACTCTTTTAAAAATCTAGTTAGCTCAAAATAAGATAATTTATCCACATCCACATCAAAAATATTTGTGACTTCACCACCCTCATAATCTATTTTTTTACTTTTACTATTCAAAACACCACTATGAAAATATCTCAGGGTTATATATGTAAAATCACCCATTCCTGAAATTTAGTCACATTCACAACGAGTTATAATTAAGAAAAATTTAATTGTTCAAACATGTAGTAATTAGTCATACAGTAAGAGTCAATTTAGATTACAAAAAAGCTCTAACTTATTGATAAAAATAAGAACTATTTAGAATAGAAAAAACCCCTAAATTTGAGAAATTATGAAACTACAGATTTGTTGAATAATAACCCTAAAGAAATTGTCATAAAGTTTCAATTTTTAAGTTTAGTAAAGCTAACGTTCAAGACTTGTTCAACACCAAGACTCTTACAGCTCCCAATACGAATCACACCTCGAGGAACACCCGAACAGTTGTTAACGTTGATCTTGCAAGTAATTGTTTTAAAAGAGTAGTGTAAGTGAGAAATGAGGATTAAGAGTGAAAGAGATGATTGAAAACGTAAGAGTGAAAGAGATGATTGAAAAGGTGAGGTGTTTGTTGAGTATAGAGAAGAGAAGAGGAAAGGTCCATTTTTGTTTAGTAATTAATTTAACTTTTATTACATTTGTGGATAAGTAGGAGTTAAAATAAAAATTAAATGGGGTAATTATTATTTAAACGGGCGCGTGTATCCACCGCTATTGGGTTGACTGAGTATGTGTAAATATTGATCGATATATGTCATTAAAATACAAAAAAAAAAGTCTAGGGAGATAATTGAACCCCTACAAAGTTCAGTATGCTCCATTGGAAATTTGGTCAAATTTCAGGTATTTACGTAGGTATTATCCCTTTAAATTAACTAAATAGCAAAACGGAATAGCTTCCATCTATGTTGATCGTCATTAAAATCTGATTGAAAAACAAAAAGTAATTGAAAAAAGTGAGAGAATATGAAAAGTCATGATAATGATGAAGAGGATGTGACATCATTTTATAAAACTAGTTTAGCGACACGTGTCTCGCACGAAGGTTTCTAACGAAGTGCAAAAGTTTTAAAAATATATTTTAATGTAAGCACATATATATTTTACCACCAGAAGTTTTAAGTGGTTAATGAATCATCACTTTTGTGTTTGTCATGTAGTACCTTTTTCCCTTGCTGCTTGAGGCTAAGAGAGACACATCGATTTGAACCATATTTACAGTATGCCTATTTTTTTTCTATATTTAAAATCTTTCATTGTATTTAAAGTTAAATCTTTATAAAAATTTTGATTACTTACTTAAAACTTTTACAAATTTGGTATTTCTTATATATTTCTTATTCTAATACTTTCATATTTGTTTTTAGATTTCTCAATTCTTAAACTAATGAAAAAGATATTAAGTGTCACTAATTCTGATGACCGCTAATAAGGAAAGATTCATTAGAATTATTTAATTAATTTTTAAAACTCTTAAATATTAGAAAATAGTGAAAAAATGATTTTATCTAAAGCATAGATTTTTAACGAAGTGCAAAAAAAGTGAAATAATATTTCTACGGCTCTTCACACTTTTAATATATTATACATTATACATTATAGATTATAAATTATAGAAAGACTTCATAAAATCAAATTTGGTTGATTTAGAATTTTTAAACTAATGAAAAAAATATTAGTTGTCATTAATTCTGATGACTTTTAATAAGGAAAGGTTTCACCATAAATATATTAATTAATTTTTAACTCTTAAATATTAGAAAAAAATAGTGAAAAGACGATTTTGTTTAAAGATTTTTAATGAAAGACAAAAAGTTGAAACGATATTTCTAAGGCCCTTCACACTTTTAATATATTATAAATATAGATTAGAGATATAGATTATAGATATAAATATAGATATAGATATAGATATAGATATAGATATAGATATAGATATAGATATAGATATAGATATAGATATAGATATAGATATAGATATAGATATAGATATAAATATAGATTATAGATATAGATTATAGATATAGATATAGATATAGATATAGATATAGATATAGATTAGGTGATTTTTCAAAATAGCAGCATTTTGCTATAAAACCCACTTTCTATAACCTCGTTTTACACAATTACCATTTATAGTTGTTGTATTCGATTTATGCCCGTTGTATTCGGTTTTACAGATAGTATGTATTCATATAAAATATGAATACAGTCCCTATTTAGTCACGTAAAAAATGAAATTCAATATTTTTTAAAAAATAAATCTCAATCACGCTTATCTCGTTGAATTGAATATTTTCTTGCCCAACACTGCCATTATCTTTCTTTTTTTGTATTTTTTTCATTTTTTCTTCTTCTTTTTTCTATTTTTTCCTACTTTTTTTTTTCGTTTCTTTCTTTTCATTTTTTCTTATTCTCTCTCTTTAATCTCTAACTTCTATTTTATATTTTTTGTATTTTTGAAAAATATGACTAGTTGAGCACAAATCATGAATGATAACGTAAATACCACAATTGTTTATCGTATTTGTAGTCACACCGCCATTTATATTTTTGTATTTATTGATACAACTGTATTTGTATTTTAAAGTTCAAATTTGTATTTATATTTTATAGTTCACATTTGTATTTTTATTTAATAGTTCACACTTGTATTTGTATTTGTTAGTTTGCGCCATCATTTATATTTTATATAATTCACACTTATATTTTAAAGAACTATTTTGTATTTGTATTTTATAATTGAGTGCAGATTATATTAGATCATATTTATATTATGATTTTATTGGGTCTGTATATTTAGATTATATTGGGATTATACTTGTATTTGTATTCTATTTTCTTCATTACCTTTTTATTTTTAAGAAATTATTTTGTATTTGTATTTGTAAGTTGATTTCATATTGTATTTAGTCGTCACTATATACAATTTATCATTTCTATTTGTATACAAACAAGTAAGTGCATTAATTGTATTTTCGTTATTCTAAAATATA
The DNA here is from genome assembly GCA_030864225.1 of Capsicum baccatum var. pendulum. NCBI lineage: Eukaryota > Viridiplantae > Streptophyta > Magnoliopsida > Solanales > Solanaceae > Capsicum > Capsicum baccatum. Next base: position 132,280,194 of record CM061551.1, on the reverse strand, counting down.
TAAATATGTAATGTATCATTTGATACAAATGTACTATTTTGTATTTGTATGTCAAAATTATCATTCATATTTGTAAATAAACAAATATCACTTGATACAAATACAACGACAAACAAATAAATAAATGATTTTACAAATACAAATACAATATGTATTTGTATATATTGTATTTGCATAAAAAATTGAGTTGTATTTATTTGTATAAATAAATACAACTAGTATCAGTAAATACAAACAAGTATTCGTAGAAAGAAAATCAATCGTTCTTTTTCAATAATTAAAAAATACAATGAAGTTCACATTTGTATTTAAATGTTATAGTTCGCATTTATATTTGTATTTTATAATTCACACTTGTATTTATATGTTATAGTTCGCATTTGAATTTGTATTTAATAATTTACACTTGTATTTGTATGTTATAGTTCATATTTGTATTTGTATTTTATAGTTCGCACTTGTATTTGTGTTTGCTAGTTCGCACAAATAAAAAGAAGAAGAGAAATTGAAAAGAAAAAAAGAAGAAGGAGCAAAATGAGAGAAAAAAAGAAGAAGGAGCAAAATGAGAGAAAAAGAAGGAGAAAAAAATGAAGGAAAAAAACACAAAAAAAGAAGAAGAAAAAAGGAGAAAAAGAAAAAGAAAAAAATGAACAAAAAATAAAAAATAAAGAGAAAGCAACAAAAAAAGGAAAAAAATTGAAGAAAAAATGAAAAGGAAAAAAAAAGAGAATAATAGAAAAGAGAAAAAGACAAAAAGGAAAAGGAAAAAAAGAAAAAGAAAAAAATGAATAAAAAATAAAAAGAAAAAAGTGAAAAAATAAAAAATAAAGAGAAAGCAACAAAAAAAGAAAAGAAAAAATGAAAAAGGAAAAAAAGTGAATAATAGAAAATAGAAAAAAAGAGAAAATACATTAGAAAGACTATGAATTGTAATTAGGAATAATTAATAGTCAAGAGGAGGTTATGAATTGTAATTAATTGAAAATTAGGCTTTAAGTGGTAATAAAAGCTCAATAATGGCTAATTCGGGTAATTTTTCCCTATAGATTATAGATATAGATATAGATAGATGGTCTATTTAATCATGATAAGCGGCATCTCCATGTAAAGAATTTCAAATAATAAATTTTTTATTATTTTTGGTAATAAATTTTCTTTTCTATATTATACAAGTGTGGGCTTCGACATGGGAGCTTCTAGGCATTGAAGAAAATGTTAAGGGTATAATAGACTTAAACCATCTTCCAGATTAATCTTGGGAAAATATGTATCATGTGTTTGTACTTTATTAGTTAGACTATAGCAACAATTTTAAAGAAAATCCAACTTTTTTCAATAAATAACAACTCACGTCATTCCAATAAATTACCACTATGTCATGGATGCTATTCCTATTGAATATGATGGGGCCCATAGATGATTATCTATACTCATTTCTTCCATATAAAATGTTCTTTTGAATATGTGAAAGGTAAGTGGTTTTGACATGTCTACTTGGTTTTGAATATGTGAAACGAACTTCTATAATATCACTCTTAATTAATTATTATAAGTTATTTATACATTAAAAAATTAATAATATTTAATTAAAAAATAAAATAGACATTTATGACATGTCTGCTTCAACCGTAATTTTACTATATCACCCCTAATTAATTATTATATGTTATTTATATATTAAAAAACTAATAATATATAATTAAAATATAAAATAAATATTTATAACATGTCTGCTTCAACTGCTTCAACAATGATTTTACTATACCACCCTTAATTAATTATTATAATCATTTATGTATTAAAAAATTAATAATATTTAATTAAAAAGGGAAAATAAACATTTATGACATGTCTACTTCAGCTGCTTCTACCATAGTTTTACTAAATATTACCCTAATTAATTATTATAAATCATTGAAGTATTAAAAAATTAATAATAATTAATAAAAAAGATAAAATATATATATAAATGATAAATTAACTCTTGATATTTTAAATTAACTTGACGTCTTATATGAGGTCCACTTAAATTTTTTTCACCAGTATTTTTTATAGTAATTTTGCTATGTCATTTTTAATTAGTTATTGTAAGTCATTTAAGACATTTATACTTTGTTGCTTCAATCATGATTTTATTATGTCACCCATAATTAATTATTATAGCCATCTAAGCATTGTGCCACTTAAATTGGAATAGAAAAAAATATTATAAATCACAATAATTAAAAATTTATTTAAAAAATATAATTGACTATCAACGACACAAAACTTTTGACAAGGAGAGTAACATATATTATTCAAAAATTACATAATTTTTTTTTATAAATTATAGTATTTAACAATTTAAAATGTCTAAAAACAATTTTATATGTTATATATTTAAAAAAAAAAGTAAAAATACTATAAATTACAGTAATTAAAATTTTAAAAATTTTAAAAATATAAAATAGTTGATTGACTCCCGAAATTATATTAGTGTCACTTAAATTGGAATAGAATAAAAGTATTATAAATCACAATAATTAAAAACTTAAATTATTTTTAAAATATAATTGACTATCAATGCCACAAAAGTCTGGACAAGAAAAATAATATATATTTTTTGAAAATTACATAAAAAATATTATAAATTACAATAGTTAACAAATTAAATTATCTAAATACCTATTAAAAGTATCATTGATTATCTAATTCTAGTTGTGTCACATAAATTGAGATTAAAATTAATATATGGAACCCGTGCTAGATCTCGAATGAATCTTAAAATGTATATGCAATTCTTTTTTTAAAAAAAACTTTTATTCAAATATATCAAAATAGTAAAGGCAAATTCTAATACAGTACATGAAACAATGTATAAGAACTAATGTTAACATAAATAATACCAGTATTTACTAATAGAAGTATTACTAATATAAAAATTACTAATATAATCTATTCAAAAAGAAAATTTATACACTTTAGCAAACGACTCCTACGGTTCAATGGAAGGAATATATACAAAAGCAAAGTTTGATAAAAAATTTATTGAAGGATATTTTATAAGTATATTTTATTGTGTTCTCAAAGTTAAATATCTTAAATTAATATGACAGGTGGTAACTTATAATTTCTCTCTTTTTTTTTTTTTATAATTTTCAAAACACTTTAAATTTAAAATATTCATTTAATTTAACTTTAAAAAATAAGTTGACAAATAAAAGAGGAGGAAAAATGAAATCAAAGGATGTTTATGTCGTCTTAGTAGGAGAATACGATGCAATTTTGGGTTATTAGTTGCAACTCACATGTGATGTAATATGCAATGACAAGATAACCTTTTATCTTTTCAATAATTAGTCTCTATTTTATACAAGTGTCAAGTCTTATGTATCAATTTCATTCTAATATTTTATATTTAATGTGGCAAATCTCAGTCATATGATTAAAGATCTAAACTTCAAAATACATTGAATTTTGTTATTTATAATAATATGAGTAAGTTATATATAATTATCTTGTGAGATAATTTGACTCCTTAAAAAATACTATTAAGTAGTTAATACATTGTGTATTCATGTTTTATAATTCATAATTGAAATCAACATCAATTTAATTTATGAAAAAATTACTCAAATCTCATATTTAAGACACCATATTACCTAATATCCCTTAATATTTTTAAAATTACATAAAATCCCTTATTGCATATTTACTAGTGATACATATGCTATAACTTGCACACCCTATTTTATCTCCTCTTTTCACGTCATCTCTCTCTACAGGTTACACATTTTTCTTTTTTTTTTCACAAATTACTCCCCTAAAATCTCTCCCATTTTAGTAGATTTTGAGTCAACTTCATTATCCAATATTTCAACTGATTTCAACCGTAATCGTTCATCCTTTAATTTAAAAAAAATTGACAACTTCTTCAAAGAGTTTAGCCTTTGGTTTATTCTTTAAAATCCTTTTGTGTTAATTTGTTTTATCTTCAATGGCTAATGAAAATTCACCCTCATTCAGCTTGGGGATTTCACAAATTAAAACACAAAAAGTTGTTCATTATAGTAATCAAGTCCTGGGTTTTACTCCGGGCAATTTTGATTACACCAAATTAGGTTTTAGTGAAAATCAATCAAAGCAGCGGAACGATCCTGAATAATTAAAGATTTTAAGAGAAGTTTTTGTTGCTAAAAATCAAGTTTTCGACATGAAAATGGAAGATCGGGATGAAATTGAACAAATCCCCAAATCCCCAACGGAGTAGGTATTATTTTCTCAACTAATTCATAAATTGTGATTCATATGGATGATTCATATAATTACAGATTAACAGCTTAACTGGTTACTTGGTGATTCATATTTTTTTAGTGATTCATACGGGTGATTCATATAGGTGAAACACTAAAATGATATTTTAATTGGTGATACATATATTACGTTGGTGATTCATATATAGTGATTCATTTGATTGATTGTTTTAACTAGTGATTCATATGGGTTATTCATATAATTGCATATTAACAGATTAACTGTTTTTTTGGAGATTCATATTTTTTTGGTGATTTATACGGGTGATTCATATGTTTGAAATACTAAAATAATATTTTAATTAGTGATACATATATGGTGCTGGTGATTCATAATTGGTGATTCATATAACTGGTTATTTTAACAGGTGATTCATATAATTACAAATTAATTGATTAATTGGTGATTCATATAGGTGATTTATATGGTGTTACACTAAAATAATATTTTAATTGGTGATACATATATTGTGTTATGGCGATTCATATGCTTGTTACTTTGATTCTCCGTGGATCATTTTTTTTGTTTATACATATGTGATAGCACTTTATGTACTTTTTTTTGTTGTTGTAATTTATAATTATGTGATTCATTTGACTTATGAATCATCTTCTGATTTGTGTTGTTGACAGAATGTTAGTTTGCTTGTGAAAAAATCACCTTTCCACAATGTAAGGATTGGTAGGGCACACAACAGGGATCACTTATATTGATGCTACATCTATTTACACATGCGATCGGCAAGGCAACATTGATAGTTAGTGTTATATTAGCAAAATGCTATTGCAGCTATTTCTCAGGTCCCTGTGTGCAAGACTAATTTGAAATATGTCAGAAAGATTCCTTCCAAGAGAAATAGGCAACCATCAAAAGTATATCAGTCACCATTTGTCAGTGTGTTTGATTTTGGGTCAAAAGATAAAGAAGTCGTTCAGTTGCATAAAAATTTGAAATATCTGTTTGAAGGTCACAACATTAATGGACCATATGCCGAAGATCTCTTCACTAGGTTCTCTGTTTGGATGTCAGTTGGACTATACAAACTACATGCTACTAAGTAAGATTGATGAATCACATTTCAAATATCATATATATGTACTACTTTTTATTAATTTTTATTATTTAAGCATAAACTGATTTTACAACATGACCCCCAAAATTTAATGTTTGCAGTATGAATATAGCTTTTATAGTAGCATATGTATCATAGTGATACATCTGGGTCTCATATGTATCACTGTGATACATATGTTGTCTAACTTGAATTTAACTTGAAAATTTAATAAGGAAGCATAACTTAGTGTCATCATTTGAACAACTGATTATTATTATCTGTTGATGATTGAAGAAAATGAATGTTGATGATTTGTACTAGCGAACCCTGACCATTTTGGTTGAAGTATAGATTTCATCAGATAACATTGTGATCTTTATTCCATTGGCCGTGGCGATTGTCTTGGTTATTCTTGCGCAAGATTTGATCTTCATATCCAATGATTCAAACTTTTGAACTACATTCTGCTGCATTTTTTTATGAGCAAGTCTTAATTTCTATGCTGCATCCTGTTATGAGCGATGTGCAACTCGATAATTTCTACATCAGTTGGCTTGTTTGTTGCAACATATGCTGAATTTTTAAGTGACTGACATCAAATACCATCTTTAGAGTTTGATCCAAAAAAGCATCGTACAAGATACGCATCACTGTTATGGGACTATGGTATGAACAAGGCATGCACCAGATATGTTAGTGACAACCCAGATCCACCTAGGCCTAAAAACAACTTCATTTGATATGAGGATACAGAGATGATTGATGTTGAACCATAGTTGTCTAGTATTTATTGTGTTGTGTGACAAAAGGATATTGGTTACTTATGTTTGTGGAATTCAGGATTTTCAATTTTTTTATGTTTGGGGATTTCTGGATATATCATGACAACGTATTTTTTTTGTATAAAATGTCATGACATTTTATCTTTAAAGTAGATCTGGTATTAGTACTTTTGAGGGCAGTTTAACTTACATAATCTATCACTAATTTTTAGTTTTATCTATTGATATGTAGCATCATTATTTTGTTAACAATCACAAGTGATCTAATATGTATCACCAAATACCATATGAATCACCATTTATATTACTAACCAGTTTTTATATGAATCACCAAATACAATTTAATATGTTAAGTTGTATTCTATTATCACCATTTATATTCTGTAATCATATGAATCTCCACTTTCATGAATAACCAGTTAAATAAATCACTAATTATATGAATCACCATTTTTCAAATGGTTAAAATGAATCACCAGTTAAAAATGATTAAACCGGAATAAACTGTAACCAATATGTTGAAAATGGATCACCAATTAACATGTTAATTTTAATTTTTAATATGAATCAACTAATTTTACACGAATGATTTATATGAATCACATAACAATATTAAGTTTTTTAATATGTATCACCAAATACCATATGAATCACCATTTACATTACTAACCAGTTTTTATATGAATCACCAAATACAACTTAATATGTTAAGTTGTATTCTATTATCGCCATTTATATTCTGTAATCATACGAATCTCCAGTTTCATGAATAACCAGTTACATAAATCACTAATTATATGAATCACCATTTTTCAAATGGTTAAAATGAATCACAAGTTAAAAATGATTAAAACTGAATAAACCATAACCAATATGTTGAAAATGGATCACCAATTAACATATTAATTTTAAGGTATAATATGAATCAACTAATTTTACATGAATGGTTTATATAAATCACATAACAATATTAAGTTTTTTAATATGTATTAATTGAAAACAATCTAATTAAAATGTATCACCAATTAACCTGTTGAGATTAAATAGTAATATGTATCACTTTATAATTTCGTTTAGGAAATGTATCACTAGCATTCCTCATGAACTCTAACTTTAATGCCCCGATTATCTGAACCGAAATACCACACGATTCTCATTACCCCGAAAGACCACAAGTAAACCTATGACTGATAGTTGTACCTGTACACTGCATAATATGATATGAAAATTCGGAAACATGCACTGAAAGACCATAAGGTTCAATACTCAACATAATCTGAATAATGATAATATTTGAACAATGTGGTATCACAATACCAAAACAAAACAAAAGTCTATATCTGATAATACTGTAATTGTCTGAAAGCCTCTAACTATCTAAATACTCTAGATAAGGAGTTGATGGGACATATCCCCAACTAACTCCGTCAACTAAAAACTGAACTGAAATGATAAAATAAGAATCACATCCTCAAAGAATGAGGACTTACTACTTAAACTCTGAATACTGAAATGCTACTGCTGCTGCTGATCTGGAAGCCGTGTCTTTGAACCTATGGTGTAACATAAAAAGAAAGCACTATAGCGCAAATGCGCCAGTACAAAAGAATGTACTAAGTATACGTGTGAGGTAGACTATATGCAAAGGTTTACATGCATGAACAATACTAACTGATTGGCTAATATGAACGAGAGAGTGTATACATGAATACATAGTAACTGAGATCGTGAAAACATGATAACTGAGTTTATATACTGATGACATGGATTTACTGATATCTAACATGACTAATGCTAGAGTTCTGATATAACTGTTAACATGAGTGACTGTGTATGACAGTCCTGAATCTGATGGAACTATCTGAGTTCCGTATTGTAACTGAGTTGACTATGTCTGATAGTCCTGATAATTTAAAATCTGAAAAACTATCTGAGTTCTTTTACTGATACTGAGACTGAAACTGTGGGAAGTAGTTATTTAATCAACATGCCCCAAATGAGCTATAATAGTTGAGCTGGGGTCCATTCTGTGCCCTAATTGAAAGGGTGCCAATACCGCGCCACTAGTAAAGACAAGCTGTGGGCAACCCTCATCTAACAATGTTCCTAAAAGAGAACGGTGGATACCTCATCTGACAGTTCTTATCCACCTCATCAACCCTTATCTGACAGTGTTGATGTCTCAACCTATGCTAGCTACATAGTTCTGAAATGCAAGGATGACTGCTAAGAATCACACCCTCATCTGACAGTGTATGTTCCCATCCTTGGATTCACTCGGTGCTAATTTATACTCTCATCTGAAGAGATTGAACATGATTAATTGACTGTACATGGACTAAGTTACTAACTTCTGTTGACTGACGGAATATTACTACTATCTGATAGCTAACTGAGATCATGAGATTTCTGAGGTTTTCTGAGTCACATGACTTACTGAATTCTATGAAACATGGCTTGACTGAGGATAACATAAGAACATGACTTTGGATCTAGGCACACATCTATATTTTTTGGGTACAAGTACCCCCAAGACTCGATGGAAGGAAACTGACACCGCATGACACTTCTTGATCATAGAAACAAAGTTCACAATTCATAATTCCATAAGTAGGGGATTTCATACTACACATGTTTTCCAACATTCTTATAGATAGAAGGGAATTCATATGACATGTAATCACTTGCATAACTTCAATGTCATGAGCATTCCATATCACAACAATCAACACACAACCATAGCATGGAATTCATGTTGAATGGAAAGGGATAGAGCATAGACTTTTTATTTAAACACTATTGAGTCATGAAATGTGTTTTTTTATCATTCTAGGCATTTCATCAAACAACTTACATGCACAACTTTGGGCGTAGGTGTACTTGTCAATTTAGCAATCTCAAACCACTCAAATTCATGGATTTTAAACTAACATGCTCACATACTTCTTGAAAATACATTAAGATACTATCTTGAAACCCAAATACAACCATCAACATGAACATAATCATACCACAACAAGATAATCATAATCCATTATTTAAAACATGATTCTTGAGCTCCATGGATGAAAGGGATCCATGGATGAACACTACACATACCTTAGTGATTAAATCTTGAAAGAAAATTGACCTTTCTTAAATGTTCTTGGATTGGGAGTTTTAATTCTTGAATATCTTATGGAGGGTGTGATGGGGTCTTGAAGTTAATTGAGAAGAAATCCCAAGTTTGTTCTTGGGGACAAAGAGGGTTAATAGCTTTTGAAACTTAATTACAATAGCTAAGTACGTGTTTTTTTGATGTTTTATGTCATGGGGTAAGGATTAGAATGAGGGAAAAAGACCAAAATACCCCTATGAAATAACCTCCCAGTTGCTGAAATTATCAGACGACATGGGCTGATAAGCCGTCAGATCTGTGATAGCCTGCCCGTCAACCCAGGTCGTCACTTGGGAGCTGGAATTTTTGGGTTTCTGCCTAAGCCTGACGACATGGCTGATAAGTCATCAGAAATGTGATAATTCATTAGAAATGTAGTCAGAAATGTGATAAGTCGTCAGAAATGTCGTCACTCAATTTCCAGGCTGACATGCTGGAGTAAAATGTGCATAACTTTTTGCTCCATTATCGAATTTAGGCAAAATTGGTATTGTTGGAAAGCTAATTCAATTATATATCTGTTGGTGGGTCATGATCTCAAAAACTAATAGTATAAAGAGAGATATACTTATTTGAAGTTGACTACAATAATATCCTTCCCAAGAATTCAATCGGTAAAGAATGTTTTGAGTCGTCTAATAGCTAGGATGTATTTGAGACCTTAGTACACATCAAACTTGATAATAAAAATACCAAATCACTAGAATTTATTTATCATAAGCTTGAATCATGGTTCTACTATCGGATGGAAATCTCAGGGTATTACAATATCTCCCCCTTGGGAACATTCGTCCTCGAATGTCGCTTGTTAGGCTAAGAGTACTGATCGACTGAGCTTACTTGAGGGACGATAACATCTAAAACATGACGATGCAACTGGAACTACTGATATTCTGAGTTCTTATTCTGAACATGCATATCTGATGCATGGATACTTGACTGAGTTGCTCTCATGCACGCATGACTAAATACAATGATGAACTGAATTTTTCTACTGAATATACATATCTAATGCATGAATATTTGAATGAACTGACTCTTGAAAGCATGACTGGTTATGTAATGATACTAGATAATAAATTTATAATGGAAACATGAGCGTGAAGCTGAATACTAAGTTTGTAATGAATACTGATCATGAAACTGAATAAGCTTAAGAAGAACTGTTACCTTGAACTTGATCTGAATTGGCGGAGAAGAGGTGAGGATAATTGGTACGCATATTTGCTTCTGCTTCCTAAGTAGCTCCCTCAACAGAATGATTTCGCCAAAGAACTTTGACTAGAGGGACTTCTTTGTTCCTCAGTCTACGAGTCTGATAGTCTAGAATTTCGACCAAAATTTCCTCATAGGAAAGACTGTTCTGAACATCAATGCTCTGAATAGGGACTACGATTGATGGTTAACCTATGCACTTCTTGAGCAAGGAGATATGAAAGACTGGATGAACTGAGGCTAGATCTGAAGGCAACTCGATCTCATAAGTTAACTTGCCAAAACGATTGAGAATCTTAAAGGGACCGACATATCGGGGACTGAGCTTTCCTTTCTTATCGAATCTCTTCACTCCCTTCATGGGAGAGATCTTTAGATAGATGTAATCGCCAATCTTGAACTCAAGATCCTTTCTTCGCATATCTGCATAAGACTTTTGTCGGCTCTGAGCATCCCGGAGTCTTTCTCTGATCAACTGGACTTTCTCTATGGCATCCAAAACTAAGTCAGGCCCTATGACTGCGGCCTCACTAATTTCGAACCAACCAACTGGAGATCTGCATATCCTACCATAGAGAGCTTCAAATGGAGCCATCTAAGTACTGAAATGATAGCTGTTGTTGTATGCAAATTCAATCAACGGCAAGTGGTCATCCCAACTACCCTTGAAATCAATTGCACACGCCCTTAGCATATCTTCTAGAGTCTGTATGGTCCTTTCTGCTTGATCATCTGTTTGAGGGTGAAAGGCTGTACTGAGATAAACTTGGGTACCAAGACCCTTTTGGAGCGCTTTATAGAAGTAAGAGGTGAACTGAGTACCCCTGTCTGAGATGATAGATAATGGAACACCGTGTAATCTGACCTACTCCCTAACGTAGAGTTTGGCGTTATCCTCGGCTGAATAAGAGGTATGGATTGGGAGGAAATGAGCTAACTTAGTCATTCTGTCTACAATAACCCAAACTGAATCATGCTGATGATGAGTTCGAGGCAAACCCGTTACAAAATCTATGTTCACTTCTTCCCACTTCTAAGTAGGAATGGTGAACTCCTGCATGGAACCACTAGGCTTTTGATGCTCTATCTTAACCTGCTAACATGTAGAGCACTTAGCCACAAACTCTACAACACCCCTCTTCATCCTACTCCACCAATAGATCTCCCGCAAGTCATGGTACATCTTAGTGGCCCCTGGATGAATAGAGTATCGCACACCATGTGCCTCTGCAAGAATTCGCTGCCTCAAGTCATCTACGCCTGGAACACACAGACGACCCTGACAGTGAAGAACACCATCTCCCCCTTGGGAGAAAACCTCTACTTTCTGATCTTTGACTGACTCTTTCAACTTGACAAATTTGGGATCTCTATCTTGTTTTTCTTTCACCTCAGAAACTAGAGATGATTCTGAACTACTCTGAACACATACACCGCCCTCTGAGGAATTGACTAAGCGAACGCCTAGTATGGCAAGCTGATGAACCTCCTGAGATAACTTCTTCTTACTATACTCAACATGAGCAACACTACCCATAGACAGTCTACTGAGAGTGTCGGCCACTACATTGGCTTTGCCTGGATGATAAAAAACACTCATGTCATAATTCTTCAAGAGCTCTAACCACCTTCTTCGACAAAGATTGAGATCTTTTTGAGAAAAGACATACTGGGGACTCTTATGATCAGTGAAGACATCTACATGAACTCCATAGAGATAATGCCTCCAAATCTTCAAAGCAAATACTATGGCTGCTAACTCAAGATCATGAGTAGGATAATTCTTCTTATGGGACTTTAACTGTCTGGAGGCGTAGCCTATGACCTTACCATGCTGCATGAGGACACAACCCAAACCTACTCTGGATGCATCACAATACACCACGAACCCATTTGAACCATCTTGTAACTCTAGAATTGGAGCTGAGGTGAGTCGAGTCTTCAACTCCTGAAAACTCTTCTCACAAGGATTTGACCATTGAAACTTGACCTTCTTTTGAGTCAATCTGGACATAGGGGATGCAATAGAAGAAAATCCCTCGACAAACCATCTGTAATAGCCAGCCAAACCTAAGAAACTCCTAATATCTAAGTAGGAATGGTGAACTCCTGCATGGAACCACTAGGCTTTTGATGCTCTATCTTAACCTGCTAACATGTAGAGCACTTAGCCACAAACTCTACAACACCCCTCTTCATCCTACTCCACCAATAGATCTCCCGCAAGTCATGGTACATCTTAGTGGCCCCTGGATGAATAGAGTATCGCACACCATGTGCCTCTGCAAGAATTCGCTGCCTCAAGTCATCTACGCCTGGAACACACAGACGACCCTGACAGTGAAGAACACCATCTCCCCCTTGGGAGAAAACCTCTACTTTCTGATCTTTGACTGACTCTTTCAACTTGACAAATTTGGGATCTCTATCTTGTTTTTCTTTCACCTCAGAAACTAGAGATGATTCTGAACTACTCTGAACACATACACCGCCTCTGAGGAATTGACTAAGCGAACGCCTAGTATGGCAAGCTGATGAACCTCCTGAGATAACTTCTTCTTACTATACTCAACATGAGCAACACTACCCATAGACAGTCTACTGAGAGTGTCGGCCACTACATTGGCTTTGCCTGGATGATAAAAAACACTCATGTCATAATTCTTCAAGAGCTCTAACCACCTTCTTCGACAAAGATTGAGATCTTTTTGAGAAAAGACATACTGGGGACTCTTATGATCAGTGAAGACATCTACATGAACTCCATAGAGATAATGCCTCCAAATCTTCAAAGCAAATACTATGGCTGCTAACTCAAGATCATGAGTAGGATAATTCTTCTTATGGGACTTTAACTGTCTGGAGGCGTAGCCTATGACCTTACCATGCTGCATGAGGACACAACCCAAACCTACTCTGGATGCATCACAATACACCACGAACCCATTTGAACCATCTTGTAACTCTAGAATTGGAGCTGAGGTGAGTCGAGTCTTCAACTCCTGAAAACTCTTCTCACAAGGATTTGACCATTGAAACTTGACCTTCTTTTGAGTCAATCTGGACATAGGGGATGCAATAGAAGAAAATCCCTCGACAAACCATCTGTAATAGCCAGCCAAACCTAAGAAACTCCTAATATCTAAGTAGGAATGGTGAACTCCTGCATGGAACCACTAGGCTTTTGATGCTCTATCTTAACCTGCTAACATGTAGAGCACTTAGCCACAAACTCTACAACACCCCTCTTCATCCTACTCCACCAATAGATCTCCCGCAAGTCATGGTACATCTTAGTGGCCCCTGGATGAATAGAGTATCGCACACCATGTGCCTCTGCAAGAATTCGCTGCCTCAAGTCATCTACGCCTGGAACACACAGACGACCCTGACAGTGAAGAACACCATCTCCCCCTTGGGAGAAAACCTCTACTTTCTGATCTTTGACTGACTCTTTCAACTTGACAAATTTGGGATCTCTATCTTGTTTTTCTTTCACCTCAGAAACTAGAGATGATTCTGAACTACTCTGAACACATACACCGCCTCTGAGGAATTGACTAAGCGAACGCCTAGTATGGCAAGCTGATGAACCTCCTGAGATAACTTCTTCTTACTATACTCAACATGAGCAACACTACCCATAGACAGTCTACTGAGAGTGTCGGCCACTACATTGGCTTTGCCTGGATGATAAAAAACACTCATGTCATAATTCTTCAAGAGCTCTAACCACCTTCTTCGACAAAGATTGAGATCTTTTTGAGAAAAGACATACTGGGGACTCTTATGATCAGTGAAGACATCTACATGAACTCCATAGAGATAATGTCTCCAAATCTTCAAAGCAAATACTATGGCTGCTAACTCAAGATCATGAGTAGGATAATTCTTCTTATGGGACTTTAACTGTCTGGAGGCGTAGCCTATGACCTTACCATGCTGCATGAGGACACAACCCAAACCTACTCTGGATGCATCACAATACACCACGAACCCATTTGAACCATCTTGTAACTCTAGAATTGGAGCTGAGGTGAGTCGAGTCTTCAACTCCTGAAAACTCTTCTCACAAGGATTTGACCATTGAAACTTGACCTTCTTTTGAGTCAATCTGGACATAGGGGATGCAATAGAAGAAAATCCCTCGACAAACCATCTGTAATAGCCAGCCAAACCTAAGAAACTCCTAATATCTGATGGAGATACGGGGCAAGTCCAGTTTCTTACCGCTTTGGTATTTTGAGGATCTACTCTAATACCATTACCGAAAATGACATGACGAAGGAATGCTACTGACCTTAGCCAAAACTCGCACTTACTGAATTTGGTGAATAACTGGTGGTCTCTGAGAGTCCGAAGTACAATTTTGAGATGGTCTGAATGGTCTTACTCACTGCGGGAGTAAACAAGGATGTCATCTATAAAGAATATCACGAACATGTCCAAGTACTGCTTGAACACCCGATTCAGAAAGTCCATGAAAGCTGCAGGGGCATTGGTAAGACCAAAGGACATGACTAAGAATTCGAAGTGACCATACCGAGTACGAAAAGCTGTCTTTAAAATGTCACATTCTCTAACTCTGAGCTGATGATAGCCTGATCTGAGGTCTATCTTAGAGAAATAACTAGCACCCTGAAGTTGGTCAAACAAGTCATTAATTCTGAGAAGTGGATACTTGTTTTTGACAGTGAATTTATTGAGTTGACGGTAGTCTATGTACGTCCTGAGAGAACCGTCTTTCTTGCGCACGAATAAGACAGGTGCGCCCTACGGGAAAATGTTGGGTCTGATGAATACCTTATCTAAGATATCCTCCAACTGCTTCGAGAGAAATGCCTGGAAGATCTTCGGGAAAAACATCCGAATACTTTTTAACAACTGGGACTGATTTAAGACTGGGAGATTCAGAACTAGAGTCCCTAACATGAACGAGATGATAAACACATCCCTTAGATATCATTTTCCTTGACCGAAGGTAGGTAATACAAGAAAAACAACAGAACACCAAAATCAGTCCAAAAACAGTCCATAAATTAGAAAAAATCCATGAGCCCTTTTGGAACTAGTTTCGGCCAACAACAAAAATGCAAAAATACAAGATATAATGGTGTATTTATACACCAAACAGAAACAATATGTGAAGAACAAAATGAACACAAAGGCACAAGATTCAGAGTTAACAATAACAACAAGAACACAAGGTTAAAACACAAACACCAAACACAATTACAAGAAAAGTAAAAGGATAGATAGTTAGACCACATGAAGGTAGAATTTTAAGAACCCAAGAATGGACAATCTTGGACCCTTAACAACACACACTACAATAAATTGATCTCTTACAATGATACAATTTTGGATTCCACCTCCCAAGCATCAATGTTTCCAAGCAAAGCAAACAACAAAAGAGAATCCACCCTTTTGATGTACCTAGTTACAATTTCGGGTTTGGGTGCCTCAAAGGAGAGAGGACTTGATGTTCCTTGTGTCTTACAAGACTTACAATATACAAAATCTTCCAATGAAACCCTAGAAATATTTCTTATATATTACAATAGAATTAGAAGTTAAAATGACCAAAAGGGCCCTTCAAGAATGGGCCTCCCCTCTAGTGTATGTAGCAAGCTATTTTGGTGTGTATTTGGGCCCTTAATTACACTTCTCTTACACACACACTTGGACAACTTCAATACACACCCACATGATTCCATATACGTGATTGCACTTGTATCATCCTCTCCATCTTGAGAGGAATTTGCCCACAAATTCATAGTTTCACCTCGTTCAATTGGCCATTCCATAAGCAATCACTCAAAATAGTCCGCAAAACATGAAGAACCCTAGAGTTCAATAAAACTTGGCACGTATCAAAAATGACTCCAAAAATAGTCCACCAACAAGATGGACCTGAGAGCAACACAAACATAATTCGAGGCTAACATCTTCATTTTGAACCTCGACTTCCTCTCCATGTTGAGTTTTGGCTTCAATCTTATCCGACTCAAGTCTCCCTCCATCATATAAGCATTTTCTTAGACTCCATATCCTTCATGTCCCTCTCTACCATGTTTTTCTTCTTGGATGTGTAGGCTTTGGTAAAACGCAGTTTCAAATGAGAGGATTGATTTGGTAAAGTGGACTATTTTGGTAATGTGGAGCTTCGGTTGTGGAACTTAGATAGGAGGAAATTGGCTTACAAGTCCTTCTTGTTGGACTTAATCAACTAGCGGGGGAAGGGGTCTACCTTATTCTCGGTTTTGTGGGTAATTTGTAGCTTGGCTTATGGCATTTTATGGTGAACTTGGAGGATTGGCTTTTGTAGGTAAAGTTTTGGGAGTAAAAGCACGAGAGTTCCTTCGTCTCTCCATTCGATCCAACCTGTCACTCATAGTTACCACATCTGAGTGAATGTTTTCAAGACCCACATTTGCCCTAGCAAGGTCTCGGGATAAAGCATCAAGGAGAGCCAAAATGTTTTCCATTAGGGCCAAAAGTTACCTACAAAACAACAAACAAGTTAGTTGTACAAGAATGGTCCTCACACTCTCTCTCTATTGTTTTATCTCTCAGATTTTTCACACTTTGATCTCACAAGTATCATAACCTCGCTCGTACTCCGTAAGGCATTGAGAGGTGGACCAAGTATCACAACAAGTCAAAAGAATAAGACACACAAAAGAACGTACACATGAATAATGGTTTCAAAACTAACTTACAATCTAGTACTAGCTTGTAAGTTAGTAATGGAATCAACAAACGAAACTAAAGAAATAATAAAATAAAACTAACAAATCTAAAATTTGAGCCAAAAGCGTTACGTGAATAGTAAAAATGATGACGTGGCAGTCACCTATTGGTTGCAGTTTCTCAATTTTATATTTCAATTTCAAGTCTTGGTCCCATTGTAATTTGGAATTGGTTAGGGAGGGAAATAAAAGGCTTTGGAACCTTTTTTCAATTCAAGTTTCAAGGTTTTTTTTCAATTCAAGTTTCAAGACTTTGACTTTCTTGTACTCCTCCTTAAAACATGAACCCTTGTATCATGGAAAGTTATTGGAAAAGGGTTGATAAAGTCTTTGGTGGTTGGGGGTCTTTCAAGACTAACAATTCATCACCTTTTTCCTTCAACTTATAAGACCAACAACCACCTTTTCTTCAACAACATATAGAGATGGTGAAGAACACCAAGAACACAAACTTTGAGTCTTGAAATTCTAAGTTCAAGTTGGACCCTCCAAACAAAACACCACCACCTTTTCAAGCTTAAAATCCACAACACCATTCCCACAATACACGTTCAAAACTTGAACCAACAACAATAATCCCAACAACAATCAGCCACACTTTGGATTCACAACAATAACATCAACTTTTAAAGCTCAAACTTAGATTTAGACTTTTTTAGTGTTAGGGATGAAGAAGCTAACACTACTAACAATATAACACACAAAAAGAACTCTTAGATCTAAGTTTACAAGACACAAATCTAGGCCAAGACACAATTTTTGGCCAAGAACACATAAGTGGACAGATTGGTATTTTCTAAAAATTTTAGTTTTCAGTTTTTTTTTGTTTCAACTAAGAGAGCCCAAGATTGGTAATGTGAGAACACGACCAACCTTCCATTTGATATCAAATGATACCAGACAAACAACGGAACACCAAATTCAGTCAAAAAATAATCCACAATTAGAAAAAATCCATGAGCCTTTTTGGAACCAGTTTCGGCCAACAACAAAAACGCAAAAATACAAGATATAATTGTGTATTTATATACCAAAATAGAAACAATATGTGAAGAAAAAAATGAACACAAAGGCACAAGATTCGATGTTAACAATAACAACAAGAACACAAGGTTACAACACAAACATCAAACATAATTACAAGAAAAGTAAAAGGATAGATGGTAGACCACATGAAGGTATAATCTTAAGAACCCAAGAATGGACAATCTTGGACCCTTAACACTACACATAATAATAAACCGATCTCTTACAATGATACAACTTCGGATTCCACCTCCCAAGCATCAATGTTTCCAAGCAAAGCAAACAATAAAAAAGAATCCACCCTTTTGATGTACTTAGTTACAATTTCGGGTTTGGGTGCCTCAAAGGAGAGAGGAATTGATGTTCCTTGTGTATTACAAGACTTACAACATACAAAATATGCCAATAAAACCCTAGAAATATTTCTTATATATTACAATAGAATTAGAAGTTAAAATGACCAAAAGGGCCCTTCAAGAATGGGCCTCCTCTCTAGTATATGTAGCGGGCTGTTTTGGTCTGTATTTGGGCCCTTAATTACACTTCTCTTGAACACACACTTGGACAACTTTAATACACACCCACATGAGTCCATCTACGTAATCGCACTCGTATTAGTAGGAAACAAGCTGACCTCTGAAAATGAAGTACTACCCCTCCACTCTAAGACGGGCTCATTCAAAAACCAAAACTGAACTACTCTATTTCTATAGTCGAGTGAGGTATATCAAGAATGAAGCCAATCCATGCTGAGAATGAGATTAAAATTAGTCATCTCAAATTTGACTAAATCTGCTGAAGTGACTTTCTCAAATATCATAACCGGGCAGTTCTTGTATACCCGTCGAGCTATGATGGTTTAACCTACTGGGTAGATACTAAAAAGGGCTCTGCTAGAATTTCGGGACTGACTTCAAAATCGCCTGCTATAAAGGGAGTAACAAAATACAATGATGCACCTGGATCTAGCAAAGTGTAAACATAAACATGAAAGATCTGTAACATATCAGTAACTACATCAGGAGAATTTTCCTGATCCTGTCGAGTTTGAAAAGCATAAAGTCTATTTGGGTGTTGCCCACTAGTAGCATTGGAAGTGGCACCCTGCTGATTCAGGCAATCGGACTGAGCTGCAGAACGGTTCTGCTGACCCTGATAACCCGACTGGGGACAATCTATGAATCTGTGGCCTGGATTGCCACAACTAAAATAGACATCGGTACCAGCTCTGCAAGCACCCTTGTGGTTCTTACCACAAGTCTGACATAAGGGATTAGTTCGGGCATTACTAACACTGCCCTGAGACTTAGAACCTAGCGATCTATATCTGAACTTAGCAACTGGAGCACTCGCTGAAGAAGGAGTTATGACTGATGGCTTGGGACGAAACTGAGAGCGGTTTCCACCTTTTGACTTGGGCTGGGCAAAGTTGAAACTACCTCACCTTGCTCTCTTGTTCTGCCTCTCCCTCATCCTAACCTTCTGCTCCTGTATTTGCTGAGCATGAGTCATAAGTCTGGCTAGAATTATGTTACTATTCAGCATGGCAAACCTACACCCATTTACCATGCTGTCATTCACCCCTGAAATGAACTTGCTCATTTTAGCCCTGCTATCCGCAACCATATGAGGGGCGTATCTGGATAATTGAGTAAACCTGAAATAATACTCTTTTACCATCAAATTGCCCTGTCTGAGGTTGATGAATTCTAGAACCTTCGCCTCCCTCAGCTCTTGGGGAAAGAATCTGTCTAAGAAAGCTGCGACAAATTCCTTCCACTCTACAAGACCTGCCTCATCTAACCTTTCAAACTTTCACTGCTTGTACTAAGTATGAGCCACATCTTGCAAATGATATGCGGCTAAATCAGCACTCTCAACAGTAGTCACTCCCATGATATCCGTCACCTTCAAAATCTAGTCAATGAATTCCTGAGGGTCTTCATCTGACTTAGACCAAAAGAAGGATGGAGGGTTCATTCGGGTGAAGTACTGAATCCTAGCTGCAATTGAATTAGCCGAAATGACTACTGGCCGTTCATTCTAGGCAGCAATAGACTGAGCAAGAGTGGTGAATGCAACTCTAAACTCCGCATGAGAAACATGTTCGCCCAAAGAATCTTCGGGCTAAGGAGCTGGCTGATTTCTTCTCTTTGGAGACATGTTCTGAAATAAATAGAAGAATGGATTAGACTGAGAGTTTAACTTGAGACTATGCTCATGGGCACGACATGAATACTGAAAGAAGGAAAACTGTTCCTAAAACATCTCATAGCCTCCTACACATAAATATGACGCGCAACACACCTATGTACAAGACTCTACTAGATGTGTCTTTCAGACTTCCTAGGACATTATTAAACCTTAGGCTCTAATACCAAGTTTGTAACGTCCCAATTATCAGAATCGGAATGCCACAACGTGCTCAGGACCCCGAAGGGCCACAACCAAACCCATGACTGATATCTGTATGTACACTGCATAATATGACATATAAATACAAAAACATGCACTAAAAGGCCATAAGGTTCAATATTGAACAATATCTAAATAATGATAATATTTGAATAATGTGGTATCACAATATCAAAACAAAACTGAAATCTAAATTTGATGATACTGTAATTGTCTAAAAGCCACTAACTGTCTGAATACTCTAGATAAGGAGTTGATGGGATATATCCCCAACTAACTCCGTCAACTGAAAACTGAACTGAAATGATAAAATAAGAATCACGTTCTCAGAGAATGAAGACTCACTACTAAAACTCTGAATACTGGAATGCTACTGTTGCTGCTGATCTGAAAGTCGTGTCTTTGAACCTATGGTGTAACATAAAATGAAAGCACCATAGCACAAATGCTCCAGTACAAAAAATGTACTGAGTATATGTGTGGGGTAGGCTATATGCAAGGGTTTATATGCATGAAAAATACTAACTGACTGACTAATATGAACGTGAGAGTGTATACATAAATACATAGTAACTGAGATCATGAAAACATGATAACTGAGTCTATATACTGATGACATGGATTTACTGATATCTAATATGACTGATGCTGAGTTCTGATATAACTGTTAACATGAGTGACTATGTCTGACAGTTATGAATCTGATGGAACTATCTGAGTTTCGTACTATAACTGAGTTGACTGTGTCTGACAGTTCTGATAATCTAAAATCTGAAGAACTATCTGAGTTCTTTTATTGAGACTGAGACTAAAACTGTAGGAAGTAGTTATTTAACCGACATGCCCAAAATACGCTATAATAGCTAAGCTGGGGTCCAATCTGTGCCCTGATTTGAAGGGTGTCAATACCGCGCCACTGATAAAGACAAGCTGTAGGTAACCTTCATCTGACAATGTTCCCAAAAGAAAATGGTAGGGCCCTCATCTAACAGTTCTTATCCACCTCATCAACCCTTATTTGACAGTGTTGATGTCTCAACCTATGCTGGCTACATAGTTCTGGAACACAAGAATGACTGCTAAGAATCACACCCTCATCTGATAGTGTGTGTTCCCATCCTTGGATTCACTCGGTGCTAATTTTTACTCCCATCTGAAGAGACTGAACATGATTAATTGACTGTACATGGACTGAGTTACTGACTTTCATTAACTGACGGAATATTACTACTATCCGATGGCTAACTGAGATTATGAGATTTCTGAGGTTTCCCGAGTCACATGACTGACTGAATTCTATGGAACATGGCTTGACTGAGGATAACGTGAAAATATGACTCTGGCTCTAGGCATACAGCTATATTGATAAGTACCCCCAGGACTCGATAGAAGGAAACTGACACCACATGACACTTCTTGATCATAGAAACAAAGTTCACAATTCATAATGTCATAAGTAGGGGATTTCATACTACACATGTTTTCCAACATTCGTAAAGATGGAAGGGAATTCATATGACATGTAATCACTTGCATAACTTAAATGTCCTGAGCATTCCATATCACAACAATCAATACACAACCGTAACATGGAATTCATGTTGAACAGAAAAGGATAGAGCATAGACTTGTCATTTAAACAGTATTGAGTCATGAAATATGTTTTTTTAATCATTCTAGGAATTTCATCAAACAACTTACATGCATAACTTTGGGCATAGGTGTACTTGTCAATTTAGCAATCTCAAACCACCCAAATTCATGGATTTTCAACTAACATGCTCACATACTTCATAAAAATACATCAAGATACTATCTTGGAACCCAAATACAACCATCAACATGAACATAATCATACCACAACAAGATAATCACAATCCATTATTTAAAACATGATTCTTGAGCTTCATGGATGAAAGGAATCCATGGATGAACACTACGCATACCTTAGTGATTAAATCTTGAAAGAAAATTGACCTTTCTTAAATGTTCTTAGATTGGGAGTTTGAATTCTTGAATATATTGTGGAGGGTGTGATGGGGTCTTGAAGTTAATTAAGAAGAAACCCTAAGTTTGTTCTTGGGGACAAAGAGGGTTAAGAGCTTTTAAAACTTAATTCCAATAGCTAAGTACATATTTTTTTGGTGCTTTATGTCGCGGGGTAAGGTTTAGGGTGAGAGAAAAATACCAAAATACCCCTATGAAATAACCTCCCAGTTGTTGAAATTATCAGTTGACGATATGGGTTGATAAGACGTCAGATCTGTGATAGCCTGTCAGCCCAGGTCGTCACCTGGGAGCTAGAATTTTTGGGTTTCTACCTAAGCCCGACGACATGGCTGATAAGTCGTCAAAAATGTGATAAGTAATCAGAAATATCGTCAGAAATGTGATAAATCATCAGAAATGTCGTCGCTCAGTTTTCAAGCTGACATGTTGGAGTAAAATGGGCATAACTTTTTGCTCCGATATCGGATTTAGGCAAAATTGGTATCATTGGAAAGCTAATTCAATTATATATTTGTTGGTGGGTCATGAGATCAAAAATTCATAGTATAACGATAGATATTATCATTTGAAATTGACTACAACAATATCCTTCCCAAGAATTCAATCGGTAAGGAATGTTTTGAGTCGTCTAATAGCTAGGATGTATTTGAGACCTTAATACACATCAACCTTGATAATAAAACTACCAAATCACTAGAATTTAATTCTCATGAGCTTGAAGCATGGTTGTACTATCGGTTGGGAATCTCGGGGTATTACACTAACATATCTGCATAAGATAATAATACAAATGAATTATAAACAATGATCTTAAAAACACATATCTCTCTCAATGGTAAACAGAATATATCAAGCAATGAACTTTTGAGTAATTAAATCAAATTATTGAATTCATAACTTTGAACTAAGTAAACATGTCTGATTTTAAACTTTAAAGAGAAAATGTCACATCTCTGTTGGAAATTAGTTGCAAGTGCGTTTGTTGTGACCTTCATACCCACATTTGCCACAACAATTTGATGTTGATGAAAACTTTTCGCTACTTTTTTTTTTCTACCTTTCTTGGGACTTCCCGGTGGGCGTTAATATTTTAGAGGCAAAACCACATCTTCTAGCAACTCCGGTGGTACATGCCAGTCTCGTTTATCCTGCATTGGACAAAGCGACATTTCATAAGTATTCACTTGTGCCTCCTTCTTGTAGTAATCTGAGTAGTATGGCTTCATTTCCTTTAAATGTTTGCTTTTCAAAACAGCAATAGCATGCGCGCATGGTATCTCATCAAGCTGAAATCTACCATAGTTGCAAGTTCTATTATCCAACCAAACAATATATTTTCTTCCTTCTTCATACACACCGTATATATAGTTAGTTGATTCTCTAATCTGAAAATATTATTCATAAATTTTTATGTAAGTCAACATAATATATGAACCATAAAAGAACCAGATTAATTAAATATAAAGAACAAAAATTCAACAGGAGGCATATTTCAACAGATATATCAAAATGATACATATGACTCCCAGATGTATCACTTTGATACATCTGCTATCAGAATGTTAAACAAAATCTACAAATCAACTTAGTTAAAGTATAATGATTATTATTTTAACTTACCATCATACGCGATGACTTTGCCTCGTTCAATTAAAGAATTTGCTGAAACCGACCTATAAATGTATCAGTACCAAGCTTACAAGATGGCTTGAATACCCAACTACATTCTGACGATTTGCACAACAACACATAACTGAAAGATACGTCAAAAAAATATATCGCCTATATGAGGTTTTGTTAATCTGTTTATACATGAATCACCATATACCATATGAATCACTTCTTCAATCAAAAAATGAGCCAATAACCAATGAATAAACAATTAATATGCATCACAAATCTGAACTTAATCAGTTATTCTTTTTTATTATATAACTCACCAGTTATATGAATCACCAGACATATGAAAAAAATGTAATTGTATATTTATTGTTGTAGGTGTCGTCTGTTTCTGATGTATGCGCATATTTCATCGAATGCAATTTTGTTTTACGATATATCAAAATAGAAAATGGAGCATCAGTGTTAGCAGATTGGAATTGAGAGGGACGAGCAATAAAAGACCTCCTGCAGACAAAAGCACACATCTTTCGTCGCACTAGGTGCTTTATGTCCACCTCCTCCTTAGCACCAGATTATGCATGTCCACTCATCACATCTTTGCCTCCATCGCGAACGCTTTGCACGCACTGCAAGAATATTTGTGATTTCCCCAAAGCTTCAATAGCTACGTCAACAAAGTCAACATAGTCACGAGTTCCATTGAAAAAAATTCAAAAATTTTAGATGGAAGATCGATTTTTTTGTTCCAAAATTGAAAAACTTTGAGCTTCTAATCTGGTTTGCTTCAATGTTGAACTCTTGTTAAATGGAACTGCAATTTTAACGCATGTAACAGTTTTGGCGAGATTTGCGTTGTTAAAATCGTAGAAAATCAATTGCTTTCTTAAATAACTACCAGATCTGTTTCATATGTAACACCATTTAATATGTATCACCGCTTAGCAAATGTATCACCATTTCAAAATTTTGGGATAAGATGTAATTGGCAAAAAAAACAGAATTTTATGTAATATTACTTAAAGTATCAAGGATTTATGTAAGTTACTCTTAATTTATCATATATAGTCAAATATCTTAATGTTGGGTCCGTACTGACATGAGTCATGTACCTCTAGTAACATATATATGTGGAAGTTTTGGACAATGAAGGACATTTTGGTAAATAAAAACAATATCAAGGGTATTTTTGTAATTATACTATAATCAATAATCAGGCTTATGTGGTAATGACATTGTCGTGGGCACTTTGAATTCAAAGGGATAATCAAGTTAGTACTTCAAGTTTTAAAAAATAGGTAAAAGGGGGCAAAAAAATTTTAATTTTTTTTTAATATTTTCGCTCTAACAACTAAAGAGGTTCTCTTAGCAATTATAGAAATTATCTCAACAACTATCAAAGTTGTTTGACATTTTTTGACGCTTCTAATGTGTATCCTTACTCAGTCATTTTGTTCTGGCGCCCACAGGTCGTTGCTACGATTTGCGAGGAGCTCCCTCCAGAGAGTGTGGTATTATTATATATTTCTGCATCAGGTTAGCAGCTTTAAAAAATATTTTTTTCCTAACCAAAACCTCAGGTTAGCTACTTCATTGGTGAATTTGAGCTCCACATAAGCTCATTGTGGCTAAAATCACCATTCCGTGATGTACTCCCAGGAAATACAGTTCAGAGTACCTCGTCGCACACAGAGAGCTCTTCAAGTTCTAGAAAATCTCGTCATGAAAATTATATTAACATCAATGGAGATACAAGTCAATATTTCGAGAATTGTTTGTGCGTAGGTCCTAGCAGAAGTGGAGGTTCAGTCTCAGAACTTGATTTATGTGTAGTTCATAAAATGGTTCATGATTCAAATTGTTCTAAATCTACCTGCATGATTTTTACTATTTGGATTTTTGCAGGTTTTGAATAACCTCTATCCAGGCGATCTAATTCCTTTCACACGAAAACCTTTCTTCCTAATAATTGATAGCGACAAAGCAATGCATTCAAGGCAGGTTTCTCAAAACTGACTCATTGAATCATGATGACCTATCCCTTAGTAAAACACAGATTCCAAAGTGTGTTTGGGATTCTACTTGTCTAGAAACTGTGTAAGGCTTTTGAGAGAAAATGATGAGATATTTTAGTTATCAACATTGTCCGTGAAAGACAGTTTGAGATGCAATTCGTGACAAATCATCTAGGTCTACACTGACAAACTCGGTTACAACCATTTTTGTTAGATAGAAGAGTATATGAAGTTGACTATAGTAAAACAAGAAAATCAAAAATACATTACAGGAAAGTCAAAACTTTCATAGAAGAGAAGCAAATGAAAGACTTCCATAGTAAAGTTTCGTACAATTGATATACATTTTGGGTGGAAATTGATCTTATTTTTCTATTATTGTTTTCAGGTCACTTCTACTTGACTAATCGTCTTCTACACAAAATGAAGGAAACTGCAAAATCAACTGGTATTCAGGATAGAGTTATGAACTTGTCATCAGTAGCTCACGGATGCCCTTATTTCACAAGATCAATAACAAGAGCAGGTATACTACGGTCCTATGTTGCTGGGCTCTACAAAAATGTTGTCACACCTATCTCCAAGCTAATGCAGAGAAGTTTTAGTTCCAGACTGAGGTCGCTCGGCTTATGGACATCCTTATTAACTCCCTTTACAGTAACAAGGACATCTTCTTGACAAAGCTGATTTCCAATGCTTCTGATGTATGTTTGAATTTCAGTTTTGGTGTCTGTTCCATGTGAGCTGTAAAAAGTTTTTTCTGAAATTATTTGCTGTTTGATTCAGGGACTGGACAAGATCAGTTCCCTCGCACTCACTGACAAGGAAATTCTTGGTGAAGGTGATAATACTAAGCTCGAGATTCAGGTTAGTGATTAATACCTTATTGACTTACTCTTATCTCTGTTGGTTACCCATTGAGAATTTCTTTTTGAGCTCATTCAATTGTGGTTATTTCATGGATTGCAGATTAAACTCGATAAAGAAAAGAAAATACTTTCCATTCGTGACAGAGGTGTTGGTATGATTAAGGATTTGAGAACCATAGCTAAATCTGAAACTTTATGAGATTTCTAACATAACATTCAAGAGAGATTTGTTTCCTTTATAGATTTCTAATATTCAAAAGAAATTTGTTTCCCTTATAAATTTGTAACATTCAAGAGAAATTTGTTTCATGTATGAAAGAATACTGTGGGTGTGTACATTATATGCAGTATATATAGTTAATTATTTAATCATCTTGATTATCCTAAAGTTGTATCGATAATAGAAACAACGATACAAGTATGCCTGTGCAACGCACGGGCACGGGCCATCTAGTATCAATATATACAAAAGTTTAATGTATAAATAACATAAATACCAACCTTTTAAAAGTAATTACTCTCTTCCACTTTTTTAATTACTTTACTCTCTCCCTATTAATATACATAACATAGCCGATATATACATAGCATTCTGTGTATATGTGGAATTTTTGTAATATGTTTAGGGAGTTGGGATTTTTTGTAATATTGAAAACATAAGTTGTGTATTTGTGTAATTTTTAGAAGTTTAATTGGTCCTTGGTGATAAGTACTGTCTTGAAGGAAAAATATTTTGTACAGACAAAATAAGTTGTTCTCAAAGTACATAATTCATATGAATTAAATTGTTAGTTTTTTTGGGGAGGTATACATTAATGTATACACAAATTTAATTGGTCATTAGTGTTAATTTTTGTTTTCTTTTTTCTTTTTTGTACACAAAATGAGTTCTCTTCATAAGTTGGATTTTCTTTGTTTTGTTGTTATATCGTTGAGTGAGTTTTTTAATGAGTGATTTTTTTTTTTTAAAGCAAAACTAAAATATGCATTCACTTAGTTAAGATTGTATTCATCAATAGTATACAAAATATTTGTTATATTCATGAATGAACACATGCTAAAATTGTATTCCTCTTAATTAATTTTTTAATTCAAGAAATATTGTTTTTAGTTGAGAATGTGCTTATCTTTTCTATATATGATTTGATTTTGCAGTGTATTCATTTATTGAATACATATTGTTTGTTGTATTCATCAATGAATCCACAAGTTTATTTGTTTGTTTGTTATATACATAATTATTTGTTGATGATTTTGAAATTATTTTAACTATGCTGGAGTGTAGGGTTATTATGTTCCAAGAGAAAAGAGATTCACCAGTTTTGTTTTTAACTGTCATATTAATGTTAGTGTAGGGAAATTATTAAATAAAATCAACACTTTCTATGTATACTTGCAATCCAATGTTGTTGCATATCAACATTATTAGTACTGAATCGTTATCAATTTTATAATGGATTTCCAACGAATTAATGAGAATATCCATATTAGTTACAGTTGCTTAAATGAATATGTTGAAATCAACATCATTATTGATAATCAACCCTCCCAAGCTATAGTCCTTAAAACATTTTATTTATATTACACAATATGCTAGAATGAATCATAATAAGCAGTATCACCATCTTTTGAACTAGATGTTTATTATTTGAATATGCGTTGATGTGAGAAATTGATGCCTAGATGCAGCTAGGTTTATGAATATAGGGAAATTGGCATAATGGTGGAGATCTTAATATTTTATCTATAATAATAAAGTCTTATAAATATGACATTCATAAAAGGTGGTCTTAATTTTGTGACCCTGCTTAATAAATATTACCTATAAAAGAAACGTTCAAACTCTTGCTCATTCAAAATATTTTAAGATAATGAAGCCGCACAATTGACTAGACGTTATGACTTACATGTAAAAATTAAAACTTTGTTATGTTGCTCATAAGACAGAAATTCTAACTTTTGCCATAAGACAGATGTTCATAATATTTTAACAGTGTGAACCTGCTCAATTAACAACAAGTTTGGCCTAACAGACAAATGTTAGAATTTGTTTTGCGGAGAACAAGAAATCAAGACCGAATATTTAAAAGACAAAAATTCAAGACCGGACATTAGGTGTAATTTCCTGATATTCCGTGTAATTTTTCATGGGCCGGCCCCTATTTACCAACCAAGCTGGATATCCATCCAGCCCATTTCCGAGAAAATCACAGCCGTCAAGTTCTAAGTACTCAATCAATCTGAACAGTCCATATTAGGTCATTGAACATCAACCACTATATAAATTCCCCATCACCTCCCTGTCTCTCCACGTAGCAAACGAGTTTTAGGGTTTTTCCTTTTCCCCCTCTTCAGCAAACCCAAATATCTGAATCGAAGAGGTTAAAGTGACGGCGCCGCCGCTGTCCGCCTTGGCTGAAAATCCGTAACAGTCTTGGCCCTCATTTTTGTAAATCTCTTCCTTTCACTTTTTTAGGGTTTTGTTAGTTTCAAACCAGTATAGACTTTAGTTGTTGTTGTTGAATCTGAAAATCACTTCAATGGCACCAAAAGCAACAAAGGCGGAGAAGAAGATTGCTTATGACAGCAAGATGTGTCAGCTTCTGGATGATTATACTCAGGTGCTTGTGGCTGCTGCTGATAATGTTGGATCCAATCAGCTTCAGAACATTAGGAAGGGTTTGAGAGGTGATTCTGTTGTTCTTATGGGTAAGAATACTATGATGAAGAGGACCATTAGAGTCCATGCTGAAAAAACTGGAAATGAAACTATCCTCAATCTCATTCCTCTCCTTGTTGTAAGTATTTTTTTGTTGTATAATCAAAAACAATGATATTTGTAGTAAGCAGTTAACGGTAATGAATTTGTTGTTCAATTTGTGATAGGGTAATGTTGGATTGATCTTCACCAAGGGTGATTTGAAGGAAGTGAGCGAGGAAGTCGCTAAGTACAAGGTCAATTCACTAATCCACGTTGTCATAATTGTTGTTGCGATTTACGTGTCAAATTTGTGAATTCGATTGACATTTATTTTATTTTTCATTTCGGTCATTGCTATTATTAAATGATTAGAGTGTTGTGGTAGTTTAAATTAGAGTTCCTAATCATCACTATTAAGTTTAGTTTATTCGAATGCATTTCTAACTAAAGCTTTTTTGTGATGCCAAGCTGCTTCGTTCCTTGACTTCTTTTTCTCAGTCAAGCTTGTTCCTTAGTGTAGTCTCGGTCCATAGTTTAAGACTCCGTTCCTCATAGCCTAGTCTATATCCACAGCTGACGTGACTCCTTACCGACGCCTTTCCCTTTGTATAGTATTCGGCTAAGTGACTTCATAACCTCAACCTACTTTTTTGCTTACTGTAGCATAGGCCTTCATCCCTTCGCCTATAGACGGCGGCTTGGCTTCGCTATCGCTCATGACTTGGTATAGAGCCGTGTAGTCTTCGGTTTTACCACTGGAATGCCTATGAGATAGTGGTCGGCCTTTCAAATGCCTTCTTCCTTATGTTTCTTAGAAGCCCTTTATGACTATACTATAACGGACAGGGGGTGTTGAACCTGAACTTTATTTTATATTTCTATTACGATTCACTATTTGGATCTAATGGGCTCCTCTTCTTATTTTTCTTATTTATTTTTTAGTTAAATTTCAGCATATTTATTTATGCCTAGCCTATTCTTTTCTTTGCGTTTTTCTTTCTTTTTTATACCTTTCATAGCGGAATTCCATATATTTTCACATTTAGGATTTACATATACAACATATACCACTGTCAAGGGGGAAGTTCTTATTATTTAGGTTAGTTAGGCATTTCCATTTCAAAAAAAAAAAGGTAAAAAATCAAAATTGGGTTGCGCTATATATATGAAAGAGTATACAATAATGATGTTTCACCTTTGGAAACTTAGCTACTTAAGTCCTTCTCAGAAAGTCAAAGTATGGGCGAACGACATTTTGTCAATGGAGGGAGTAGTAAAATGACGAAACTTGCTTGTTGCTTTTGATTTTGTATGTGGTGTTGGGAATCAGTGTAAAGTTTGTTAAACATGTTACATGATGTGTTTCAATCCATTAAAAGAAGTCAACTTTTCATAATTAATATTGACTGATTAAATCTTGTTAATTGGCAAAGTCATTATTATGTGTTTGTTGTTGCCCTCAAAAGAAAAAGAAAGAATCTTTGTTTCCCTTACTTTCCTTTTCCTTGTATCATTTACTTAATCAAAGAGCAATTATCTTGAAGAAATAAAAAGTCTGATTTGCTTAATACCTTTAGTTGAGTAGTTTTTTCTTCACTAAATTGCCCATGGCCTATGCATTTTTGAATCCAATTGTTGATATTATGCGAGTCATACCTGTGTTTTGTTTTTCCGATGAGATCCTTAATAATATCCTAGAAAAATTTTGATTTATTCAAGAATAACTTTTAAAATAAATGCAGACAGATGGGATTTACAATTTGAAATCTCATTTTGAACATTGAATCCATGGATAGTCCTGAGAAATGTGACTTAACTTAATTCCCACTTTTTGCGGTTTCATGGACAGTCCCGAGAAATCTGGCTGAACTGAATTTCCTCTTTTCGTGCTTTCCTTTCCAGTGAATGATCTTATTACTTCACTTGAAAATTTACTGATCCTTGTTAAGGGTCAAAGTCATATTATGGTCCGTATATGCAGTTTCCGTAAAATTATTTATTGTGTGTTAATTTGTCTAGCATTTTGAATTCATGTTTTATGTTGGTACTTTTGAATTGAATCTAAGTTCCATATCTACTGTGTTTCCTTCTAGCCTTGATTATGTTATGTTTTATGCTGCTTGTTCTGAAGTTCTGGTCCTCTGTTTATGCTGTAGGTTGGTGCACCTGCTCGTGTTGGTTTGGTTGCTCCAGTTGATGTTGTTGTCCCTCCTGGCAACACTGGTCTGGATCCCTCCCAGACATCTTTCTTCCAGGTCCCTGTCTTATGCCTAAGAGAATTTTGTTTTTCACTTGTCTGCTGGACAGTTATTTCTCCTTACTTTTAACATATTCTTGCAGGTGCTCAACATCCCTACCAAGATTAACAAGGGAACTGTTGAAATTATCACCCCTGTGGAGCTCATCAAGAAGGGTGACAAAGTTGGTTCCTCTGAAGCTGCCCTGCTTGCCAAACTTGGAATTAGGCCCTTCTCATATGGTCTTGTTGTTACCTCTGTTTATGATAATGGATCTGTCTTCAGTCCTGAGGTTCTTGACCTTACTGAGGATGATCTTGTTGAGAAGTTTGCCATGGGAGTATCTATGATTACCTCCTTGTCATTGGCCATCTCATACCCAACTTTAGCTGCTGCACCACACATGTTCACCAATGCCTACAAGAATGTGTTGGCCATTGCTGTTGAAACCGAGTATTCTTTCCCTCTGGCTGACAAAGTGAAGGAATACCTTGCGGTATGTTTTTATTGAGACTGGTTCTAAATTTTGGTATTAACAGTTCCTTCTCTTAACAATTTTTTGTGTCTGCAGGATCCTAGCAAGTTTGCCGCTGTTGCTGTTGCTCCTGTTGCAGATGCTAGTTCTGGTGCTGCTCCTGCTGCTAAGGAAGAGGAGAAGAAGGATGAGCCTGCTGAGGAGTCTGATGATGACATGGGTTTCAGCTTGTTTGATTGAGTCTGTTGTTGTGGTGTCACTTTATTGAGTTCAAGAAAATACTCTCTTTTATGTTTTAAGTATCTTGACAATATTTAATTTCAGTTTAGACTTGTTTTGGTGTAAGTTGGTGGTTGTTTTGTTTTGGACCATATGCCTTCTTTTATTACTAGCATTAGTAGCATATATTATTCTTGTCGCTTTTGAATGGTATGCTATTTTTTCCCCGACAACTGAAGCTTTTTTGATTCTGCAAAACATTTATCTAGGGTCATTCTGACTAATGTGTTTTTTATTGCATCTTTAGTTCAAGGCGTTAATATGTTTTGCAGCATATATCATATGCGTTTCTCACTGTCGCAGCACCTCTAATATACACAACAGTAAGCTAATTTTGCAGACACGCTCTGTGATTTCCCATAAGTTCTAATTTGTCTTTGTGGTTTCTAATTTCTTCATAACCAAGTAATGAGGCCTAACTTTTTGTGTCTGCATTGTTTGGGTTAATTTAATGCCTTCCAATATATTTTTGTCTCAATTACGGAATCTCTTTCTCTACGGCAAGACGGTTTCTTGTTTTTTCTGCATTTCTCTGCTTGTCAGTCCCAGTTCTGTTTGATTGTTGTTGCTGTGAGTTTTGCTTACATCTATCTCCATTCTTTGTTTTCCTTCTTCGTGCTCTTTGTGTTTTATTGATCTCTGCACTTCACATGTTTGTGAGACTTAGATAGATGTCCACCGTGACAAATTTTAATCTATAAGCTTAACCATTTGTAGTTCAACATGTTAGGTTTTACTTCTTACAGAAAAACCATCTTACCAACCTCAAGTGACTTTCGTGAAGGTGTTAAAGATGTTACATCTTCTGCTTGGGAAGAAAATAAAAATGCCAAATATTGAGCAAGATGAAACGTTGAACTAGAAACAATCGGTCGGAGCCAATAGAAATGCCAAATATTGAGCAAGATGAAACGTTAAACTAGAAACAATCGGTCGGAGCCAATGACTTCAATGAAAATAAAATGAGGGCACCAACAAATTGCCTTTGTCATTCTTTTCTGTAAGTGTGTGTTATAAGCTTTTCTCAGTAACTATGTTATGGGGCACTACGCCCAAAAGATGCAAATCTGGCACTAATATCATAGGTTATTCTGGGTCGATGTATAACTACTTACCCGTGGCGGGAGCTAAAAATTTAATGGTGTGTAATTTTTGTATTGGTACATGTTGAATAAGTGATTCAAAAAAAATAAAATAAGAGAAAAGTTACTTTCTTTTAACATTTTACTGTTTTTGACTTAGTCTAGAGTAGTTATTTAGTCCTTAAGTTTTTCTTGTTAGTTGAAAGCACTACTTAGTTAGTGCCTATTTAGGGAAGTTAGTGCCCTTTATTTTGCATCTTTTAGTTGAGTTGTAAACTATTTATAAGGGCTTATCAGTGATGAATAGAGCTGTCAATACGGTTCGGCCCAGCCAATCCGGGCTAGCCTATACGGGCTTTGAGTTTGACGGGTCAGGTTGGGCTAGCCCATCAAAATGATGGGCCCAAAAACACTAAGTCCACACCATTACTCTGTGGGCTACGGGCTTCAAACGGCAGCGCACTTTTTACAAAATAATATTTTATAATTTAATTTTAAAATGTTAATAAATATAAATATTATCAGACAATATTAACATAGTGTTAATACTTGTTAATAAGTCTCCAACACCCCAAAAAATACTCCTAATAGTGAAATTAAATAACTTTTGACATGATATCCTTCGAACCAAATAAAAATACTAATAAACAATCTAAATAGTTGCATGTATTTGACTTACGAGCCGACCCACGGGCTAGCCCAACCCACATTGCTCAAACCCCACGAGCCACGAGCTTATACGGGCAGGGCTAAAAAACCCTATTCTTAAATGGGCTGCAAAGACTAAAGTTCAACTCCATCAAATTACAGGTCGGGTTGGGACGGCCCAACGAACCCGACCCATATTGACGGCTCTAGTGATGAATAACATACAGAAAAAAAGTCTTGCAATTTCAGAGAACTCTCTACCATTCTATTTTCCTGGTAGTTTTTTTTTTTTTTTTGCTTTCTAATATTTTATTGTTAAGTGAGCTTGAGATCTTTTCTCCAACATCTGTTCTATCGATGCTAGGTTTAGATTGAGGTGATCTTATTAACAGGAAAAAACTCATGGCTTCCAATGGAAATTCATTGAACATATCTCAGCCTTCCATTCCCATTTTTACAGGACAAAGTTATCAGTTTTAGAGCATCAAGATGAAGACTTTATTTAAGTCACAAGATCTTTGGAACTTGATTGAGACAGGGTATGCAGGTCCAGATGAAGAGCAGCGACTGAAGGAAAATAAAAAGAAAGACACAAAGACATTGTTCTTCCTTTAACAGGTAGTCTATGAGACGGTGTTTTCCCGAATTGCAGCAGCCACTACTTCGAGGCAAGCATAGAGAATTTTGCAAACTGAATTTCAAGGCTTCTCAAAGGTAATAGTTATAAAACTCCAAACTCTTCGGCATGAGTTTGAAGCTTTAATCATGAAAGGAAATGAATCTGTGCAAGATTTCTTGTCTAGAGCAGTGGCTATTATTAGTCAAATGAGGTCATACGGAGACCAAATAACTGATCAAATCGTTGTTGAAAAAATTCTGAGGAGCTTAACTCCTAAGTTTGATCATGTTGTGGCTGCAATTGAGAAGTCCAAAGATTTATCGATTTTTTCATTCGTTGAATTAATGGGTTCTTTGCAAGCCCACGAGATCAGGATAAACAGGTCAGCAGAAAAGCAGAAAGAAAAAACATTTCAATCTAAGGTGGAGGCACCCAATTCAAGAGAGCATGATAAGGCAGCAACAAGAAGAGGACGAGGCAGAGGTGCATTTCGTGAAAATAGCCGAGGTCGTGGCCGGGGCAGAGGCTTTGAACAAAGGAACTTTAATGAGCAAAGGGCAATAGAAGCAGCAAAAAATATTATCATTGCAAGAGGTTTGGGAATGTGCAAGCAGATTACTGGTACAAAGAGAAATAAGCGAATTATGCCGAGACAACTAATGAAGAAAGTAAGTTATCCATGGCTTATTGTGATACTAATGAAGTTGCAAGTGATATGTGATTTGTAGATAGTGATTGCTCCAACTATTTGTCAGGCATGAAGTCAATCTTCAAAGAATTTGACGAGACACAAAAATTAACAGTCAGGCTTGGTGACAATAACGGCCATCAAGCAGAAGGAAAGAGAACAATAGCAATCAAATGCAGTCATGGTAAAGTAAAACTTCTTCATGATGTTCAATTTGTTCTTGGTTTGGCACATAATTTACTGAGTTTTGGGCAACTAATAGCCGCTAGATATTCACTTTTGTTTGATGATGGAACATGTGTTATTAAAAATAAAAAATAAGTGCAAATAATGGTTAATGTGCCCATAGCTGAAAATAAAATGTTTTCGCTAAAATTTTCAAATATGAAAAAATTTGCTTTGGTTAAAAAGCAAAGAATGACTCTGAATTGTGGCTTTTGAGGTATGGGCATCTCAATTTCAAGGGACTAAAGATGCTAGGACAAAAAGGTATGGTCATTGGATTACCAAAAATTAATTCTATTGATTTATGCGAAGGTTGCATTTATGGAAAGCAAAATAGAAAGTCATTTCCTATTGTAAAGGCTAGGAGAGCTTCTACTTGAGTAGAATTAATTCATGCATATTTGTATGGTCCAATGAATACTGAATCTTTTGGTGAAAGTCGATATTTTTTACTCATTGTAGATAATTTCAGTCGAATGAATTAGGTGTATTTTCTAAAATACAAATAAAAAACTTTTGAGAATTTTAGAAAATACAAGGCTTTAGTGGAGAATTGCAGTGGGTTGTACATAAAAACTCTCCAAACAGACAGAGGTGGTGATCTCTTATCTAATGAGTTTGTCCATTTTTGTGACGAATCTGAAATTCACAGAAAACTTATCACACCCTACACACCAGAGTAAAATAGTCTAGTTGAATGCAAGAATTGTACCGTTGTAGAGATGACAAGAAGTTTATTGAAAGGTAAGGGACTTCCAAACCAATACTGGGCAGAAGCAGTTGCAACCTCAGTGTACCTACTGAACCTATCTCCTACAAAGGCTATCACTAATCAAACGTCATATGAATCTTGGAAAGGTACAAAAATGTTGTCTTTGATGAAAAGTCAAGTTGAAATTGGAGTGATAAACAAGTACAACAGGAGGTTTCGATACCCTTTGAAGTCTCTCCAGATGAAGGACAAGACATTGTCCCAGATTCACTTGAAAATGTAATTGCACCAGAGAAATCTGCAACACTTGAAGGACCTTCAGTAGAGCCAATTTCACTAAGAAGATCAACACGAGTCAGAAAAGAGAATTCCATATATTCTAATCAATTTTGTCAATTTGCTTTTATTGTTTCAGATCCTATATTTTATGAAAAAACAATTGAAGGAAAGGAGTGGAAGAATGCATTGAAGGAAGAACTGATGGCAATACAAAGAAATGAAACGTGGCATCTCACCAACTTGCCAAAAGTAAAAAATATTATTTGCTTAAAGTGGATATTCAAAATAAAGTATCATGCAGATGGAAACGTACAGAAACACAAGGCAAGACTTGTCGCGAAGGAATACTTGCAGCAGCAGGGCATTGATTTTGAAGAGACATTTTTCCTTATTGCTCGGTTTGAAACGGTTCTGCTCAACTGAAATGGTCATTTTATCAACTTGATGTTAAGTCAGCATTTCTTGAATGGTGAACTGGAAGAGGAGGTTTATGTTGCTCAACCTTAAGGTTTCGAAATCAGTGGACAAGAGGAAAAGGTGTGCCAGCTGAGGAATGCGCTTTATGGGTTGAAACAAGTGCCACGTGCTTGGGATAGCAAAATCAATTCTTATTTTGTTCAAAATGGATTTGAATGGAGTGAAAGTTAGCCTATTCTGTACTTAAGGAGGCAAGGTAACAATGATCTTCTTGTCATATGCCTCTATGTTGATGATATAATTTATATGGGTTCATCTCACTCTATTGTAGCTGAATTTAAATCTAGTATGATTAGTAGATTTGAGATGACAAATTTGGGTTTATTGCATTACTTCCTTAGGTTTAAGGTGAAACAAAGAGAAGGTGATGTATTTGTTTCTCGAAAGAAATATGCATTAGACTTTCTTAAAAGATTTGGCATTGTCAATTATAGATCTTCAGCAACACCCATGAATATGAATGAAAAATTACAGCAAGAAGATGGTACTGGGAAAGCCAATGCAAGAAGTTTCAGAAGTCTGGTTGAAGGTTTGATTTATTTGTCTCATACTCGTCTGGATATTTCATACTCTGTTGGTGTCGTTTCAAGGTTTATGAGCAATCCAGCGAAGAATCATTTTGGAGTTGCAAAAAGGATTCTACACTATAATGTTGGAACACTCGAACATGGTATTTGGTACTCTCATGTTTTAAATTTCGGATTGGTAGGTTATACTGATAGTGATTGGGAAGGCTCGGTGGATGATAGGAAAAACATATCAGGCAACACTTTCATTCTTGAATTCGGCGCAATAAGATGGAGTTCTAAGAAACCAGCAACGCCGAATTGTCGACTTTAGAGGCAGAGTATATCGCAACAACTTCTTCAGCCTGCCAATGCATTTGGCTTAGGAGAATTTTGGCCGATCTTAATCAGAAGCAAGAGAAAGCAACAAAAATATATTGCGACAACAAGCCCACAATTGCAATGACTAAGAATTTTGTATTTCATGAAAGAACAAAACACATTGGCATTCACTTCCATTTTATTCGTGAGTCAGTGGAAAAAGAAGAGATCATATTGAAGTTTTGAAACACCAATGAACAAGTAGCAGATATATTCACAAAAGCATTGCCCTATCAGAAGCATGTTTACTTCAGATCATTGCTTGGTGTTCGCGATTTTGATTCAAGGGGGAATATTGAATAAGTGATTAAAAAAAGGGAGAAAAGTTACTACAATTTTCTTTTAGCATTTTATTGTTTTTGACTTAGTCTAGAGTAGTTGTTGTTTTGTCCTTAAGTTTCTCTTGTTAGTTGAAAGCACTACTGAGTTAGTGCCTATTTAGTGCAGTTAGTGCCCTTTATTTTGCATCTTTTAGTTGAGTTGTAAGATATTTATAAGGGCTTATCAGTGATGAATGACGTTCAGAAAAAAAAAAATCTTACAATTCCAGAGAACTCTCTGCCATTCTATTTTCTTGCTAGTTTTTTTTTTCTTTCTAATATTTTGTTCTTGAGTGAGCTTGAGATCTTTTCTCCAACAGTCCACCCTTCGACTAAGGTAAATAATTGCTTTACCAAGAAAATTACAAAGATAATCAAAATCACAAGTTATTATCTCTCTTTTCCTCTTGAAGGCGGTTAACTTAGAAAATATTTTGACAAGAACTATTTGGTTGTATTGAAATTTAAATTGTACTATTCCCTTTGTGCCAAAATAAGTGTCATTTAAGTAAGAAAAAGTTTGCTCCATATAAAGAGTCATCTTAAATAGAAGTTGTTTAGCAAAGTACACATTATGTTTATTGATTTCTGAATGATCATAAATTTTGTTAAGATGATACTTACTTTGGGAGGAAATGTATGTTACTATTAAATTTTAAGTGAGAAATTCTTTACATAAACAAAACTCATATACAGGTT
Source organism: Capsicum baccatum var. pendulum (assembly GCA_030864225.1). Lineage (NCBI taxonomy): Eukaryota > Viridiplantae > Streptophyta > Magnoliopsida > Solanales > Solanaceae > Capsicum > Capsicum baccatum. Next base: position 132,240,658 of record CM061551.1, on the reverse strand, counting down.
TAGTATTTGAAGAATTAATGGTCACAAGTCGAATAAAAGCATTGGTAGCTAAAAGCAACTCTTTATTAATGATGAATTTCACCAAGTAAATGGCGAATTACGTGTCAAATCAGACATAGACTTGATTCAAGTACTAGAAAAAGGTCTTCTTAATCCATACAAAGTTTAGTAGGAATAATTGTTGGTTTTGAGTGATGAAAAGTGAATTAAAAATGGAGGAAAGTGGATTGAGTTTTGATTTTAACAAAAAAGTGTTCTCTCATATAGGTGAAAGAGAGAAACTTCTTCATACTTAAATATAAAAATATGTCTTCATGTGGATAGTGAGACAATAAGAAGACAAGCCTCACATCGTTGTTGTCATCGCTCGCTCGACTTCGGTGTTGGAGGATTTGATATGGCAAATGATCGATAAAGAGATTATCTTTTTGAAGATAATTCATTTGAAACTTAAAAGTTAGATGGTTGTTTAATTCAAAATTCGATATGAAAATATTCTCTATATGCGAATACACACGAGCATGTGTGGACACAAGTCACAACACTTTGAATAGATGCTACTCTTTGAGACATTGTTTAAAAATGAAATATGGGCATGCGGGTGCAGATTCCAATGCAGGTTATGTCATCTTTCTATTTTTTGACAAAAGTTGACCTACGCCCGTTGATGGCCTATTTGCACGGTTTAAAACAGTGCGATTTTTCAGAATCATTGCTTCCTTTTTGAAGCACCACCTTTTGACTATAAATATCTGATTTTTTCCTCAGGTATAGTGCCAAAATTTTTGAAGTAAAAATCACTCCTCGTTTATGAAAAACTCAAGTGTGATTTACGAATCGTTGAGTGCGTTCGTAGTTTGACAGAGTTTGAGATACCGCTATTTTGTCGAAGTGACTCATTTTATCCCGGGAGCAGGGAGGATATATTCCATAATCTTGGATACTTTAGGAGAATAATTTCCTTAAGGACACACCATAAATTCGGCGGGCTTGAATCTTCCTTCATCTCTTTCGTAATGTTTGATTTTGCAAAATAATCCTAGCATTTGACTTAATTTATTTTTTGAATAAAGATCACTTTGATGATAACTCATAACATATTTCATAATTATTTATAATCTCCCCTTTATGTTAGAAAAACTAACATACTTCTCAATTTACTTCAGAAAATTTATCTTTGCACATCATGGTATAATTATTAATCGTATATCGCACATCAAAAACTATTAAATTGAATATTGGATGACCTTAAACCAATTGAGAGGGGGAATTAATCGTAATTTATTGGTCCAACGTGTACAAGTGTTATTGTATGCACTATATCATATTTCAGACCAACATGCAGACACTTTATTCTCACAAGCACTCAGGGACGGACCCACATGTATAGGAGGGGGTGCATGTGCACCCGTTAACGTCGAAAAAAATTGTGTATATATATGTGTATATACCTTGAGAAATTGGGATATAGCTAATAGTGCACCCTAAGATAAATGGTAGTTCACTTTGATGCGTTGGTTAAAGCCAACCCTTCCGTCCAAGTGACCAGCAATTTATAACAATAAAATTTCTGGAATGGAGATTTAACTCGCGACCAATCCGTAAGGGGAACCCTCCTTGACCATTGAGTTACCACAACTGATTTTTTAAAAATGTTAAAAGTAAAGTTCATATTATAAGAAAATAAAGTTATTAGCTTAAAACTCTTGTTTATTCTATATATTTATTTTTTCAGTATTATTCATGTCTTTAGCGACCAATTGAATATGATAATATTTCTTAATCGACACTGAAAGTTTTTTTAATGTCTTAAGATAATATTGGTGCTCCACAATATCATCAAAAGCAATAAGCGTAAAAAAGCTTCAAGGTCTATTGTGTTTAAGCATAAAGTACAAATAAAGTGTGAGATTTAACGAAAAAAGGCATTAAGGTAGAAAAGTTATAAATATATATCTAGTCCAAGACTAATAATATAAGCATGAATGACAAATATATGAACAAAAAATTAATTTTTTTTTATAAAGTGAAATATTAATTGTTTAGTGTTCGTCTCCTCTGAAAGCCTCAGTGACAAGGGAAAGTATGTATCCGAAATTAGAACCTAAGCTACACATTAAGCGAGGCAAGCGCTCAACACATCTTGAGTCTTACTTCGAGGCTTATACGCGTCTTTGACAACACTGATGCACCCACAGACTTCAAATCCTGGGTTCGCCTCTGCAAGCACTGATTTTTCTATTTATCAGAAACATTCAACGCCAAATCAATATTATCATGATGGATTGTATGGATTACATAATCTGAAAAATTTGCTCTTAAAGCAATTTATATTGAGTACGTAACTTTATGAATAGGCTGACAATAAATGTGCATATGGTCATTTTATTGATGCATCAATTTAATATAGGCTTAAGTTATCGACAGACACTTAAAGTTGTCTCAAAAATTCACTTAAACCCCTCAGCAATCAGCAAAAGGTATTGAGTGTATATAACACACTCGCATGATGTGGCAAAACTGACCAATAAGGAAAATACACGTGACAAACGAATTTTTTTAAAAAAATTATATGTTAAAAATTCAATTAAATAATGACACATGTTGTGTGGGTCCAAAAATTATTTTAAATATATTATAATTTAAAAAAAAAAAAAATGGTTCCCCCTATCCCGCCCCGCCCCCTCGCTTCTATTCTCTTCTCCATTTTATACCAGAAGATGAACTTTTAAAAAAAATAAATTAAAATCTAGTTTCCTAACACCCCGCCCCCTCCTCTTCCATTCTCTTCTCTATTGTTCTGCAAGAAGCTGAACTTTTTTTTTTTAAAATAGAAATTGGTTTTTGCTTAACTAATTTCTCATGATACTTTCTCCATCAAGGATACCAATTTCTCCATTTTCTGCAAGAAAATGGTTCCCCCCTCCCCTTTCCATCTTCTTCTCCATTTTCTACAAGAAGAAAAAAAGGCTAATTCTAACATGTAAATTCGAACGTGTAAATGGAGAAATAGCCATCTCCATTATATTGTATTTGAGTTATTTAAGTTCATAAACGTGTAATTCGAACAATTTTAAATTTTGTGTTGATTTTCTGGCGAGTCTCGCCGGATAATGCATTCCTCAGAAATTTTTAATGAAAAAAGGAGACGGCTAACTTTCTGTTGTTCTTGTTTTAGATGTATAAAATGGATTTTTGCATTTGTGGGTTGACGACGATGACGGGAAGGGGTGGGGGTGGGCTTGACGATGAACTGAGGGGGAGGGGTGATGAAGACGAGATGAATCGGGAGGGGTGTGTTTTTTTTAAAATTAAAAATTATGATAATTAAAAATTATATTAATGAAATAATGCAAGTATAAGTTTTTTAATTAAAAAAAAATTCTACTATTCACGTGCCCAAGGAGAGTGTAATCCAAATCAGCATTTTGTGCTTGATAGATACTAATTTTAGTACTTGAGGTGTCTGATAGGTACAGACCTTAGTTGAGGGGTCCAAGTGAATTTTCGGGACAACTTTAAGTATCTGTCGATGACTTACGCCCTTAATATATCACATGACAGGTGAATGAGTCCATTTTCACCTTTTATACTTTTTAAAAAGGGAAAGGACAGAAACGATATTTCAAATTAAACTATTTCCATGAAAATAACCATGAAATTTAAATTTCACTTTCTAACCTTTTCAATTTACTGGCTTATTCTAAACCGTTTCTACACAACTTCTATACAGTTTCTATACATATCTTATACATATAAATATTCTATACGAAAATTATACAGTTTTGATACAAAATTTATACAATAACTGTAGTTTCTTTTTACACGTTTTATACAATAATTATATAATTTTCATACACTTTCTATATATTTTTTATATATATTTTATACATATTTATATTTGATAGAACTATACAATTTCCATACATATATCTTATATAGATACATATTTTATTTAACAATTATATCGTTTTTATATAATTTAATTATTATATATAAACAATTAAAAAAAACAGAATTTTTGATCAGTTAAAATATTTATAGCAAAAAAATAATTGAAATATTTTTAAAAGGACCGAATTGCCCAAGTTGAATACTGTATCAGTATTGTATATAGATTGTATCAATATTTTATATGGACTATATATGGACTACGTAGGCCAAAATGACCCAAATTAGGAAAAGTCTATAAAGCGAAAATAGTATATCCGACTAGCCATTTTTTGAAAAGTTTTCAAACTTGGGCTATTTCTTTTAAAAATTGTTATAGAGTGTCCTTTTCCCATTTTAAAATATAGGGAACCCAATCCAATATTCGTTGGTGCAACTAACTTATCATGAGAACAAACAACATAAACAATTCTTGAAGAATCTTCTAATTCTTCATTAAATGTCCAATACTCAATATATATACATATTCAGAATGTTATAATCGTTCATGCCAACTTATGAACTTATTCATAATAGTAAACTCCAAATGTTTCATGACATGTGCTTTTTTGCTTTGATAAATGGAAAAATTTCAAAAGTAGCAACTTAACAGCTATAATTATAACTTTTATAGCAACTGCTTCATAATTACGAAAAATAATAAGTTGTATTTTGTATTTAAGTAAAATGTTGCTATATAAATACATATACAAATTGAATAATAGTTCCTAGTTTAACTCCAATTAGTTAGACTTAAATAAGGAAAGTAATCGTCGCTTAATTCATGCTACTTTTAATTATAAAGATTTCTCTTTTAACTCTTCTATTTCTTTTTTTTTTTAATCCTTTTTGTTTCCTTTTTTTTATTTTTTTCCTTTCTCATATTTTTCCTTTTCTTTTTCTATTTTCATTTTTTTATCATTTTATTTTTTGATTTTGATTGCTTTTTCTTTTCTTTCCACTTTATTTTCACTCTTCTATTTCTCTTCGTTTTTTCTTTTCCATTTTTTTTCCTTTATCATATTTTTCTTTTTCTTTTCCTATTTTCGTTTTCTTCTTCTTCTTTTCTATTTTTATTTTATTTTATTTTATATTTAAGTAAAGTGTTGCAATATAAATATATATACAAATTGAATAGTAGTTCCTATTTTAACTCCCATCAGTTAGAGTTAAATAAGGGAAGTAACCGTCCCTTAATTCATGTTGCTTTTAATTATAAAGATTCATTTTCCTTATATGACTCTTCTATTTCTCTTCTTTTTTTTTATCCTTTTTCGTTTTTTTTTCTTTTTTCTTTTTTTTCTTTTTTTTATTTTTTGTTTTCTTATTTTTTTCCTTTCTCATATTTTTTTTTTTTTATTTTAATTTCTTTTTCTTTCCACTTTATTTTTACTTTTTTATTTCTCTTTTTTTTTTCTCGTAGTTTTCTTTTTCGTTTTCTATTTTCGTTTTCTTCTTCTTTTTTTCTATTTTTATTTTTTTATTCTTTTATTTTTACACTTATATTTCTATCTTTTGTTTCTCTTTCTTTTCTTTTTTTCATTTTTCACTTCTTTTTTTTGGATTTTTGGATTTTTGTTTTTCTATTTTTTTTTCTTTTTTACTCTTCTATCTCTTGCTTTTAGTTATATCTATAGCACATATACATATTAAAAAAATATACACAATACATAGACATACAGATTTGCATATGTATTTATAGACATACATATCTAACTCATATGTATATATAAACATATAGGGTACAAAATCTCTATAACAAAAAGTGACATAATATATTTGCCTAATTGCGCTTGAACTGTACATTTCTTCTTCATGATGTAGACATCAAAAATATTATTATGACAAAAAATATGCATTATCCATAAATACATATGCATTAATCATAAATACATATGCGTTATTCATAAATAGATATGCATAACTGAAAAAATACATATGCATTTTTGAAAAAATACATATGCATTAGTCATAAATACATATGCACACTGAAAAAGTATATATGTATTATTTATAAATACATATGCATCTATTAAAACCTAAGCAGAACTAAAAATATATTTTTAAATTAATAAATATAGCATACAGGCCCATAAAAACGTATGAATAACTAGAAAATACATATGTATTATTCAAAAATACATATGCATTAGTCATAAATACATATGTAATCTGATAAAATACATATTGTATTATTCATAAATATACATGCATAACTAAAAAAATACATATGCATTACTCACAAATACATATGCATAACTGAAAAAATACATGTTCTTCCTTTTCGTTTGACTTCCTCTTTTTCACATATTTTTGCACTGTTTGGAATTTTGGAGATGATGGTTTTCTCAATGTTTTTCGTTTCATGATTTTCCCAATATTTTTCAGCTCGTCACAATACTTCGATCTCACTTCTTCTATGCCAACTTCTCTGTCCAGCTGAATAGAAGTAAAGATCAATTTAACACAAAACTCCACAAACCCCATCAAATAACATATTAAAAGTTATAGCAAACCTCCATCAAATAACATATTCCTCCATTATAGCAGACCTCCACAATCATTCAACAAAAAAAATACAATCCCCCCCCCCAAAAAAAAAAATGAAGAAGACGGATGAAGAAAAAAATACGAAAAATAAAAATTATATGAAAAGATAACATGCAAATACTGTAAACAAGATTACTTGGGCTACTAATTAATTCGCTATATTAGTAGGACTCTTTAAAATTATTATGGTATAATTATATTCTTTAAAATGTACAAAAAGCTTACACGTATCTGTTGATATTTTTAGAAGTTCAAATACCATAAATTAGTAGGAAAAAATGACATACATATCACTACCGCAGGCCACAAAAAAATTTCAGACAATGAGAGATACTCATTACGAATTTCTACTGTAAATTTAATGTCATACCCCAAATCCCATTGGAGCGGACTGGCACCCGTAGCCGAGGAGGCCCGGGAGAACCCGTTCATAACCTATACTTTCACATTTACATTACTTATGAAAATTAGAAATTTGGGCAGCACTTCGTTGTAAATAGAAGAAAACAATACCTGTATCAGCCCAACAGACACGCATAAATATATATATGAACAGTAATTGGCCGTCAGAGCCATCACGTCTATCAACCAAACACTCCTATGGCTATACAATATGTCTACAAAAGCCTCTACATAGATACACAACTGAGTAGGGGTCGGGACAAACTCCCGCCCACAAAAGACTTTTATACAAATACCAAAAGTACATATAGAGACGACTTGGGATGCCCCGAAACAACTGGAGCTCACCACTAACAACAGAATATCGTGGCTCTTACTGTGGAGGTGTACGACCTGAAGTACCTGTTCCTGCAGGCATGAATACAGGTCCCCCGTGAGGGACGTCAGTACGGAAATATGTACTGAGTATGTAAGGCAGTGAGTATCAAGATGAGATACAAAAGATCAACAGAACCCAGATACCAGTGAATAAACAGTATGAGTAGACCACACTTAAAAGAACTGATGGGATACCTGCACATTACTTTCATATCATTACTTCCCGTAATCCTTATCAATACATAACATATGTCATACAATGGCCAACTGATCAGTGGTACTAATACAATACATCAGGGACCACCCCTGGAATAGCATATATACATAATCTTTATAATACAATGGTCAACTGATCAGTGGTACTAATACAATACATCATATCATCAATTTAAAATACAGACATTCCATTTCTTAATTCAATTAATCTTTAAGATTGGTTACTTTGTGGTCACACTTTATGGAACTTGAAACCATGATACCTCAATAGGAAAAACATGTAAATAGGTAATCAATATCATGAAAATGAAGTAGAGAATCACGGATACCTCATTAAACCATTTCGGAGTCAACAATAGTATATGGACATTTTTTTTTACTAGCCGGACATCTTAAAAGTGAAAACAAGTTCAATTGGTAGTGTCGAAGATCATATGATGTTATTATGTGTCATGTGTCGTAGGACAATGTTGGAAGCTTACTTGAGAATGCCATGGGTCATTATTCATGCCAAAGATTAGATAGAGTATGTCTTACATACCTTGATATAACCACTTCAATACAAGTCCAACTTGACTTCCCGTACTCTTCGAACACTTATCTAAAATAAGTCATTTGTGGCAAACTAGTATTAGCACCCAAACCTTACCATTTAGGTATTAACTTCACCAAATAATGTCTAGGAAGTAATCCTTTAGCTCATCAATAAGAGTACTACATACATCCTCTTATACTCTTATTACATTCACATATCATGCATTTTCATGAAATATCCCTCAACATCACTCTTAGCCTTTATTTCCCTTCTTAATCACCATCCAAAACCAACATGATCACTAGGCATACATAACCACTAATATAATGATATATAACCACAATTCATCCTCCATAATCCAATACAACAACTTCCATAATTTACTACTAACAATTTATACACAACAATTCATAACTATGTTTCTAGTTATCTTCCAACATCAAGACAATACTCATAATCCTTTATCAATACTTATTCATGGATAAGAATCAAGAATAAACAATATTCATACCTTAACAATGAACTCTTGTATTTAGAATCCTCCATACATAATCAAGGGGTGCTTCTCGAAGCTTTCGAGATGGTGAACACAACTACGGAACCAATTCGAATTTTCTACGGTTGAATCACAAAATATTTGAAGTTGAAATTAGGCTGGGGTTTCACCTTCTCTTAATAATTGGATGATATATGATATATATGAGGCTAAGTGTAGGTTTATAAAGACCAATTTTCGTCCAAGAGGTAATAGAAAATGACCATTTTGCCCTAAAAATTTAAATAAATCCCGAATCTGTCCCCAGTGGACAGTTTTGACAGGCTGAAGTAAATCGATCATAACTCTTTGCTCCGGTATCGTATTTGGGTGAAACCAATTGCATTGGAAAGATAATTCAAAGGGATTTCATTTTCATATAAAGTATACCACCCATTTCTTCCTTTACAAGGAGTTATGGTCGTTTAAAGTTGACCCAAAAATCTGTCCCACAATTCTATTTTTTTTGATAGGCTGCAGTAAAACGGGTATAGCTCCTTACTCAGACATTGGATTTGGATGAAACCAATTTCATCGGAAAGAAGACTCTCGGAGATTTTCTTCTATATATTGAAGATCACACAGTTCTTTTTGTACAAGGAGTTATGATCGTCTAAAGTTGGATTGCCTAGCTGCAGTAATTTTCCTGCAGAATTACTGTTCACAGGCTTCCCGGCCACCGATTTGAAATTTCAAATGTGCTCGCTTATATGAAATACTCCTCTGTTTTGGGCAAACTTTATATCGTTGGAAATCTTATTCTAATACCTACACATACAACTATTGACGGGATACTTTCGAACACCATACACTTAATTTAACCCATACGCAAGCCTTTAGGACTCCATATAATCGCGATAAGTGTACAAAAAAATTTACGGGGTGTTACATTATCCCCCCCTTAAGAACATTCGTCCTCGAATGTTAGCATAGTTACTTAATTAAGACATGTCCAAGCTTACAATTAACATATTCATCATCATAACATACTTGCATAAAAATAAACACTTACTTGTTATTGTTCTTTTTCCGTCTCATGAACCTGCTCCTCATCGTTGAATAGGTAAGGGTACTTAATCTTCATCGCTTCCTCGGCTTCCTATGTGATCTCCTCAACTTGTTGATTCCTCCAAAGTACTTTTACCGAAGCTATCTCTTTATTCCTTATCTTTTTAATTTGGCGATCAAGAATAGCAATAGTCATTTCTTCAAAAGTGAGATCTTCTGTAACTTGTACATATTCCGTAGTAGTGATGTGTGCTGGATCTCCGATGTACTTTCGAAGCATCGAAACATGAAATACGGGATGAACTGCTGAGAGCTCTTGAGGTAACTCTAACTCATAAGCAACTTGTCCAAATCTTTGAATGATCTTATACGGACCTATGTATCGTGGACTTAACTTTCCTTTCTTACCAAACCTCATCACTCCTTTCATTGGTGATACTTTCAAGAATACCCAATCGTCGATAGAAAACTCAAGTCCTCTTCTTCTAACATCCGCATAAGATTTATGTCGACTTTGAGCTGTTGCAAGCCGTTGTTGGATCACTTTAACCTTCTCCATTTCTTGATAAACAAGATCCGGTCCAAACAAGACCGCATCACCTGCTTCAAACCATCCTATTGGCGATCTACACTTTCTTCCATACAATGCTTCATATGGTGCCATTTTGATACTTGAATGATAGCTATTATTGTAGGCAAACTCGACAAGAGGTAGGTGATTATCCCAGTTGCCTTTGAAATCTAATACACATGCTCGTAGCATATCTTCAAGTGTCTGGATGGTACGTTCCGCTTGTCCGTCCGTTTGAGGATGAAAAGTCGTACTTAGATTTACTTGTGTCCCCAAACTCCTTTGAAAAGACTTCCAGAAATTCGCGGTAAATTGGGCTCCTCGATCGGATATAATGGAAATTGGAACTCCATGTAACCAAACGATCTCCTTAATATACAACTTCGCATACTCTTCCGCCGTATAAGTTGTCTTAACTGGTAAGAAGTGCGCAGATTTGGTAAGCCTATCAATGATCACCCATATGGAATCAAACTTCCGATATGTACGAGGCAAACCCGTGATGAAATCCATATTGATCTTGTCCCACTTCCAGACTGGAAGATCTATACATTGCATGTAACCACCGGGTTTCTGGTGTTCTACTTTGACTCTTTGACAATTCGGACATTCGGCTACAAATTCGGCAATATTCTTCTTCATGTCATTCCACCAATATATTGCTTTCAAATCTTGATACATCTTAGTCGACCCTGGATGGATGGAATACCTTGAACAGTGTGCTTTTGTCATAATCCTCTTTCTTATCTCAACTACATCAGGTACACATAAATGATTCTGACACTGAAGCACTCCTTCTTGCGTAAGCTCAAATGCCTTTGTCGTGCCACTCTGCACATCCTCCTTAAGCTGCAATAAAATTGGATCTGCATACTGCTTCTCTTTCACTTCAGCTATCAATGAAGATTCCGCTGTATTACGTACAATAACCTCTTCATCTGGAGTTTCGAGAAGTCGAACTCCCAAATTATCTAGTTGGTGAAGATCCTTAATCATCCCCTGCTTTTCTATAGATGCCATTTTAGACTTACGACTCAGTGCATCCGCTACCACATTCGCTTTCCCTGGATGATACAAGATATCAACATCGTAATCTTTCAATAATTCAAGCCATCTCCGCTGCCTCATGTTTAGATCTTTCTGACTAAAGATATATTGCAGGCTCTTATGATCGGTATATATGTCAACATGAACCTCATATAAGTAGTGGCGCCATATCTTCAAAGCAAATACAACTGCAGCTAGCTCAAGATCATGCGTGGGATAATTTCTCTCATGTGGTCGCAACTGTCTAGAGCCATAGGCTATTACTCTACCATGTTGCATTAGTACGCATCCTAAGCCAATTCTCGAAGCATCACAGTACACTGCATACCCTTCTGTGCCTTCAGGAAGTACCAATACCGGTGTAGAAGTCAACTTGCTCTTCAGATCCTTGAAACTCTTTTCACAGGCATCATTCCATTGAAACTTGGAGGCTTTATGCGTCAACTTAGTCAAGGGTGCAAAAATAGAAGAAAAACCTTCAACAAACCTTCTATAATAACCTGCCAACCCGAGAAAACTACGAATCTCCGTAGGCGTCGTGGGTCTTGGCCAACTCTTCACAGCCTCAATCTTCTGAGTGTCAACTTTTATGCCTTCACTGGATACAATATGGCCCAAAAATGCCACTGCCTTGAGCCAAAACTCACATTTAGAAAACTTCGCATACAGCTTACGATCACGAAGAATCTGCAACGCTTGCCTTAAGTGATTAACATGGTCCTCTTCTGATCTAGAGTAGACCAGAATATCATCTATGAAAACTATCACGAACACATCTAGAAACGGCTTAAACAGCCTATTCATCAGATCCATAAAAACTGCGGGTGCATTTGTCAGCCCAAATGACATAACCAGGAATTCATAATGACCATACCGTGCTCGGAAAGCTGTCTTGGGTATATCTTTATCCTTGACTCTCACTTGATGATAGCCTGATCTCAAGTCAATCTTGGAAAAACACTAGGCACCCTGCAACTGGTCAAATAAATCATCAATTCGGGGAAGAAGGTATTTATTCTTGATAGTCACCTTATTCAATTGTCGATAGTCAATACACATCCTCAGTGAACCATCTTTCTTACGCACAAACAATACTGGTGCTCCCCAAGGGGACATACTAGGCCTGATGAATCCCTTCTCTAGCAAGTCTTTCAGTTGCTCTTTCAATTCTCGCAACTCTGCTGGTGCCATTCTATAAGGAGGAATTGAGATTGGTTGTGTGTCTGGCAACATATCAATACCAAACTTCACTTCTCGTTCAGGAGGTAAACCCGGTAGTTCTTCAGGAAATACATCAAGAAATTCATTCACAACTGGAACGGTCTGAAAAGTTGGCGGCTCTGCCTCTGTATCCCTTACTCTAACCAAATGGTATATGTACCCCTTGGAAATCATTTTTCTTGCCTTAAAGTAAGAAATAAATCTACCTCTCGGCGCGCCAACATTACCCTTCCATTCAAGGACTGCCTCATTTGGGAAATGGAAATATACCTTCTTAGAACGGCAATCTACTGTAGCATAACAAGACGCTAACCAATCCATGCCCATAATAACATCAAAATCTACCATTTCTAACTCAACAAGATCGGCCATCGTATCACGACCACAAATATTCACAACACAATTTCGATATACATTCCTAGCTATAAGAGATTCCCCCACTGGCGTCTGGCGTTGATACTTCAAATGGCTTGGCTAATAATTCGGGTGTTCTTCCTAACCTTCCCGCAACCAAAGGAGTGGCATACGATAATGTAGAACCAGGATCAATTAAGGCATACACATCAAATGCAAAGATGGACAACGTACCTGTAACCACGTCTGGAGAAGCCTCTAAATTCTGCCGATCTGCTAGGGCATACACATGGTTTTGAGCTCCGCTAGCACTAGATGCTCCTCTATCACCTCTACCGTGACCCATAGGTTGTGCACCCCTACTCAAAGGAGGCACTGAAGATGACGCAATAGCTGATCCGGTAGGTCGTGTTATACCACCTGTGGTCCTGCGTGGGCAATCTCTAGCCATATGCCCCGGCATACCACACCAAAAGCAATTGTTCCTCCCAAGCCGACATTCGCCAAAGTAAAATTTTCTACATATGGGGCACGGGTGTCGTGGAGGTCTCAATTGACTCATACTCCCTTGCCCTTGATACCCCACTGTTTGCGAACTCTGATTTTCACTGCTTTGCCCGAACTGATTATCTCTGAACCTTTGAAACTGCGGTGGAGCACTAATTGCAGGATAAGAAGATAACGGGCTAGGCAATCTATGAGAGAACGAAGGCCTAAAACCTCCCTGAGATGCCATAAACTGCCCTATAGCTCTGGCCCGCTTAGAATATCCTTTTTCTGATTCCTGGGTTCTTCTTCTTTGCCTTTGATCTTCCATCTTCTGAGCGAAAACTTGTATCCTCGCTATATCCATGTCCTTGTTCAAAGCAGCAATGGTACAATCTCTAACCAAGTATGGTTCCAATCTATCCACATAGTGATGAACTATGTCATCCATAGTAGCTACCACATTAGAAGCATATCGAGACAAGGAGTTAAATCGAAGACTATACTCCCTTACACTCATATTACCCTGACGAAGATTTAAGAATTGATCTGCACGGGCCTGACGAGTCTCAAATGGAAGATAATGATCAATAAATGCATCTTTGAACTCTCCCCACGTAGTTGGAGGTGCATCAATACCCCTAGATTGTTTCCAATCCTCGTACCACAATATAGCCTCTCCTTTCAGTCTATATGCTGCTAGCTCAACCATCTCTTTACCGGATATGTGCATAACATCTAGAGCCCTTTGGGTTTGATCAACAAAGTCCTGCGGGTCTTCGTTAATATCTGATCCGGTAAAAGTAGGAGGATCCAGTTTTAGAAAATCCTGTGTCCGAAGGCTAGCTGCTCTATCCGTACCACTAGAACCCGTGGTAGGAATAGCTTGCCCTTGAACTTGACCGGCAACTATACGCGTCAGAAGTTGTACTGCATCCCTCAAATCTCGATCAACAGCATCAATAGACGGCCCTTCCAGAGGAGAAGAAGCGCCTGATATATGCTCAGCTTGAGACTCACTTTGTTCAGCTTGTGCCGGTGGTGACTTACTAGTACTTTCTCCGGCCACTACATCTACTCGCTTCCACTTATTCTTTCTCCTTGTAACCGGCATCGTCACTATAATAAATAAAAAAGAAACAATTGGATTAAGTGATTGATTATGAATTTATCTCTAATATGGGATCTATTGCACGATCTAAGAAATGGAGAGTGGAAACAATCCCTAAATGTCCAATAGCCTCCTGTTTATAGATGTGGTGCACAACACACCGATAAATAAGATTCTACGTAGACACGGCTTTGTAGACTCACTAGGACGAACTTCTCTGATACCACTTCTGTCATACCCCAAATCCCATTGGAGCGGACTGGCACCCGTAGCCGAGGAGGCCCGGGAGAACCCGTTCATAACCTATACTTTCACATTTACATTACTTATGAAAATTAGAAATTTGGGCAGCACTTCGTTGTAAATAGAAGAAAACAATACCTGTATCAGCCCAGCAGACACGCATAAATATATATATATGAACAGTAATTGGCCGTCAGAGTCATCACGTCTATCAACCAAACACTCCTATGGTTGTACAATATGTCTACAAAAGCCTCTACATAGATACACAACTGAGTTGGGGTCGGGACAAACTCCCGCCCACAAAAGACTTTTATACAAATACCAAAAGTACATATAGAGACGACTTGGGATGCCCCGAAACAATTGGAGCTCACCACTAACAACAGAATATCGTGGCTCTTACTGTGGAGGTGTACGACCTGAAGTACCTGTTCCTGCAGGCATGAATACAGGTCCCCCATGAGGGACGTCAGTACGGAAATATGTACTGAGTATGTAAGGCAGTGAGTATCAAGATGAGATACAAAAGATCAACAGAACCCAGATACCAGTGAATAAACAGTATGAGTAGACCACACTTAAAAGAACTGATGGGATACCTGCACATTACTTTCATATCATTACTTCCCGTAATCCTTATCAATACATAACATATGTCATACAATGGCCAACTGATCAGTGGTACTAATACAATAAATCAGGGACCACCCCTGGAATAGCATATATACATAATCTTTATAATACAATGGCCAACTGATCAGTGGTACTAATACAATACATCATATCATCAATTTAATAATTCAATTAATCTTTAAGATTGGTTACTTTGTGGTCACACTTTATGGAACTTGAAACCATGATACCTCAATAGGAAAAACATGTAAATAGGTAATCAATATCATGAAAATGAAGTAGAGAATCATGGATACCTCATTAAACCATTTCGGAGTCAACAATAGTATATGGACATTTTTTTTTACTAGCCGGACATCTTAAAAGTGAAAACAAGTTCAATTGGTAGTGTCGAAGATCATATGATGTTATTATGTGTCATGTGTCGTAGGACAATGTTGGAAGCTTACTTGAGAGTGCCATGGGTCATTATTCATGCCAAAGATTAGATAGAGTATGTCTTACATACCTTGATATAACCACTTCAATACAAGTCCAACTTGACTTCCCGTACTCTTCGAACACTTATCTAAAATAAGTCATTTGTGGCAAACTAGTATTAGCACCCAAACCTTACCATTTAGGTATTAACTTCACCAAATAATGTCTAGGAAGTAATCCTTTAGCTCATCAATAAGAGTACTACATACATCCTCTTATACTCTTATTACATTCACATATCATGCATTTTCATGAAATATCCCTCAACATCACTCTTAGCCTTTATTTCCCTTCTTAATCACCATCCAAAACCAACATGATCACTAGGCATACATAACCACTAATATAATGATATATAACCACAATTCATCCTCCATAATCCAATACAACAACTTCCATAATTTACTACTAACAATTTATACACAACAATTCATAACTATGTTTCTAGTTATCTTCCAACATCAAGACAATACTCATAATCCTTTATCAATACTTATTCATGGATAAGAATCAAGAATAAACAATATTCATACCTTAACAATGAACTCTTGTATTTAGAATCCTCCTTACATAATCAAGGGGTGCTTCTCGAAGCTTTCGAGATGGTGAACACAACTACGGAACCAATTCGAATTTTCTACGGTTGAATCACAAAATATTTGAAGTTGAAATTAGGCTAGGGTTTCACCTTCTCTTAATAATTGGATGATATATGATATATATGAGGCTAAGTGTAGGTTTATAAAGACCAATTTTCGTCCAAGAGGTAATAGAAAATGACCATTTTGCCCTAAAAATTTAAATAAATCTCGAATCTGTCCCCAGTGGACAGTTTTGACAGGCTGAAGTAAATCGATCATAACTCTTTGCTCCGGTATCGTATTTGGGTGAAATCAATTGCATTGGAAAGATAATTCAAAGGGCTTTCATTTTCATATAAAGTATACCACCCATTTCTTCCTTTACAAGGAGTTATGGTCGTTTAAAGTTGACCCAAAAATCTGTCCCACAATTCTGTTTTTTTTTTTGATAGGCTGCAGTAAAACGGGTATAGCTCCTTACTCAGACATTGGATTTGGATGAAACCAATTTCATCGGAAAGAAGACTCTCGGAGCTTTTCGTCTATATATAGCAGCTCACACAGTTCTTTTTGTACAAGGAGTTATGATCGTCTAAAGTTGGATTGCCTAGCTGCAGTAATTTTCCTGCAGAATTACTGTTCACAGGCTTCCCGGCCACCGATTTGAAATTTCGAATGTGCTCGCTTATATGAAATACTCCTCTGTTTTGGGAAAACTTTATATCGTTGGAAATCTTATTCCAATACCTACACATACAACTATTGACGGGATACTTCCGAACACCATACACTTAATTTAACCCATACGCAAGCCTTTAGGACTCCATATAATCGTGATAAGTGTACAAAAAAATTTACGGGGTGTTACATTTAATTAAAACTGCCACTATTATTATTGATTTGTCTTACTTATGCAATGATGTTTGCAGGTAGTTGAATACAAAATTTAAGATATTAACTTAATTTTGTAGTTCAATGAAAGAAAAAGATAAAAAAAAAAAAAAATGGTTTAAAGGGTAGTTTGATAAATATCAACTTACCTTATTTGATGGAACACTATTTTTAAAAAAAAAAAAATGAAAAAAGCGAAGTGAAATATGGGGGAAAATTGAAAAAAATGGAGTGAAATATGGGAGGAAATTAAAAAATGTGGAGTGAAAATAGGGAAAGGTGAAAAAGTGGGTGAAACCCAAGTGATTTTCAATATAATGGTTAAAATATTCTTACTTTTGTTATAACTTGTAATTTTGAGAAAGTACTGTTATTTATTGTAATTAAAGTTTTAAGTATGCTAGTTTCTGTAATTTTTTCTTAATAAATTTCACATTTACTATTACATGAATAAATTTCAAATTTACTATTTCGGAATAATTTGCCTTAATTGTTCTATCTCTTCTAGAGGTATTACTCCTATCACATTCACCCCAGGGAATGAATTTTTACTTATAACAATTGAAATTCGCATTCTCAAGAAATAAAATATAATCGTGTCTTAAGCTTATCAGATTAAGATAACTTAGGATCTCTTTCAAAATATTACTACTACCGGAGCAAATCAAAACATACATAAGATAATAGAAAATTTTTATCTAACATATCTTTCAAAATATACCACGCTTAAAGCAATTAATGCTTTATTATTATTGTTGTCCTTTTCCACGCTCATGTGCATTCATTCCATCACTTTTCTTCTTTCAGACATATTATGCACTAGTACTACATTCATTTCAAGGAATGAAGCATATTCAACGGGACGAGCTTCAGGACTTTTCATAAAAAATATATTATTTTGTCTTAGTCATCATTACATCATCAATATAGTGCATTGATGCAAACTCAATATCTTATCCATATAAAATCGTCTCCGACATAAATCGATGGGACTTGAACCTAACATCTTATTATCTTGATGCATTAGGACACTAACTCGCTATCTTACCCTCTTGATGCAATGATACATGAATCCACCGTCATACCCTCTAATCTTTTAAAATAATACCACCTTAGTGGTTACCAACGATCACCATATTTACTCAAACATGCCACTGAAAATATTCAAGCATTTAACTTACTATAGTGACCAAAACCATAATTTAGCAATTCATCCATTTAAAAGTACACAAATTGTGACATCATGTAAACTTGAATTTCGAATAAATTACCTTTAAATGATATGTAGCATATTTAAATTTTCATAAAGCAATACTACTAAATACCTTTTCTTTTCAATATAAAAATAATTTATCAACAACAAAGAGTTAGAAAATGTAGCAGAACACTCCAAAGTAAACATTTACTAAGTGATCTGTTATCATAGCGATACAAATTAAGCGAGTTCGGAGTCTAAAGGGAGAGGTTTTAATCCAAAATTTTAAATAGATATATAAAATGAAAAAAAAAAAAAAACAGACAAGATAAATACAGGTGTTTGTCGTGTTCATAAAAAAGTTAACGTCATCGGTTATCTGAAAAGTGCAAGACGAAAGCACGATTTTAGCTTACAATATAAATTAAGTCACTTACCTTATCCTTTGATCAGAGGCGGAGCCAGAATTGTTGCATAGGGGTTCAAAATCTAAAGAAAAACTCATCAAAGGGAGTTCAACATTTAGAATATATAAATAAAAAATATTTTAACCATATATTAATAATATAATTTTTCATCGAAGGGGGTTCGTCCGAACCCCCTTTATTAGGCTAGCTCCGCCTCTGCCTTTGATATAAAAGTTGGTGGGGATTGAAAATTTAATAACATCGATGTACTCCCCCGTCCATCTTTATTTTGGGATGTCCAACAATACTTGTTCAGTTTATAAAATCAATGAATAATTTACGTATTTTACCCTTGGTATTAAATACAATATATCACTCATTGCATTTTTCAAAGTAAAAAATTTATTATATTCAAAGGGTGATATAGTAAAACCACCAATCTATTTATAGTTTTTAAGGCACATGTCAAATCAAAAGTGAACAAGTATTTATGTACTGAGTGAAGAATTTATTTAAACTATAGTATGGAAGATAGTTTTATTTCTTACAAGGTAAAATGTGTCCCTTAACTTATTAATTTTCTTTTATAAACAACGCATTTCATTCATTTCTTGTTCACATTATTTGTTTGTTCTCCCGTTTCATTCTCTCTTCATTAACATTATTTTTGGTGTTTATTCTTGTTCTTGTTCAAAGTCTATTTCATCAAAAATCTTGCATTTCAAGATATATTTTAATCACCTTTTTATATAATTATTTTAATACCTAACAAACAAATATGTAGTATTAATATAATTAATCATCTTTTTAGCTTACTAATTTGACAAATGTTGTTATTATCGTACCAACTTGTTAACGCATTATTAGTATACCTTGTTAACAAGTAATAATGTGTTAACATTTGGCAAAGATGGACGAAGGGAGTACATCGATGTCATTAAATTCTCAATCCCCACCAACTTCAGTCAAAGGGTAGGGTAAGTGACTTCATTTATCTTATAAGATAAAATCGTATTTCCACCTTACACTTTACCGATGTTAACTTTTTTATGGACAAGACAAACACTTGTATTTGCCTTGTACGTTTTGAAATTTTTCATTTTCATATGCCTCTTTAAAATTTTAGATGAAAAAACTTATCATTTAGGATTCGAACTCCAAATCTTTAAGTAAGACTTTTTCGAAAACCTTTTAGGAGTATTATCTATCACTGCATTGCTATCAAGATAAGAGTGTAATATTAATTTAGAGACACTAGTAATGTGTTATAAATTAATATAGCATAAACAAGAATAATAAAAAAGATAAGAGAGAGTAATTCCCATTTCTGTTGAGGATTGTATTGAGGGATGGAAGATAAATTACAATGAAAGAAAAAATCTTTTATTTATAGTGAAAAATTGACTTGATCCAAATTTAAGTTTACTAACTTTTTTTCAAATAAACATACAAGTAGACGTTCACTATAATACAAATATATTTAGAACAATTTCTCAATTATTCCTTTTTATAAAAACATTATTCTAAACTAATTCATATATATACAGATAAATATTAGAAAAGGGGTCAAATATATTCTTAACTTTGCGATTTAGAGTAAATATACCCTTCATTAAAAAAGTAGTGCACACGTGCCCTTGGCGTCTCACAAATGATGTGTATTTACCATTTTCTTTTGTTAAAAAGTGCATTGAGATTTGAGATAGATGCTGCTAAGAATTATTTTTACACTCTACTTAAGAAAACATTGATTGAGATTTTATTTTATCATATTAATCTTAGTAATTATGCTTTAAAAATTTAAATTTAACTACTAAAGAAAATGACTAATTTTTCTTAATTTCATAAATTAAACAAGTAAATTCACATAACTATCTTTAACAAGGGGAAAAGTAAAATGAAATGAGGGGGTTGGGTGGTGGGGTGTACTTTGGTGAAGTTGTGTGGTAACTCTTTCTTGCTCACAGGAGTTGTTGAACATTTCTTCCTATTTATTCTAATTTTGGTGGATTGAGTTACCCGATACATGTCGCTGGTGAAAGGTGACAAATATCCTGTAAAATTAATCGAAGTACACACAAATTAATCCAGACACCACGGTTATTAGAAAAATTGTAAAGACGTTCTGTAATTTTTGTTTTCTTAGTGTTAATGCATATTGTAGTTGATTTATGTCCTTTTTTTCTCTTTGCTTGCCTATGATCTAGGTAATGTGTTGAAAGAAAAAGGAAGACTATTAAATCATCTAGAGATAAGGAAAAAAGACCTTCAAAAAATGCTAGAACAACACATTATGTCAAATGTTTGAGATCAATTACAAGTCACTTTTTTCTTCAGTTCTTTCAATATACTTAACTATTGACCAGAATCAAGAATTTAGTTATGATGATTATCATTGATCTACCTTATAATTGAGCAGTTGATTAGTTTATTTTAGGACAAATATAATACCTAAAGATTTAGCAATATTCTTAAATTTATGTACCATAGCAAATTCCAATCGCTAAAAGGCATCTTAGCTGGACGCTAAACCAATCCATCCATATTTTATGACTAAGGGGTCATTTGGTAGAGTGTATTAAAAAAAAAATACATGCATTAATCTTGTGTATTACTAGTACCTTATTTGGTAAATTTTTAGTTATACACTCGATTGTGTATTGAGATGTGTATTACTAATACCTCAAAATCCATGGCATTAGTAATGCAATGGATCTAATGCAAGCATTAGCATGATCAAAGACATAATTATCCCTCAAAAACCTTTCCACATTCTTTCTCATATATATATAGATAGAGGGTATTTTTGTAAAAAAAATATTTTTTTAAACGATTATGTAATTCATATTATTTTTAATACATCAAACCAAACACTGCATAAAATAAAAATACAAGCATAACTAATGCAAGCACAACTAACACAAGCATTGCTAATACATCAGATTTTACATTATTCTTGTACACTCTAACAAACGATCCCTAAGAGTGCAACATAGGCTGGTAAGATGTTGCATAACTTTTGTCACTTCTCTAGTCAGCCATGATAAATCAACATTAGCATTTACTGAAATGAAAAACGCACACAGTGTAATCTCACAAAGTGAAGGTCCGAGGAGGGCAGAGCGTACAGAGACCTTACCCACCTTACCCTGGTAGACCCCGGCTCAAAGAAAAGCAGTTCAAAAAAGTTGTAATTGATGGAAGTACAACAAACAAAGGATAATAACAAAACAACAAATAGTAACAGAATAAAAACTACAACAACACAATATGATAATCGAGATTCAAGGAACAACTAATAGTATTTGCTGAAATGAACATAAACAATAAGCATATTCCCCAACATTAAAGAGGACAGTTTTTATCTCAGAATGCCCTATTATAGGCATTTGAAAAATAAAGATAAAGAGTGCAAGATTCTAATTACCCACATTTATTCTCTGAGTGCCACTGAGCAGCGAACTTCTATGTTGAAGACTGGCAGTACAACAGCATTTAAAGTGCAAATAAAGTTTCTGTTGGCAACAATGACAAATAAATGCACTACACCAAGCGCCAAGAATCTGCATTTCCTAATCAATAGACTTCAACATGCCATTGCTTGTTCTTTTTGAGTTTTGAGAGCTTCTGTTCCCAGCTCTCACCTCTTTCTTCCGCGACCCTCTTCAAGGTATCCTGAATTCCGGGCATCATTCCCTTCAACCCACAGAAATAGATGTGCGCCCCTTCATCCAGAAGTTTGAAGATCTCGTCGCTGTATTCCTCAATCTTATCCTGAACATACATCTTTCCCCCTTTCTTGTTCTTATGCTCTCGGCTGAGGGCGCGATCATACCTGAAATTATCTGGGTATTCATGGAGATAGCTGGTGAACTCTTCGTCATAAAGGAGGCTATCCCTATTTGCCACCCCAAGGAAGAGCCAAGCGAGGCCATTGAACTTGAAAGTGGGAACAGATTCCATGAACATACGACGAAGGTATCCTCTAAAGGGAGCCACACCAGTTCCAGTTCCAATCATGATGTGGGTGGCATTAGGATTATCTTCGGGCAGAAGCATTATCTTACCAGAAGGACCTGCTCCAATGTATTCAAAGAACAATTAGTGAGAGAGAAAGGAGAGCTTCAGTCCTACACCTAAATACGCAACCCGAAATTTAAAATTAGAATAGCTTCATTCTGTTGCGAAGAATAATCAGAATTGTTAAGTGACAAACTGTCAATAAAAAAGCGGTACTAACAGAAAAAAAAACATTTGAGTATAGACGTTCTAGTGGCAACTAATTAAAAACAAAAGGTTAGCTAACCTGAATGTTACATTTTCAACATGCTCCATTTTCAGAAAATGTCATGCCTCAGGAAAATCCAGTTTCATTACAAAAACAAAGAAAATCACTTTTAACATAAGAAAATACAGACGCTATAAATTCTTTTTTAATAAGGAAGGATGGACTAATGTAAATCAACTTCTACAAACCACTAAAGTTTCTAGTTTATAGCCTTGTTTAACAGTTTATTGTCCCACAAGAATTTTCTTTCCAAAAAAAACCACTTTAAGCCAAAGCAACTGATGTGATAAAAGATGACGTAGCAATAGGAAGAGACATGCAAATTTATGCAATGGATAGAGCAAGACAGGCAGAACTGTAGCACTGATATGTAAGGTTTTAAGAAATTCAGAATGCGATATTTTCGTTTGGTAATATCTATAAAGCATTACTAGTAACTTACCTGTAATCTGTACCTTGTCACCAGGCTTGGAATCACATAGGAAATTGCTGCAAACACCGTTTTTTGACGGGTCTTCTTTTCCTGTTTCAGGATCGTAGTAGACAGCACGTCTGACACACAAGCTGGCAGTTTTCCCATCAAAGGAGTCCCCGTACCTAGTTGATGCAATTGAATATAGACGAACATTGTGGGGACTACCTGGTTTCTTTGGATTCTCCCCCTGAAACGTATTGAATATGAGCTTGGAAAATTGCTTTATGTAGAGATAATACAAGTTTGTCATGAGGAACAAATCAAGTTTGTTATACCAGAGGTATAAGGTCAAACGCATTGTGACATTAAATTTCTATTTTAACAATGAGGGAAACTAAAGTCCAGGTCAAATCCGGAAATGTAGAAGCTACATCTTAAATTTATCAGCCAGCTAACCTTATAATGCAGGGTTAGCATACAGTGATTATTGCTTACAGCGAGCCAGAGTTTTTTAACTGGACACCCCACTATGCATATCGGGACCTCCATCTATTGGGATCATTATACCAACAAAGGATAAAAAGAAACAGCACAAGTTTTACAGTAGTTTAAAGTATCCATTTGAGCCTACTGTGCATGCTATCTTTTATTTCTCTACAGCCATCAAACAAGTAAAAAAGTAGTCAACAACAAAGGACAGGCAAGCAAACAGTAGAAAATTCAACGTATTTGCGGCATACACCCCTCTAGTAACTGCAAGGCACAAGTTACTTTCAAAAGACTCGAACAAGGTAATTCAGCAAGAAAATCAAAAGACTCGAACAAGGGAAAGGACATAACTCTCAGAATTATAATGAAGATGATGGAAAAAAAAATCTTTGAAGTCATAACTTACAGGAGGAATGACACCATAACTTTGTCCTTCCCAGTAAGGAAGATTGCCGCCATGATCAATGACAATGTGACAAGTCTCCCCAGGAGCTTTTGGGCCTACAATCCTCTCAACAGAGACAATCTTCGCCGTGTATGGTTCCCTGGGCTTGTAGATATTCAATGGCGGTTCTTTTGCATCTTCAAGTGATAAAGGCGATACTAAAACTTTGTCTATACTTGCCGGTTTCACTGACATACAAACAATTTGTTGACTTCTGGATCTTGAGGCTTGTAGATTAACATGAAGCATAGAGATCCATGTTTTATCAGTAAATGTTACATTTGTAGCCTGTTAGCCAATGAAATAAATATCCTTTGAGGATTAGATGCCAATAAATACCGAATGGTGCCTATTACTCGAGTCAAATCGCTTCTAACAATGTGATTCATAGAGCAAACATGTTACTTCATACAACAACAAACTCTTGGACAACTTGACAAGGAATATCATCAGAAAGTGGAAACAAGAATATGTATGATGGATTTCTCATATGGTCACTCAACTAATAGTTATCATCTAAGAAAGTTGTCTTTCTTGATTCCAATTTTCTTCAACAAAGAAAGTGACTTTCTAAAATAATAACTATTACTTGAGTGACCATCTGATAAATCAAACTCCAAAAGTGCACAATGTTCCTAATTTGTTTCTCTTTCTCCCTTTCGCTTTGTATCTTGTGTTAACGGCAGAAGTTTCAAAGTTATTATGATATCACATGTTTTTTGTACCTTAATCGTTCTAGTTTCATTTTTCTCTACCATTTTTGCCCTTCTATTGTTATATATAATTCTGCATGGATACTTCATACTTCTAAGAACCACCACGGTGCTTCTTTCATTAATCTGTCTGATGAAAAAAATTCAATCAAAAGAACCTTTTGATGTAATGCATTTTGTCCCTCAAGAAAGCAACTCAAAACTTTCCAGAAAGAAAAGCTACAATCTTTTTTTTAAAAGTAATAAAAAATAAAGACAAACAATCAACCAAGTAGCAAACTCAACATCGAATCAGTACAATGATATTTTTTAAAAAAACAAGTTAAAATTTCCACATTCAAGTATCAGGACATGAAAGTGATATCAATCAGAGAACATTTTGTTAAGGACCTTAATGGTAGATCTCCGAAAAGAGGACTCTGTTTGAAGAGGAGCAGCAACTGAGACCTGCATTCAGAAATGCGAAAACTTTAACAGCATGTTTGGATGGTTGTTACATATTGTTTCATAATGTATCGAATTGTATTGTATTGTACTGCATTTTGTTTATTTTTTTGGTAATTAGCAGTTTATTAATCACCAAAGTGTCGTCAATACAAAACCATAGCGAGTATACACTCTAGCTATCTCATATCAGTAACTACATCAAACTTAGCTAGACATACATTCACCTAAACCAGCAAGACACTAGCTTGAAAATCAAGCCATGCAAAAATACTTGCCCGTACATTACATATATATGCTATCTCCCTAGCAATGACTTCATAATCTCTGGTTTTCTTCTCATAGACTTTCTCGTTTTTTTCTAACCAGACGGCATAGATAGTCTGTATGGTTTTTCACTATTACATAACATCCATCAATAAATCTGAAAAACAAACTTGCAATATTATAAAGAAAAACAAGGTACAATGTAGAACTATTATAATAATACAACAACATACCCCATGTATTCCCACAAATGAGGTTTAGTACACCTTACTACTACCTCGTGGACATAGAGATGTTCTTTCAAAAGCTCAAGTAACACATAACAAGACAGTGCGAAAAATGTGGATTATCAAATACTCCCTCCTTCTATCTTTACTGTTTGGTATACTAAAAATAAATGTTCAATATACTTGTTTTGAAAAAAAAATCGGCTAATTTACCATTTTGCGTCCATTTTACTCTTATTATTAAATACTATCCATAATACAATGCATTTTTCAAAAGCATTAAACCTATTGATGTTCTTAAAATGTGTGACAAATCAACAGTGGACAAGTAAAGATGGACCGAAGGGGATATCCCCTCCATCCCATTTTACCCGTTTCAAATTTTCTAATCTGGTGTCCCATTTTACTTATTCTTTTTTACTTAACAAATTTTTGTAAACTAGCCATGTTATTTATTAATTTTCCCAATAGCTGGGACGGAGGGAGTAATAAACAAATACAGGAAAAAAAGAAATACAAATCGACCACACCAAATGAATCTTATTTTCTTTGTTACATGGCAATGAATTTTACGATATGATATAATAATAAAATTTAACTAATGATCAAAACAAAAAGAGAGAGAGAAAATTAAAGAGGATTGACCTGAGAAATAGCTGAATGAGCCATGATCAGATCCAATGAAGCTTTGGAATTAAAATTGGGCAACTCTCAAAAGAGCAAAGGAAAATAAACAAAGGTTTTTATAAGTGGGTTTAATGGAATCAATTTGGGGGTTTTAGCAAAAGGCACAGTTGGTGGCTCTTCACATTTTGATTTCAACTTGTCCACTGTCCGTCAAAAGGCTTCTCACATTTATTTTATTAAATTAATTTTATTAGTTATGTTTTAAAAACATACATTTAAATAGATATAATTTTTTAATTATTTGATGATATAGATAGTATCCATTAATTTTATAAAAAATAATTAAGATAAATATTCTTGAAAAAAGAATAAATTATTTTAAAACAGAGCGAGTATTATATTCTCCTAGTTTTTAATCAAAAATATTGTTGTGGATTTAATCTAATCCTTTGAGGAATGGTTTAGTACAAATGAATCTAATAAGTAAAGATAGATACCTATAGAATTATTTTATGTTATTCTTTATAGGAATAATAATTCTATCATTTTAGTATAATTAATGAAATAAAATAGTTTTGAAATCATTAAATAATTTATATCAAAAATGAGATAAAGTTAATTTCAAATTTTATTTTAAAATTATTTTTCTTATTCGATGTATCAAATAATTCCTAAATATACTTATCATTTGTTTGATATGAAAAATAAATTATCATGAAATTATAATTTTTAAATTAATTTATTTTATTTAAAATGTCAGATATAATAATTTAAGTTAAATGAGATTAAGATGAAATATCCTAAAATTAAACCCCTATTAATGTGGTACCAAACGGCCCCTCAGTATGTTGTCTCTTCCGTTTGCTAAAGCACCAATTAAATCAACGTATTAAAAAATTAATGGCCATCGGCCACTGCCAAAAGCTACTAATTAAAATATAACAAAATTAATCAACTTTACGGCGAATCGAAAAAATTAAGTGGACTCAAATCGATTTGATTCAAAAGAAAAGTTTAAATAAAATTTATTTTCGATCAATTTTTTCGTGCAAAAATTCGAGAAAACAAAACGTTGACTACGCTTTATTTTTTGTATGTTACTATTGAATTTCATTTTACCTCAGAACATTTAAGATTTGAAAATATGGGATAAATTATAATTGTTATAAATTATAATATTTAAGATAGATATTTACATTAGAGTGAGTGTAGATAAAGATCTATTTGAAATCTATTAGGATATGAAATATCTATCGTTTAGAAAGAAACTAAGAGTAATTTAATAGAAATAAAAATTACTCTTCATTCTTGTTCTTGTCTATTTTATTTTTCATAACATGTTATCTGCACGAGTGTCTAATTTTCCGTAATAAAATTTAGTCTTATTGGCGCCACTCGTTGCCTTTCCATAGATCAGATATGTATCAGGGATGCAATGGTTAGTAGGCTAGTGGCTACAGTAGAGGAAATAAAAAGGATGAATATTCTTGGTTAGGGGTGGGCATGGTATGGTATATACCGAATACCATTCTGAAACTAAAAAATTTTATACCGTGGTATGGATGTTATGATATTTGGTATGGTGTTTGGTAAGAGTTTTAAATTATTTTGGTATTTGATACGGTATTTGATATTTATGCAATAAATACCAAGATATTGTATACCGCACCGAAGTTTTTTAATAATATATAAAACTCATGTATATAATATTTAAGATTATTAAATATATTTATATATCATCCATTAGTCAATTGAACATAAAAGTAATTTTTATTTAGAAATAAATTTTTTGGGAAGTTTATTATTTAGTAGTACTATGCTTAAGTTTAGGTAATATTGTTTAGAGTTTGCATCTTGGACTACTCAATCGTGATTGAAATGTTCTTTTTGTGTAATTGATTAACAAATGTAGTTGTTAGTCTTATATGATTGAGACGTTTTTAAAATTTAAAGTTATAATTTTTTTATATGAATATATGTAAGTCGAAATCAAATAAAGTATGGTTATCGAATTACCATACGATAAAATGCCGAAACCGAATTTAAAAATGCCGAACCATACCGAGCTAATTTGGTATGGTAATAGTATTGTTCTTTTAGATACCGAAAATCGAAGTTACCATATCAAATTTTAAAATACCGTAACGTACCGAACCATGCCCACCCCTAATTTTGGTAACTTGAATTCAGTGGTATTTGGAGAATTTGATTAGCAGGAATTTCCCGTGAAGAAGATAAAATCATCACATTATTCGAGTACTTTGGTTAATACTAAAGAGTAAAGATCTCATCGTGGTTGTGATTTTCTACATCTCAATTTACTTTAGAGAACTTTAGTAGAGTCCATAATAATTCTACAACCACCGAAATTTACTATATATATATATATATATATATATATATATATATATATATATATATATATATATATATATATATATATATATATATATATATATATATATATCGCTATTAAAAATTTGGTTTGTGAATATATATTTTCTTTATGTTTTATTGACTGAATTTCGTGACATTAAAAAGGCAAGACATTGGGTTATAGTCCTGATGCACCATATTGATAAGATGTTGGGTTCAACTCCCATTAATTTATTGTCTAAAACGTCTTTATATGAATAAGACGTTGAGTTTAAATCTCAATGCACCATATAGATGATATAATGATGGTTAAGGTAAGATAATGTGTTTTGGGTGAAAAGACATGAAATTTATTTCATTGAATATGCTATATTCTATAAAGTGAATGTAGTAGCATTGCATAACATGTCTGAAGAAAACAAGTGATTGAATGTACGAATATAAACATGGATAACAATATGATAATAATCATCAAAACTGATGATATTTTCACATGCTTATTATGCTTGAGAAAAAATTTCTGCAATCACATGTATGCCTCGATTTTCTCTTGAAATATTTTGAAAGAGGATATAAGCTATCATAATCTGATAGACTTAAGACACGATTATATTTCATTCTTGGGAAATGAGAATTTTGATTGTTACCAGCACAGTTCCATCAATATTTAGTTAAGTTTATCAATACAAACATGCACTTGATTGTGATAGTATCACAACTCGCTTTTGAAATTTGGAGTTTACCAGAATAAAAGTTCATAAGTTGACATAAACAATTGCGACATTCCAAAGATGTTCATTTAAGTATTAAACATATATTGAAGAATTCAAAAATTCTTCATGAACTTTTAATGTTACTTGTTCTCATAATAAGTTGGTTGGACCAACTAATGTTGGGGCTGGATCCCCTAAATTCTGAAAAGTATAAAAGGTGAATATGGACTCGTTCACTCGTCATGTGACCTGTTAAGAAGCATCAATATAAGATGATCACATGTATATACATTCATAAAATTGTCTGCTCAATAAAATTGAGTTAAGAACATAATTTTTAGATTGTGTAATCAAGATAATTCATCTTGATAAGGATGGTTTGGCATTAAATGCCTTCGATAAATAGTTAAATCATCGTTAATGAGAACAGAGTTTCATGCGTTGGTCTGAATTATGATATATTGCATACAACAACATTTGTTTGCATTAGACAAAAAATTATAATTAATTTCTCCCTCTCAATTGGCTCAAGGTTAGGAACCAAATATTCCATCTAGAATTTTTTAATGTGTGATATACAATTAATAAATATACCATGATGCACAAAGAAAATAGAAGATGTAAGTTTTTCTAACATAAGGGGGAAGATTATAAGAAGCTATGAAATATGTTAGGAATTAACACCAGATCCTCATTCAAAAGATAATTCAAGTCAAATGTCGAAAGTATCTCATATTTAAACTGTAAATGCTCCAAATTGAATGTCTCCGAAGAACAAAATCTACTGCATGCATAAAACACGGTAGATCAATCGGTTCTAAATTCAATAATTCTTGAATGATGATAAGGATCAAATGATTATAATAAGTAGGCATTGTTCTCATGAAGAACCTACGCATAACACTTCATGAAATGTTATGAGAGGTTCAGGTACCCGAAAATAATGAAGTGATAAGATATCAAAATGTTATGTCGCATTATGAACCGATATAGAATGATATATCATTAATATCTTTGATACAATATTGGGGCAATATTATAAAAGATTACGAGGATTTGAATTCTATGTTTATTTAAGCATGCTGGCGTAGAAATATTTATCAAGTGACATGAAAGAACACATCTTGTTTCGATCTTGTTGATTGTGCTGGTGTTGAGTATTTACTTAACCTGGATAAATTTCGGCCTCAAACATGCAATGTGTTCACATGTGGGGATACTGTCATATCTTGGAGATATACAAAACTGTCTATCTAGCCACTTCATCGAACCATAGTTAGTCATGAAGCAAGCCGATAATGTGTGTGATTGAGGTCCATGATACATCACATTAAAAAAAATGTGGTTTGAAATGTGATAATATACCTATAATTTTATACAGAGATAATACAATATGCATAACACAGTTTAATGGGGGATTCATAAAAGGAGATTGAACGAAACACACTTCGCCAAAACTTTTCTATACACATGAGCTCAAAAATAATAGTGATATTAATGTGCAACATATTCGTCCGAGTGACAATGTGGCTGATTTATTCACCAACTCTTTTCCAACTGCAACTTTTAAGATGACGGTGCACAAGATCGGTAGGCAAAGGTTCAAGAATGTTCTCATTAGGGGGAGTTAATATGCGTTGTACTCTTTTTCCTTTAAGAGATTTTGTCCCACTGGATTTTTCTTGTAAGGTTTTTAATGAGGCAGCTGAAATGCGTATTATTGGAGATGTGTACTCTTTTTTCTTCACTAATTTTTTTTTCACCGAACTTTTTCTAGTAAGATTTTACCGAGGCACATTATCTATCACTTAGACATTCAAGGAGGAGTGTTATAAACGTATTTAAATTATAGTGAATGTTTATCAAAAATATAAATAAGGTTTATCAAGATATATTTCATATCTATTAAGATATGAAATATCT
Source organism: Capsicum baccatum var. pendulum (assembly GCA_030864225.1). Lineage (NCBI taxonomy): Eukaryota > Viridiplantae > Streptophyta > Magnoliopsida > Solanales > Solanaceae > Capsicum > Capsicum baccatum. The sequence goes on along the minus strand of CM061551.1, from coordinate 132,208,954 downwards.
ATCTTTTAGAAAGAAACTAGGAGTAATTTCTCCTATAAATAAAAAAGTTTCCTTCATTGTAAAAGACCCTAAGAGAATCCATCAAGAGAAATAAGAATTACTTTATCTACTCTTGTTCTTCTCTACTTTATTTTTCATAACTATAATGAAGGGGAAAAAAATTATTTGTAGAGAAAAACTGACTTGGTCTAAAGTTACCGTTTCTAACTTTTTCCTAACAAACATACACGTAGACATTCACTATAATACAAATATATTTATAATAGTTTCTTAATTATTTTTTTTATAAAAAATATTATTATAAAAGAATTCATATATTATACCGTTAAATATTAGAAAAGGGGAAAAATGTATCCTTAACTTTGCGGTTTAGAATGGATATACTCTTTGTTAAAAAAAAATAGGAGATTTTCTTTAGGTAGGGGATATATGCCCTTGTCGTCTCACAAATGATGTAAATTTACCATTTTCTTTTGTTAAAAAGTGTGTTGAAATAGATGTTGTTGAGAATTACTCCCTACGTTTTATTTTACTTGGTCCATATTAACTTAACATTCTACTTAAGAAAATGTTGATTGGAGGTTAACTTTATTAATTATGTTTTAAAATATTAAATTTAATTACTAATACTTTATGTAATAATTAAAAGACTGTGGTAGTATTGAAAGAAAATGATTAACTTTTCTTGATTTCATAAATTGAAAAATTAATCCAAATATTTTAGCAATGGAAAAAGTAAAATGAAATGAAGTGGAGGGAGGGGGGTACTTTGGTGAAGTTGTGCTCTGGCTCTTTCTTGCTCACAGGATTGTTGGTGATTTCTTCCTATCTATTCTAATCTTGCTGGATTGAGTTACCTAATACATGTCACCAGTGAAAGGTGATAGATATCTCATAAATTAATCAAAGTATGCTCAAACTAGTCCAGACATCACAATTATTAAAAAACTTGTAAAAATATTATGTAATTCTTGGTTTTCTTAGTCTTAATGCATGTTAGAGTTGATGTATGTCCTTTTTTCTCATTGCTTGCTTTTGGTCTAGGTAATCTGTTGAAAGAAAAAGAAAGACTGTTAAATCATCTAAAGATGGAGCAAAAGACCTCATTCAAAATGCTAGAGCAACACATAAAGTTAAATGTTAGCTTGCTTCCAATCCATTGACAGGAACTAGATAAGGAACAAGAAAGAGAAACATTTTCAATTCAAAGGTTAAGTGCGATAGTCACTCGTGCAAGAGTAGATGTTTGGGATAAAAATCCAGTCTCATGGTGCTTTTGTTTAGAGTTTTTTCTCTTCGATATATTTTACTGTGGCAATTTTGATGGAGAAGATTGTTAACCCTCTCTCTGTTGGTTTTCTCAGACTAGCATCATTTGATGTTAAGGTTAACCCAATAGTCAGGTTCATTACTTTCACCATGTAATGTGTAGTTGTGCCTGATGAATGTTGACTGGTGGTGAAGATTATACTTCCTCCGTTCAGATTTATTTGCCATATTTTGACTTAGACATATCAATTAAAAAATAATGACTCATATAGTGATTTTATCATATTACATCTATTAGTTGATGTTTAGTAATAAATACCGAAAAATAATTTGGATGATAAGTTAATACTAAGAGTAGAACATGAAAAAGAAAAATTCTTAATTTGTCAAAATGATTAGTAAAAATAAAAATCAGGGTAGAAAAATAATAACAAATAAATCTTAATGGAGGCAGTATATAAACAGGGGATCTTTCAAAAATAGTTATACTTTGCTGAAAAATCACCTTTCATAGTCATATTTTACATAATTACCATTTATAGTTGTTGTATTCGATTTTATCAATAGTCTGTATTCATATAAAATATAAATACCGTACCATTTAGCCATTGTATTCGATTCACAACCAATGTATTTACTTTTACTCAGTGGTCTGTATTCATATAAAATATAAATACACTACATATTTAGTCTCGCCAAAAACACTATCATTTTTTTCTTTTTTCTTTTTAATATTTTTTCTTTTTCGTGTTTTCCTCGTTTTTTCTTCTTTTTTATTTTCTCTCTCTTCTATGTCTTACTTCTATTTCTCTTTCTTTTTTTCTTTTTTTCTTTTTTTCTTTTTGTACTTATTTTCTTTATCATTTTTTTAGTTCTATTTTAGATTTTTTGTATTTTTGAAAAATATGACTACTCTAGCACAAGTCATGGATGATAACGTAAATACCACAATTGTTATCGTATTTGTAGTCACACCGTCATTTATATTTTTGTATTCATTGATACAATTGGATTTGTATTTATATTTTATAATTCGCACTTGTATTTGTATTTTGTAGTTCACATTTATATTTATATTTTATAGTTTGCACTTGTATTTATATTTGTTAGTCTGCATATTCATTTATATTTTATATAATTCGCACTTGTATTTTAAAGAACTGTTTTGTATTATTTTATAATTGACTGTATATTATATTGAATTATATTTGTATTGTGATTTTATTGTGTTTGTATATTTAGATTATATTTGTATTTGTATTCTATTTTCGTCGATGCCTTTATATTTTTAAAGAATTATTTTGTATTTGTATTTTTAATTAAGTTGATTGCATATTGTATTTAGCCGTGATTATATACAATTTATCATTTGTATTTATATACAAACAAGTAAATGCATTAATTGTATTTTCTTGATTCTAAAATATATAAATATGTAATGTATCATTTGATACAATTGTACCGTTTTGTATTTGTATGTCAAAATTATCATTCGTATTTGTAAATAAACAAATATCACTTGGTACAAATACAATTACAAACAAGTGATTTTACAAATACAAATACAATATGTATTTATATATATTGTATTTGCATAAAAATTTGAATTGTATTTATCTGTATCAATAAATATAACTCGTATCAATAAATACAAACAAGTAATCGTAGTAAGAAAATCAATCATTTCTTTTCAATAATTAAAAAATACAAATGATAGTTCACACTTATATCTGTATGTTATAGTTTGCATTTGTATTTATTTTTTATAGTTCGCACTTGCATTTGTATGTTATAATTCATATTTATATTTTATAGTTCGCACTTGTATTTGTTTTTACTAGTTCGCACAAATGAAAAGAAGAAGAAAAGTGAAAAGGAAAAAAAATCCAAAAAAGAGAAGGAGGAGAGTAATAGAAAATAAAGAAAAAAAGGAAAAGAAAAAAAAAGGAAAAAAGGAAGGAGAAAAAAAAAATTGAAAAAAGAAAAAAGTGAAAAAATAAAGAGAAAACAAAAAAAAAGGAAAAAGAAAACATGAAGCAAAAACTAAAAAAAGGAAAAAAAAAAAGAGTAATAAAAAATTAAGAAAATACATGAGAGAAACTATAAATTGTAATTAGGATTAATTAATAGACAAAAGGGATTATGAATTATAATTAATTAAAATTTAGACTAAATAGAGTAATTAGAAGTTAATATTTACTAAGTTATGTAGTTATCCATATAAATATAGCTGGTAGTTGTGATTAGTAGCACGTAATTGATAGTCACTCTTGGCTCAAGCTTACTTAGAAAACCTCGTAAGATCATTTTAATTAAAAGTGTATTTTATTAAATTAATTTTATTAATAATATTTTAAAATTAACCACTATTAATTTATATAGTTATTCAACACAAATATAAAGAAAAAATTACAATTTTTTTCAATTAATTTTATATATTTAAATAAATAGTTTTAGTATGGAGGCTTTGTAATATGAAATGAAAGGTGTATTTGGGAACGTGGAGGTTGGTGGTGGTTGTTAAAGGCTTGTTTGCTACAACAGATAGGATTCATCAGTTTCATTTTATTTGGTTTCTTTTTAAATATGTTTGTTTTAAATTAGTTGTTTGTTTTTGCAAATAAAAAAGGTTTTATTATTACATCTTTTTTATATTATCTTTAATATTAAATAACTAAAGAAAATAGTGATGGTTAGATTTAGTATTTCAAGACATCATTAATAAGATTAATTTTATAAAATACACTTATAATTTATGAATTCTTAGTGAGTGTGTCAAGTCAAAAGAGGTCAAGTAAAATAAAACGAAAAAAATAATTAATTTCGAAATTAATTTTAAGATGGACTTAGCCTTCACTTTTGATCCTAATAAAACGTATGGAATAACTCATCCCACCCTTATCCATCTTCATGATAGGATAATTAATTTCGTAATTTACGTAAAATATAATTATTTTTTATCCGAAATATCTTATTTTCCAACTAAATAATTAATGTAGGAAATTGATACTCCCTCAGTTCAAAATAATTGTCCTTTTTAAAAAAATAAAAATAAATACTTGTTCCAATCTAGTTGTTTCTTTTATGAAATAAAGAGAATTTTATTTTGTTTGTCCAATATCACCCTTATTATTATATGACTAAACAAAATATATATACACAAATTTATATTTTAACGCATAATTAATAAGATTAATTTTATAAAATAAATCCTTAATAAATATTTTCTTAAAGAGAGTGTCAAATTAACAATAGCCAACTACTTTTAAAATGAAAAAAATCTATGATGATTCACAGTTATTGTATCATGGAACCTTATAGCAATGGCACCAACATATCTTTAAGATTTCTAAGAAAATTCCTAAGAAGAACACCACAAATCAACAAGTGACTACGTACGTGTTCGTCCATAAAAAATATTTTTTTTGGGAGTTGAAATTAGAGTTAGAATTGAAGTCGGAATTTAAAATTGTGTTTGACCATGAATATAAATCGAAGTTGTGTTTGATTTTATATGGTAAAAGTGAAGTGAAAATAAGTTTCACTTGTTTTCACTTTTTCTAAATTCTTATGGCCAAGCACTAGAATTTCCACTAAAGTGAAATAATTTTTCAGATTATTTTTTTCATAATCAAACACCCCCTAAATGTACCATAGTTTTCACTTTTTCTGAAAATTCTTATGATCAAACACTAGAATTTTTACTAAACTGAAATAATTTTTAAAAAAAAAAATTTTTTTTTTATGATCAAACACCCCCTAAAGTACCATATGTGTGTATATTTGAAGTCCTATTTTAGAACTATCAAAATGGACAGACCCAGTCCAAACCTAGCAGGCTAGAGAATTAAGTGGGTTAGGACAGGCTAGCCCTTTTAACTAAAGGGCCTTTAAAATAGCAGTCCAATTCAGACTTAAGCGGACCACGAATTGAGACGTGTTGGCCCTTCAAAAAAAAAAATAACTCGAAACATGATACACAAAAGTATAAATAACATAAATACCAACTCTTTTGGAAGTAATTACACTCTCTTTCACTTTTTTTATTACTCTACTCTCTCTCCCTATTAATATACATAACATAGCCGACATCTACATAGCATTCTGTGTATATGCTCGAATTTTTGTAATATGTTTAGAGAGTTGAGATTTTTTGTAATATTGAAAACATAAGTTGTGTATTTGTGTCATTTTTAATAAACAAAAATAATGTAAGTACCGGATAATCACCAACTTTTTATGTTTTTACTTTAAAGTATCTCCTACTATTTTTTAGCATATTATAAACATGGGAATATTTCAAAAATAGCAGCACTTTATTATAAAACTCCTCTTCCATAGCCACATTTTACATGATTACCATTTATAGTCGTTGTATTCACTTTTACTCAATAGTTTGTATTCATAAAAAAACATAAATACACTACATATTTATTCTCGCCCAAAACATTGCCATTATTTTTTATATTTTTTTTGTTTCGTGTTTTCCCCCGTTTTTTTTTTCTATTTTTTCTCATTTTTTTTTCTATTTTTTTCTCTCTTTAATCTCTAACTTCTATTTCTCTTTCTTCTTTTCCTTTCTTGTTTAATTTTTTTTTCTTTTTTGTACTTATTTTTTTATTATTTTTTTATTTTATTTTATATTTTTAATATTTTTAAAAAATATGGCTAGTCGAACACAAGTCATGCATGATAACATAAATAGCATAATTATTTATTATATTTGTAGTCACGCCGTTATTTATATTTTTATATTCATTGATACAACTGTATTTGTATTTTAAAGTTCGCACTTGTATTTATATTTTATAATTCGCATTTATATTTACATTTGTATTTTATAGTCCGCACTTGTATTTGTATTGTTAGTTTGTACCATCATTTCTGTTTTATATAACTCACACTTGTATTTTAAAGAACTGTTTTGTATTTGTATTTTATAACTGACTACATATTATATTAAATTATATTTATATTATGGTTTTATTGTGTTTGTATATTTAGATTATATTTGGATTATACTTGTATTTGTATTCTATTTTCGTCAATATCTTTTTATTTTTAAATAAATATTTTGTATTTATATTTGTAAGCTGATTGCATATTGTATTTAGCCGCGATTATGTATAATTTATCATTTGTATTTGTATACAAAAAAGTAAATGCATTAATTGTGTTTTCCTGATTCTAAAATATATAAATATGTAATGTATCATTTGATACAAATGTACCATTTTGTATTTGTATATCAAAATTATCATTCATATTTGTAAATAAACAAATATCATTTGATACAAATACAATTACAAACAAATGAAAAAAATAATTTTACAAATACAATATGTAGTTGTATATATTGTATTTGTATAAAAATTTGAATTGAATTTATTTGTATTAATAAATACAACTCATACAAGTAAATACAAATAAGTATTCGTAGAAAGAAAATCAATCTTTCCTTTACAATAATTAAAAAATACAAATAATAGCTCGCACTTGTATTTGCATGTTATAGTTCGCATTTGTATTTGTATTTTATAGTTTGCACTTGTATTTGTATGTATAATTCGCATTTGTATTTGTATTTTATAGTTCGCAATTGCATTTGTGTTTGCTAGTTCGCACAAATGAAAAGAAGGAGAAAAAATATGGAGAAAAAATGAGAGAAGAAAAATGAAAAAAAATACAATAAAAAGGACAGTAATAGAAAATAGAGAAAAAAATGAGGAGAAAAATGAAAAGGAAAAAAAGAAAATGAAAAAAAACAAAAAAAAAGAAAAAAGAAAGAGAAAACAACAAAAAATAAAAAGAAAAAACATGAAAAAGGAAAAAAATGAATAATAGAAAATAGAAAAAAGAGAGAAAATACACGAGAGAGACTATGAATCGTAATTATGAATAATTAATAGGCAAGGGGAACTATGAATTGTAATTAATTGTCACTTAGGCTAAATAGGGTAATTAGGAGTTTTATTTGCTAAATATGTAGTTATCCCTATAAACATCTTACTAGTACTTTTAGTTATAATTAGCTCATGACATTACTGTAATAAGTTGAGAATGATGATTAGCTATAAATTTCATGGAAAAGTTTTAATATAGTTAAGATAATAAATACAGATATACACAAAGTGTCTACATAAAAGCAGTAAGATTCTAACAAAAAAGAGCCTAAATTTAAAGAATGAAATATTGCACTAAACAAAGGCAATAAGTATTAATCATCACACGTAAAAGCAATTTTTTTTAAATTCACAGCTAAAAGCAGTTTACCAAACATTTCAAATATACATTAAGAACTTTCAAAAATTTAGTATTAATCAAGGGATGGATAAAAAAAAAGAAGATGTAGCTAGTTAAAAAAATTGACAAAATTCTAATTCCTAACAAACAAATAATCAATTTAACAATATTTAATAATTATTTTTAATCTCCCAGTTTACAAACTGGACTTTGAGACCGACGGCTCAGACCTCTGAGACCGACGGACCAAATGAGGCTGGGCTTATAAACCTTGTTCCTAAATGGTCTGAAAAAAATTTAGTTCAACCCATCTTAATTAGAGAGTTGGGTTGAACCGACCTCACGGGACAAACCTATTTTGATAGTTATGTTCTATTTTTGTTCTGCCTTTATACTTGTACATGTTTAATTTAACATATTTTTTTTTTTAAAAAGTAATAAATAAAAAAATAATTTTACTACACATTATATATCATCCTTATTAGTTATAAGTCGTCCAAGTTTCTATTTCATTATTAGATAAATTTAACTTCCTCTTTTCCTAATTGATTTGTAAATGATGCTATGCATCCTTTAACTATTTAAAACCTTTCATGCATTCCTATAGTAAAGTTTCTTGTTGTCAAAAAAAATAAATGTATTGTGAAATAAATAGTACTTATCTAATTAGAATAAAATCAATATAAAATATTAATTATTTTAAATTTTGTTAAATTAAACAAATAAAGTTAAATAATCATGTTAATATTTCATTTGATCATGAAAATAATAATTTTTCAAAATTGGAGCAGGAGTTGGAGTTTGTGTTGTGTTTGGCCATAAATATAAATTGAAGTTATTTTTGAAATTATGTGAGAGAAATTGAAGTAAAAAAGCAAAACAAGTTTACTAATTTTCATTTTTTTAAAAATAATTTTCACCAAAATAAAATATTTTTTATATTCAAATACTGTTTTTTCACTAAGAGGAAATACCTTTTCGAATTTGTTTTTTAAAAATTCTCATAGGCAAACGTTTACTTAGTATACTAGACAAGTAACACCTAGCCCCCATTTGTCATAAAAAATTTTTTTCCCACTTTTTTCAAAAATGCTATTTGGCTATAAGAATTTTTAATGCAACTTGAAGTTGCATTTTAAAAAATGAAAATAAGTAAGAAAATAGCTTCATTTTATATTCATGGTCAAATACAACTTCAACTTTAGCTTTATTTTTTTAAAATTTTCATGATCAAATGTCTACTTAACCTAAATTAATTAATTTATATGTCTAGTTATTAAATTATTTAGGTTTGAATTAATTTGAGTTGGTGTATAATAATTACTCATTTCGTCTATTTTTATTTATCTATTTTTTTTTAGAATGTTCAAGAATATTTATCCAATTTATAAAATTAATGGATAATTCTATCCTTATTCATTTGATCCATGATATTAAATATAATATATTAATTATTTTTAAAAAATTATTATATTTAAAAGACAATATAGTAAAACAATCCTTATTATTATTATTCTTTAAGGTATATGCATATTAAAAATGAATAATTATTTATCAAAAATAACTCTCCAATCTAGAGGCAATGTCTCTTTTTCGTGAACCAAATCCCCCATTTGGCGCCCACTGGGATATTTCTTTGAACCCTGTTTGGCTTCCTATTTCCAAACGCGTGCGGGTCCCTATATTTTTTCCATTTTCCCAAGTTTCTCTTCTTGTACTTTCTCGAGAATTCTCTCTCTTCCCCCACACGCTCCCTTCCTCTCTCACCTATTTTGAATTTTGAATAAGGTTCAAATTAATGGCAACTCTTTTCTCCTCTAGGGTTTAACCTATTTATGATGCGTTTTTTTTTTTTTTCAAATTCTAGATCCGTCTCGCCTTGAATAAAACCTAGGTATGCATATTTCATTTTCCATTTTCAAAATAATTGCGAATTTGAGGTGTCATTTTACTACCGAATGCATGTGTGTGTTTAGCAATAGATTTTTTTGTTTTGTTTTAGATAAGGTGATGTTTGGGTCAGCTTGCGTGTAATTCAGCTAATTTCACGGGATAACTGCCCCTCCCACCAGCAACTGAAACCACCAAATAACTGTGTCCATTGAGGCTAGGATACATTGGGAGATTTCACCTAGTGTTTTTGTTTCCGTTGGAATTTGAAATTTGAGCCCTCGTGGTTTTCAACCGACTTCATTGACCATTAGGTCACACTCTTGGGGGTGTGAGAGAATTTAGTATAGTATTTTTAGTAATTGTTTTGATTTCTTGTATATGTAGTTCAGCTATTATTATTGGTTATAATTGAGAATGTCTGGTTTAATTGATTCTAATCTTGTGTTGTTTAGAGATGATCATATTTCTGTATTGAATGTGTCCCCGTGGATTGTTGCCCAATTTGGCTTATTAAAAATCTAAATTGTGCTTTCAGAAATGAAATTATTCTGAACATCAGCAGATGAAGATAAGTAGACCTAGTTAATTTAATGGAGTATTACCTGCCGTTGGTTGGTGTATACAAAGTTGGTAACTCAACTGTAAATATTTGATTGCCTTTGCTAGTAAAATTGTTTTTTTAATCTCTTTTTCTTGTCCTGTTAGTTGAAGCCATGAGCTCTAAGAGAAAATCCCACTGTTAAAGAACAATATTTTGTATCTTGCTGGACTAAGAGAATTCTATTATCTGATTCTTTGGGTAACTGGGAGTGTAGATTAATGGTCAATGAGGCTATAATGGATTATCAAAGACCATGGTTCTAAATCCAGCTGAGGCTAAATAAATAAATAAATAAAAAAGGTTATTTCCTTCCGTCTTTCCAAACCTTGGTAAGCAGAGTTTCTTGGTACATGTACTGGTCAAAGATACAAGTTGAGGTGTGGCAAGCTGCACGTATACCACCATTATCTGAAAATTATGTGATTCAGACGGCAGATATCATAGAAGAATGTCCCAGTGTAAATGAATTCAGACCTTTTGAATTAGGAAATTGTAATTAGGAATTCATGGGTGCACATGCGTGCAAGTCACTGCATGCATGATCATAACTGTAGATTCAACAACAACAACATACCCAGTGTATTCCCACATAGTGGGGTTTGGGTAGGGTAGAGTGTACGCAGACCATACATCTACCTCAGGTGAAGTAGATTGAATTATTAATATTATTATTGAAAGGCGTGGAAAATCTTTAAAATGTGTATGCTTGGATGCTCAATGTTGTGTTTGGGACTTGGAAGCAATTTTGATGTTTAGATCGTCTAGGAGATTTTTGGAGAATTAAGTACATCTCCTTGTTCTCTAAAAATATGCCCAATTTTCTCACCCCAATATGAAAAAGACAATGTGATCATAGAAAGCAATAGCAAGACAAGTAGAGTGGAAGAATGAATTGCCTGGATAATCACTTGGAAGTTGGAAAGGTTTTGTTTTCGACAGATTTCTTTGACATGGTGTTCACTTCCTCCTCATGTCCATAAACCACGGAAACTCGGTTAGTGTTCGAGATATATCTTCTCACCAGCACTCTCACTGCCATGTCAATAATACATGTTGGGGCACTTCTTTGTCTAAAGTAGACAAGGACGCAGTGTTACTTAATATGTCATGTAGCGTGATATCTTGGAGAACTTGTTTTTTAGTGGGTTGTCATTACTCATTTCCCTGTGATTAGTTAAATATTGTTTTGCTGTGTGTAAGTAGCTTAATGTCTATTAAATTATTTTGGGCACCGAAGAGTGTGACCTAGTGGTCAATGAAGAGGATAAGTTCTCGTGTTCAAATCTCAGGTGATGCAAAAAAAATAGTAGGTGATTTTTTCCCTTTGTCTTGTCCAAGGCTCGGTAGATAGAGTTACTCGATATTTGTGCTGGTGAGAGGTAGCACCGTAGCAGACATTACGTGGAATTAGTCAAAGTGCGCATAAGCTGGCAGGACACCATGATTATGTATAAAAAATTCATTATTCTAGGTCCTGTCTGCTGAAAATGGAAATACTCTTAGGTGGCTGAGGTATTTGGCATCTCGTAGATGGTGTTACTAAAAAGTTTTAAGATGTACCGAATTATCAACTTTTGTATGCTTAATTTTTCAGCAACTGTTGAGGTATATAATCATATTTGGTGGAGTACTTGGCACATGCAGGAATTAACAATTTTATGAAAGGAATGGCAACTGTAAATCCTTATTTTGATGATTTGCAATGTCAACCCGAGGTCGTTATTCCTCCACAAAATGAAGACTGCACGGACATTGGCGAACATATGAATGATCCTGTTCAACAAACATCAAAATCTAATGTGACTGTTTCCAGCAGTGTTCGTGAATTATTGGAATGTCCAGTATGCTTAAATGCCATGTATCCGCCCATTCATCAGGTGTGATTATCTGAATTTTTGCTGATAAATGGTGACGGATGCCCATTACCAGCCTTTGTTTAGTGTTGCCTACCAAAAAATACTTAATGTCTTCCTATGCTCTTCTTCTTAGAGACAGTATTTTCAATCTTTATGTAAACAAATAGAAAAAGAAGAAATTAGAGGAAAAAGGAAGAGTTTCGTAAGGTTATTATTTAGAATAGTGTAGGATGAAGTTAATTGACATGTTCCTGTTTCTCTAATTTATCTTTTAAAGACATTAGTGAAACAAATACTCCTCCATCTTCAAAAGAATGGTGGGCTGCGGATTACAAGGGTGGTATGATTTTTCGACGTTGAGTTATTTTTAATTTGTACAATGCTGGCCTGGAGGGAATTTAAATTGGATACACATATAGTCGATCCCAACTTGTTCGAGACTGACTTCTTGTTGATTTATTAGTTTTTTGAAGAAATTTATGTATTTGTAATTGTATAAAGTTACTTAAAATTATATTTATGTTGTCAAATATATTTAGAACATATTTAAAATAGTCGTTGTGGAAGTGACGTTGTTTGATTCCCAGTAGTAACATTTAAAATTGAACAGAGGGAGTACTGATCCACACTTACTAACTATTACTGGATGTATATCCTTTATTCTCTCGCATAGTTTTTCTAAAATAGAAGATGCACCCTACTGTTGTTATTGTTGTCTCTTGTTCTTGTGAATGCAGTAATTAGTTCATCTGGTTCTTCGCCCTTATTGCAGTGCTCCAACGGTCATACTCTGTGTTCTTCTTGCAAACCAAGGGTACATAATCGCTGCCCAACATGTCGGCATGAACTTGGTAACATTCGATGTCTTGCGTTGGAGAAGGTTGCTGCATCTCTTGAACTCCCATGTAAATATCAGAGCTTTGGATGTTTCGGCATCATTCCTTACTACAGCAAGCTAAAGCATGAGTCCCAATGCTCTTTCAGACCCTATAATTGCCCTTATGCAGGGTCAGAGTGCACTGTCATTGGCGACATACCATATTTAGTTGCGCATTTGAAAGACGATCATAAAGTTGATATGCACGTGGGCAGTACTTTCAACCATCGTTATGTGAAATCAAATCCCCATGAAGTGGAAAATGCTACATGGATGCTCACAGTAAGTATTGTTGCTCTTCTTCCATCCGGTGCAGATTAGTTTGTGGTCTAACTGAAATTAGGAGGCATCTCTAACAAACAAAATTCATAATGTGTTCTAGATTTGTGTATTGGAGAATGTTAATATTATGATTTCTTCACTATGAAGCATGGGCACATCCATTCTAGGCTTTTTCGCTTTATAGTTTTTTCAGTTTAGAGGCTGTAGGGTTCTATTTGATGTCCCTAGCTTTTGCTTAACATGAACAATAAGAAATCCAAACCAGTGTTATGAAACGCGAAAAGCGCAAAAAAGCTCTAAGGTCTGTTGGGACTTAAAGCGTAAAGCGTAAATAAAAGCGTGGGCGTCAATGAAAAAGGTGCAAAGGGAGAAAAAAATATAAATATTTATGTTTAGTCCAAGACTAATGATTATAAGCATGAATGACAAATATAGGAACAAAGAAATTGAAAAACAATTACGATAAAGTGAAATATCAATTGTTTAGTGTTGCCTCTTCAGAAGAGACTCAATGGTAAGAAATAGTATTTCTTAAAAACTTGATGACGACAGTGAAGCGCACCTAAAGCGAGGGGAAGCGCTCAACACGTTTTGTGCCTCGCTTTAGGGCTTAAGTGCGCCTTTGATATCACTGATCCAAACTCCACTTGCCTTTACTATATTGAGTTCTAAATTGGAAGATGTGGACACTTTCATCTGGTCTTGGAAGTTTGTATTAAGTTTGATGTATTGATAGCGCTTTAAAGGTTTTAGCTTTTAGGTACTTTAAGTTCTTGTTGGATTGAGGAATAATAGTTGATTTCTCATGTGCTCAAACAAAGCTGGATAAAAATGACTCAGAATCTACTCTTATCCATGAGATGATTTTCTTTTTGGATAAAATGACTCAGGACAATATACTCTTATCCATGAGATAATAAAAATACCAACAGCAGTACCAAGATTTTGCACAGGAATGAGCATATTGGTTCATAAATCAAATGAAACTGATATATGTCTGTTGATAGTTCTTGTGTTTGTGTTAAAGTTGCATAGCAAATTATATCTATAATGACATGATCTTTTATCCAATTGTTTATGCCCCCATAGAGTTCAAAACATATGTTGTGTGAGGGTCTTGTGTTCCTTATATGATTCACTAATTTTTCAAAGAACCAGTTTCGAAAAAAAAAAAATTTCTGGTGAAAAATTGCCAGAATTGTTTGGTGCTTATGGGTCGCATCATATGGAAGTGGAGACAGCTTGGGGTTTCTTTTCTTTTTCTTCTGGTTTGTTGTTCTAGTTAATGATTTTGAATGATTATATAAGCTGAAAACCCTAAATCTTATGACTGAATACTCTTAATCTCAGTGGTAAAGGCATTTGGCTGCAGAAATGGAATATCTTCATCTTTTGAGGCACTGACATATTTTGTTTGTAATTTGGCTGCCCATTGCAAAATTGCTGTTGTTTTGGGGAGCTTTTAGCATTTGGAGGATCAAATACTTGGCATCTTATTTCCAGCAAGGGACAGTAATTTGAAACCAGTTTAGGAACCTTTTTGTGAAATTTGCTCTTTTTGGGAGAACCTTAGCCAGGAAAAACTGGAATAACCTCCATCTTGAGCGGGGGATGCCTTTTTGGGGTGCAGAGATCTCTCTACCTGGGACAACTAGGTGCAATAGTAATTGGAAGTCGGAATAGGAGAACAGTTATCTCAGGGTGGGCTTACTACTAAGAAGCTTTCAACATTTTTTCTCTCCGCACCTGTCTATCCAGCAAATGACCTAATGAATTGGGATTTCCCTGTTGGTCCAAGTCATTTTTGGGCAAGTGGATCATTTGTGATGAAGAGAATGAAAGAGAATAATGCCTAGCTTGTTGGATTGTTCTATACTTATCTGGTTATGTGTTATGATGCACCCATTTTAGGGGCTTTCCTTGCTCACTGTGTGGAGAATCTATTAGTGGTGGTGTTTTAGCAGATATTATTGCTTAAATTTTGATCCTGTACCTTTTGTATTTATGTCTGATTACTTCATAAAAATTGTTCTCTTGTAAATTTTCCCCAGGTTTTCAGTTGCTTTGGTCAGTACTTCTGTTTACACTTTGAAGCATTTCAACTTGGAGTGGCACCCGTTTATATTGCATTTTTACGGTTCATGGGTGATGATGAAATGGCAAAGAACTTCAGCTACAGTCTTGAAGTTGGAGGCAATGGAAGGAAGCTGATTTGGCAAGGGGTACCAAGAAGCATCAGGGACAGTCATCGTAAGGTTCGAGACAGTTTTGATGGCCTCATCATTCAACGTAATATGTCGCTCTTTTTTTCTGGTGGAGACCGGAAAGAATTGAAGCTTAGAGTTACTGGTAGGATATGGAAAGAACAATGATATCCATTGTTGCAGTCGGAGTAGTTTTTTATTCATCTAGCTGTCAGTTCAAATCTTCTGGTCAGTGTATTTTCTTGAACAAGGAGCAACCTCTCTTTGCTTGTCCATGATTAAAATACATTAGTGAGAAGAAGGCCCAGTCATTTGTGGAATGTGTCTTGCTGCTGTGTAATGTGTGCCACAGTAAAAGATGTCTATCCATGAAGTTCTTTTTATTGAAAATTCATTGCAGAATTCTCGTTTATTCTCTTTTAACAAGTTAGTTGACCAAAAGTGGGAATGTTATCAGAATAGTGGAGTATTTTGTAATTTGTGATTCAAAGATCAAGAGAAAGGGAGCTATAACTGGTGGCATTGTAAATAAAGTAGATTCTAACAAAGCTTATTTGTATTTCCAGTGCTTAAGAAAAGGCAGCACAATCCACTAAGCTTCTGCAATGCCCAGGATTTGGGAAAGGATCAAACTGCAATAGATTTGACGGTTTACGGTTTGCACTCGTTATTTCCTTATCACATAGCACCAACTTCAGGAGTTACACTAAAGCTCTCCATTATTTCTGGAGATAAAATTGTCTAAGAATATGAATTAATATGAGAAGTTATTTCATATACTCCCTCTTTTTAAAAAAGAATGATCTAGTTTGATTTGACACAAAATTTAAGATTTTTTTTTTTTTTAAATTTTGTGATCTTAAATTAAAGTTATGTCAAATATATCAAAATGCTTTTTAATATGTTTCTAGACATATTACGTGGAATATTAAAATTAAAATATTTTTAAAAAAGTCTTTTTTTAAACGAATTGATAAGGAAAGTATGGTCAATTTCTTCTTAAAACATGTTCAATGAATGTGAAACCAAGTTACCAACATGAGTTGTGGTGCAGTCTGTTTCACCCTTAACCAGAGGTCGAGGATTCGATCCTAGGTATGGAGAAAACTCTATTAGGAGCGCTGTCATCTTAATGGGTCCTGCAATGCGCGATCCGAATTAGTCGAGACTCCAATGCTGACAGCGGATAAAAACAAAAAAAATGTGAAACCAAGTTAAAATATTTCTAAGTTTTATGTTTACTTTAATTATGACACTTGTATGATTGAGATGTCCTCTTACCTCAGTTGTTTGGAAGATAGGGTCAAGTCCACTGCCACGTGATCATATTGAATGGAGTATACATTATTTTACTTTTGTTCTTTTAATCAGTTTAGCTGACAAGACCATTTTAAGGTCCCACATAAACTTCTGGCTAAGAATTCAACTGCTTTTTCCCTGCCAAAATATTTGGACCACTTCTGTCTCTTCACTCTAAGCCACATATATTCTGTTTCCCATTTTCCTTATATATTCCTTTTCGTGGTAACTCATTTTAAATTAAAACTGAAAGGGAAACAAGAAATTTCTACCACCATATTTTTTTACTGTTGACTGCTAGTGTTAATGTTCAGTAAAATCTCAAGTCGAAATTAGTCGTTTCTATTTTGAGATTGGAGTAAAATTTGCATTTATATATATTATATTTTTTAAACTTTACTTTATAAAAATACGTTAAATATATTATTAATTAAAGGACATGACATAAATACAAGGTAACGGCAAGTGAGCGTAGAAAGTTACGGTTTTGGTAAACTCTCGTCTCATGAGTAAGCAGCAATAACAGTTACAAACACAGAATAAAACTAAGAAGCAATCCACATAAAAACACCAGAAAGTTAAAGCTCGTTTTCTATAAAAAGGTAATTGTTTCTTCTTCCCCTCTATTCAAAGACCTAGCTCATAAGGTGAATTTTACCACCGAAATTTGAGGAAATTGAGCTTCATAATTTCTGTGTTTGCATGTTTTAAGTTTCATATATCAAGTGTTTGCTTCAGCTGTTTCAGTATTCACATGCTTTCTGCGCTGAATTCTATGTACGCCTTGTATTTCGATTTGAGATTTTTTATTTTATTTTTTTGTAAAAAATTGAGTTTCGTCGCTGAAATAGTTGAGATGTAATAAAGCTAGGATTAGGAATTCGTTTACGTCGTTGTCGAATTAATTGTATCTCATTTAGATTCATATTTTTTTGCATAAAGAAAATGAATAAATCTCAAAACGAACGGAAAATCTGGATTTGAGGTATTGAGCTTCGTTATTTGTGTGTTTGCATGATTAATTATTTAAATTTTCATGCATCAAGTTGTTCGATTGAGCTTCGGTTGCTTTCTGCTGTGAATTCGGCTTGTATTCGATTTGAGATTTTTTATTTTTTTTCTAAAGAATTGAGTGTTTAGGTGCTGAAAAAGTTGGGATGTAACAGCGCAAGCACACTGAATTATTTTACGGTATTGTCTAATTAATTGTATTAAGGATGTGGACGACAAAGTTTTGGTGAAGGAGGGTCGTATTAGAAAGAGATGACAGCTTTACTTCCATAAGCTCCTAAACGAAGGAAGGGATACTAGCATTGTGTTGGGGGATTTGGAGCATTCCGAGAGGTTTTCGCGATTATGGTTATTGTAGGTGCACTAAGTTTGAGGAGGTTATGGGGCCTATCGTAGGATGCGCAGAGGTAGAGCGATGGGGCCAGCCGACCAGATGAGATTCCGGTGGATTTTTGGAAGTGTACAGAAGAGGCAGGTGGAATGGTTGACTCGGTTGTTTAACATAATTTTCAAGACGGTGAGGATGCCTGAAGCTTAAAGGTGGAGTACGATGATTCCGTTGTATAAGAATAAGGGTGACATTTAGGATTGCAACAATTATAGGAGTATCAAGTTGTTGAGTCACACTGTAAAGGTTTGGGAGAGGGTGGTGGAGTTGAGGTTGTGGAGGATTGTTACTATTTCTGAAAATCAGTTTGAATTTATGTCAAGGCGCTCGACTACTGAAACTATCCATCTCGTTAGGAGACTGGTGGAGCAGTTTAGGGAAGGCCTATGATAGAGTTCCCAGGGCGCTTGGGTTAGGACTGGGAGAGGGGACTCGGAGCACTTTCCCGTCTTGATGGGGTTACACCAAGGATCCATGCTTAGCCCGTTTCTTTTTGCCTTGGTGATGGATGTTTTGATGCGACAAATTCAATGTGAGGTGCCTTACTGTTTGCTTTCAATGTGAGGTTACTGTTAGGTGGGGGTCGTATTCCAGATGTCCTATGGCTTACCTCGTATCTCATATTGCGCTTATCTACCTTATTTTCGTATTACTCTGATTTCTATTTTATTATGTCTTATTCCTTTTATGTTATGCCATCCATCATGCTTCATGTTTCATTACGCTCCTGTTTACTATTCACTATCTTGAGCCGGAGGTTTATCAGAAACGACCTCTTTACTTCTTTGGAGGTAGCGGTATGGACTGCGTACATTTTACCCTCCCCAGACCCCACTTTTGTGGGAATATACTGGGTTTGTTATTGTTATTGTATATGGTCTTGGTTGTGAGACACTAGTGGAGTTAATGCTAAATTAGAGGTTTGGAGGCAAACCTTAAGTCTAAACAGGTTAGTTTGAGTAGGTCCAAAATGGAATATTTGGAGTGTAAGTTCAATGAGGTGTCTCATGAGTTCGATGTGGTTGTTAAGCTTGATACTCACTCTATCAATAAGAGAGATATCAAAAAAGTATCTGGGATGAATCAATGGAGAGATTGACGAAAATGTCACTCATTAGATTGGGGTAGGGTTGATGAAATGGAGGCTCGCCTCTGGGATCTTGTGTGACAAAAAGGTACCTCCTAAACTTAAAGGCAAGTTCTACAGAGTGGTGGTTAGACTGGCTTTGTTGTATGGGGCGGCGTGTTGGCCTGTTAAGAAGGCTTACATCCAGAAGATGAAGGTGGCGGAGATAAGAATGCTTCGGTGGATGTATGGGTGTAATAGGAAAGATAGGATTAAAAATGAGGTTATTCGAGATGAGGTGGAAGTGGCTTCGGTGGAAGCCAAGATGAGAAGCGAGGTTGAAATGGTTTGGTCATGTGATGATGAGGAACACGGATGTCCCAGTGCGGGAGGTGTGAGAGGTTGGCTAGAGATGGTTTCAGACGAGGTAGCGGTAGACTGAAGAAATATTGGAGGGAGGTGATTAGACATGATATGGAGCAGCTCTAGCTTACCGAGGACATGACACTAGATAGGAAGTTGTGGAAGAGGCGGATTTAGGGTAGAAGGTTAGTATGAGTGTAGGATGTTGTATCTTTTGTCGTATTACTTGGTGTATCTTGTTTATGGTATTATTGGATATGTTGATTTCTATTGTATCTTCTTTTACTATTCCTTGTCTTGATTGTTTTATTTTGAGCCGGGGGTATATCGGAAACAACCTCTCTATCTCACACCTGAGGTGGTTGTATGGACTGCATACGCTTACCCTCCCCAGACCCCACTTGGTGGGAATATACTGGGTATGTCGTTGTTGTCCAATTAATTGTATTTCATTTAGATTTTACATGTTATTGCAGAAAGAAAACGAAGAAATCTCAAAAGGAATGGAAAATTGGATTTGAGCTTTGCAACTTCTGTTATTTGTTATTTCCCTGATAATTAAAACCGTTTTATCTTTTATAGTTAACTAAGTAACTGGTAAAGTTGTTGCCATGTGACTAGGAGGTCACGGGTTCAAACGGTGAAACAGCTTCTTGCAGAAATGTAGGGTAAGGCTACCTTGTGGTCCAGCCCTTCCCCGGGCTGCCCTTCCCTGCCCTTTATAGTTAACTGAGTTTCGAACTTGTGACACTTTGTTTTGGATTGTGGTCTCTTGGGTGCAGGGCCGCCCCAGCATTTTTAACTGGAATTTTTTAAAATTCATTTAATTTAAGGAGGTTAGGGGTTCAAGCTGTGGAAACACCACAACCTCCGACAAAAATGCAAGGTAAGGCTGCGTACAATAGCCACTTGTGGTCCAGCCCTTCACTGGACCGGACTGTCCCTTTTTTTCATTTAATTTAAGGTTGTTTTGTAGTTTGAGAGATAATTATGAAGGGTGTGATGTATCTGGTTTAATTGCATAAGTAATTTGGCTTTGTGGTATGGATCTTTGAAGGGAATGGTTTTAATGTGTAGAAATGTTGAGACATGACAATGGAAGAGGTCTGATCATTATATCTGAAGGTTGAATTTAAGTTTTGTATTATGATTTATTTATGCTCGCGTGCAATGTGTATTTTGCGGTGTAGAGCATGCTGATCCATCTATTGTTTACTGCATAGGTTTGTTAATTTGGAGATTCTGTCTCAAGCAGCGTCATGACGTCCTCGGTTCGTTATCAGTCAGGTTATTTTTGGATTTTTTAGCACATTATTTTGTCGGTGGTATAGATTTGCTTCTCTAGTCCTGAACTGTATTATGTTGATTGTGAAGTAAGCTTGATCTTGATTTCACATGTCTTTCATTACTAATTGATATCTGTAGCCTTTCTATTTTACACATATAGTAATGATAAACCTTTTTCCTTTGCCAGTAAAATCTGGCAGATTTAGTGTGATTCCTCCAGTTTTCTGATTTGAAGCACATTCATGACACCAAGTATGCAGCTTGGAGATTTTTTCCGTACTATTGTTGACAATTGTTTCTTTACAAGTATTGTGAAAGATTGTTAAGTAGATGAAGGCAAAAATGAAGTTGTGCATCCTTCGGCTAATTTGGATGAAAGAAATAGGAGAATATCCAGAATAGCGAAAGGGATGTAAAAATTATACAAGACAATTTATTTGTTGTAAAGCGAAAATCCCAATCGATATAGGTAATCAATATTCAGTATTATTTGTTTGATGACACTGGCTGAACTGATTATCTTTTGTTATATTCTTTTCATGCCTTCATTGTGTGTTATCATTGAGAAGTTTTGATTATCAAAAAGAGTTGACTTACCATGAAAGAAGAAAAGAAATTACTGTCTATTTATGCTTTTGTTTCACATTCAATTTGTAAATAACCATAGTAAACTCAGACAAAAGCAGAACAAAAGTTAAAGTAAATTGGGTATGTAATTTTGGTCAGATAAACAAAAGGTTCTAATGACTCTGTTACTGCAATAAATTTCAGATGGTAGTGAG
This sequence comes from Capsicum baccatum var. pendulum, assembly GCA_030864225.1. Lineage (NCBI taxonomy): Eukaryota > Viridiplantae > Streptophyta > Magnoliopsida > Solanales > Solanaceae > Capsicum > Capsicum baccatum. Next base: position 132,187,533 of record CM061551.1, on the reverse strand, counting down.
AATGAACAGCCAGACAATCAATCAGAGTCTCACAACGAGTCTTCATCCCCTGCAACTGGAATGTCTGTCCCTGGCACTTTAACACCAAATATGAACTATGTGATGCCCACTCAACTTGGCAATGGAAATGCTATGGTATATTTGAAGCACTTATTAACTTCTACCGCCATATTTCTGAAACAGCACTGTTAAGTCTTGATTTGATATCTTCTTCCTCTTGATAATTATTATGGCTGACAGATGCAACTCCTCCCTCCTCCTGTTCATTCAGTCAGATGTGATCCTAGAAGTTTTATCACGATTCAGTTAGGGGTCTCGTCCAATAGTTTATAAGTATCTCAAGAAAACTGATTGTGAACAAAAGGAGTTAGGGCATGTAGATCTATTGATGATGGTTCTGTGAGTATTGTCATTTTTGCACTTGTTAAATGGCTTCTTTTTTTGTGAGATGAAGAGCACATGTTTATATTTTGTCATAGTAAGAATATGTCATATTGTTTTGATCTTCCTTGATGATTAGCAGAGACATCACTTTGACACTTGAAACAGGTAACCTTGCATATAACTTGCCAAATAATTGGTTGTGCAAGAGCATGAAAGCCAAGTTGGTAATAAATAGGCTAATGTGGGGCATATGGAGCTATGCCTGCACTTATGGATTCTTGTACCCAGAGATGAATTCATATGATGCAAAATACTTTAGTTCTATGAATGAATAGTCAGATGTTTCCGGTCAACATGTAAATTGAAGAAAGTTGCTTAACAGATAGCACAACAGAATTCACTGGTATTCTTCAGACTATTTGAGCAAAAAATGGGTGACTATGAACCTTTGAAGAGGCAGATTAATGCATCAAGTGTTTGTAGCATACCAAATGTATTCAGTAGTAGGATGGGAAATATTTCTACTTATAGATTGTCATGTTTTATACCTGGCTGATATAATAAGGGCCGATTGTCTCTGACGAGGAATTAGAAAATTTGCATGTTTCAAGATAGGAAATGGCATTCTTGTGATCTCTCATTTCAGTTTTAAGTAACATTCTTTTTTACAAGGTTGTGTTATTTTGGAACTAATTCTCTAGGCATTGCTTTGATTTCAGATTGCAAGATCTGTTTGTCACTCTTGCTCTACAGTTGCTCTTGCCACAATTTGGCTAAAATTTTCTTGTAGGTCTACTGGCCTAGAGTGTCACTTAAGGTAAGTCTTTGTCCTATAGGAGGGATACACTAGCAGAATTCTTTGAACACCATGAATGGGATGATCCGAATCAAGTAGACTCTTTATGCAGCAGCTTGAAGCTTAGAGTTGGTTATGCAGTAAATACTTGTTTAAATGCAAACATTTTACATTTTGCCATCTTTTCAGCTTTGTGAATGAAATTTAGTGCTAGAATTGTTTCCAACAGTAGTTGAAAATCCGTTGGTCCCTATTCAGTCTGCTGCATAAGGATTTTCCTAGATTAACCTGGAGCTGGGTGTTTTATCTCCCTCCCTCTCTTCCATTTGGCACACATAATACCTTGCTATCTTAAGTATTCTTAATGGGACCCCTGTTTTTACTGGATGCTCTTTAAGTAGAGCTTCTGATAGAGATTGCAGATCTCTAAGGTAACAGTTGGGAGTATTTGAAGCCTACTTCTGTGTCTACTAATTTTTTATTTACGCTCTAGTGATTGGTTATGTTGGTTCCATTTTTCTGATAATAAGTCTGCATCTATTATTCCATTAGTTGCAGGCTCAAACAGCTTATCCTTATCCAGACCCATACTATAGGAGCATCTTTGCACCGTACGATGCACAGCCTTATCCTACACAAACTTATCCAGCACAACCAATGGTATTAGATTTTCGTGACACTTTTCATCTGGAATTCATCTATGAAGTTTCCCTATAAAGTTGAGAGCTTGGTTGTGCCATTTCCTGTCAGGTTCACGTTCAGCTAATGGGAATTCAACAAGCTGGTGTTCCTTTGCCATCAGACGCGATAGACGAACCTGTTTTTGTTAATGCGAAACAGTATCATGGCATCTTGAGGCGTCGACAATCTCGCGCAAAAGCTGAGTCGGAAAAGAAACTTCTGAAATCTAGGAAGGTATGTTTGTCAAAGATGTGTTTGGTCTTGTTATTTGTTGAACTTTGTTGCTTCAGTAGTCCAAATATTATAATTTAGAACCAAACTGACAGCTTGTTTGATTTGGACATATTTTAAGCGTCTGCGCATTTCTAGAACTATTTTAATAACAGATGCAGACGATGCTTGCTTCACGGATTAGTTATGATAGAATTATATACAAAAAATTTTATGCCATTAATAATATATAGGGATTATTATGCGGTGAATAATAATGTGTGGGTTGTTAATTGTTATACGCCTAGTAATGATATAGGGATTCCTATTCGGGGATATCTACTTTGATCATTGATGCATCCTTGTCTATATACTTCTTGGTATACCAATATCTACATTTTACCCCATATAAAATAATACATAGATTTCTGCATCAGTTAGGCCGATTTTAGTAGTGCACAGTTTAATACTGGACATACGACAGTACTTTAGTAATGTAGAGCTCTATGTTGTAAACTAAACATTGTATCTGTTACACTGAATTTTAACCCTGATTGTGTTTCCTTAAGAGCCAACCAAAACGACGCCAAAATCATAAAATTTCGATTACTTATAATGTGTATATATACTGCGAGTGGAGAGCATGAAAGACAGAACAGCAAGTTGTCTAATGGATATTTTTCTGGACTGTAACTTTAATCTCCTCTATTTTCTGTTGCTACGCATAAAGATCTAAATTGTTACTAGTATGCCATTTAGTTTCACATTGCATTGTACAAAGGTTCTGATGAAACAAAAGCTCTTAATTCTAGAGCATCTGTAATTCTATATTATTGATCAATTGTCCGTCAAAGAGACATTAGATTGCTCTAATCCTTGGGAAGCATCATTTAGATGTATTTTTGAAGACTAAAATTTGGTGCTGGTGAACAAAGTGATTCTGTTTTTAGTTCGTAATTAAGGATCTTTCTCCAAGCAAATGATTCCATTTTTCTCTATGATAAATAATGTGTATGTGGAAAGTTATGGGTTCTGATCAATAATGTCTTTTACTCCCTAATAAATAGCTCAAAGATGATTATCAACTGTGCTGGAAACATCTGCAAGATCCAATAGCATATAATTGGTAGTAAGGTGCCTTACCCCATGATTAGAAGTTTCTAGCATCTCTTTCTGAGGTTATGTTTTTCCAGCACCATTACCTTGGGAGGCTCACAGTGCAAAATAATCTTGCAGCCCTACTTGCATGAATCACGTCATTTGCATGCATTGAAAAGAGCTAGAGGATGTGGGGGTCGTTTCCTTACAGCAAAGAAAACTGATAATCAGCAGAAACAGGATGAATCTGGTGATAAATCACAAGTCAACATTAATCTCGAGTCTGGAAAAGACAGGATTGCTTCTTCAGAGAATGACTCTTGATTTATGCAACAGTGCAATATCAAGGACTTTGTGGACCATTGTATGTTGTTGTTTTTTGTAGAAACAGCACATTTTCGCCAAAGTAACACTGCTGTAGCTGGGCTAATCAGGGTGATTGTGGTGTTCTGTATGTTTATTTCTATGTAGAAAGATCAGAATAGGCTACTTGTTTGAGAGCTACAAAGTGGTTGCTGGGCGTATATTCTCAAAATACTTTCTGAGCTTGTTTGTAGAATGTCTTTCTTGTCCTTTGTAATTACCTCGTGATTCCTTCAAACTGTAGCTCTGGTAAGTTTACAAAATATCGAGTCAGGAATTAGCGTTTGACATTATATTTTGTTAGTTTATGAAGATGAGCTTGTAGTGCTCCTGGTTGATGGATTCTAATTTTCAAAGGTTAATGCATTCTCTGTCAATATCTGGGTTATAAGACAGGTACCCGCTGCGATTATTGGTTCTTATGTTGCCAAGCAGCAGGTCTTATACTCATATCCTTTTCAATGTGGATTTTGTATATTTTGGAAATATTAAGTGAGAAATTAAGGTTCCTTGTAGCGTTTGACATGAAGTTCTGTTAGTTTTAGGGTAGTGGCAACTTTCTAATTTCCAGCTGCAACCAGCATGACCGAAAAAACGGAGATCCTAGGTGTAAGTAGCATCTGTTGGCCACCATTCGACTTGATAATCACTTTTGTTTGTGTCATTACATCATTTTAGCAACTATCTTTAGCCACCATTCGTCTTGAAAATCACATTTGCTCGTCTATATAACCATTTTGGCTCATCTTTTAGGACTACTCCTTATGAGAACTTGTCGCAGAAAAATTCTTCCATTTGCAGCCATTCAAGTTCATATATTTTGTGTTACTAATCAGAATTCCTCCATTATTTACTTACTAAAATTTAAACTATAATCTTGAGATTCAACCATAATAATTTCTAAAAGTAAAATCTTCCGCCTTGTAAAAGTAATACTATAGGGCATTTAAACATATATTGCAGGCCACAAAAATAATAATGCACAAAATTCATAAACCTTCCACTACGGCCAAAGAGACCTGGAGGGTCAAGGAGTAACAAATCTTCAACTCAGCACAAAATTATGTCTCAACGTAACGTTTTAAACAAAATGAAGGCTAATTAATTAAACAACGAAGTCTAAATCTCAAGGCTTAGGTGTTGGTAGCCCGGGTGTAAATCTGCTGGCTAGCATGAGCAGACACCATCCTGATCAACCCTTTAGCCATCAATTCCCTGATCGCCTTCCTGGCAAGGGATCCACTTATCTACAAATACAATCAAATGAACAATATTAGCAATAAGAATATCAGCATATCAAAAATGAATCTGCAACAAACCACTCAGCAATAAGATAACAGGACACTCCATTACAGCATAAGATGGAGAATGTTCTGCAAGAACATTTCTAGAGAACCAATTGGAGTGTTTGGATTCACAAGACTACAATTACAATAGTTAAAAGTTCCCCGAACCTTGCTCAACATTTTAATACGAAAAAACATGATAATATAGCTACTACTTAGGCCTGAGTCCTAATATCTTCAAATAAAACCAAACATAAATCCATGAAACAAAAGAAATGCATCTTTAGAAGGTTCGTGGCAATTCAGCAGTTAGCATTGCATGTGGCACACTAGTTTAACAAAATACTAGCTTTTTTAATCTCAGAATAACTACCAAAACATAATTGTTTTTTTTTGTTTTCAAAAGAAAACGAAACGCATGCTTGATTTGAAAATCAAACTGGTAAAGAGTTGTTTATTATGTCTTGAGAAAAATTATATTGCAGAATAATGTGACTAAACTGGGTGTGATGTTGATATAAGAGAACTAATTGTCTTTTTGTTTGTTCCTAAAAGAATCAAATAATATGTTCACTTTTCAAACAAGAACATCTAATTTGTAAACCAAAAGTGATTCTCCACATTTTGTTCTCATAACAGTATGGCCACCACTTAAATAGTATCTTTGAATTCTATTTGTTTCGCCCCTCAATTTCAGAATCTACAACTTGTTCATCTTCCCTTTCAACAAAAAGAATTCATAAACAAGTATATTATACTTTGGAAATGTTTAATTAGCTTGAAGAACTACCATTCTCACCACAAGAAAGTAACCTTTTCCCATAGTACAAAACAAAACCAGTCCTCCCACATCCAAACTAGAAGCATTATTCAACAATTCTCCGTACTATTTACACAGAACCCTAGGCACTGTATAGTCTAATACCAACCCTAAATGACCCGCTAATGATAAAACTCAACCATATAAACAAACATATTCACATGGAACAAACTAAATTCAATACAGAATGATTAGATCCATGCTATGAACAAACAGACGTACCCTCAAACGGTCGGAGAGGACGGAAGGGGTGATGAGCTTATACTTGGGTGCTTCAGTGATAAGCTTGTCATAAGTAGCCTTATCAAACAAAACCATGTTGTTCACCTTCTCCTTTTGCTTTCCCTTGCTCCACTTCTGCAAATCCCACACATTCAAAACCAACATTAAAACCAGAGGCATCAGAAAATTACACAATTCATACATAGTTTAAATTATCTTTTACACGTATATATAGTAGACATTGAACCCATTCGGCTTTACTTTCTATATCTTGAACCACTTAGTGAAAATCACTGTTCATATATAGTTAAAATTATCTTTTACATGTATAGTAGATGTTGAAACCCTTCGGCTTTACTTTTTATATTATGAACCACTTGATGAAAAATCACTATGAACCACTTAATGAAAATCACTATCCATAGATAGTTAAAATTGTCTTTTACATGTGTATATAGCAGACGTTGAAACCCTTCGATTTTACTTTCTATATCTTGAACCACTTAATGAAAATCACTATTCATACATGGTTAAAATTGTCTTTTACATGTGTATACAGTAGTTGAACCCCTTCGACTTTACTTTCTATATTTTAAACCACTTAGTGAAAATACTGGCTCCGCCACCAAATAAATTAAAACCTCACGTATCAACAAAACAAATAAATAAACAAATAATTTCAACAAGATAAAGAAAAAGGTATGACCTTCTTCTTCTGCTTGCCACCACCGGACTTGGCGGGCTTGGAAGATGGTGGAGGGGCCTTATCCTTCTTAGGTGCCTGCAAAAACAATCACTCAAATCAACATTCAATGCTCAAAACACACAAAACTAATCACAAAAGCAGTAGAGAAGTTCACCATTGCTGCCGGAAGTTGCTAAAGGGTAGGGGTTTGCGAGGGGGGGGGGGGGGGGAGAGTAGGCAAACGGAGGAGAAAACTGAAGTGAAAAGAAAGGCAGCTATTTCTAAAGATGAAATTTAGGGTTTTTATTGGATTAGTTCGTGTGGGCTTTTAACTTATTTTGGGCCGATTAGAAATACATAGGTTGGGCTGGGCTTTTCTTCAGTTATCAGGCTGAAGGCCCTTGGAGACCACCATTTAAGTCGATACTTTCCATGCACAAAAGTATGAAAAAAATAAGTAAAAACCACATAAAGTGAAACTATTTACATAATCTCCCTTGAGATATTTTCTCTCCCTATTTTTCAAAATATTGTCATACATTCGGATGTTTGTTATAAATTGATCAAATGTATGATAAATTTGATTTTCCTACAATTATGGATTGGGAATCAGTAAATATCTTCCTACTCCTTAAATTATGCCATTCAATAACCTGATGTTAATTATTGCATGAGTTAAAATATTAATTGAAATTTGAATTTAAAAAAAAAAACTCTTAAACATTACTTCTAATTGTCTTCAATCTGATTTACGATTCTGAAGAAAAAAAAATCTTTGTTCATGATTTCTTGTGAAAAAAAGATGAATATCCCAATATTGTTGCATCATTCCGGTGTTTGGGAGACGAAAATAAGTTTTAAAGCATACAAAAGTGATGCCATTGTTGTTTCAGAAAGTATTAACTTTTTGAAATTGATTGCGACAATCGCAATGGAATTGGGTATTAATGATGTTAAAAAAAAATTAAAGTTAAATACACCATTGACGGTAATTCTTCTCCAATTATCATAAGAAATGATAATGGAGTGAAGGTTTACATTGAGTTGAAGAAACAATGTTCTGGGCTTGTAAATTTTTCGCTCTATATAATAACTTCCAACAAACCGATTAAGGATATCGAGTTTGATAGGGAAACTGGGGCAGTAATATGTATTGAAGGTAGTAAATCTGATACAGTCGCTTTAACTATTGTTGAAATGCAGAATTAGTATTCATTATACGTTCCAGAATTTGAAGTTAATAATTTCATTACTGATTACAAGAACACTGAAATAAAGGTTAACCATTTTAATAAGGATAAGAAAACTTTGATATCGGTTATGGCGAAATATGCGATATCGAATGGCTTCAACGCCTTTACTAAACGATCTGACAAACAAAGGTATGAAATAAATTATTATTTTTTATTTGTAGATGCTGTAAAGGATGTTCTTGTTTTGTAATAGCCTTTTTTAATGGAGTTTCATAGTTGACTTCAATTTCTGGTTTTTGCTGTTTGCACATAATGGAGCTTTATTTACAATGTATAATATGCCATCATACATTCATTCGAATGTATAATAAAATTGTAACAATTTAATTATAGTATTTTTATTCAAATGATTGATTTTATATGTATGTTAATAAATTTACAACATGTTTTAAAATGAAACTGCAGCTATGTGTTACACTGCCGTGTTAAAGATTGCAAATGGGCCCTGAAGGCGTATTCGATGAATCATTCGGAAATCTTTGCGATAAAGACATTTGATTCGGAACATAGTTGCAGCCTGAGTGATAGAGTACTGAATAATTTGATTGCAACAATATTTTTTGTCAGTGAATTTACTGGACCAAAGTTAATTAATTACAAGAGAATATACACACCGACGGACATAATTGAAGAGATAAAGACCGTCTACGGTGTTGATATTAACTACATGATGGCTTGGTGGCTAAAAGAAAAGACAATTGCGATGCTTAGAGATGGACCAGCTGATGGATATCGAAAAATTCCCCGTTATATATATATATGTTGAACCAGGTATATCCTGGATCATACATTCGGACGCATAAGGCATTAGATAACGAGTTTAAATACTTGTTTATTGCCTTACATCCCATGATAAGGGGGTTCAAATTTTGCCGTCCAGTAGTAATTGTAGATGATGCAGATTTAAGCGGGACATATCAAGGAACTTTTGTATCGGCGAGCACTCTTGATGGTGCAGGTATTATACTTTGAAATATTTATCTTTGGTAATTCATCATTTTGCATGTATTCTAACTGATTATACGTTGCTTTTGTATGTATAATAAAATTTGGACTTACTTAATTAGTACATATAGTACTGATGTACGCCTTTTATTTTGTATTGTTGATTTTTCCTATAAAGTAGGTGCTAATTTCTGTTTAAACAACCTTATAAATTGCATATTCATTTTAAAATAAAATGAGTAAAATTTAAGTAGATTTTGCTTTATGTGATATGTATACGATTATCGATTATACGTTATGGTGTATGTATGATGTTGTAAAATATCCATATTTTTTATCAATTTTACGTTTAATATCTAATACATTTACTAATAATTAAATGTATAATTCTCTAATAGCATGTTTACAATGTATGATGTATTGTTATACGTTATTAAAATATGTGATGTTATATATTTTAGTTGTTTTCAATTAAGTGATAAAGGTGGGACAACATGTATGATGTCATGTATTACTTAAATGTAAAATAATTAGAGACCTATTCAATGGTGTATATATATTATAGACCTGCACATATTATTTTGTTTTTTTTTTGTTTAGGATGTATTCTCCCATTAGCTTACGGTGTTGTGAATTCGGAAAACGATAATTCATGGATTTGATTTTTCATCGATTTAGAGAAGCATTTGAAGAACGGGACAACATGTGTGTTGTATCGAATCGAAACGAGAATATCGTAAAAGGTGTGAGCATTGCTTATCCTAATGTCCCCCATCTAGCATGTATTTGACATTTATGAAAAAATGTTTGTAAATATTTTAGAAAAAACAAAGATAGACTTAGTGATCTTTATTATTCCATGGCTAAAGCTTATAGAAAAGAAGATTTTGATTACATTATGTCAAAGGTTGGAAAGGTTGATCCAAGGGTTAAGGGATATCTGGAAGAAGCTAGATATAAAAAATGGTCTTGATGTCTCTCCCCTGTTAATAGAAGTAGAATGATGACCTCTAATACAGCTGAATGTATTAACGGTTGTTTGGTAGAGGCTAGAGTACTTCCTATTTTATATTTCCTTGAAGAAGTTAGGATTCTATTCGCTGCATGAAATTGTAAGAACAATGAAATTGCATCTTATACAAACACAACGCTCGGGAGAAGATTTCAAGAAATACTAACTGATAATGGGGTTAACTCGTTGCGGATGACAGTATGTATTATGATAGTTGAATCTCCTTTATATTTGTTATTAATTTGTATGTTTTTAACTGTATAAAATTAATCATTGCTAATAGGTTAAGACAGCTGGTAGTTATCTGTACTGTGTGTATGAATCAGGAAGGAGGTACATTATTGACATTGATCATGGCACGTGTAACTGTTGTCGGTATCAAATTGATGAAATTTCATGTGCACATGCAATTGCCGTTTTGAAGAGTATAAATATTGATGTAAAAGAGTATGGACGTTACTGCTCAGAATTGTACAGGCCAAACACCATTGTCAAGATGTATGAACTCCCTATAGTTTCTATGCCACACATGAAAATTGAATTGTTCCAGAATCTGTTGATGCCGAAGAAGTTTTGCCACCCAAATACAAAATACCTCTAGGGAGACCAAAGAAAGGAAGACATTTGAAATCTAGTGAATCACTTACTGCAAGTTCAAACCATTGTGGTAAATGCGGGCGTGCAGGCCACAACCGTAGGACGTGCAGTTTCTTCACAAAAGAAAATTAAAGATTTTAGTTTGTTGTTCTAAATGCTTATTGTTAGTTTGGTTATAACTACAGATCATCATTTTATTTTGTTTTTGTTGATTTGCTTGTTGAAGTTTATTTTATGTTTTTAATTGTTATGTGATGTTTAGTTATTAATTAATGTTTGACATTTTCGTAATCAAGTAATACAGTTTTGAAATATCATATTTTGTGACTTTACTAAATTTAAAGTAAATAATTTTGTCTATGAATATGGATTATACATTAAGATGAATGTTTGATATTACAAACTATTCTTATTTTCTTATCAGTAGTACGTCTAATGGCTGATACATTAAGATTGTTTACAATTTACGATCTAGTGTTATTCTTCTTAAATTTTTTGAATACTGTAGTTGTTTTCAATTAAGCAATGAAATAGTGTCAATATGTATGATGTTATCTAATAAATTTATCAAAAATAATTTGATACTTGCTCAATGTATCAATGTATAATTAACTCATAATATAATTTTAATGCTGAAAAAAATACAATGTTTTACATAGATATAAATTATTATTATGTAATTTGTTGTTATACAATGTTAGTAATATTAGGTTAGACAAAGTGATTAATTAGCAAACAATATAGAATCAGTACAATAGAGTGTATGTAAATGTAAATATGGTAGAACAAAAACTGACATCCATATAATGTTGCCTAAAAATCAACATTCAAAAAAATAGTATTGTATATAACTGTTTACCAGAAACAACTAAAAAATCAATTAGAATATTTTTAGAAGGTGCTACTCCAAAGTAACAATTGCACGTTCATCAGGTGATTGGAGAAAAGTACTCCTTGGCCGAGGAGGATCGTTATTATCACTCGTATAACCTTTTTTCGTCTTCGTCACTCTGTAATGCCGTAGTAACGAAGCATACCATGCACGTTGACTTGAAGCTATAAACTCGCATGAATAGACTTGCTGCCTTTCACTCTATATTTCTGCATATGCAGCCACAATGACCCCGCAGTCCCTGATTTTATAATAAAATGAAAGACCAATACGTTTACTAATTTATCATGATTATACATATTAAAATTTAAAAAATAAGAGTCACTTACATACTATCAGACGCTTGCTGTGGAATATTTTGGACGTATTCAACATCAAATGGGTTGTGACTTATCTCACCAGTTTGCAGATCAAGCTTCCCTTCGTATGCTTTAAGTGTTGACCGGTCAATTCTCTTAATTTTTTTAAAGAAATCACTGTTCGACAAGTAAGTAGGCAGCATGACTGCTAACTTTCGTATTTCGGTTGGTGGTTCACTTTTTCTTTTACTTGACAGTGAGTCACACACGTATCACTCTCTCCTTTAACACAATTACAGTCAATACCCAGTGATATTTTTTTCCACAGTTCACAGAAACATATACCTCATCAATCAAATGTCATGGTAATCCCACAGAAATACAGAATTCATTAATTATATTTGTTATAGCAATTTCATTTGTATCCACAACAACAGATTCTGCGTAGTCTTCTTGTGTGGATTCTGATCTGTTTCAACTGCTGAAAAATATCATTCGTATGTCTTATCGATATATATTTTGAAGAAGAGTTGGTTGTCGTATATCTATATGTATCACACGGCTGCAACTTCAATTTTTTCTCAAGTGGTAGAATACCACATCTAAGTGCTACATGTTAAAAATGATAAGAATATGTTAAACATTGAAAGAAAAAGACATGTTTTAATTATTATTATGTATTGGTCAAGAACATGAATATAGATCTGTTACCATTACATGTATAAAATGTGATTATACATCACACCACATGTATGATATGTAATCATACAACAGATTCTATGTATTCTGTAACAATGAGTACATTTTTAGTAAAAGTTTAAACAAGCATGATATCGTTTAGTTTAATTTACCTCATCATTTCAATATGTGTTGTGTTCCGACATCAAGTAGAACCAATTCTTTGAGAGTGCCTGTGTAGCGACAAAGTCCAACGGAGGATAACTTAATTCTGGAGCATTTTTTAGATAGTGATTGTCTGTTTGTTTCATGAAACATAAACAAGGATTAGATTCACCAAGATTTATTCTTCTGTAGTATTTTGAATAATTTAGAAATGTTTCTAAATAACTTATTTGGAAGCATGATATTTGAGTAACTCAATTTCAAGCCACTGTGAGTAATCGTTGATCAATTGATTAGGCAATTCTTCGTAAATGATACAACCATCAAAAGCATACATATGTTTCTCTTCATTAGCATAATTGCCCTCATCTTTAGAGCTCGATTCAAATTTTATGATGTATGGTGACCTGAAAATCTTTGACTTTTTTGGTCTCTTTTACAGATGACTTTTTGGCTTCGCATGCTTTTGTTGCTTCAGGCTCCCTTACTTGAGCATCCGAAAATAATGTGAAAACTGACTATCTAGAAGTGATCACTGACTTTTCGTCACTATATTTGGTGTAACAACATCAAATTTCTTTGTATCCGAAGGTGTTGACAACCCAAATAATAGTGCATCTATATCGTCTTGAACAGACTCCATTATTGTGGCATCGACATCATCCTACAGAAAAAAGATTGATGTGTTATGTGAAAAAGCAAACATATTAATGTATAACGTTAATTATACCTAAACAACAGCTACATTTATGTAGATAGTTTTTAAGTTAAAAAACAACATAAAAAATAAAAAAATACTTGCAAATCTTTCACATTAGTACTATGATGTATGTTCAATTCTTCAGCACAACATGCTTCTTTTGCAGCAAAATGCTCATCCTATTTTAAATAAAAATCATTATGTAAGAAATAAAAATATGTAACGATGATTTCAAATCTCTCTATATAAAAAATGAATATGAATGTATAATATTCTGAATGAAAGTATAACATAATGTTATACATTCAAATGAAAGTATAATGAAGCTGGAACATCCCCAAATTAGGATAGTATTGCAATGCACATTATACATAATCCACTATACTTGGGTAGAATCAGTTCATATACTGTGAAATAGTCATTATGAGTTAAAATTAATAAAGACCAACATTAAAAGTGTATAATACGAAGTAACAACATAAAAATAAATCGTTGTAGAATGAAAATCTAAAAATTTAGATATGCAGATAGGAATATTATGATCTCTTTTTAACAGTAATATCTTGTAAGTTTATGTATTTAGATTTGAAGTGTTAAACCAGCAGGAGTAAAACAGAAAATAACAACAAATATACCATTACAGGTCTGTGATCTTTTCTCAAATCTTCAATACTAGCTTTCTCTTTATCGAGAATAAGCTCATCCTAAATTAAGAGTTAATTAGAATGACGGAACATTTATTCAAACTAAGACATAGTTCAACGGAAAAAAATTATAACAGTGATTTGCAAAGTCATACAATGGTGAATGAAAAGTTTTGAACTATGGGTGTGAACTATGGGTGTGAATGAAAAGCTTTGATATCTATTATGCATGGGTGTGAATGTATAAGCATATAGTTTTTGAGTTAAAAAACAACATGAACAACCAAAAAAATACCTGCAAATATTTCATATCAGGACTATGTTGTTTGTTCAATTCTTCAGTGCAACCTGCTTCTTTTGCGGCATTATGCTCATCCCATATTCAATAACAATCATCATGTATGAAAGCTTATTCAAAGTGATACGTAGTTGAATGAAAAAATATGTACTGGTGATTTGAAATTGCTATCTATAAAAAATGCATATGAATTTATTATATGTTGATTTAATGTATAACATAATGTTTGTTATACATTCAAATGAATGTATAATAAAACTGAAATATCCCCAAAATAAGATAGTATTACGATGCATATTATACATAATCCACTGTAATTTAGTAGAATGAGTTCATATCCTTTCAAATAGTCATCATCAGCCAAATTTCATAAAGACCAATATTATTAGTGCACAATACATAAAATCATAGTAGGATAAAAATTCAAAAATTTAGATATGCAGCTAAGAATATTATGATCATTTTTAAACACTAATAGCTGGTAAGTTTATGTAGATAATTTTGAAGTATTAAACCAGCAAGAGTTTTAAAAAAATAAAAACAAATGTACCATCATAGGACCGTGTTCTTTTTCCAAATCTTCAAGACCAACTTCCTCTTTATTAGGTATAAGCTCAACCTAAATTAAGTGATAATTAGAAGGTCTGAACATTTAATCAAAGTAAGACAGTTGAACAAAAAAATGATTATAACAATGATTTGCAATTGTTATCTGTAAGGAGTGCGTATGAATGCATTCATATTTTTTTGAGTTGTTAGGTGATTGAGAAATGTTACTACATAAATAACTATAAATAACATAGATATGTATGAGAATATTCATAAAGAACATTCGTTTTCTCGAATAGACTATTAGTATTAATAATGTATAACATATGCATTATTCATTCAAATGTATGTATAATAATACTGTAACAGCCTCCAAGTAAAGCGGTTTAAACTATTGATATTCATCTGAGAACATTATTACGCTTATTATAAAAATAACATGTGGTACATTTGTATATACAGAATTGGAGTAACAAATCAACTTGGGAGACAAAAATGTACCGATATATCTTCCATATCATTACTGTGCGTGTTTTTCGATTCTTCTTCACGTCCCTCTTCTTTATCAGTTATGTGTTCATCCTACAAAAATGACAAGTGGATGTCTGTATATTTAATCAAATTTATGTAATGGTGAATGGAAATATTTTTTTTATAATTTGATATCTATTATGCATGGTTGTGAATGTATAACCATATTTATACATGTTATATATATACCTTCTGTTCGATTTGAACCTCAGTTATTGTTGGACATTCAGTATGGATGTGGACACAATCTTGTATCTCTGTTTCCACAGGTTCAAGTACTGATGCTTCATCATTTGTTATTTCAATGACTGATCCCTTATCCTCATCTTCATGTTGTATAATAACCAAACAAAAATAGGTTAAGATGTTGGAGTAATACAGATTTATAGTAACACCAATTTAATTTAGATAAAAATTACCAGCAAATCATTCTTATAAAGATTGTTATTTATTTTTTAGCCTTCTTCTGCACCTTCTTGTTGATCAACAATTTTCTCCTCCTATATATCATGAATAATACTAATGTATGACTATTTATTCAAAGTATAAAAAAATTGAACGAAATATTATTTTATACCAGAGATTCTTTATTCTCTTCTTTATTTAAGGCTTTAACGACCTCAGCAGGTATATTGGAGATTAGTGTTTTCAGCTCAGCAATTTTCTTATCAACCTTATAACATACAAATAAACAATAAGATATTAGAAACAAGAAATGTTTTTCAAAAATAAAAATTTATGAATAAGAAAATTAATTTACATATGTTTTGACATAACTCTTTATCTGCTCCATATCTAAATTAGACTTAGAAGTCCCTTCAGGCGTTGTGGAAGATGAAGGAACAAACTTAATTTGTTCACGCTCAGGAGACACACCAATTTTTTCTTGATGAGGATGATCAAAATCAGACACACCAATTTGTAGTTTATCTATTGATTCTTATTATTTTTTAGAAAACATACTAGACACGTGACGTACTGAAGGAGAACTTGTTGATTTCTGTCCATCTGTCGCAGTCGGATTAACTTCTTGAAACATAATTATTTTTCTTCTTTTGGATGCTTGTTCAGTTGATAAAGGTGAAGCCAAATGAGTCTTTCTTAGAAATTTCTGAGTAGGTCTAGTGATGAAATCATCATAGTCGTCAATTGCAGTGACAACGCGCGATTAATCTTCATCGCCTGATCTTTTCAATGTTGCAGTAACAGAAGTGGAAACAACAGATGTTGGATCAAAAATCTCAAAATCTTCAATCTAAAGTACGAACTTCTTCGCTTGTAGGTTGTAAATTCTTGAAAGAAAATTGAAAAAATTAATTTCAAAAGGAAATATTAACACTTCTATAAATTGAGTATAAAATAAAAATACTTAACATGTTATACAATTACCTTACTGAACATGCCAGACATCAAAGATTCATACTTGGGACTTGTACACTTCACAGACCGATTAAGTATTCTTGGGATGATGTTTCTTTATCGCAAAGCAGTTTTTTTATCTACCTTAAAGCAACACTCAAATATCCAGACATTTAGAGCATGAGGCATTCCACCCAAAGAATATAACTATTTTGCGACTCTGAAATCCTGCCGCCATGAGTTGATCAACTTTTCAAAAGTAATCTTCCCCCATGGAAAGTGTATGTACCAACCATCCTTGACCATCTGGAAGTGAGCTACACTGATTGGTGCTTCCTTATGCTGAGATAACATGAATGTATGAACAAAATATAATATCGCAAGGTTCAAAGCATCTTCAGAGTTCTTGAAATTTCTCATCTTCACATGTGTTATCAGTTTTGGCCTAGTTATTCCACCTCCAGTTTCAGAAAAATACTTCGACATCAAAGAAAATTTTGATGATGAAGTATACATAAACTCATCAATATCACCGGTGCATTTAAGGCCGGTGATAATGGCAAACTCAAGCATGGTAAATTTCAAAATCTTCCCCTGCACACACACATGAACCTCGTCCTTAATATCCTGTTGGATTTCTAGCATAAGGATACATTTTGAAATCTGTCCAATCCAGTTGCACTGCGGCTGGTCAAGAAAAATCTCAAATAACGTATTTCTAAATGCCCCTAAAACATCTTCTCCAAAATAAGACTTTATGTCTTCAGCAAAACCACGATTGCATAAGCTCAAAATATGCAAAGGATTCTTCGGGACTTTATTTATACGGTATTTCATGTCCTGAAATAATAAAAAAATACAATAATTACACAGAAAGTTACATATGTTTGAGGGGAACTTATACAATAAAATATTGAGATGCAGTAATATGTATAATATTGCATACTAAACTAGTTCACCTTAAAAACATGTATGACATATCAGCTATTCATATGTATAATGCCACTTTATACACTATGAAAACTCCCTAAATGTATAATATCAGATAAATCATACAATGCCTGTTATGTATAATAAGAGTATGAAATGCAATGTATAATAAGATTTATATAATAAAATTATATATTAGTAATCAAATATATGCAATGTATAATGTTAGACTAAACATTTCACCTTAAACATATATGACATATAATGTTGTCAGAATATATAATAAAACATTATACAAAACGAAGTCTTCATAAATGTATAATAACACACCTAGTTCCAAATGCCTCTTATATATAATAAGAACATCCAATGTATAAAAAAAATGAAATGTATAACAGAATAGTACTATTATACATTAGTGTTGCACCAAATTCTATAGTAATATTATACATTAGTGTTGCACCGAATTCTATGTTCCGTTATATTATACATTAATGTTGCAACGTAAGTAAAGTATAATGTTTAATCAATACCTTCGGAAGACGTGGTCTATCGAAATCATCAAACTTTTTCTTACTGGCCATTTTTGAACTTGATTTCTTTGATTTGGAGTTGGTTGCTTCCTTCAATCTCTTCATTATTGTCGGATCATTTTGATGCTTTGAATGATTCTCTGTGAAATTGGGTTCTTCAAAATCAAATGTACCAGGAACAAACCCAACGGGTATATCTTATTTTTTAGAATCTAACTGACTAAGTCTTAAACTAAAGCTAGAACAAGAATCCATTACCAATTTTTTTCAGTAATTCAATTAACCTGAATCAACTACAAATCAAGAAAAAAAATTAAACTTTTCTTATATGAAGAAAACCAAAATATCGAACTACGAAACTTGAAAATACTTGCAAAAATAAGGTAAATTCATATAAATAAATATGCATTCATAAAATAAACTGTCAAATACAAAAATAGGTAAGTTTGAAAAAAAAAATCTACAAATTAAGAATCGAACTTGTATTATATGAAGAAACAGAAAAAATCGAACTACGAAACTTAAAAATACTTGCAAAATAAGGTAAAACGAACATGCATCCACAAAATATACGGTCAATTTCAAAAATTGGTAAATTTGAAAAAAAAATCTTCAAACTTACAAATCGTAACCCCCAGATACAAGATTCTTGAATTTTTTCGTAAATTAGGGGATTCAATTATAGAGTAAAAATCGGGTGTGTTGTGGAAGAATATGGGGGATTAAAGTATGAAAGAGAAAATCTGTTGTGAGATGTATAGTGTTTAAGAGATAGAAAGTTAAAAATAAAGGAATTTATGTAAATATTTTGAGATATGTGTAAATACTTTACCAAATTGGTATATTATATAATAAGGTAATTTTATTTAGTGTATATATGTAAATTTTAGAAAAAATAACATAAACATTCATCTTTAACTTATTATATTTACACAAATTCTCACCCTTACAAAGTAATTACAAAAGTCTCAATTAATTATGTATCTTCTTTGGATGTATCAAGGAGCTAATTATATATCTTGACATATTCAAAATCACAAAAAATGTATCTGAAACTAATTATGTATCTTTACAAAGGAAAAAATATATCTTCGTTGGATCTATTATGTATCTCGACGGACCAAAATGAAAAAGAAATTATATCGGAAGCTAATTGTGTATCTTTACAAAGAAAAAAAATTATATCTCCACTGAATGTATCGGGAGCTAATTATGTATCTCGATAGACCCAAAATCGAGATTTTCAATACTTATACAAAATGTCAAAATTTTTTGTAATCAACCTCCAAACTGTTGGGATTTTCAAGTTATAATTTGAAATAATTTCAAATATGCGGCATATGATATTAAGCTTTACTTTTAAAAGAAATGTTTGCGATTTCATATGATTGAAATTCCAACACATATGATTAAAGTTAGAGTCATTTTTACCTAAACTTCAACAATATATAATTTCAGACATTTTAGGTTCGTCAAATTCCAACTTAGACACAACACATCTCAAGTTATTTTAAAGTGAATAGAAGTGTAAAATTATTTAAAAGGTGATCCAGAATAAACAACATTGAGTTTCATTGAGCCCTCATATTTAAAAATGTTTATCCACGATGCATGTATTCAAACAATACTTATATAATACACACACACATATATATACACACATACTAGAAGGGCAAGGCTCGTGCTAAGCACGGGGCCAACATTGTATTTTAATAGTAATGGAACATCAATTTTCACTTTAACATAAAAAAAAAATAGCAGTAAAAGAGACCTTGTTACATCAACAAATCATTTGCTTGAAACCAAGCAATGCATGCTCACGGGTTTGTCCATCCTTGGAGATACCAACTTCATAATTTTCAGTGGTGGAGTTAATAATGATGACAACACAGTCAGCCAGGAAGGTACCAGTAATCATGTTCTTAATAAAATCTCTTTGTCCAGGGGCATCAATCACAGTAGTACTTTGTGGTCTCAAACTTCCACAAGACAATAACAATGGTAATACCACGTTCACAGTTAGTCTTCGGTTTGTCAAGCACCCAAGTATACTTGAAGGACCTCTTTTTTATCTTAGCTGCTTCTTTCTCGAACCTTTCAATGACACACTTGTCAATGCCACCAAGCTTGTAGATCAAGTGACTAGTAGTAGTAGACTTTACAGAGTTGACATGGCCAATGACAACAATGCTTATGTAAATCTTCTCTTCACCCATGATGTCTAAGAAATGGAGTAAAACACACAAAATAGGGGTTATCAAATGTGACATTTACTCAATTAAACACCATCTACTACCCAATAAATAGACATAGATATTATTCAATGCAAACTTAATAAATTAAAATTTCTGTTGGCCAAATTACATACATCCAATGAAAGATGATAAAAATCGGTCATTATCAATTAATAGATTCATTATTCAACCACTATGAACCTACATGCTAATTTTCACATATCACTGGCGAAACACGAATCTATTAGTTGACTCACATTGATATAACTAATCCCAGTCCAAACATAAAAAAGTATTTTTTCAAAACATAGCAGCTTATCTCATCGTACACTTGAATTTTGAACAACTGATTATTAGAATACAGAAAAGCAGTGACAATAATCGATAGGGTAACCTTAACTCACATTTGTAATGAAATCAGTGAAAAATTAAAAACATTACTCCATCTCAATTTAAGTGTCTTGCCCTTTTCTGAATTATCGCAAAGAGAGTGTCCCTATCTATATTTAGTAAATTCTGTATTTCAATATTCTACAAGACAAGTTTAAAACGATAGACTAAGAGGACTACACATTTCTAATTTAAGATTTAAAATTTAAATAGTCTCACTTTGTTTCTTAAAGTCGATAATCAAATTTAAGACACTTAAATTGACAGGGATCACATGACATACATCAGCCTTTATTAGTTTCTACAATACACAGTGAAAAGGCTTTTTAAAACATAATTAAGTTTCTCAATTTCTCAAAAATTTCTTAAAAGGCTTTTTACAAATTTGCATCAAAATCTTTTATATATTGAACCAACACTACTAAGAATGACCAAGTTCCAAGTAACCAACCTCATGCAATGATCTCACTTGATGTCATATTCAAACATTAACTGGGTTTTTTCAGAGGGAGATAAAAAATCAACTTTAAATCAGAGCTGATAAATACTTTAGCTTACTGGGGGAAGACACTGTTTAGACTTTAAAACAACTGAGAGATGATCAAAATATGATAGTGAAAAATATAATTTAAGATAAATGTCTAGCGAGTTACATCTAGTTCAAAGAATACTTGTTTTGCATTTATCGGAGAATTCCTTCGAATAACTGTCGAGGCAAATGAAAGCGAAGACATAACATAATATAACATACCAACATCTTCACACCCTCAAAATCATAAAGTGCATGCCAGCTCTTGATTAAAAAAATTAAGTCTACACAAACAGAACAAGTCACAAACAATCAGGACCAGCAGGCAAGACATAAAAAAATAAGGAAAATATATATTTTAGAGAATCTACCAAGTTACTATAATCAAGGAAGAGTTAAATGAGATAAAAAGAAAGAAAGGAAAAAGAACGCAGCAAATAAAAATATTTAGTTGCGTGAACACACTTAAGAAATTGTCACCTTAATTATGAATTCAGAATCCATGATTTCAAGAAATTTTTGGCACTTCACGACCAAATAATGTTCAAAGCCTTCTTTATTTTGAATATATTGCAACCACAAAGATCAGGAAAAGTCATTCTATTCTACAACTACAACACAACATATATTGTATTAATATTAACCATCTTAATAGTAGAACTACTTTTGTATTACTAATTACTAAACAAGAAAACATTCGATTCCCTTTGTAAATGCAAATTTATATATGTGTTGGACTATAAAATTTTCGAGCCCGAAAAATAAATAATTCGAGACAAGAAAAATATATCGCAACAATCAATTTATTGATTTAAATGCGAGTGTTACAATTTCTATAAATCCTCTGATTCGCCTTTTCAAATATAAATTCAAGAGCTTAAAGCTTGATCTTGAATTTGAACTTGATTTGTTGATTTGAGAGACTTGATCTTGACTTGTGCTTGAATTCAAGGGTTTTGAGCTTGTTCTTGAATATTGTGGTCTTGATCTTGAATTTTGATGAACTTGATTTGAATGCTTGAGCTTATTTTGATGAACTTGAATTTTGATGAACTTGATTTGAATGCTTGAGCTTATTTTGATGAACTTGATTTGAATGCTTGACCTTTTTAGAGAAATTGCGGCGTTTGTTCCACGTGTTTTCTCTTGCTTCTTGTTAGAGTTCTAGGGTTCTTTTTCTGAATTATGAGACCCTATTTATAGTTATTTATAGTTGTGGAAAAGGAAGAGTCATGATGAGAATGAACTTCCTTTGACCAATCAAATTCAAGTGACGTGAAGCCTTTTATGGGCTTTGATTTTATTGGGCCTGATGCATCATTTTGACATTTGGCATGGTCCTATTGGCTTCTTCACTTGACTTGTCATGCCACGTTATTTGACACGTGGTGTTTATTTGGGCCTCTAGAATATGACAATATCTTGGGCTTAGCAAAGTGGGCTCATCTTTTGTAGCCCAAATTAATGTACTAGCCCATTAAATATTGGACCTTATTTAAATCCATATGTTTGAACTTAAATAATTAATTCAATTATATTAATCCACACTATTTATTGAGGTTAATATATTTTGAATTTAATATAATTCAAATTTTGTACGGATTTAACTTAATAAAATTTCATTGCTCACAGAATGCCCCACTTCAAGACTTATCGAAATATTTAATCATTGAAAGACTAGACTTGAAGTATTAATTTAATGCTTCAATGATATTTGTAAAAACAAAATCATGCATTAATATACACATAATAACTTTTGTCCATATTAAAGTTTGGTTCCAAATATTGTGAGACTAGAACCCACAATAATAGTAATAATAAGAACAGACATGGCACTTTGTAAAAAAAAAAAAAAACTTCTACAAGGCCTCATAATTGTTTGTACGCCGTTTTTTTGTCTTAATGGCCATACATGCAGACTTTGACTTTAATAAGGAGAAAATTAATATCAACTAAGCTTAAGATTCCAACGTCAACTTGAAGTTGTTCCACCACACCTTCCTTTCCTTGATTCACTAGAATTCATAAAATTTTATCCGAATTCACTGAGAATCAGGACAAGTAAACCTCCCCATTGTTTCTTATAAATACCTATTGCCCTTCATTATTTCAACACGAGCTTGAGAGATTTCTTGGCAGTAGTTTCTAGTTCGCGAGGTAAATTTTCTTTTCCCCCCTTTTTATTTCTTTTCTTTTCCCTTTTTTGTTGTTTTCTTTTTCTTTTGTAGAATTGAAACAAATAGCAAGGCTTAAGGTGCGAGAGTTTTAATTTTGCTTCCGTCACCTTAAGACCGAAAGACTTTGTTTGAAGACGGTGGACACCGGCTTAAGGTGCGAGAGTTTAACATCACCTCCGTCACCTTAAGACCAAAAGATTTTGCTTGAAGATGCAATGGTTTTCTTTAAGTATTGACCCTTTAATTGATGCACTTATGCAATGGTATTCTTTAAGTATGAGCCCTTTCAATGATCACTTATGCAATTGTTTTCTTTAAGTAGGGGGCCTTCATTGATGTACTTATGCAATGGTTTTCTTTAAGTATGGCCCCTTTTCAATGATCAGGTTAAGGTGTAAAGAGACAAATCTTGTCCACTTTAAGGCATGAAAATTTCGATATCCTTTTAAGGATAAACCCGTGAGAGACCAACTTAAGGTGTAAAGGGACAAATCTAGTCCACCTTAAGGCATGAAAATTTCGATATCCCATTAAGGATAAACCCGTGAGAGGCCAGCTTAAGGTGAAAAAGGACAAATCTTGTCCACCTTAAGGCATGAAAAATTTGATATCCTTTTAAGAATAAACTCGTGAGAGGACAACTTAAGGTGCAAAGGGACAAATCTTGTCCACCTTAAGGCATGAAATTTTTGATATCCTTTTAAGGATAAACCCGTGAGAAGCCAGTTTAAGATCCAAAGGGACAAATCTTGTCCACCTTAAGGCATGAAAATTTTGTGATCCTTTTAGTTATAGGCTTGGAGAACTTTAGCATTTCAAATCTCATTGAAGGAACTCTTTTTCTTTTCGACGAGTTTCCCCCCCCCCCCCCCATTAAGCCACAAGTATTTGGCATGAGTTCAAAACTTAATTTAAATGCATGCAGACTTAACTTTCATATAGCGGATCAAGAGGGGACATGTACTTTTTGACACTTATGTAACTAAACTCAAAATAAAATTTCAAGCGCCTACATACCTTAGTAAAGAGGATCAAGTCACAACGTAGTTCTGAGTGAATGTTTTTTTCCTAACTTTTGCCTAGTCCACCTCTTTCGAGATTTTCAACCTAGCGAATATTTTTTTTTTAGACGTACACAGTTTATACTCTTGCGGCCATGAGTAAAGATACAATTTATACTCGTTCCTTAAGGAGTATCATCTTTCTTCAAGGATAGTACTTCTTCAAGAACTTGGCGTTGATAAGGCCGATTTTCATGTTGTCTACATCAACAAGCTTGTAAGCACCATTTGAATATACCTCTTGTACGATATATGGTCCATTCCACTTTGGAGTAAATTTGCCCCCAGACTTATAAGAGGTAATAATAGGCCTTCTTATTGTGAGGACTTGATCTCCCACTTGGAAGCACCTTAAGTGAACCCTTTTATTGAAAGAACGAGATAGCCGAGCTTGATAACATTTGAGATTTTGTTGAGCCTCCAGCCTCTTCTGATCAAGAGCTTCTAGCTTTGCAAGATGTAACTTAGCATTTTCTTCATCGGTGAGCCCTTCTTGAATAGCCAGTCTCAAAGAAGGTATTTGACACTCAAGTGGCAAGACTGCTTCAACTCCAAAAGTAAGTGAGTATGGGATTGTTTGTGTCGGTGTACGGTAAGTTGTCCTATAAGCCCATAAAGCTTTTTCCATCCGCTCATGCCAATCTCATTTGGATTTGGAGACGACTTTCTTGAACAAGTTGCATAAAGTCTTATTGAATGCTTCAGCTATACCATTGGCGGTAGCATGATACATAGAAGACTTGCGCTGCTTGAAACCAAAGAGATCACAGACTTTGTTCATTAGCTTGTTATCAAATGGCTTTCCATTATCAGTTATTATGTACTGAGGAATTCTAAAGCGATAGATGATATTCACTCGGATAAAGTTTGCAATATTTTCTTTCTTTACTTCCTTGAGAGCAACAGTTTTGGCCCATTTTAAGAAGTAATCTATCACGGCTAAGATGTATAAGTGTCCATCAGAATACTTTGGTAGTGGACCAACAACATCCATTCCCCAAGCATTGAATGGCCACGATGCTACAGTTGGATGTAGTACCTCTGGAGGTTGATGTATGAAATTTGCATGGAATTGGAAAGCTTTACATCTTCTAGAATAGTCCAAGCATTTTCACCATCGTCAGCCAATAATATCCCATCCTTTTAATGTGAAAATAGAGCTTCCTTCCAGACTGATGTAATCCATAAATTCCCGAGTGAACTTCTTGCAAAGCTTGAATTACTTTTTCCTCTCCCAGACACCGTAAGAGTACTCCTTCAAATGATCTTCTGTACAGTGTGTCCTTATAGTAAAAGAAGTGAGGTGCACGACGATGAATGTCAGTCCTTCTCCTTGGGTCCTCTGGAAGTATCCCATAATATAAGTAATCAATGATAAGTTATCGCCAATCTTCTTTTGTATCTTCAGATACGGAAACGAGGTACTCAACTTTATTTTCTTTATCCTCATTTGATGTGGGTACTACCCATTCTTGGTGGATAGTAACTTGCGTCTGATTTGGAGGAGTCAGGGTTGAGGCCAAAGCAATTAGGGCATCATCTTGCTTATTTTCTCTCCTTGGCATATATTGGAGGGTTACTTCTCCAAGCCACCCCATCAACTTCTGTGCATAATCATGATATGGTCGTAGCTTAGGATTTTTCACTTCATAGCTTCCCAAAAGCTGCTTGATCACCAATTGGGAATCACCAAAGACTTGTAATTGTAGTTGTTTCATGTCAATTGTCATTTCAAGTCCAAGTATTGAAGCTTAATATTCAACAACATTATTAGAGCAACGGTTTATTAGGGTAAAAGAGTATGGGATGACCTCTTCTTGTGGAGTGACGAATACCACATCAGCACCAGCTTTATCTCGATGTGCGGCACCATCAAAGTACATTTTCCACGGGGGTCTGGCTTTAATAACCATTGCATTTTCATCAAAAAGTTCATCACTCAGTTTCCAATCATCAGGTATCAGATGGTCTGCAAAGAAGTCAGCCAATGTTTGTCCCTTTACGGCCATTTGGGGAACATACACAATCTCAAACTGTTGAAATTAAAGTTACCATCTTGCAAGTCAGTCACTAAGGGCTGGTTTCGGCAGTACAAACTTGATGAGATTTGCTCTAGACACAAGACGGACAACATGAGCTTAAAAGTAGTGTTTCATTTTTTGAATTGAGAAGGCCAATGCCAAACACAACTTTTTGAATAGAGAATACTTTAGCTCATTTGGTGTCATCATTCTGCTCAGATAGTAAAGAGAGTTCTCTTTGTCTTCACTATTTTCTTGAGCCAGTAGTGCTCCAACTGACCTCTCTTGTGCCGCGATGTAGAGTATCAACGGTTTTCCAGGTATGGGTGCCGCAAGAACCGATGGCTTCATTAAGTATGATTTGATACTCGCAAAGGCATTACTACAAGCTTGGTCCCATTCGAAGTGAGTGTCCTTCTTTATGAGACGATTAAATGGTTGACATTTTCCAGCCAGGTTTGAGATGAACCTCCTTAAATATGCTAGCCTTCCTTGAAGGCTTTTTAACTCATGAATATTTTGAGGCTCGGGCATCTTCAAAACTGCATCGACCTTGGCTTGATCAATTTTAATTCCTCGGTGTCGCACAACGAAGCCAAGAAATTTTCCAAACGTAACTCCAAAGGCATACTTCAATGGATTCATCCTAAGTTGATATCTTCAAAGTAACTCGAACACCATTTTTAGGTCTTTCAAATGGTTGTCTCTCTTTCTTGACTTCACCACTAGATCATCTACGTAGCATTCAATATTTTTATGGAGCAGACCGTCAAATATGTTTTGCATAGCCCTTTGATAAGTGGCACCAGCATTTTTCAAACCAAAAGACATCACCTTGTAGCAATAAATACCTTTGGGCGTACGAAATACGGTGAGTTCTACATCCTTTGGTCCCATGTGGATTTGATTATAGCCGGATGAACTATCCATGAAGGACATTGCCTCATAACCAGTGGTGGTATCAATCATCAACTCTGGTATGGGGATTGGAAAGTCATCCTTAGGGCAGGCGTTGTTGAGATCCCAAAAGTCGACACAAACTTGAATTTGGCCATTCTTCTTTTGTACTGGAACAATACTTGAAATCCACGTGGGATATTTGACTTTGCAAATAAATCCAACTTCAATGAGTTTGTTAACTTCATTCTCAATCAATGGAACCAACTCTGGCCTAAAACGTCTTTGGGCTTGCTTAATAGGACGAGCACTATTCTTGACCGCCAACTGATGGTCTGCTACTTTTGAATCTACGCCAGACATTTTCTTATAGCTCCAAGTGAATACATCCATATATTCTTTGAGTATGTCCATATAAGCATTTTCCTCATCCACTTTTAGAAACACACTCAAGTAAGTTGGTCTTAGGTCTTCATCAGTTCCAATATTAACTTTCTTCAAGGGATCTATTGTGGCCTTTACTTCTTCTTCAAGTTGCGACGGAGCATCTCCAACATCTTTTTCCTCCTGAGGATCATTGTCATTGATAGATATGTGGTAGCACCAGAAAGCAACTTCAATCTCTTCATCAACCTTCATTTGAGACGAGATATCTTTCTCATTCTAGGTCGTAACATGATATGAGGAGCCAACACTTTCTTCATCTTTCTAATATTTCTTGGTATAAACCACAGTATGATCCTCTGATTTTAGCACCTCATTGCATGAAACTACCAGTTTTGTCTATCGCCTTATTTTAGAAGGAATCAAACTTTGGAAATCCTTCTGGATCTTAGGCAAAGAGTGCATTATTGTACTTTGATGACTTCTCTGGTGCTTGTTATTTTTCTTCTTATTTAGAGGACCCAACCTTTCGAACACAGAAGTTCTTGCGGTTGATTCTCCAAGTCGATCAAATATAAAGGGTCTTTTATTAGCAGCAGTGGATTCTTCTTCCACGGTGATGTAATTACTGACTGCCCTTCTTAAGGAGATGCGAATTGGAGGTGGTTGCGTGTATTCTATGCCTTCACGTGCCTGCCTGTTTGTACCACCCGACAGAAGTTTGCCCAACCTTGATGGCTCATGAGGATTGTATCCAGCCTTTACAAATAGCTTGTATGCATTTGGATCGAAGCCTTCTTTTGTGCGTTTTACGAGAAATATCGTATCTTGTGGCAAATTTTGAGCCACAGACTCTCCAAGTAGTATTGAGGATGAATTTATTGTGTCAATCCTCCTAATAGGTAAAGTTAGCCCTTTTAGCACATTATCCTAGTCATCAGATAGGTGACCTTTCTCTTTCTTTACCTTTGGTACGTATCGAAGAATGAAAGTTGCCTTCTTTTTCGTAATGTTTTCTTTATTCGAAGTGAAGAGGCGCTTCTTGGTGGCGAAGTTTTCAACAGTCGTCGCGGCCTTCTTAGATAGAAGATCATCACACTTGGTATTAGTGACATCTTCAACCTTTTTCTCATTCATAACATAATTCTTTAAGTAGAATTTTGCATCGGCAAAGTATGACTCTGCTTCAGTGAATGGTTTGTCCTCGACAACTATCTTTCTCTTCACTCTACTTTTGAGGTGCTTCAAGCATTGATAGTAAGAGGACGAGATAATTTTATTCTCGTGTACCCAAGGCCTACCAAGTAATATATTGTATGAAGTTTTCACATCGATCACATGTATCAATACATTTGATTGAAAATCATCCATACGAATTACCAACTTGACAGCTCTCATGGACCTTTGCCCCTCTTGGTTGAAGCCTTGGATCATTATACAGCGTTCGGCTAGTTCATCGGTAGCGATGCAGAGTTTCTTCATTGTACGGACAGGCAGGATGTTAACTCTGGATCCCTCATCAATCAAGATTCTATTTATCAATTTTCCTAGCACTTGACCTATCATGTACAAGGGACGATTGTGTAGGGCTCCCCCAAGCAAAAGATCATCATTTGTAAATGTTATTTTTGTATCACATACATGTGCCTCTTCGCCAAGAGTTTCGGCAAGATTTTCGGAAGATGAAAGAACTTCCATGGGTAGATTCTCACCCTTTGCCCCCTCTTTGGCAGTATTAAATAAAGATGCCTCAAGGTTGACTCGAGCAGTCTTCGCATGAAACCAACTTGGTAAGAATTCCCCCAATTTTACTGGACATCGTGGTTTTTAAAAGTGAAGCTCTGTTACGCTCATCCTTTTTGGAAGTTCAACCAGCTTCTGTTTCCTTGGTTTCTTCACCATTCTCCTTCTGGTTGGATACTCGGACGACTCCTTTCGCAGACTCATCTTCTTATATCTGCGCCTGGTCACCAAAGTCCAACCTTCATCATCGCCTTCGTCAACTGAAAACCTGTCAGGCTCTAATATCTTCTCATTATGCTCTTCAACATAAATTTAGACAAGGTCGATCGAACCAAAAGTGATAGAGATTTGATGAGGACTGGTCATCTCATCATCGAAGAAGATCTTCTTCTCTTTTGCCAGTTGCATGACTTTATCTTTAAAGACAAAGTATTTTTCTAGAGGGTGACTTACGAGCCTATGATATTTGCAATAATTAGGGTCATTGATCCTTCCAGATTCATTGGGACGCTTCATCTCTGGGAGTTCAGTGAGCTTATACTCAAGGAGTTCATCAAAAATCTCTGCAACATCAGAATCAAGGAAGGGATATTCCTTTTCTTGTATCTCTTTTAAAGTTTTCTAATTCAAACGTGCTCCATAAGTCGTCTTCACACTTTGCTTCTTGCTCACCTTTATGGTGACCTTCACAGGAGACACATCAACATTAATGGACTCCTTGTTGTTATTTTTGGGGACAAACTTGCCCCATCTTTTGGGTTTCTGCTTATCCTTTCCCCTTCGAAGGTCATAGATAAACGTTGATCCCTTTCCAGTAGAATATATGCTTAACTCCATATCATGAACATGGGTAGCTGGCTCTTCAAAGGATTTAGGCTTAATGCCTTGCAAGATGTAGAGAAGCTCCCGGTGCATTTCTTGGACGCACATCTCTATTGCAGAAGATTTGTTGAGCCTATCTTTGCAGTTTAGGCTAGCATTTCTCCATCGATTGATGAAGTCAATAACTGGTTCATCCTTTCTTTTCTGAGTATTTGTGAGCTCTACCATGCTCATTGTACGCCTTGTACTATGAAAGCGATTTAAGAACTCGTGCTCCAATTGCTCCCAGCTATAGATGAAATTAGGATCAAGGTCCGTATACTAATCAAAGGTGTTTTCCTTTAGGGAATGAACAAACTGTTTGACAAGATAGTCATCGTAAGTTCCAGCATTGTTACATGTCTCAACAAAGTGTGCGACATGCTATTTTGGGTTCCCTTTGCCCTCAAATTGTTGAAATTTGGGGGGTTGATAGCCAACAGGCATTTTGAGGCTATCTATCCTTGCAGTGTAGGGCTTGGCATACGCAAGGAAAGATTTGGTGACAACATCATACTTGTCTTTGAGGGTCCCCTTCAATGAATTCCCTCGATTGCCCAATCGGGATCATTCCCTCAGAAGAAACTTGTACCTCTTTAGTCGGTGGTGTTTGTTTCACAGGATTTTGTCTCGTGAACCTCTAGAGATTTTCCAGGTACATGGCTAGACTCTCCGTCTATCTGACCTTCCACCCTATCCACTATCTTATCAATTCGAGCATCTTAATTCTGAACATATTTGGTCAGGCCCTCAATTGTCGTTGCCAAATTTGCAAGTTGCTCCTCCATAGATAAGGCATCAGTCACCATCGCTTGCATAATCACTGGAGATATTGGAGAGTAGCAAGAATTATCGCATGAGTTGTTTTTTGAAGTGCTCAACTTATACGGTGTAGTCGGAGATGATGAGTTGCTTGAACGACCATCGCTCTTTGCGCCATAGTATTTGGAACCGGAATGCTTAAGTAGAGCTAGAATCTTCTTAAGCGATTCCGCCACACTATTTCCTTCTTCTGAAGCAGTTGCATTGGACTTCTTTCCTTTTGAGGTTGAAGATCCAAAAATTGGAGTTGGTTCGGACGATACTAGATGTGTTTGTTGTCCTAGCAAGCCTGTCTTACTCCTTATGACAGCTCCTAAGCTTCCGAAAGTAACACCAAGGATGCTTTCTACTCCAGCAAAGAACTTTGAGTCAGCAGCCTTGGAAGCAGTTGATTAAAAGTTGACCTTCTTGGAAGTCATTTCAGTGTTGTTGAACTTTGCAGTTGGAAAAGTTGAGATGAGAGGTAGAGATTGTCCCACAGGGCATGCCAGAATTTGTTGGACAGTAAAATTTTTGAGGCCGAAAAATAAATAATTCGAGACAAGAAAAAATATTGCAACAATCAATTTATTGATTTCAATGCGATTGTTACAACCTCTATGAATCCTCTGATTTGGCTTTTCAAATATAAATTCAAGAGCTTAAAGCTTGATCTTGAATTTGAACTTGATTTGTTGATTTGAGGGACTTGATCTTGACTTGTGCTTGAATTCAAGGGCTTTTGAGCTTGTTCTTTAATATTGTGGTCTTGATCTTGAATTTCGATGAACTTGATTTGAATGCTTGAGCTTTTTAGAGAAATTGAGGTGTTTGATCCGCGAGCTTTCTCTTGCTTCTTGTTAGAGTTCTAGGGTTCTTTTTCTGAATTATGAGACCCCTATTTATAGGTATGGAAAAGAAAGAGTCATGATGAAAATGGACTTTCTTTAACCAATCAAATTTAATTGACGTGACGCTTTTATGGGCTTTGATTTTATTGGGCCTGCTGCATCATTTTGACATGTGGCATGGTCTTATTGGCTCCTTCACTTGACTTTTCATGCCACGTCATTTGGCACGTAAAGCTTATTTGGGCCTCTAGAATATGATAATATCTTTGATTTAGCAAAATAGACTCATCTTTTGTAGCCCAAATTAATGGACTAGGTCATTAAATATTTGACCTTATTTAAATTTATATAATTGAACTTAAATAATTAATTCAATTATATTAATCCACAATATTTATTGAGTTTAATATATTTTGAATTTAATATAATCCAAATTTCGTACGGATTTAATTTAATAAAATTTCATTGCTCACAGTATGTTACTATGGTGAAATTAGACTATTTTATCTTGTCTTCTATATGGGATAGTAATTCCACCATTTTGTCCTAGTTCTATAACGTTTGACGGGCTTATTTCAAACTTATAGGTCTAATTATATCGGCTATAACAGGCGATCATTTGACTTCATACTCGAAAGACTTATGATTTATATATCACATGCATCAATTTTCTTCTCCTTTCATTGAACTTTTGAGTTGTTTAAGTTGTATATATATAGCTGCAACAGAATATGAATGAGTTGAAGAAGAGTTTTGCAGGTTCGAATGTGAAAATACCATCAAATATAACAATAACAACAACAACAAATGGAACCGACAAATACAACAAAATTACTGAAATAAAAGAAACAGAAAAAGAGAGTGAGAACTTTTGAACAACGTGAGATTAGATCATTGGTCTGCCTTGAGTTTCATACAAACGTTTTGCTTTCATCATATTGACAATCTTGGTAGTGAACTTTTGCATCGTAGCCTAAGGTACAATATTTTGACATGAAAGGATACAGTTAGAAAAATTAGAAATCAATCACATCAAAGAAAGACACTTTTTGAGAAAACATCAAAGAAAGTGTGAAAACTTATCTAACCATGAAAGGTCCATTATCTGCTCTTAAACTAAAACGTGGAACAAATTTGAGCCAAACAGAAAAATACCTGAAATTGAAGCAAGTAAAGGGAGCAAGAAAGTCCATTATCATTTTTTTTCAAATAAAACACTAATTTGGTCTAGTCAGGAGTGTCAGTTGTAATCTGATTGATGCTGAATTTTCGGACCATATGTACTGCAAAGGTAGCGGCACGATAATATGGGCAAGAAGAGTGAGAGAGCCGGACGATTGAGGCTTTTGTTCAATCCGCGGTAGATAAAATGAGGCACACTTTCTCTATGAATAATGGATCTCACATAATCTGAAGATTAATAATACGATTTTGATAGCAAAAATCAAACAACAATACAAAGACATTGAAATAGTGAGAGCTAAAGAAACAAATAGTGGTTTACAAAAGCTTTTCTTTTCACTAAACACCTTAGGTGCATCAATGTATACTAATAGCATAACAACAAAAGTCATCGAATCAGATATTCAGTGTGAGAGCAAACCAAATTCAAGAGAAGTCTCACTTTACACTGTACATACCAATTTATAGAATCAAAAATTCAAAACACAAATGGCGCACCTAAGTATTGATTTTCAAACAGCAATATCCAATTAAGATAAAATTGTAGACATGCATGTCGAAATTTTTGAAAGTACAAAAAACAAACACAACTCGGATAGAAGATTTGAGCAAGTATATTGTGAAATCAAGAAGTGACAAATTCTATAGATAGAAGAAACTCCATACATAACAATTTACAGAACCAAAATTCAAACCACAAATGACACACTAAGTATTAATTTTCAAACAACAATATCCAATTAAGGCAAAATTGTAGACATACATGTCGAAATTTTTGAAAGAATGAAAAACAAACACAACTACGGCTAGAATATATGTAGCAAGTAGGTTGTGAAATCAAGAAGTGACAAATTCTATAGATAGAAGAAACTCCATGCATACCAATTTACAAAATCAAAATTTGAAACACAAATGGCACATCTAAGTATTGATTTTCAAACATCAATATCTAATTAAGGCAAAATTGTAGAAACGCATGACAAAATTTTTGAAATAACGAAAAAACAAATACAACTACGGTTAGAAGATTTGTAGCAAGTAGATTGTAAAATCAATAAGTGACAAATTATATAGATAGAAGATGGAGAAAACGCATACAAACAGTGTAAGCACAGTAAACCAAATAGAACCTTCAAAGTGATGGAGTCCCTGTAAATTTCAAAGTTCAAATTGAGGACACTGTAAAAGGAAAAAATGAGTACATATAAAGTGGGAGAAGCGTTGACTGCATTCTTAGTGTATAGCAAGTATTTGATGGTAAACACGTAGATGTAAGGTCTTTCCACGTGCCTAACCACCAATTAAAAAGGGCTAGAAAAAATAATAAATTTGAAAACTCCATTGTATAATCTATGAAGCATAATGTACAATAATTCTATGCTCTAATAGTCCAAGGCTCAATGGTACCATAATACAATGCATTTGGTATAACTTTATAGGACAATATATATATATATATATATATCGAGTCAGAAATTAGTGTTTGACATTATGTTTTGTTAGTTTAGGAAGATGAGCTTGTAGTGCTGCTGTTTGATGGAGTCTAATTTTTGAAGGTCAATGCATTGTGTCTCAATATCTGGGTTATAAGAAAGATACCCACTGTGATTATTAATTATTCTGTATTGCCAAGTAGCAGGTCTTATATTCATATCCTTTTGTATTTACTTGATGCTCCTTTTCAATGCAGATTTTGTTAATTTTGAAAATATTAAGTGAGAAATTAGGGTTCATTGTGGCGTTCAACATGAAAGTTCTGTTAGTTTTAGGGTAGTAATGGCAATTTTCTAATTTTCCAGTTGCAGCCAGCATGACCGAAAAGGGAGATCCTAGGAGTGAGTAGTACCTGTTAGC
Source organism: Capsicum baccatum var. pendulum (assembly GCA_030864225.1). Lineage (NCBI taxonomy): Eukaryota > Viridiplantae > Streptophyta > Magnoliopsida > Solanales > Solanaceae > Capsicum > Capsicum baccatum. The sequence continues at coordinate 132,152,618 of CM061551.1, read as the reverse complement.
CACCGTTCGTCTTGATAATCACTTTTGTTTGTCTTTATATATACGAAAAAGGCTCAAAAATATTCCTGAACTATCTGAAATAGCTCAAAAACGCCCCTCATTAGATTTTTGGCTCAAAAATACCCCTCCGTTAAATATTTGGCTCAAAAATACCGCCCCCTCTAACGGAATTCGGAAAAGGATCAAAAATACCCATGAACTATCTGAAATGGCTCAAAAATACGTCTCTGTTAAATATTTGGCTCAAAAATACCCCTCCCCTTAACGAAATTCCACCAAGCATGCAACCTAGATAAGAAAAACTATGTGACTATGCCACATAACCATCCACATGTAAATGTTAGTATTTTTAATTATATGACATTCCTTTCTTCTTTATTTTTATTTAAAAACGTAGTGAAACGGACAAAATTTACACGGCTTTTTCATTTTTAATCAAAGTAGACAAACGGTGGTTACATAATATTTTTTTTGAAAAAATTTATTAAATATAACATCGCTATTATCAAATTCCTTTGATCATCTAAAAAACAAATTCTTTCCTGTTAATAGGTTTAAAAGTGTGAAACCCAACAAAAGAGTCTTATTAAACTGATAAACCCATTCATTATTAGGCCAGTATAAAAGTTAAAATTAAGATTTACTCGTAAAGTAACAAATTTCAAACTAAACTTCAAATTAGTTACTCAAAAGATGTGTTTGGCTTTGCTAGCTTTTACTCAAAATGCTTATGTTAAAATGATTTAATAAATATCTCTTCTAATCTAAAATTAATGAATCTTTGAAGGTGTCACACATCTTCAAAAAGTTAATGAATGACATAATTAAATAATAATTTATCAATATCAAGCATCATTTTACTTCTTTTCAAACTTGTTCTAAAAATAATAAGATTATTCATCAAAACTGAATTTAGAAAAATGAATTCATTTCGAATGATTAAACAAGTGTTAAAAGGAATTCATTTATTTTGAAAAAGAATTTGCATGTAGTAAATTCAACTCAATTATTAGTACATCAACATTTGCTAGCTTAAAAGTTAAAATTTTAGCTCCTACTCCGAGTCAACATCAGATCAAGATCAAGTTGTCCCTCATCCCAAACGATAATAACAAGATGAAATTTAGAATTTTTAAAACACTAATGAAAAGGTGAAATCTAGAACTTTTAAAACACTAATGAAGTAATTAGCAAAAGATTGGTTTTTTGGTTTTTTCGTTTCACTGCTTTGCAAAAAAAATAAAAATAAAAATAAAGAAGAAAGGAATGTCATATAATTAAAAAATACTAACATTTTACATGTGGATGGTAATGTGGCATAGTCACGTGGTTTTTTTTATCTAGGTGGCATGCTTGGTGGAATTTCGTTAAAGGGAAGGGTATTTTTGAGCCAAACATTTAACTGAGGGGTATTTTTGAGTCATTTCAGATAGTTCAGGGGTATTTTTTATCCTTTTTCGAATTTCGTTAGAGAGAGGTGTATTTTTGAGCCAAATATTTAACGGAGCAGTATTTTTGAGCCAAAAATCTAATGAGAAGCATTTTTTATCTATTTCAGATAGTTCAAGGGTATTTTTAAACCTGTTCCGTTATATATATAACCATTCTGGCATATCTTTTAGGACTACTACTTGTGTGAACTTGTCGCAAAAACATTCTTCCATTTGCAGCCATTCACGTTCATATTTCTCGGAATTCCTCTATTATCTGCTTACAACGGAAATTCAAAAAGCTTATCATATCCAATAAAGCTATTTGCATTCAACTCGTAACAATGGAGAGAGCACAAACATGGGTTTAGGATAATATTTTTGACATATTTCAAACCTTAATCTTTGTGTTCTTCTTTCATGTTGTTTCTACTGTGTTGTTCTACTGTAGCTCAAGTAACACTCATCTGTGATCATCTACGCTGGAGCATGCAACCAAAACAATTTCTATGTAGAATTTTGTTACCTTGTTGATCCAATTGTTATGTATAGCAGGGGGCAGAGGCTTAAGCAAGTTATTTCAACTATTACCGATTTAGCTCAACAATTGAATTAATAACAGGAGTAACAAGTGTATTTGTGTTGAGAAATCACTCGGTGTGTCTAAATAAACTAATCTATCCAGAATCAGAGTAAGCAAAAATGAACTACTGCCAAAAATATATAAACTTAAAATTTTGGATTCACTTCTAAAGAGTCCGGTATGACAGCTTCAACGTGTAAGCATTGGCTTGGTTCCTCGGTGATGTCAATGAATATAGCTGGATCCATTGAGGTGAAAAGAAGGGATCAAGCTATGGCAGATCCATACCAATCAGCCTTTTCTGGTTTTCATGCAATTTTGTGTGTTGGGAATAGAAAGACATGTTTGCCATAGTTAGGCTCATGGAATTGTTCTATAAAGGAGAACCAACAGAAGTTGGATAAATCTCTGAGTAACTGAGTTCACCAACATGATTCCCAAGATTTAAACGATTGCAACAGTGTTGCATTGAGAAAGGACTTTGTTACACTACCAATTTAAAAATATATTGCACGCCACAAAAATAATAATGCACAATTCATAAACCTTCTACTACAGCCAAAGAGACCTGGAGGGCAAGCACGATTTCAGTAAAAGGTTGGAAATCACAAATTCAGAAGCACAAGAATCCAGGGAGTAACAAAAACTTCAACTCATAGCACAAAATTATGTCTCGATGTAATGTTTTAAACAAAATGAAGGCTAATTAAATAACAGTGTCTAAATCTTAAGGCTTAGGTATTGGTAGCCCGGGTGTAAATCTGCTGGCTAGCATGAGCAGACACCATCCTGATCAACCCTTTAGCCATCAATTCCCTGATCGCCTTCCTGGCAAGAGATCCACTTATCTACAAATACAATCAAATGAACAATATTAGCATAAGAATATCAGCATATCAAAAATGAATCTGCAACAAACCACTAAGCAATAAGATAGCAGGACCCTCCGTTCAGCATAAGCTGGAGAATGCTCTGCAAGAACATTTCTAGCGAACCAATCAGAGCATTTGGATTCACAAAACTAAAATTAGAGAGTAAAAAGCTCCCTGCATCTTACTTTAACATTTTCATATGATAATATAATTACTACTACTTAGGCCTGAGTCCTAATATCTTCAGATTAAACCAAACATAAATCCATGAAACAAAAGAAATGAATCTTTAGATAGTTTGTGGCAACAGTTAGCATTGCATGTGGCCCACTAGTTTAACGAAATACTAGCTTTTTTAATTTCAGAATAACTACCAAAACATAACTGGCTTTTTGTTTTCAAAAGAAAACGAAACGCATGCTTGGTTTGAAAATCAAACTGGTAAAGAGTTGTTTATTTTGTCTTGAGAAAAAAAGAACCAAATAACATGTTCACTTTTCAAACAAGAACATCTAGTTTGTAAACCAAAAGTGATTCTCCACATTTTGGTCTCAGAACAGTAGGTCCACCACCTAAATAATATCTTCGAATTCTATTTGTTTCGACCCTCAATTTTAGAAACTACAACTCGTTCCTCTTCCCTTTCAACAAAAAGATTTCATAAACAAGTAAACTAGACTTGGGGAATGTTTAATTAGGTAGAAGAACTATCAAGCTCACCACAAGAAAGTAAGCTTTTCCCAAAGTACAAAATAAAACTAGTTCTCCTACATCCAAACTAGAATACTCATACTCTGTTTCAGAGGAGAGTCAAAAACAAACTCAAAACAAACTTATTCTCCTACAATTCATCTATAGAACTAAATAATTACGACGAATACACTATTGCTGTCAAGTATGTTTCGTTTCAGTTGAGTCAGTTAATGAAAAACACAACTATTCAGGTATAAACAAAGAAGCATTATTCGACAATTTTCCGTACTAATACACAGATCCCTGGGCATTGTATAGTCCAATACCTACCCTAAAGGACCCACTAATGATAAAACTCGATCATATAAGCAAACATATTCACATGAAACAAATAAACTTCAATACAGAACGATTAGATCCGTGCTATGAGCAAACAGACATACCCTCAAACGGTCGGAGAGGACGGAAGGAGTGATGAGCTTATACTTGGGTGCTTCAGTGACAAGCTTGTCATAAGTGGCCTTATCAAATAAAACCATGTTGTTCACCTTCTCCTTTTGCTTTCCCTTGCTCCACTTCTGCAAATCCCACACATTCAAAAAACCAGCATTAAAATCAAAGGCATTAGAAAATTACACTATTCATACATATTTAAAACTATCTTTTACATGTATATGAAGCTCTAATTAAAACCTCAAGTATCAACAGAACAAATAAATAAATAAATAAATAAATAAATGATTTCAACAAGATAAAGAAAAAGGTACGACCTTCTTCTTCTGCTTGCCACCACCGGATTTGGCGGGCTTGGAAGACGGTGGAGGAGCCTTATCCTTCTTAGGTGCCTGCAAAAACAATCACTCAAATCAACATTCAATGCTCAAAATACATATAAAACTAATCACAAAAGCAGTAGAGAAGTTCACCATTGCTGCCGGAAGTTGCTAAAGGGTAGGGCGGGGGAGGGGGGGTAGGCTAGGGCAACAGAGGAGACAACTGAAGTGAAAGGCAGCTATTTCTAAAAATGAAATTTAGGGTTTCTAGGGTTTTTATTGGATTGGTTCGTGTGGGCTTTTAACTTAGTTTGGGCCGATTAGAAATACATAGGTTGGGTTGGGCTCTTCTTCACTTTATCAGGTTGAAGGCCCTTGGAGACCACCATAAGTCATACTTTCCGTGCGCAAATGGAAAAATAACATAAATATACACTTTAACATATCATATTTACACAAATTCTCATCCTTACAAAGTAATTACAAAAATTTCAGCTGATTATGTATATATTCCTTAGATGTATCAGAAAGTTGATTATGTATCTCGACAAACTCAAAATCAAAAAGAAGTATCGAGAGCTAATTATGTATCTTTACAAGGAAAAAATGTATCTTTACTAGATGTATTACGTATTTCGACATACCCAAAATCGAAAAAAATATATCGGAAGCTAATTATATATTTTTAAAAATGAAAAATTGTATCTTCATTGGATGTATTATGTATCTTGACATACCCAAAATTGGGGTTTTCGGTAATTATACAAAATGTCAAAATTTTCTACAATTAAGCTACAAAATATCTGAAGTTACGTTGTATGCCCTAAAAATATACACGTTTGTTTAAGGTCTAATACATAAATAGGACCTTTAACTTGACACTAAATTATAACCATACCCTTTAATTTTGTTGGTGCACAAGTAGATACTTTAACTATATAAAAGCTGAACAAAAAAAACACTCCAATTCTGTAATTTACATGCGTGAAACTCAATCACTCCTACGTGGGTTAGTAATCCACTCAGATACTGTCACCTAATAAAAAAGACACATTATAACTATAACCTTTAATTTTGCTAGTGCATAAATAGGCCATTTAACTATACAAAAACTAAACAAAAAAACACTTCAATTCTAATTTTGACGTGCGTGGTTTTGAGTGTATACACGCATTTTGTCAGGTAGGATTGAAGTATTTTTTTGTTTAGCTTTTTTATAGTTAAAGAGTCTACTTGTGCACCGATAAAGTTAAAGGTTATAGTTATAGTTATAATTTAACGTCAAGTTAAAGGTCATGTTTATGTATTATGCCTTTATTTAATTTGAAATAATTTCAAATATGTGATGAATGGATATTAAGCTTTTTTTTTTTTTTTGGTTAAAGGGAGCAATTCATTAGCAACTTGATCCAGGTAAATCATGAGTATCAATTAATGGAGTTGTGGCTCCATTCGAAGTACTGGGGGTTGGGAATTTGTTAAATTACTATAGGCCACATCCCGGCCATGTAGGTCAAAATTAGAGAGATTAATTAGTCTAGCAAAAACTGTTGCCTTTTTGTCCACTTCTACAAAAGGTAATGCACAAGCAGTTGGAGATGACAAGATTGTTGGGACGCCAAGTTGCATGAGTTTGTTGCCTTCTTTAGCCAAGTTGTCCGCGAGTTTATTTTGCTCCCTGAAGATGTGGTTGATGCCTGCTGCTTCGAGCTCCTGTAGAAGGGACCTGCACTCAGAAATTATGTTAGCGTAAAGGTCATGGCCATGGGTTATTGCATGACAAGCTCCTTTGAGTCGAAAGATATGGTAAGAGGTTTGATACGCATTGTACCAGCAATGCTTTGAATTCAACATGAAGGGGGGTCGTAACAGAAGTACATTCTATGTATCCTACGACCCATTCCCCCTTATGATCTCTTATGACACCTCCTAAACCCCCATTATCCAATTTTGATGGGGTAGCCCCAGCAGTATTGAACATGAATAACCCTTTGACAGGGTTCCCACTTAAGGTATATGGTTTTGGTTGTCCTAGTGGTCGTCTCCCTTTGATGCGCTATCATGCAGAATTCCTGGGCTATGCTGAGGACATATTTCCAGTCTACAGGGCTCTTTTTGTCCTTAAAGAGGTTGTCATTTCTAGTAAGCCAAATGATCCAAAATAATTGGGGAAGCAAATAACCCCAGTTAATATGGGCATTGTCCTTTGTCACACCCCTTTTTTACGTACTCAAAAAAAGATTTATGTTTTAAGGGTCGAAAAGGGTTTTATTATTTAAGTGACAAGAAAATTTGTTTCGGAAAAGGATTATTTACATTTTTTATTCAGAGTCGTCACTTGGCATAATCCGGTGTGCCAAGTCACCTTTGGAAAATCCTTTTCGAAACCATTTGACTCTTGAACTGGTTTGCGAACAGAGATTCCGGCTAAGGAATTTTGTTGATTGAGGGAAAGGTGTTAGGCACCCCTCGATCCCGTGGTTCAACCATGGTCGCTTGGGTAGAGTGTATCAACTATTTTGTCATTACGAAATGTACAAACCACACAAAAGCACGCAAAATAATCAAACAATAACAAAACAAAACAAAAATGTAAAGTCCAGCCCAATTATTACAACCCAAAATAAAAATACTGAAATAACCTACACTAATCCTAAACCATGCTTTACCCGATGCCTCGGGCCTTGATCACGAACATCCTTAGCGCACAAAATTCTTCGGGGCATTCCCTGGTGAGTAAATATAAATTACCTCGGGGCATTCCCCGGTTAAATAATACACTTTTCAAATACGATAAACAAAACATTCAACAAATATTCCAAACATTCCAACACTGTACCAATTCTAACCTTGCCTACCCGAGCTTATTGCTTGCCTACCCGCTCGACGGCATATCACATTCAACATCGACAATGTATCAAAATATCATAATATTTACTTTTATCAATTTTTCGATTCTCGTCCAAATTAATTCCCAACCAATGATTAACACATGCTTCGATTTATCAATTACATCTCATAATCCGAAACAAACATCAAACACAACACAACACAAACAACGAAAATTCAAACTAAACACGCAACCAATAAATCATCCACACCCACAACATCAATAAAGTAAAGATCGGTAGAAGAAATGGACCTTAATGAAACTGATCCTTGTCGATAATAACGAAATCCGAAGACCAAAATACTCAAACGGAGAACCTCAATCACGAATCTTCCCGAATCCGAACTCGGCGTGGAAAATTGGAACAAGAAATAATAATGCTCAAGTTACGATTAGCTCGGAATTGCGTAAACAGACAGAAACAACTCAGAATCTGAACGTCGACTAACCGGATTTTGAACCAACTACGAAGATAAGCCCGAACCTATTTCGCACCTCCTAGCTACTGTTTCGACCGATTTTCGGCTGACTTCGCCGGATTCGAACCAACAACGACGACAAGACAAAACGGAAACCCCCAACCCGAACGTCGACCAAACGGATTTTGAACCAACAACGACGATAAACAAGACGGAACCCCAACCCGAACGTCGTTTCAATATCGTGGTCGTTTTCCGGTGGAAATGGACGGGAATGAGTCTACATCAGGGGTTTTGGTCGATTTCTTTTCGAACTGTTTCACCGAAACTGACCTGGACAGTTGGACGGAGGGATTTTTCGGTAGAATCAGCCGAAAACAGGGATGAGGGTGGGTGGCAGTGTATTTCCAGAGGCGAATCCGACGAGTACGTCGCCGGAAAACCAAACCAAGGGTCGTTTTCCCTCTTTCTCCTCTCTCTCGCGTTCACTCTTCTTCTTATCTCTATTTCTGATCAATCTTCTCCGATCAGCTCCCCGATTCTCATAATTTTGCTCTCCTTTTTACGGGTGCTACTACGTGTGTAAGTGTGTGTGCGTGAAGTTCTCTACTGTGTGTGTGATGTGCGAATTTCAATGATGTCAAGTGTGTGTTAATGGTGTGAGGTTAAGAAGATGATGGAAATGGAAGAAGAAAAAATTTTGGAGATCTGCTCCGTTTCTTTTTTATTGGGTTCTGATAGTGCTCCCCCGTGATTGCGAGAGTATGTGTGTTTTTATTGTGAGGGTGGGTACTGGGGGTAGGGTAGGTGGGGTAGGGTATGGTAGGGGTAGGGAGGTAGTTTATTTTGATTGGGTAGGTTGTTAGGATAAGATAGAATTAGTTAGGATAGGTTTTGTTAGGGATTTTGTTATATTCTTTTTTTTTTTTTTGTATTTTTATGGGATATAATCATACATGTGAGGGCACGTGGTAAGACAGGGATAAAAATGTAGGGACAAAATTAGGTGTCTACATACTTGACATTCTGTAACTGCTTCCAATCCATAAGGGCCTGGTTGACAGTAGAGTAGTTGCAGATAGAGTTCTGGTGGATTTGGCTGTAGTTGATAATGTTATTCCAAGCATTAAAGGCATTGATGCAATGCAAGAATATGTGGTCAATGTTTTCACAGGGATGATTGCATAATGAGCATGTGGAGTTATTGATTATGCCAAGCCTGTGTGAGTAGTGTTTGGTCTAGAGCCAGTCATGAGCAAGGAGCCACATGAAAGTCTTGATTTTGTTAGAAGCTGACAGCTTCCAAATCCAAGGAAAATTGAAGGTCTGGTTATTCTCAGTTTCAGCAATGGATCCGTAGACACTACTAGTAGTGAACTTTCCATTTGGGGATTTGCTCCAGTACATGATGTCCCCTTTGTTGGGTTGGTATGAGCTAGAGTGTCCTTAATGTCTTGGAGGAGATGGGGTGGGAGCTCAAAGGGAATGCTGGAGAGGTTCCAGTCCTTATTTTTACCTGGACTTCAACTATATGTAACTTCAGACATTTTTTCCATGCGTCAAGAAAAGTAAGCACAAGTAAAATCGACATACTTATAAGGAAAATAGTTGCTTAAAGAACATACGATTTGGTCAATATCAATGAAATAAAGACTCGACTAAGAATTTCAACAGCAATTAAATTAAGAAACCATAGAAGTAATACTAGCTAATTGAGATTAACACAATTATTATCATTACACTAGCAGGAAAGAGGAGACTTCAACACCATTGGTAGAAATTTGCCAACAAAAATGCTAGCACAAAATTCTGCCCACCATAGAAGAAAAAAGAGTACAACAGTAGAACGTAGGAAATTAATTCAAAGAACAATAGCAAGCCCTTCTTTCTTTGGAGGTATTATGGCCTTCTTATTATTACCGGGGAAAGCACTGCGAGAGACATCCACGAGGGCCTTGAAGCTGTATGGTTCGTGCATCGACAGTTCTGACAAGACTTTCCTGTTCAGCTGTACGTTCTCCTTCATCAGACCGTGCATGAAATTTCCATAATTTACCTGGAATTGGAGGAAAGTCGGAAAATTAGTTAATAGATGAGGCTGGGGAGTTTTTTGTTAACTCGCAGTGAAATGTGCAAATAATAGTATCATTTAGGAACATCTGATATGATTAGTCGACAGGTAGAGAGATGTCAATGGTCAAATTTACGTCAAAACCTCTGACAAATATATTAAAGCAGCATAATTCAGCTAAAAGTAACCTGTTGAATCATCTCCTAATTAGTTTTCTGTTTCTTTTCTAATTGAACTCGCGCGAAAGAGAGGGAAGCAGAAAGAGGGAGTGCTTCATATAATTTTGGTATTGACAAGTTCAAGGAATAAAAATGAGTAGTACAACAGGAAGGGAAGAATGAAGAAAAGAAGATACAAATGGTCATAACGCCAAATAATCCAATAACAAATCTTTCTACTTTCATGCTGTACTACCATAAAAATATAAAGCAATGTGGCTATTCGATAACAAGAACACGCAGAGTAATCAAATGGAGCCAACAACATGATACCGAGATGTACTGAATTTCACAATTAATATTTGACAGCATACATTGCCGGCAAGTATGGCACATGCTAAAACGAACAAAAGTATATCTGTGCCAGTTTAGAAGTCACTTCAGGAATTATTCATGTAACCTACAAAATTCCGTTCTCTTCGTTTCATCATATCAAGGCACACAGCAATATCTTCCAGCTGCGAGCTAAATATTTCATTACCTCATTGGCATTTGGGTAGTCAAAACAAATATTGATTTCCACAGTGCTAAAAAAGATGAAGAGCGGAAGATTTCTTCCTGTTTGTCTTAAGTCTCCTTGGTGGACAGAGTTACCAATACATGTGTTGGAGGGACGTAACGGGTACAAGGTGGAATAGTAGAGGTGCGCACAAGCAATCCAATACCACCATTATTTTTTTAACAGAAAAAAGGTAGAAGGATACGGAAGCGCTTGAAAATCTCAGTGTTCAACTGATCTGCGGATGTAGAATTCCAAATTCTAGGATGGGGGGCCTGCAAAGCAACTTCTAGCATAACGCGCTCGATTTTGCAAGATCTCACAATGGTGATTCCATTTTCAATATTAACTAGACCCAGAGTAGAACTTACAAAGTGTATGCTTTTCCAAATCGTCCATGGACAAATCTCTGACAGCAAATGGAGGAAGGCTTAACAGGATCACAAAGCATAAGAGAGTTACCAACCCATCCAAAAAGTATTATGTTGCTTCTGAAAGATATTAAAATATCAAATATAAGAACCTATTAAAGACATGTCTCTACCATGGTTTGTTAAACTATTCACTATGAAGAGAACTTAGTCTATCGCAGATGAGATGTATCAATAAAGGAGACTAACTAATCAGCTTAACACTTGTCCTATCTCAGTGCTGAAAATTTTACTAAGCACCACAAAATTTCTGAATACCAGTAGCAAAACTTGATATGAGACAAGTACAGTAGCACTTGTGGTTGCACTTCAAGAAGGCCTGCTATAACAAGCTTCCTTATGTCAAGAAGATTTAGAGAGAGAATTTGTGTGCAGGTGTTATGGTACTCAACTCCTCTAATCTTCACTTCTCACTCTGTCCCCTGGCACTTCTGTCACAACATGATTTCCAAACTTCACCTCTACTGAAAGCTGGCTGGCTATATCTCCATCACTCTATAAGTAGGAATTTATGGATATATACTAGGTATTTTTTACCAATACAAGATATATATAGTTTTACAAGAACTACTTTCATCTACAATTCTTTCTTTGGATAGTAACAGGTTGGGTCTTGATAGATGAATAAGCATCGATGGCAACCTCTAGCTTATTTATTTTTTTCCCTTCTTCTTTGGGCAAGTGATAGAATGCTTCAGCCATTTCAATTTTATTTAAGTGATACTTCAGCCACTTCAGTTCAGAACATCTAATTTTAATGTGAATTCAAACATTGATTTCTTAATTGTTTCAGAATTTTCATAAGAACTTCAAATCATTTTTTCTTTTCTTTTCTTCTTTTTTAAACTTTGAGATGGCGAGCTTAGTCGGATCCGGATTTATCCAGTAAGTTCCAAATTCTCTTTTTTTGCAAGATCCGGATTTATCCAGTTAGTTCCAAATTCTTTTAACCACACCGTCCTTATCTACGATATGAACAAGCTCAATTACTCCTCATCTCAGCTACTTAAGATGTGAGATACTTAAGATGCTTAAGACCACCTGAAATCTCTTTCGGCAAGAGAAAGGTTGATTTTTCATGCAGAAGGTTCAACAACTAAGTCTAGTGGCTCAAAAGAGCCCCTAAAAGAGCCAAAGGCTAAGACAGGGGCAAAACTAGAAAAGGTAAAAATGGGAAAGCTAAAGAACATTGCAGGCATGTTATATACAGATGCCTAACAAAGTAAAATGCAAGTCTATAGAATAATTGTGAGGCCACCAAGTTATATGAGAGTGAATGTGGGGCATCTAGGACCCAACATATCTACACGATGAGTGTCATAGAAATGTTTCTGCTAAGATACACGTAAGATCATACAATATTGGACAAGATCATAAATTATGTCAATGGAGGATGTAGAAAAATATAGAGAGAATGGAATAACATAATGGCATCCAAGATGGTTATTTCATGTCCTTGGAAACCTCAAATGCAATTGTCTGTTAGGTGCATTACTATGATGATGGAAGGTGCTAAAAGCTTATACATGTGGTGAAGTTGTCCTGAGAAATCAATGTGAACTTAATTTTAAAACATATATAAATAGAAACAAAGGATCCACGGAAAAATTACAAAATAGTTGGGATTGAGCTTAGTTATTGTTGTTACACTTACATTAGGTCCATTTTTTCCAGGAGTCTCTGTAGTTGGTTTAAGAATTGTGCATTACCATAAGGATATGTGTGAAATTCACAAAACCTCTAGTTATACTCCTAATTTGCATTAAAAGATAAATGAATTGGCAATGGAATGAAATAGGCTTGAATAGGACGAAATGGACATACAACTTCACCGACCACTTTTGTATTGAATGATTGATCAATCAATTGGATGATACAACAAAGATATGCTGCAATAATATGTTGCTCTATTTGCTCCTTTTTTGATAACTGTGGTGTCCGGGCCAGCTTGCGCACAACTCGACTAATTCCATGGTATGCTTGACCTCCCACCAGCATAAGGCATCAGGTAACTCTGTCCACCTAACTCTGTCCACCAAGGCTAGAACGGATGCGAAGAAATCACCTAGTTGTTTGTCTCTGTTGGGAATTGAACCTGGGACCTCATGGTACTCAACCCAACTTCATTGAACCACTAGGCCTCCTTATATATGTAGACACTTACTAAAAGCCTTTAAGAGGAGTCCTACCCCCTTGATGCCTACTTAATATAACCTTCTTCTTTATCAAGATAAAAGCTTGGCAATCCTGCGATTCCCCAATCTTTAGAAACTTTATCTTTTTCACACTTATCATAATCTTTTCATTACTTAAACACACCTATGGATGTACTTAGACACAATATTTACTTAATTGTGCAGCTGCGTTTTCCAAGCCTACTCATTTGACACGATTAAGGTTCAAACTGCTGCAGCAGACATGCTAGAACAGAAGACTAAGCACACATCATAAAGTAAGGAACAACAAAAACAACCATAGTGTAATACCACGAGTGGGGTTTGGGGAAGTTAGTGTGTACGGAGACCTTAACCCTACATAGGGAGCTAGAGAAGTTGCTCCCAATAAACCATCGGCTTAAGTAAAAGCATTATAAAGCCATTCACAAGAAAAGAAAACAGCATAAGAGAAGAAGCCAAGACAAAACACTAAAGAAAGCATGACAAAGCACACTAAAACTATCTCACAGCTACCTAACTATCCATAACGTCCTATCTCTGTCGACTGTCGAAATTTGTGTCCTCCATGACCTCCTATATCTAAGGTCATGTCCTCCTATAGCTATTGAAGCTACGTCATGTCATATCGAATCATCTCTTCTCACTACTTTCCCAGCCTATCTGTAACTCCTCAATAACCATCATATTCAACCTCTCACACACCTCAACACTGGGACATCCGTGCATCATAAAGTAAGTAAATGCTAAACAAAACTACTCACAATCACTAAAGACGCCAAAATAAAAACTCAATCTTGACAAAATAAAAATAAAAAAAATGGGAAAACCCCACAATTGCAAGAAAATGAGTAAAGGGTTGGTGAAGAAGATGGTGAATACCCCATGTTGTCGAGTTCCAGCATTGATACGTTGAATCCATAGGGAACGCATATCCCTCTTCTTGTTGCGCCGGTCTCTGTAGGAATACTGAAGGGCCTTCTCAACTCTTTCTCTAGCTATTCTTATGCAGTTTTTGGCTCTTCCTCGAAACCCTTTAGCTAACTTAAACACCTCCTTCTTGTTCATCTTCTTACACAAGCAATACTACCACTACTACAGATTCTCAAAGCTCTTGGTGACTATTGGGGTTTTGGGATTCTTGAAAATGTTGTGAATTTTTTTATTTTTTTTTTTAGTTACATAAAATGTAATGTTTACTTTCACCCTGGTATTTCATATAATTGTGACTTTGCACCTTAACTTTAGTTAATTGTATTATTATGTTAAGAAAAATGGTACCTTGTGTATTGTGTAGATCTAAAGTAGTTCCTCAAGTGTTTTAACAAATTCTAGTGAAAAAAATTAATGTGATTTCATGTTTTAGTGTTGTGGTGTTTTTGATTATTTTGATTTATTTCTAGTATTTAGTGCAATTTTTAGAGTGTTGATTATATAAAATGTATTTTTTAGCTTTCATTCTATACGTATATTATGATTTTATACCTCAATTTTAGTTGTTTGTACTTTGTTATGAATTTTATGATGAATTTATTTCTTCATCTTTTTGACGATAAATCAGAATTCTCGTGAGTCAAACTTTGGACACGAGTACAAGTCGAAAGGAATGGAATAGAAATGAAGTGGAGATCACGAACTAAACAAGTTTATTATGCCAGCCATACATGTGTTATTTTTCCTAATCTACTCTACTAAACGATTTCTTAATAGCAAATAGTGTATATAACTAAGGGGTCCTCTAGTACTTGGTATGGTGTATAAGACTAGTGTAAAATATGGTGCATTAATAATATTTGCGTGATCTATTCTTGTAATTTTCTTACAAAATATGATGCATTAGCACCACTTGCATTAGTAATGCTTGTGTTATTTATGGTTGCAATTTTCTTATGCGGTGTCTGATTTTGTGTATTAGAAATATCAATAATTGCATAATTTCTAAAAAAAAAAAAAAATTTACAAAAATCGTACCTTTCATAAATACGATGAAAATGATACAAAAAAAATTGAGGGATAATTGTTAATTTAACCATACTAATACATGCATTAGATTTATTGTATTATAATTAGGAGTGTGCATCGGTCGGTTCAGTTTGATTTTATGTGTTATTGGTTCGGTTTATCGATTTTCGATTTTTAAATATGTAAAATCAATAACCAACCAATAAGATATTTTCTTATCGGTTTCGGTTTATCCGGTTTTGGTCCTTAACGGTTCGATTTTCGGTTTAACCAATAAGAAAATACTTATAAAATAGAAATAGTAGCAACTAACATAAAAAAATAAAATCTTAATTATCGCCAAAATCCTACGCAATGCATTTTACTTTACAAGAATTTTCAAACTTGAACTGAATGTTAGTTAGGAAAAAAATTAAATCCTAATTGTTGGAAGCTATAAATGCTTCAAGTTTTTCAATACAATAATAGCCGAGTTTTATATTGTGCCTTTGTTGGCCTGAATAGGTTAATATTTTATGAATAACTGAATTGTGAATAAGTAGTGTATATAATATATATACATACACAGATCTATCTCTATAGATAGATAGATAGATAGAGAGAAAGAGATTTATATATATAACATAAATAGGGATAAAACAATAATTTAGTGTATCTTTATTGGGTTATCGGTTTAACCGATAACCCAATAAGCTAAAATCGAAACCGAATCGTTTACCCGATAATTTTTTTTATAAAACCAATAAAAAATCGTTAACCCAATAACCCAATAACATTTTTATCGGTTTGATTTATCGGTTGGTTCGATTTTTGCATACCCCTAATTATAATACCATGATTTTCCATGCATTAATAATAGACTCTTTAATATCAAATAAAGGGGTCGTTTGGTAGAGTGTATTGGAAAGTTAATGCATGCATTAGTTTAATGTGTATTAGTAGTACCTTGTTTGGTATATCTTTTTATCCTATGTATAGCACTCTATTGTGTATTGAGGTGTGTATTACTAATACCTCAAAATCCATGGCATTAGTAATGCAATGGATCTAATGCATGTATTAACATGCTTAAAGACACTATTATTCCTAAAAAAAAATCGCATCCTTTTCAATATATATATTGAAGGAATTATGTAAATTAAAAAGAATTTAAAAATTATGTAATTTATGTTATTTTTAATACATCGAACCAAATACTGCATAAGAAAAATACAAGCATAACTAATACAAGCATAGTTAATACAAACATTACTAATACACCATATTTTGCATTTTTCTTATACACTTTACCAAAGACCCCAAAGTGTAAAACTAATGTAGACATTAGTAATATATAGGATGAAAAAGTGTATCTGACAAAATATTAATAATACACAAAGCTAATGCATGTGCTATTTTTTAAAAAACAATGCATGCATTATTTAGTACCAAATTAGAGACGTTTGGTAGGATGCATTACAAAAAACAATGCATTTATTAGCTTTGTGTATTACTAATATCTTATTTGGTACACTTTTTCAACATATATATCTATTGTTATTATGCTCTGCATAACTAATACATGGAAAACCCTTGATAT
Source organism: Capsicum baccatum var. pendulum (assembly GCA_030864225.1). NCBI lineage: Eukaryota > Viridiplantae > Streptophyta > Magnoliopsida > Solanales > Solanaceae > Capsicum > Capsicum baccatum. The sequence goes on along the minus strand of CM061551.1, from coordinate 132,136,024 downwards.
TTGCAATACAATAAACTTTATACTAACATGTGCAAAGAAATAATAGCCCTGTCGAACTTTTTCTACATTATTTTTATTATATTTGTGGATGATATATTTGTAAATATTTTTAATTTAAAAATATGCGATGAAAGATATTTTTAACATACCAAATCAAACAGTACATAAGAAATAATCTTAGCATATCTAATACTTGCATTACTAATACATCATATTTTGCACTATTTTTATACACTTTATCAAACGACTCCTTTAGGGGTCATTTGGTAAGTGTAAAAAAATAATGCTAAATAGGGTGTATTAGTAATACTTGTATTAGTAATGTTGGCGTTAGTTATGGTTGCATTAGTTATGTTAACATTGTTTCTTATACACTGTTAGATTTGATGTATTAGAAATAATATGTCTTGTATGATTTTTATTAAAAAATATTTATTTATAAAAATATCCTTCATATCCCAATGACAAAATACCCTAATTAAGATCACTCTTGTTCTTCCTCATCTTGATATAACAATTGATTAAAAGAAAGAATGGAAAGTTTGAAGCATTGAATGAAACTTTTTGCAGAAAGAATTAAGAAACTTATGAGAAATTATTTTTTGGTGTAAAGAAGAGGAGGAACAAAATGAATACTGATCATGTGGTGTTTTCAATTTTCACTCTCTGACCAAGAAATAGTAAAGTATATATTTTATTATCGTTTGCAGAGGTTTTGAAGGAGAGGAGCGTAAAGAGTTCCTCCTGATCTATCTTGAGAATATAATAATAAAAAAATAATTAATGTTTTATTAAGTGAAAGGAAGAAGAAGACATGGATTTTATGGCAAAACACATAGAAAAGAGAGAGGCAAAATGATTTGAAGGGTAGTTTTGTAATTTCTTAAGCTAATGTAAGTGTTAAAGTCCTTGGTATTACTAATGCATATAAAATAAAGAGAAAAAACATTATTTTCACCCCATACTATACAAGAAAAGTCGAAGCCACACTTAAACTATATAAGTGACCTATTACACACTTTAAATATATAAAAGTGATATTATTACCTCCCCGCGACTCCCATTCTAAGGCGCGTATGTTACACTTATTTTAGGCGCGTCCAGCCTATTAAATAACAAAAGTAAACGGCTAAAAGTACATTATCTTTAATTTCCAACGGATCTATTCTTATTTATAAGCCAATTTGGGGCTCAAAACTAGAAAACCCTAATTCCCAAATTTGTCTTTTAAAATCGAAATTGAAGAGATTTGTTTGAATAATTGGTAACTAAATCTTTTTAATCCTTCGATCTCTTGTTATATTGATGATTATCTTGTCTTAATTTTGTTGCCATTTTCATATTTTTTCTCCCCTCAAGTGTTGTTCAACCTCTCTTAAACCTTATTTTCTTAATCAAGGTACTTTAATGACTAAGATAAGCTTGAGTAGACTTTGTAAGTAAGAAGAAGATCATGAGTTGGTCGAGGTTCGATGCAAACATGGACATGTTTTGCCTTTGATGACTTCATGGACCTCAAAAAATTTGGGTAGACGATATTGGACTTGTCCTTACTATGGGGTACGTGAGTTTTTCCTTCAAACATTGATCTTGAATTGTATACGAATCTAATTACTTTCGTTTTAGAATGATCGATCATGCGACTTTTGGCTTTGGAAAGATGGTTCTATTGATGAACGATCGAAATTGTTATTCCTAAATTATTGGAAAGAATTGGGGAGCTTGAGAAAAGAGTTGAATCTTCGACAAATTGTGCATTTTATGAATACAACTAATCGATGACATGACTACTAGGATAACCAAATATGTGGAGAGCAAAATAGATATGAACAAAATAAAGTTGCAAATGGATAATTTTCAGAATGATTTGAAGATGATGAAGGCAAATGAGAAGAAATGGAAGATCAAGTTGGCTAAGTCCAAGAAAAGAGAAAAACAACTATGGACTACTCTCATTTGTGTATGTATTTTGGGTGTTAGTTTTCTAGTTCAATTCATGTTCTTGAAAGGAGCTTCAAGGAGGCTGCCCTAAACTAAGTTGTTTTGTTTTTGTTATGTTTTAAGGGACTGAAATTTATATCTATTATTAGGTGTTACCTTTGAAAAACTGTCAGGTTGTGTAATTAAATTGTTGTGTAATGAAATTGTAAGGTTGAACTTGACAGTTTTGACTTTGTTTTCAGTGGTTCTTTGTGTTGCAATTTGTATACAACATCACAACACTAAATGCAGTCACAGCTGCCGCATAAGCACAAACATAACTTTCAACAACATCACAACATAAATTTAACATTAATAAATACAACCACAACTGTTGCACAAGTATAAACATAAATTTCAGCAACAATGAACTTACAACTGCATAATCATTAACAAAAAATGAGTGACAATTACATATTATTGCCAAATACATTTAAAAAAAGATCAGTACTGTTAAACTAATTACAGTTATAAAATGCAGTCAAAGCTGCCACCAATATCAGTGAACTAATTACAATTACAAAAAGCAGTCACAGCTGCCAACATCAGTGAACTACTAAAAAATAGTCTTAAATGCAGTCCCAACTGTCAACATCAGTGAATTATCAAAAACATAGTCTTAAATGCAGTCACAACAGCCAAACTTTATATAAGGAAATGCAATCACATCAGTAAATGCAGTCTTAAATATAGTTTACACCAACTTCTCATAGAGATTGAACATTGGAGCTTTCTTGACTCAAGTATTCAGCCTTGGACCTTGTTTGCATTTGTTTTTTGCCTCTCATTTCTTGTAGTTGCCTGGAGGTCATAACTTTTTTTCCTTTCCATTTTACACCAGTTTTTTATGTATATCCGAGATTTCAGTTACAAATACTGAAGACTTGATAGTTTTAAATCTCTCACTTGGCATTTTCGGCTGCTCAAATGAAGAAAATGTTAACTTTAGTAAATAAAATTATAGTAAATAAAATTTAGATAGTAAATGCAGTAGTAAACTTACATTAAGAATTGTGCATCCACTTTGTGTGTGAAATAATCCCATTCCAACCACTCTTGGTCTGCCAGCACACTAAAAAGAAAAAAAAAAGATATTTAGTATAAGATAAGCATAATTAGTTCACAACACTGCCAAATTAAATAAAATATCTTTTTTGTAGAATTCTTTGGTGGTCTATCCCTTTCTCTTCCAGTTGAACCTCTCCTTTTTCCAATAGTATGTGTTGCACTTGGGACTGTACTTGGACCTGCACTTGGGTCTGCACCAGCAGATGAACTTGGGCCAGGATTTGCATTAGTGCCAGCAGCAGGTGCACCTATTGGACCTCTTCTTTTGTTGTGACCCTTGCTATGACAAGTGCCATATGAAATCTCAATCCCCCTTTTGGACAACTTTTCAATTTTCTTTTTGGTTTCACCTTCTTCTTTCTTCCTATTCTTTCCAGCCTTCCTAACATCTCCCTAACATGAGATGGCATAACAGAGATATTCTATGATTGTTGATACGAGTACGATCATGATTGTGGATCAATACGTAAAGAACTCGTGCTCGGATGACTGGCCAACTAATGGAACAAGCTTTAAAGTGTTGGCTTATTAAGGGCATTTGAGTCATTTTGTAATAAGCTGTAACATAGGCTATAAATAGAACATATTAGGTCATTTTCTCATAACTTAGATGATATTTTGAGAGCTTTTTGAGAGTGTTCATACAAGTGTGTATATCACTTGTGACAAGTGTGGAATCACTTGTATTGGTTGCTTGTTTTGAAACATTGGTTGCTTGGTGATTCCATTCCCTTGAGGTCACCGTAAGAACTTGATGTTATTTGTATGAATTCTTGGGTCTTAGTGTTCGATATACACTTTGGTTCATAATGTTTGTGCATTGTGTGTTAAGTTATCCATCATTCTATCTTATTATTGTTGTTGTGTTCATTCTTGATTTTGGGTGTCTAAACCCGAGACCTTGTTATGTCATTTTTGTTCTTGTTATTGTGTTGTAATCTTAGTTTGTGGCTCGCTGATTATAGGTGTTGAACACCTTAGAATCTTGTTATTATCGTGTTTGTATTGTTATTGTGTAGTGAATCCGAGAGGGGTCACCAAAAGGGGTCCTCGGTTCTTCAAATCATGGATTGTTTTGGTGTGTGTTAGTGTCTTTCCTGTCTATCTTGTATCATTTGGTATTAGAGCATGGCTTGATTTTTTTTTCACAAGATCAATCTTGGGCTAGCTAGCTTAAAAATACGAAAAGTGTAGAAGTTGTTCTTGTTCTTGGCCGAGACATGTTTCTTTGTGTCTAGATCTTGTAGTCTTTTGTTTGTTTAGATTATTTCTAGTGTTAGTTTCTTTCTCACCAACACTAAAGTGTCTAGATCTAAAGGTTTGAGCTTGTGTTATTAACCTTGTTGATATAAATTGGAAGTTGGTCGTATGTTGATATTGTTGATCTTGGCCGTGTGTTGCAATTGTTGTGGACTTAGAGGTGAATGTTGGTGGTGTTCTTGAGAAATTGTTGTTGAAATCTTGTTGTTCTTCACATCTTGACATCTCTTAATCAATATAAAGTATAACATAGATTCAAAAAAGGTGTAAGATAAAGTTGAAAAGTTGTTGGTAAAGACACTTGAACACATCACTTCAAAGATTTGTCAACCACTTTTTCATATTTCAAGGACCTTGTTTTGCGGGAATAGTAAAGTCAAGTCTCACTTTTTGAGTTGGAATTTGAAAAAGTTTCTAAGACTTGAATTTTTCCACCAAAAGACAAACTCATCCATTCCAAATTGTATTAAGACAAAAGCTTCAAATTGGTGATTAAAAAAAAATTTATGTGGGATCGTGACCAATTACGTGGCTGCCACGTCATCATGTTTTACTATTAACGCAACATAAGTAAGCTCGAGTTTTTTGATTTCTTAGTTTCTAATCTTTATTTCTTAGTTGCATTTTGTTGATTCTATTGCTAATTAACAAACTAGTAATTGTCTACTAGGTTCTAAATTAGTTTTGGGTCCGTTTATTCATGTCTACGTTTCTTTGTGTGCTTTTATATTTTCAAAAACTCGTTGTAGCCTTTTGACTCAAGTATGTACAAATTTATTTTGAGTCTTTGCAAACAAAAATCCATTTCGACCTTAAGCCGCAAGTGGGACCAAGTAACTTCATTGGAGTAAAAATGGTGTACCAACACTTGTGAGACCAATTGAGTGATACTTGAAAAGTGTGAGCTTGAGAATTAGTGAGGGTGGTTTTTGCTAACCTTAACTTTTTATTGTTTGTGTTTTGTTTAGTATTTCTTATTAGGTACGATGGCTTCGGGTGAAGGTAGTCCAAGAGCCTCGAGAGAGGTAACCATGGATGCTTTGTTGGCGGCCATAATAAGCGCGAAACATGATCTTAGTGGTCGAATGGAGAGGATGGAGGAAAGGATGGATGGGATGGAGGGTTCCTTTTCAAGGAGAATGGATACATTGGAAGTTCGTTTAGATTCCAACCATTCAAGTCCGAAACACTACCACGCCTCGATTAGTGGACATGCTACCACCCCGGATGTATTTCCCCAATTGCTCAATCCACCCAAACCAACCCATGAACCCATCCACTAAGTCCCTACTTATCCAAAAAATCAAAGTCAAGTCCATCAAGAAGCTTCCCAAATCTGAGACCCCCTTGATATGACGAGAGCACCACTAAACCAAAACGAACCAATCCAAGTTGATGATATGGAAGGTGAGGGTATTTATGGAGGTGAGGGGTTAGATGAAACAACTCTCTTTGCGGAATTTCTGCGCAATAGAAGAAGAGCTTATGGCGGGGGACATAGAGGCCGAGGGGGAAGAGTTGGACCGACTCCTCATGGTAAAGGAAACTTGGGACACCGACCTCATGTTCTAAAAGGTCTAGTGGACCAAGGAGGCAATGTGGGTAGATACACAGGCCTAAATTCCATTAAGATCACTCTTCCTTCTTTCAAAGGGACTAGTGATCCATCTCTCTATCTTGATTGGGAGTTACAATGTAATCAGATTTTCCAACTCAACGAGTTAACTTCCCCAAATAAAGCCGCACATGCCATTGCTCAATTTGAAGGTTATGCATCTACTTGGTGGGAGACAAAGCGGTTGCAACGGGCAAGGAATGACAATCTTGACCTTCCTGATTGGGATGAATTGAAAGCTCTTATGAGGGAGAGATATGTCACGTAAAGGTACAAACAAGAGCAACTAACAAAGCTCTACAACTTGAGGTAAGGAGATAGAAGTGTGGATGAGTATTATGATGAGTTTCAAAACTTGATCCTATGTCTTGACATAGTCGAACCTCCAAATCATTACTTAGCTCGGTTCAAGGGTGGCTTGTGCTATGAAGTTGTTTCTCAATTAGTTGTCCATAAGTTTGACCAAATTGAGGACCTTGTAGAAGCGGCCATTGAAGTTGAAAGGAACAATCATGCTAAGAAGACCTTCAGGTGGGACAAGTCCTACAATCCCTTAGAGAAGAAACCATTTGATAAAACAATCCAAAGGTATCCATGACTTGAAGGTACTAATTCTTCCATTCCTAATCCTAAGGGTATCGTTTGTTTTAAATGTCAAGGTTGGGGTCACAAAGCTAGCGAGTGCCCAAACCGAAGTAACATTGTACTAGTGGAGGGTGATCCTTATTTTGTCGAGGATAAAGTGACCAAAAATGATGTTAGTGAAGGAACAACTCAAGAGGATGATGGAGTTAATGGTGAACCCGAGAGGGTGGTGGAAGAAGGGGAAGTTAATGTGCCTTGCGGATTGACGAGGAGAACACCTCATGATGATGCTTGGCCCGAAGAAGGTGAGGTCTTGATTCCACTTTGACCTCTTGATGATGAAGAACCCAAGAGTACACTATGGTCCTTGCTCTAAGGAAGTACACTTTTCTTTTTGTCTTGTTCTTGTCACGCTTAGGTGGATAGACAAGTATTTTTTTTTGGTGCTTAGAAGGGTATCTTATTCCCTAAGTTCCCATGGCATGTATAGAATGTACACTCGTGGTTTGATATTTTTTGTTGATTATGCTAACTTTAACCCTCATGTCATGAGGAATATGTGTTCTTTTGTCTCTTCTATTATTTTGAAGGTTCGGATTCGAGGTTGAATCCTTTTTCAAAAAGGGAAGGATGATATGAGTACGATCGTGATTGTGGATCAATACGTAAAGAACTCGTGCTAGAGTAACTGGCCAACTAATGGAACAAGCTTTGGAGTGTTGGCTCATTAAGGGTATTTTAGTTATTTTGTAATAAGTTATAACATAGGCTATAAATAGAACATATTAGGTCATTTTCTCATAACTTAGATGATATTTTGAGAGCTCTTTGAGAGTGTTCATGTTGGTTGCTTGGGGATTCCGTTCCCTTGAGGTCACCGTAAGAACTTGATGTTATTTGTATGAATTCTTGGGTCTTAGTATTCAATATATACTTTGGTTCATAGTGTTTGTGCATTGTGTGTCAAGTTATCTATCATTCTATCTTATTATTGTTGTTGCGTTCATTCTCGGTTTTAGGTGTCCAAACCCGAGACCTTGTTATGTCATTTTTGTTCTTGTTATTGTGTTGTAATCTTAGTTTGTGGCTCGCTGATTATAGGTGTTGAACACCTTAGAATCTTGTTGTTATCGTGCTTGTATTATTATTGTGTAGTGAATCCGAGAGGGGTCACCAAAAGGGGTCCTCGGTTCTTCAAATCATGGACTGATTTGGTGTGTGTTAGTGTCTTCCTTGTCGATCTTGTATCAATTTTGGTCATATCTTCATATTCAAATTGGTTGAAAGAAGAAACTATATGTGTTCATGTAAGTTTCTCTATTGTACCAATGAGAGATGTAGTTTACTGGATCCAGTTTTTTATAGTGAAGAGCAGCCACTGCATGAGGACAAGGTATACCCTTCAACATCCATGCTCTACAACTACAATATTGTCTAGAAAGATCCACAATATGCCTATATCCTCTATCAAGCACCTCATACCCTGTATCAAAATTCCATTCTATGCTGCACTTCGTAGACCTTGTTGTATTATCATTTAGTACTTTCATAGCCATTGGAGAAATGTCACTGATCCAAGTTTCACAAAAATTCCTCATCTGTCCCACTCTTTTCATCATTTTTACCCTTATCTCCTCTAATATTGTAATTATAGTCTTGTGCCTAGCTCCTAAAATCTATGCATTAAAATATTTTGTCATGTTGTTGTCTACAACATCACACTTTGTTCCAAAGCTAAGGTAAACCTTGCTCCATCTCTCTAGGTTAAAATACATCAACTTATCTAGTATTTCTCCCCCCTTAACATCTTCATATAACTAATGTTGTCCCTAAGCTCAGCCTCAAAGGTAGATCTTGCACACCTCCAAAAATATATTTTTTTCTCAATACCTCTACATATAGCATCTTTTGACCAATTTGCAAGGACATGCCTTGCACAAATTCAATGTTCAGAATTTGGTAAATATTCGGTTACAACAATTTCTAATCCCTATAACAAAAACAAAAACAGAAACAATTACAACATAAACATAAACAGAAACAAAAACAATTACAATATAAATAGAAACAAAAACAACAATTCTTTACCTTTTGCATGTCTGTTGTCACTGTCAAATCTGTCCCATCTCCCAGCTGAAGATCTTCTTTTACAATCCTGATAAACCAACTCCAAGTGGTCTTGTTTTCAATCTCAACCACTGCCCATGCCAGTGGCAACATTTGATTGTTACCATCTTTACACACGGCAACTAATAACTACCCTTTTATCACTCCTTTTAAAAAACATCCATCCAAATCAATGCACTTCCTACAACCAGCTAGGAAGGACTTCTTCATTGCATCAAAACATATGTAGAAGTCTTGAAATAATTTTATACCATCTTTAAATGTTTCATCCTGAAGCTTTAATACACATGTACTACCTGGATTTGATCTTAACAACTCATCTCTATAATTTAAAATTCTCTTAAATTCCAGATTATAGTCACCCATCAGTTCTGCAATCACCTTATTTTTTGCTCTCCTACACACTGTTCTTCCAACATGTAAATTCAGTTCCTTCTTAATAAGCAACTGAAACTTAAAAATTCTAATATCCGGTTGTTCTTTTATCCTCTAATTGAAGTGTCTGGGTAAGAACTTGGTAGTACAAAGTTTGTTCCTATTGATAGGATCATACTTATAAGCTGGAATGTAGGTCTTCACAATAAAGTTCATGGACCTAGAATCATTGCTAGCATAAATAAGCCATGGACAGCCAGTTGTGCACCTAACCCTTACCCTTGTAGGTTTATTAACACATTTCTTAACTGCAACATGTTCAACAACAACATAGTTAGTAACAACAACCTAAATTTATTAAATCTTTCAAAAACAAGTCCTAACTCCCATACAACTTTCTGACAGTCTGAACTATATGCAACTCTCTTACCCTTTTTCCTTATTCTAGCCTTATCTCTATGTTTAACTTGTTCAACTTCATCTTCTTCATCAGTTACATCATCTGAATCAGTTTCAAAGCTGGCAGCTTCATCAGATGGGTAAAAAATTTCATCACCAGCTAACTTACCCTCCAAACTATTTCTATCACCACCTACAGATTCATCATAACCAATATCTGGTCCCTTTCTTCCGATTCCTAACTTAATATGTTCAGGAATTACTGGTCTCTCTCTTCCTTCTTATTCTTTTCTTCTTTTCTTCCCTAAGATCTCTTAACTCTTCATCCACATCACTCCCAATCTCTACACCCCAATCAATAGATTCTACATCTGAAGTAGCATGTGAATTAGTAGGAGCAGCAGTAGAACTACTAGAAGCAATGGCTATAGGAGAAGAGACATGAGCAGTAGGTTGGTCAGTAGGAGGAGAAGAGACATGAGCAATAGGTTGGTCAGTAGGAAGAGAAGAGATATGAGCAGTTGGTTGGACAAAAGAAGGAGAAGTATGACCAGTAGGTTAGACAGTAAGAAGAGAAGAAGTATGAGCAGTAGGTTGGTCAAAAGGAGGAACGATATCTTCAATATTTTTAGATGCTCTGTCAACACTCCCAATGTCATTTTCAGTGTCTTTATTAAAACATACACCACTTTTCCCTCTACGTGTCCTTCCCCATCACTTGTAAATTTCAAAAGTGGGGCCAACTCAAGTTCAACAACCATGTGACACACAAAAGCTTTCAAAACTTGCCCATTACCCAATTTCTTTGAAATCTCAATTGTGTCCTTGTCTGACCTAATTTCTTTTAAATTAGAACACTTAGGCAGTCTAACATATAGTAAGCACTGTTTGGGAATATACCCTAAATACTTTACATAATATCTAAATTCAGATAAAGACAACCTATCTACATCAACATCTAAAAATTCAGTAATTTGTCCACCCTCATATCTTTTTTTTTTCCCGTCACCTTACCCATATTAAGTTCTCCACCATGGTAAAATCTCAAAGTGATCAGTTCAAAACTCATTTTATAAACCTGAAATCATTGACCACAAAAACACAATAAAGATACAAGTGTAACAGTCTACAAAAATAAAAAAAGATACAAAAACACAGTACACAAAAATAAAAAAATTACATATTGAACCTCGCAGGTTATTTACATATTAAATTTATGCAACAATTAGAAGTATCACAGGTTGTTTGGGATCCCCAGGTTATTTATCACATATTGAACCTCACAGCTCATATTGTTACTGATTGAAGCACATAAACAAAATATAACAGATCAATTTTAAAGATAAATTAAAGATAGCAAAAGTCCCTAATTCAAAACCCTAATTCATAACCCTAGTCAAAACCCTAGTAAAATCGAACAATTATAAATGTCAAGGGTTATATTATCACATATTGAGCATCTAAATGAAAATAAAACAAATTAATTTGGACAAATTAAAGAAGACAAAATCCTAACTCAAAAAATCCTAGATCTCATTTAGGAACGAAAATAAATCCTAGATCTACTATATTTAGGAACGAAGAAATCTAACCTTTGAACTGAAAATCAATAGTTCCTACATAAATGACATAACCTTTAGTTCTTACCTTAGATCGTACCATCTTCATTGAAATCAACCCAATCAACTTCAACTGAGAAGAGATAAAAAATAATTTTTGCTTATCAACAATTAAAAACACAGCAAAATTATTTTTTATCTTTTCTATCGGGTTTAAATTTCATAAAAATTTTAAAAAAATATAGGTGAATTTTCTATCGGATTTTTGCTCTCAAACGATGACTTTTTGTTTGGATGGGTGAATGTTTTAATCGGGTTAGGGTTAGGATAAAATATGAGAGTTGGGTCGGGTTGGATGGGTTAAATAGATGGGTTAAAAGAGTAATGGGTCGGGTTAGTTTTTTAATAAAATAGGAAAATAAGTTTAGACACGTGGCACCACAAGAGGGCAACTGGAGTGCACTCCACTTATTAAATTTGGGCATGGGATCGCGGGGAGGTAATAATATCACTTTTATATAGTTAAAGTGTGTAACACTTATATAGTTTAGGTGTGACTTCAACTTTTCTTGTATAGTATGGGGTGGAAATGATGTCTTTTCCCTAAAATAAATGATATTAATAATACACACCTCAATACATAATAGAATGTATAACTAATGTTTGTATTAGTTATATATAGAGTGAAAAGTTGTACTAAACAAGGTATTATTAATACATCAAACTAATGCACGCATTAACTTTTGGAGATCTTTCAAAAATAGCAGCATTTTGCTATAAAACCCACCTTCCATAGCCACATTTTACATAATTATCTTTTAGAGCCGTTGTATTCAATTTATGTCCGCTGTATTCGATTTTACAAATAGTATGTATTCATATAAAATATGAATACAGTCTTTATTTAGTCGCGCAAAAAATGAAATTCAATATTTTTAAAAAGAAAAAATCTCAATCACACTTATCTCGTCGAACTGAATATTTTCTTGCCTAACACTACCATTATCTTTTTTTTATTCTTTGTGTTTTTCCCGTTTTTTCTTTTTTTTTTCTATTTTTTCCTACTTTTATTTTTTTGTTTCTTTCTTTTTGTTCCTTTCCTTTTCTCTCTCTTTAATCTCTAACTTCTATTTCTCTTTCTTCTTTTATTTTCTTCTTTTATTTTTTTTAATTTTTTTTTGTACTTATTTTCTTTATTTTTTTTTTCTATTTTCTATTTTTTGTATTTTCGAAAAATATGACTAGTCGAGCACAAGTCATGGATGATAACGTAAATACCACAATTGTTTATCGTATTTGTCGTAACACCACCATTTATATCTTTATATTTATTGATACAACTATATTTGTATTTGTATTTTAAAGTTCGCACTTGTATTTATATTTTATAGTTCGCATTTGTATTTGTATTTAATAGTTCACACTTGTATTTGTATTTGTTAGTTTGCGCCATCATTTATATTTTATATAATTCACACTTGTATTTTAAAGAACTATTTTGTATTTGTATTTTATAATTGATTGCATATTATATTGGATTATATATATATCATGATTTTATTGTGTTTATATATTTAGATTATATTTGAATTATACTTGTATTTGTATTCTATTTTCTTCATTACCTTTTTATTTTTAAGAAATTATTTTGTATTTATATTTGTAAGTTGATTGCATATTGTATTTTGTCGTGACTATGTACAATTTATCATTTGTAATTGTATACAACCAAGTAAGTGCATTAATTGTATTTTCGTGATTCTAAAATATATAAATATGTAATGTATCATTTGATACAAATGTACCGTTTTGTATTTGTATATCAAAATTATCATTCATATTCGTAAATAAACAAATATCACTTGATACAAATACAATGACAAACAAATGAAATAAATGATTTTACAAATACAAATACAATATGTATTTGTATATATTGTATTTGTATAAAAATTTGAGTTGTATTTATTTGTATAAATAAAAACAACTTGTATCAATAAATACAAACAAGTATTCGTAGAAAGAAAATCAATCGTTCATTTTCAAAAATAAAAAAATAAAAATGATAGTTCATACTTATATTTATATGTTATATTTCGCATTTGAATTTGTATTTGTATTTTATAGTTCGCATTTGTATTTGAATGTTATAGTTCATATTTGTAAATATTTTATAGTTCGCACTTATATTTGTGTTTGCTAGTTCGTACAAATGAAAAGAAGGAGAGAAATTGAAAAGAAAAAAAAAAGAAAGAGAAAAAATGAAAATAAAAGAAGGAGAAAAAAATGAAGCACAAAAAATACAAAAAAGAAGAAAAAAAAGGAGAAAAATGAAAAGGACAAAAAAGAAAAAGAAAAAATCAATAAAAAATAAAAAGAAAAAAGTAAAAAAAATAAAAAATAAAGAGAAAGCAACAAAAAAAGAAAGAAATTTTTTTTTAAAAAAATAATAAAGGAAAAAAAGAAGAAGAGAATAATAGAAAATAGAAAGAAAAAGAAAATACATGAAAAAAAACTATGAATTGTAATTAGGAATAATTAATAGTTAAGAGGGAGATATGAATTATAATTAATTAAAAATTAGGCTTTAAATGATAATAAAAATCCAATAATGGCTAATCCGGATAATTTTTTCTTAACTTTTTTAGTACACTCTACCAAACGACCCCTAAATTGTGAAGGTTTGGTAGAGTGTATTGGGAAATACAACACTTGCACTAGTTAATGTGTACCACTAGTCCATTATTTGATAGTTATATATATTCTATTATGTATTGAAGTATATTAAAATTTACGATATTAATAATGCAATGAATATATACATTATTATGATTAAAAAACACAATTATCTCTCAGAATCATTTACACCATGTATATAAAGGGTAATTTTGTAAAAAATATTTTTTTATAAAAATATACAATTCATGTATTTTTAATACATCAAATTAAATTCGACATAAAAAATATATAAATATAATTAACACAAATATTACTAATACATTATATTTTTATTTATATTATTTTTATATACTTTTATCAAATTCCAAATGGCCTCTTTATCAAAATAACTCATGAGTAATACACAAAGCTACTGCATTCAATTATATTTTTTGAATCCCCTATAATGTCTCAAACTCTATATAAAACCATGTTGTAATGTTAGTCAAACATCTTTAAAGACTCTACTCTAGCTTCTGTTTTTCAAGTTTGTTTCTTATGTTTGTAGGTTATTATTACAACAGTAGCTTTGGTTTCTTCTGTGTTACTCCTGTGCATAAAGCTACTTTCTCTCTCCCTTGAACTTCATTTTTCTCATTAATTCTCGAGATTGGTGTCAAACATAAAGACCAAGGCAGGGGACCTCTGCTCTTTCTTTTCATTACTTAATTCTCTACTGCCTTACCAGTTTTTGAACTTTGTCAAAGAGATATATGACAGAGAGCAACAAAAGGGTATTAGGAGGAGAAGAGGTTTTCTTTTTATTGTAAAAAAAAAAAAGGCAAATCTTGATGAGTGAGAGAGGTGGCTCTCTTGGAGTAGAGAGCCTACCTGTTCATTCAAGAACCATTTTTTCTGCTTCAACTATCATTTTATGTTCTTGTTGATAAAGTGGTTTTTGTATTTCTTGATTTTTGTGTGTTGAGGTTTGTGACAGAGATGGATACTAGCAAGTATGTGAGGTATACACCAGAACAAGTGGAGGCTTTGGAGAGGGTTTATGCAGAATGTCCAAAGCCAACTTCTATTAAGAGGCATCAGCTCATTAGGGAGTGCTCCATTCTTTCAAATGTTGACCCTAAACAGATCAAAGTATGGTTTCAGAACAGAAGGTATTAATAATCATCATCCCATTCTAATAGTAGTAAGTGTTGTGTATGCATCTATTTGAAGCTATTCTCAAGAATCGGTTATTGATGATTTTTAGTGGAGAGATTGCTAGGAAGTTTGGAAATTTCCTTTTTGCCCAAATGGGGGTTAGTGTTTTCTTGAAGAAAATAGTGTTTTTTCCCTCTCTTTCTAATATGTCTGGATGTGAGTTAAATCTCTTCCTTTCAAGCTTTTTCCCCTTCTGAAATTGGGGTCAGATGTGATATAAGGGCCTTTGAATGAGTATTGTCTGTTTGTTAAAGGGCCTTGCTTTTTAACTTTGTTGTCAATTTTAGTAAGTTTAGGGCTGAATAATTTTGTGCATTTTGTTTTTGACCATCTACATCTTTTATTTATTTGTATTTATGGAGTGCTAAGTAATTTAGTGCACTTGGTTTGTTTGTCACTATCTGCTTCTGTAACTTCAAATGTGTGCTAATTTAATGAGAAGAAAGATGTGGACATGTACTTTGATTCCTTCCTGAAAATGGTGTTCCCTTTTCTTTTTTGACCTTCCATATATATGCTTCTACTTTTAATGATATAACAAGAATTACTTTGATGAAAGAAACTTTGATTTTTTCCTCGTGATCAAGCTGCTCTTTTTTGGTCTTAGTGCGTTTTTTGGGGGTTAACTCTTGTGAAATCATTTGCCTTTCAAGGATGGGTGTCAGTCAATGAGCACCTTCTCGGTGTTGGCCATTTATACTGTACTCACACATACTTTGGCTTTGGTAGGCATGGCCGCATGGTCTATTTTGTTCCCAGTATTTATTAGATTATCAATTTTCTGGAATCAGTTTAGGTGTAAAAGCAAGGAAAGACTTTATCTTAAACTTACTTTTCGGTTATCTCTCCACTAATAGACATTGCCTTGATCAGTACCTAAAGGTAACAGTCCGTAATTCTTAGAGTTAGTGAAGATGAAACTAAAATTCACTTCCAAAGGAATTCCACTCTGCTTTGCTGCTTTATTTCAAGTGAAATGACAAATAATAAATTGCAAGCTTCTGTCTTAAATATATGTGTCTATCTATTATAGTAGTACAAACGTGTTAAGCAATTTCTTCTCCAACTTATAAAAGGTAAATAAGCATATTCTATTTAATTTTGTAGCTATGAAGCTTAAGGGGTTCCTTCTACTTTTGGCTTCATTTCTCTTCAGTAAAAGAATATGTTTGAAACAACAGGCACAAGTTCTTTTATTTGTTTTGCTAGGTAAGACAGTAAATTTTTTTCTGATTTGATTGTCTTATTTTGTTAATATTTTTGAGTGCAACGTTATTTTCAGAATTGACTTGCTGTTTTCAATATCTGACTAATTGTTTTGAGGACTGGTTGAGATTGCCCATGATGCGAATATGTGATTGACCATTTGGATAAAGCAAATATTTTCTAAGAGAATGAATGGTTACCTTGGCTGATTGAGTAGAATGTATCCAAATCTTTCTATTCCGTCTTCTTTAAGAGGTTGATATGTGTATGCGCTTATGATTTCCTCAAATTCAAAGTCATATCAGAATTTACTTTTTCAATATTTCTTTTGGCAAAATGTCGATGTTCTATTCACCATACTCTGCATACTTCATTGGAGCACATATATAGCTCAGAATTGTATAAATAGCGTAAATCAATATTTCCTTTATTGTGTAGATGTCGCGAGAAACAGAGAAAGGAGGCATCTCATCTCCAAACTGTTAATAGGAAGCTGACTGCTATGAACAAACTGTTGATGGAAGAGAATGACAGATTGCAGAAGCAAGTTTCGCATCTTGTGTATGATAATGGATATATGCGTCAACAACTACATACGGTGAGTTCTCTACTGCTTTACTACCTTAGCTTAGCATTTGGTGGAGATTCAAGGCGTCTCAATAAAATTAGTGGCTTAAAGCCAAATTTTAATATCACGCCTTAAATATATGCACATAACAAAAATGTACTTTTTTTAGTGTAGTATTCTTAAAAGACATTAAACGTTTAATTTCACATAGAAATATTATTATTTGTAGATGTAAGTATTAATTTTAATTAATAAGATGTGAGTTTGCAATGCATTACCTTGAATGTTATTGTGAAAAATTTATTTATTAATATGAAGATTTGATAAAAAGTTCTAAAATATTTTTAATAAAAAGTAGATAGTTCTTTTTTTTTTTTAAAAGTTTAAATTTTGTACCTTTTATATTTTACCATCTTTAATATTATTTTAAGTGAAATTAAAATCATAAATTTCATATTAAATTTTTGTGGCATCATAATTTTGGAGGCCTAAAACAAAACACTTTATAACCTTTATCCTTGAGCCACTTCCCTGAAGATTGCAACACTTTTTCATTGCTAAAGAGAAAACTGGTTTTCACAAGGGTTGATTAAAAATTTAAAACTGAACAAATTTTATCTCTAGGGGTTTCAATGAACCATATGTCAAATTTTTATGTTTAAATCTGCTATCTTTTGTTGAAGCTGTAATTTACAAAGTTAACCTGCTAAAATTTGTCAAGCTGCATTCACTTCCATTCCTTTATCCTTTCATAAATTATGTCCTACAGCCCATTGCTCCGTGCCATATATTGCATGCTTTTTTTTTTTTTTTTTGTATAATGAAACTCAAGATGCATTGTAGCAGGTTAACAGTACGACCACGGATACGTGCTGTGAGACTGTGGTCGTGAGTGGTCAGCAGCAGCAACAGAACCCAATGGCTCAGCATCCGCAGAGGGATGTTAACAGCCCAACTGGGTAATCAGACTTTATCCTTTCATCCATCTATTATCATGGTTTATTGTTCAACAACTAATCTGTTTCCTTTTTTTCCTTTTTTTTTTTTGAAGTCTTCTAGCGATAGCTGAAGAGACCCTGGCGGAGTTCCTTAGCAAAGCTACTGGAACTGCTGTCGACTGGGTGCAGATGATTGGGATGAAGGTAAGTCTTCTCTTTGATTGCCTATCTCTAGCCTTTGTATCATTGATTCATTTCATATGTGTTAATTCCCCTCCTCCTTTCTGTTCCTGATTTAGCCTGGTCCGGAATCTATTGGCATCGTCGCTGTTTCACGCAACTGTGATGGTGTTGCAGCACGAGCCTGCGGCCTTGTGAGTCTAGAACCCATGAAGGTACTTCCTGTTACTCCTTTTTGACTGATATTAATCTTGATAGATTATTGTAGTCTTCCTTAGTGAGTCTTGTTTTAGCCTTGTTTGAGAGAGTGTTATTTCAGGTTGCTGAGATCCTTAAAGATCGTCCTTCTTGGTATCACGATTGCCGTTGCCTTGATATATTGAGTGTAATACCTACGGGAAAAGGAGGGACTATAGAGCTTATATACCTGCAGGTTTGTTTCCGTGCTTAACATGTGGTTACTTGAGGCAAAGTGAATTAGAGACTTAAGTTAATTCAGCACTCAAGCATTGATTGTTGCTATGTTACTTCATTAGACTTATGCACCAACTACATTGGCTTCAGCTCGTGACTTTTGGACATTGAGATACACTACAAGTTTAGAAGATGGAAGTCTTGTGGTATGTATTAGGCATAATCCAAAAACTTTTATTAGAACTTTCTCAGTCGCAGTTCTTATCTCCGCACAAAGCAATGTATGCAACCAGTATTTGCTTGTTTCATGTTTCTGGCTTTAATTTGCAGATATGTGAAAGATCTTTGACACCTACTACTGGAGGCCCTCCTGCTACTAGTTCTGTTAGGGCAACAATGCTACCAAGTGGTTACCTCATACGACCTTTTGAGGGTGGGGGCTCAATCATCCACATTGTTGACCACATTGATCTCGATGTAAGTAAATGTAATTGGTCAATAAAGGAGCATTGTTTTTACCTGCATTCCTTCTTTTGAACAAACATTTTGTTGACAGGCTTGCAGTGTTCCCGAAGTCCTCAGGCCACTTTATGAATCGTCCAAGATCCTTGCTCAGAAAATGACAATGGCGGTAAGAAATTTCTTAAGTTTCTATCTCGACAATGGGCTATTTTACGAAGTCAACTTACAATAAGGTTTTTGTGTAGGCCTTCCGATACGTAAGACAGATAGCGCAAGAAACCAATGGAGAAATCCAATATGTTGGAGGTCGGCAACCTGCTGCTTTGAGGGCATTTAGTCAGAGATTATGCAGGTAAAAACTTTGATGTTTTTTAGAGACAAATGTGTTACACTCTGCTGATAGTTTGAATCAAGCTTTTGGCTTTAATTTCTTTTATTAGTTTTTGCGTACAACTTTCTCAACTAGCTTGCTACTGGAAATCTTTCATTCTCAAATTTACTGCAGGGGATTCAATAATGCCGTTAGTGGATTTATTGATGATGGTTGGACAATTATGGATAGTGATGGTTTGGAGGATGTAACAATTGCTGTAAACTCGTCGCCAAATAAATTCCTTGATGCACAATACAATACCTTGTCAATTCTCCCTACTTTTGGAGGAGTCCTATGTGCAAGAGCTTCAATGCTTCTTCAGGTATGTTAAATTCGAGTACTTATATGACATATTTATGTAATAGTACCACATAATTCTAATCATTGGATGTATTGTTGATCTCATTTGCACTTTCCTTTTATAGGATGTTTGTCCTGCTTTGCTTGTTCGTTTCCTTAGGGAGCATCGTTCGGAGTGGGCTGACTATGGAGTTGATGCTTATTCTTCTGCATCTCTTAAAGCCAGTCCCTATGCTGTCCCTTGTGCCAGACCTGGTGTCTTCCCCAGTAGCCAGGTCATTCTACCGCTTGCTCAGACTGTGGAGCACGAGGAGGTAAGTAGGTCATATGTTATATTTTGTGATTGTAACTGTTGCAACAATTGTGTATTTATTATATAACTAGTTTAATCTGAATTTTCTGTGTACCTAGTTTCTTGAGGTTGTTCGGCTAGAGGGTCATGCTTTCACTCCAGAGAACATAGCTTTATCACGAGATATGTATTTGTTACAGGTTGATAGCTTTGCGCTGCTTGAGATTCACTTTGTTTTTTCGGAAGGTTTCAGGTTCTAATTTTCTTGCTAACAATGCAGCTATGCAGTGGAATTGAAGAGAATGCCACTGGTGCTTGCGCTCAGCTTGTTTTTGCACATATTGATGAATCTTTTGGTGATGATGCTCCATTGCTTCCATCTGGTTTCTCTGTCATTCCACTGGAGCCTAAATCAGTTAAGTGATGCATATTATGTATTCTACAACGTCAGCGTGTAATGAGTTTTGGCCGTAGGAGAAACTTGCAAATGCAGAAACTTCAAGCTTTTAGTTGCAAACTTTTACTGTCTTATCCTTACAGTTTACTACTGTCACTATGATGCAGGATTCTCCCATTGCAGCTCGGACTTTGGATTTAGCTTCAACTCTTGAAGCTAGAACTGGTGGGACACGGCCAGCTGGTGAAGTTGAAGGAAGCAAGTACAACCATCGTTCAGTCTTGACAATTGCATTCCAGTTCACTTTTGAGAATCACTATCGAGAAAATGTAGCTGCTATGGCTCGCCAATATGTGCGAAACATTGTAGGCTCTGTTCAGAGAGTTGCTATGGCTATTGCACCCTCTCGACTCTGCTCTCAGATGACCCCTAAATGCTTCCCTGGCTCACCAGAAGCTATCACTTTGGCGAGATGGATTTGCAAGAGCTATAAGTATGGGTTCTAAAGGTCCTTGCAGTGCTGTATTTTGTAGTTAATTGAGTTTGGCATAACCAAATTTCTATTCCCGACTTACGCAGATGAATGTTATCGTGTGTGTAGCATAAGTTAAATGAAAGGATTACGATACATATACAAAACTGAGGCCCCCTCTGATTCATTTACACTTTTGAATTAGTAAATATCAAAGGGCTTATATGGTTTAACTGATTCGATGTGTTCTCAGGGTGCATACTGGTGGAGAATTGCTACAGGTGGATTCTCAAGCTGCTGGTGATGCTGTTCTGAAACAACTATGGCACCATACTGATTCGATAATGTGCTGCTCCGTCAAAATGAATGTCAGTAATATCATCTCCTGGTGTCCACGATTCCCTTTCTAGAGAAATGCGATGACTAAATGGTTTATTTACTTAATGCAGGATTCTGCAGTTTTTTCATTTGCAAACCAAGCCGGACTTGACATGCTTGAAACCACTCTAATAGCCCTTCAGGATATAATGCTTGATAAGATCCTAGATGAAGCCGGTCGAAAGATCCTCCTTTCAGAGTTCCCAAAGATTATGCAGCAGGTTTGACCACCATCTTGCAATGTCAATGTACTATGATTCTACATTTACCAAGTCAGATTATAATGAGGAGATTTATAAGCACTTGCAAATAGGCTATGCAATACTTAGTGAGTTTTAATCATATGGTTGAAGACGTACCTAATCCTCATATTTCACAAGATGAGTTTTAGAGATTAATAGCAAACAATTTGGTGATTTTTGATATCTTGTGCTTGTAGGGCTTTGCCTATTTACCAGCAGGGTTGTGTGTATCGAGCATGGGGAGGCCGGTGTCGTATGAGCAAGCTGTTGCATGGAAGGTCCTTAATGATGACAACGCCAATTACTGCCTAGCTTTCATGTTTGTAAACTGGTCTTTCGTTTAAAACACATGATCTGTGTAAGACTGGCATTAGCTATCAACTCGTTTTAAAGTTATTTTGTACTAAACAATGTGTTTTTGAGATGAATCTTATGCGACTATTGTAATGACCTAAGGTTAGAGACTTATGTCCATGCTCCAGCGCCGGAGCCAGAACTTATATAAAACAATTTTGGACCTTGTTTACCGCTACTTTTAAAGTTTCTCTAATGTTAAGGGGATCCAAAGCTTATGTATATACACAATTTGTTTGTCCTAGTTGCTCAGTATAATTTATTCGACAAAGAGGATTCTATTGAACCTCCTCCTTTCAACTTAGATACATGTCTATATCCCATGACATAATCTGCTAGTTGTTGTCTACCTATTTGGTTTTCTTGGATGCATTTGGAAAGTTGGTTGGGATGTCCACCATGAATGATTATGTTAGAGAATGGAATATTTTGCCTAAATATGGGGTCCATCTGTTACTAATTGGGCTGTTAGCCTCATATGGTTATTCTTCTTGCCGGTTGTTAAGTTTCTGCTGTTTTTCATTATCACCAAAATCAACTTCTTTTTCTAAAAGATGCTTCATCAAATGTCAAACTAAAGTAGGATAAGCGTTGATTTTTTCAGTACCTTCGAAAGTGTCACTTAACCGACTTGTTTGTGTTTCATGTGATTTTCATAACAAACTAAGGAAGAATTGTGAAATTTCTGCAACATGCTACTCTCTCTCTCCCAACTTAGTTGGATTTTAAAATGCATGACACCTCTTAAAATCTTGCAGTTTATCCTCATTGAGATGATTTATAACTATATAAATATTTCTAACTGGTTAGATGGCAAGTTATAAAAATATTTCCTTCATTTTTTAACGCCATACCCAGTCAAATATCTTTCACATATATTGAGAAAGAGGGAAGATTATCATTCATACTTGCCGTTCCCTATTTTTTCTGGCTGTTCTTTTTTAACGCCACTTTAATTAGTGATGTTCCTCAGCTTGAGGTAAGCGGCAATGTTTTAGAAAAGACTACTTTGTAATTGCTCACTCTTGTTTTTGTAAAATCTGAACTTTTTTTTTCATACGTAAGAAATTTGAGACGATTATCCCTGTCAAAAGTTGAAATTTTTTTTTATACGTAAGAAATTTGAGACGATTATCCCTGTCAAAAAGTTGAAATTCTAGAAATTTCAAGAAATACTATCAAAAAGATTTCACAAAATAATGCTTCTATAATACTAACAAAAGATTCCACATTATTTGGCCAAGTACAACTTGCTATACTGAAGTCAATCAATTCAACAATGCTCCTTCACTAGAAATTCAGAAAAATAATCTCTAAAACATAAGTTTTTTTTTTTTTTTTCTGATCTTGCATTGGAGCCCGACTAATCCGAATTCGTATTGGGTAGGGTCCCAGTCGGGGGTAGCGCTCCCAACATAATTTTTTCCATACCCAGCGTCGAACTCTCGACCTCTGGTTAAGGGTGGAGCAGTCCGATCCGCTGCACCACAACTGTTGTTCTAAAACATAAGTTAGTATTCTAGGATTACATTTTTCTGAAAATTCAAATAAATAAATTTTATAAGTAACTATTTGGGTGATAAATGTAATTTTGTAAACTAAAGAGGCTAAACTTGTAATGCATCATCAAATCAAAGAAGGAAGCCACGCTTATATACAAAAAAAAGAAATTAAAAAAAAAAAGTAATCGTCCAAAGTAGTTAACCTTACCTCCATAGAGAAAATGGAGAAAGAAGAATGCATCAAATCAGCATCGGAAGAGATTTCAAAAGAATTCATAACCTTAATAAATGCTCAGGATTTGGATTCTTTGAAGCAATTACAAAACCTCATGTACTTACGTCTCTTTGAAACACCTTTGATGATAAATTATTGGGTTTCTTGATTTGTTTGTTGTGATGTGTTTTATGTATTTGAAGTTGTATTCCCCCCCCCCCCCCCCCCCCCCCCCCCTCCTCCTTTTTCTGTTCAGTTCTTGCTGTGCATAGTTTTCTGCTATTTGAAGTTGTATTCTTTTGTTTTTCTTTTTCTTTCTTGATTTGGATACAATAATTTGGCTTATTATGATAATTTTGAGACACTAAATGAGTTGGGTAGTTCAGGAAGTGTTTAATTTTCTAGCTGTAGTTCCATAAAAAATATATAGCTTGGGAAGGAACCCCAAATATTAGTTTTGTCTTTCCTTGATTTTAAAATTTTGGATTCCCTTATTTTTGCTGAATAAAACCAATTTGGATATTCAAGCTCAAGAAAGCCATTTATGTTGTGCCCTCCAGATTAAGATAACAAGTGGTAAGTTTTAGCAGGAAATGTAGCTTGTTCTCATGTGATTGACTGGTGGATTTCTGCTTCATATTTAACTTCTGGGAACCAGCCTTTGAATGCTATAATGAGCGCTAAATTCAGTTTCATATATTAAATTTATGTTAGGATTTTCAAATTACTTTGGCACTACATGGGTGAATGTTCAGGTGGTGCGGCAGCATTCAAAAGCCAATGTTTCATTTGTTGCGAGAAAATACTATGTTCTTCAGAATTGTTGAGTCTAGAAGGAAAACAGTTGCGACATATGTAAGCAATCAGACCCAGGCATGCCCAAGTTTCTATATTTTATGATTAGGTGAGCTATCAAAATTAAAATCCGGAAGCTGTACAGTGATACCAATCTTTGAATGTATTTCAGACTGTTTATTGTTGTGTTCCCATACAACAGCATTCTTCCGTGCGCTTTCTAAATCTTGTATCTGATCAAGGTTAAAGATCAGCTAGTCAGTATTTTTACTGTCCAAAGATCCTCATTTGTCGAGAGTTCATATTGTAGAAGTGACTCTTGAGATATGTTGGCTAACAATTACAAAGTCCCAAAAGAAATGTCCAGTATTTGATGTGGGACTGCTTTGGGCTTAATATATCAAAGTATCAAACTTGTACCTTCTTTACAACAACAACAACAACATACCGTGTATTCCACATAGTGGGGTCTGGGGAGGGTAGAGTGTACGCGGACCATACCACTACCTCAGGTGAAGTAGAGAGGTTGTTTCCGATAGACCCCCGGCTTAGAATCGATAACAGTATAACAAACACAAAATATAAGTGCATATAAAGTAGTACGGTATGCAAAATAAACTAACACCGCTAGCCACAAGATAATACTAAGAACTATCTTACTGATTAGTCATTACACAACACCATGAACAAAAAATGCAGACACAAAAGAACGCTCCCTTACTGTTACCGACACCCACCCACCCCCTAACCCTCTACCCATAATAAGTAAATTGAGAGAATGCGTATTAGCATAAAGTTCAGATAGGGAACTGCTATTAAGGTTGCTGCTGGGAAGCCCGTAAAACACTTCATGTCTTGTTTGAGGCTTTGATTCTGCTTGGGTTTTGGTTGTTTTTCTGTGGAGTCACGCACATGCTGCATTCAGAACTTGCTAAAAGCTTGTTTAAGGTCATGATTTTGTATCTGACACTATAGAAAATGTGTTCTCATAGTACATTAGTACTTTTCCACTGGTTGTGATTAGAATGTGGTCATGAATATCAGCCCGTCCCTGAACTCTTCAAAGCTGCCACTTCCTTTAAACTTAACTTTCTGCCACCTTTGTGATGGCTATTTTTCATAATCACGGGAAGAGCTTTTTTACTATGTAATTCATAGGTTCGTTCAGTCCTTTACGTCCTTCTCCTCAGGGGTGTGATGCATTGCTCATTGTCTTATTGTCATTCTTGATGCCTTTTTCATGATTATCTTATGTCTTGTATACTCAAATGCAGATTGGGACGGTTGCAGGACAGCAATGCAGTTCTTTCCCACTTCAATGAATATTCAGAACATTGTTTTGCAGAAGTTTCGGCTGATTTCTCTAGAAATACACGTCTCTTAAAATCTATGAAGTCAGACCTTGATTACATATTTCAGAAGTTGAGGTATGATCTTTTTTTTCTTCTCTCATCTTATTCTCTTCTTTCTGAATTTCAATATCAGTTTTCAATAGTTTCCAAAAGTAACAGGATTTGCTTGACTATTCTGTATGATTGCACCTAATAAATCATTTGTACTAATTTGCTAGTGATAAACTATTCAGTTAATTATTTGAACTTTTCACTAGAATCTACTCAATCTTTTCATTCGGGAATTATGTGGAACATAAAAGTAAATGTTGCTTCCTTCAGATTTTCTTCTAAAAGACGCATTTCTGTAGTTTCATCCAACCTCATAGTCCTCCAGTGATCATTTTGGATGATAGTGTTGTCACATAGAGATACCCGTACATTCTTAGACTAATGGCTCCACTCTCAAAATATTGGGGAACTTCTTTGTTTAGTGGTTATTCATTTCCTATGTCTTTTAAATGTTTGTTTTCCATTTTCAGGAACATGAAGGCAAAAATCATATCAACGTACCCAGATGCTCTTCCAGATAATACAACAATTCAGGCACTTGATCAAAGGCCTGATCTTGAAATGCCACAATAAGTAAGTTTGGTAGTGTAAATATTGGGGAAATGTTAGTTCTTCTATTTCTTCCATTGCCGATATGGAAAAGTTGGTTTTGGGTGGATTGATATTAACTGTTTTTATCTGATAGTTCTGCAGTTGTACATTTCAAGACGTGTTATGATAAGATGTGGTCTCTCCTGAACAGTAGTTCTAATTCCATTTGTGCTTTACATGTACCTTTTCTGCGACAAGGCACTGATCTGTTTATCTTAAGGATTCTGAGTTTCCTATTAAAACTTTGATTGATGACATGATAGAGCAGATATTTCGTTCTCAGAATGAAAATGTATTCCTTGTTATTATGAAATGACAATTTTCTGCTGCATTTGTGGCTTTTTTCATCTGCTGCACTCTTTTGCCAATGGGGTTGAAGGAAGATAGAGGGGAATCTAGTTGGCTATGTTAAATCCAGTTCTGATATAGCTTAGGATTGTGTTAGTTCAAAAGAACATAGGACAAGATTATTAGATTAAAGTTCCTAGCTTCAATTTGATTAGTTGAAATTTTAGGTAAATATTATAACAAACTTTGTATTTAAAGTAACACTACTTATACGATGCCAACAACAAACTATCTAAACAACTGAACTAGAAATAGCATAAAACAGCTGAAGCCAGAGTATATACCAGCTTGGCAGGTCGAACTTAATTATTCCTTTTGGTCCAATCTAGTATTCTTTGCTATAGTTCTCAACGGAAAATGTGGGATAGGAGTAACAATTAAAGTAGAAGATCCCACAACTACACTCAAATCATTAGTAAAACTTTTCATAATCTTTCCTGTCAATTGAAAAACGCCTTTGTATCTGTCTTTCCGTGTTTTCATCAATTCGAAAAGCCTTAGCAAGTAGATCACCAGGAATCCTTGGATCCGATCCAAAACTAGCATCCGCAACCCGGATAAGTCCTGGGGCTTGGCTACTAAGAGCCGTAATGGTAACAGCATTGGCCTCTCCCACATTCCTCTGGAAATGTACAAGACCTTTTGGAACAACAAACAAATCACCTACTTCAAGTGTTTTCGTGAAGAGATGGTTCTCCGGGTTGGAAGTTACAAACCCGATTTCCACACGACCCTCGAGGACTAGCACGATCTCTGAGGCACGCGGATGAGTGTGAAGAGGGCTGAATCCGTTTGGTGCAAAATCACCACGGCCTATCACAATGCCGAGAGTGTTGGCTCCAGGAATGGTGGCTGGAGTCACAAGGAATCCAATTGTGTTTGATGTGTTGCCTGCTATGTCTAAGCCACTGAAGAAGAAATCCTCTGCTTGTACAAGCTTTGGGTCCTTGCAAACCTTCCCATTCAGGTGCACTGGTAAATTTTTTTTAGATAGAAAAACACACATGATTAGTAATCCATTCAGTTCATTTAAATAATCGGAATCTTGTTTGGGAGAAAGGCTACGTCTTGACGGTGTCTATATAACTCTTTAAGCATGTTCAGTTCTTCATCTTCCGATTTGTGTTTGTTATAAAATTCACAAGCAGCTATTTTAATTGAAAAGTAGCAAAAAATGATTAGTAAATGCTTATTTCCACACAGTAATATACCTGAGCTTGTGGAGTCAGTCACACAAAAATCTTGAAGTGGACTGGGGTCAGCTGCTAAACAAATCCCAAACAAGAGACCCAAAACAAAGAACCTAGAAGCCATTTCAATTTTTGTTTTGTGTGGTTTCAATGATTAGTAAATGCAATTTCCAATGGAGTTGCAAGGCCTTCACTAATGACTGGGATTTATAATGATAACTGATGCCTCATGCCAGTATACCATCCGACAGTCTTGAATTAGTCTAATGATTCTCATTGTACATGTTCACAGTAATAATTAATGTAAATGTGCTAACAGAACAAGTCATAACTGATTCTCGTAACTCTAATTTTGTCAGATTGCAAATGGATTGTAACCTCCTCTGCCGAACCTTTTGGTCTTTTTTATTTGTTCTTCCATTCTACTTTTAGATTTTAGGGGGTGTTTAGTTGGAAAACAAGTTATGATGGAATAAGTTATACTGAGATTAGTTATGCTGGGATTATTTTTTATTGAGTGTTTGGTTTGTTGTATTCAAAGTAATATGCATGGTATAATTTCTAAGAATAAATTAAGTGATTACAAAAATACCCTCCATCTTATTTAACTCTTTTTTATATAATTTCTTTTCAAGCTTTAAATATTTATTCTTAAAATAAAACTTTCATCTTATTTAACTTTAATTTTTTTGCGTGTGCCTTTCCATGATCATGCCGTATGTGTTTTAAAAAAATCTTACTACATCTTATTTAGTTTAAAATAAAAACTTTGAACTTAAGTTTGTTAAAGTAAATGAGGGTTTATTGTTTATTTCATTTCATTTAAATACATATCACTCATATAATATATTAAAATTTATTTTAATTCATATATACCATAATAATCAATTTTCAAGTGATTAAAAAACTATTTAATTTAAAATATGTAATTCAACAATAGTGTTGATATTTTTATTATTTTTTTTAGAGAATAATTATTTAAATAAATTTAACGTATAATATATTCATAAATAAAATATATATATATGGGTGAATTAAAAGAAATATTTTATGTAAGGCGGGTCAATGAAAACGGATAATTGAAGATAATGATGGAATAAGAATTTTGAATTTTAGATTTAAATTTTTAATAAATTATTATATATTACTAATAATATATAATAATTTTAATATTTTTTCTATCTCTAAATTCTTTGAATAGGCTAAAGTTTAGCAATTGATTCTCATATTTTATGTTTTTTTTTCTTTTAGCTGAAACTTTTAATAAAAAAAAAAAAAGCGAAGAATCATTTGATGTTGCTAAGGAATGAAGTGGAAAAATCAAAGGTTACTAATTATAATTCGTAGGAATTGTATGTGATACATAATTGATGATATGTATGTTCTTATTTGCTTTGGACCTAAAGTTCTTACTTCTTCTTCATCCTCTTCCTTCATGAATTACGGAAGAAGAAGAAAAATTATTTTTTTAAAAGAAAGGCAAATGCAAAGGCAAAGAAAAGACATCATTGTCATGTCGAAAGAACCCACACTTACAAATTGATTAGCTTTGTTTCTGCAAATTTCTTAACTCCGTTTTCTATAACTCTATTTTCTATAATTTTCACTGTCATCTATATATTCTAAGTAGTTGTCGGATTTAAGTTTGATTTATGTTCAATATGATAACATGCTTTATGATTGACATTTAAATTATTTGTGATACTTAGTTAAAATTATATTTATTTAAAATTTTAATACAATTTTCAAGTAGTCCTTATTGATTAAGTAATAACATAATTGGACTTCAATAAGTAATAAATCTATATCTATCTATATCTATATTTATACTATATTAAAAGTGTGAAGGACCTTAGAAATATTGTTTAGCATTTTCTTATTAGAAATCATCAAAATTAATGATAACTAATGCCTTTTTCATTAGTTTAAGAAGTCTAAATCAACTTTAACTGATTTTTAGAAGATTTAAAAAATTTAGAAATAAATCTGAAAGCATTAGAATAGGAAAAATATAAGAAGTACCAAATTTTTAAAAATTATAAGTAAGTAATCAATTTTCTAAAGATTTAACTTTAAGATTAAGAAAAAAATTTAAATATAGAAAAAAAAAAGACAACCGTACTATAATTATGGTTCAAATTGATGAGTCTCTCTTAGCCTCTAACAACAAGGAAAAAGAGGTACTGCATGACATACGCAAAAGTGACGATCCATTAACCACTTGAAACTTCTGATGATAAAATATATATGTGCTTAAAATAAAATATATGTTATGTTTATATTATTTTATTAAAGTGTGAGGATATTTGAGAAGTGATTTGATCTTTTTGCACTTCATTAAAAATCTTCGCAATAGACCAAGTTCTCTAATTTTAAATAATCAAAAGTTACACGTGCGAGGCACGTGCAACTAGACTAGTATATATATATATATACAAAGTATTTTTTAAATAAAAATAATTTTCTTACGTGGCTCCTATGTGGTAGCACTAAAGTGGGAAGTGTAATACACTTGTCACTATGAGAGTGGTATTAAATTTTTGGGGTGACATTTAATTCACGTGGAAGTTGTTTAGAGGGATAAATAATTATCCGTAAATTTAAAGTGCTAAAGTGAGTTTTGCGGACAAATTTAAGAGTGTTTTGATGTATTTTCTCTTTTGATTTTGACGACCAAACGCCTACTTCAAACTATGACAAAACTAGTAAACAAGCTAAGTGAAACAGGGGCGTTCTATTTTTCGCAACACCACTGCCTGGTAGTCGCGCACACATAACACAACTTCAGCCACAACATACACAATGCGCAGTCTAAATAATTAGACACAAATACAGAAACGTAAAGCACTCAATTGTTTACAGGAACAGCGTCCCCAACCTTTATATTTCTCTCAGAATTTCAAAGGAAATGTCACATGAAATTGTCAAAGGCATACACTCAACACACACTGTTTCTGGATGCCTTTACAATTTTCTAGCAACACAAATAAATACTGCACAAGGCAGTTTCAACAGTTACAACATAGGACACCTGACAGTCTGCCATTGGACAAGGCCACATGCTATCACATGACATATAACTTCCTGATCTAGTAATTAAAATACAATCTGAAAATACTATGTTTACAACATTCAAAATTCAAACTTAGTAACTACCTCATGTGACTAGCACATGAGTAGGCTTGAACACTTAGTCAATTTTGCCAATGCTAAACACTTAGTCATTTTTCAGCTTTTCTAACACTTGATCATCTTGTCATGCTTCCAAGCCATGCCTCGTGTTGCTATCTTCATGCCATGCCAATGTCATGTCTGCGCCTGCGCCAACGCCATGCCATTGCTTGCGCCATGAAGCTGTCTTAGCCATGTCACAGCTTAGGCCACGCCAATGCCCATGCTGCAACTCCGCCTTGATCATGCCAGCGTCCATGTCTGTGTCCATGCCCGTGCCATGCCATCACTTGTGCTTCGCCAGTGTCGATGCCATGCCAGTGCCATGTCATATTCTTGTCACTGCTGCACGCATGCCCTCTCAGGTGCCATACGCCTGTCGTTGCCTCAAGTGCCCAAGACAGCCTTGCCATCACTCTAGCATACCTTGGTCTAACACATTGCTTGTCTTTGGCACATGTCAAGGCCAATGTGCACCTTGACATGGCCTTGTCAGCCATCAAGCCTTAGACTGAGGGTCTAACAAAGCACCCCCACCTGATGAACTCGACGCCCTCGTCGAGGTTGTTTTGAGGTAGTCCTCTATTTGCTTGTCGAACTGCCATAGGTTCTGAGCCTTCTCTCAAACAACGTCTTCTTTTCTTGAACCTTTCCACTGAAGTAAGAGTTCCGTCTTGGTACTCTTCTTGCTGTTCCTCACGATCCGGTGATAAAGTATCTTCTCTATTTTGGATTTATACTCTTTCACGATCAAAGGAGGAGCCCTTTTGTTTTTGTTCCTCCATGGGTCTTCAACATCTTTATTGTCCCATTTCAGAAAACTAACATAAAAGGTAGGGTGAATTTTCAACCTTTCCGGCAAGTCTAACCTGTAAGAAAATTCTCCGACCTTCTCAATAACATCAAATGGGCCATCATACCTTGGGATTAATCCCCTATGTCTTGTCTTGCTCACAATCTGTTTCTAGATTTGAGGAGTGAGCTTCAAGAGCACTTTGTCTCCAACACTGAACTCTACCGCACGTCGATGCTGATCCGCATACTTCTTCATGCGTTTCTGGGCTTTCCTTAAGCTATCTTGCGCCTCAACAAACATCTCATGCTTGTCTTTTGCAAATCGATAAGCAGCAGGGCAATGGTGATCTTTCTTCAGCATCATCACCTCCAATAATGTCATGGGATGCATGCCTAAAATAAGTTCAAACGGGCTCTTTTCCGTTGCCGATGACCTATACAGATTATAGCAAAATTGTGCTGTATCTAGCAGATCTGCCCAATTCCACTGGTTTGCTGTCACATAATGCCTTAGATACTCTTCAAGAAAGTGGTTTATTCTCTCAGTTTGGCCATCAGTTTGTGGGTGATTTGCCGTGGAAAATTTTAGATCAGTCCCCATCATAGTAAATAATGTGTGCCAAAATCGACCTGTGAACCGCGCATCTCTATCACTCACGATATCAGTTGGCAAACTAAAATGCTTCACCACATTCTTGTAGAATAATCCTGTAGCAATTTCCAACGAACAGACGATTGGAGCAGCAACAAAAATAGCATATTTTGAGAACCTGTCCACCACCACCATTATGGACGCATTGCCGTCTACTTTAGGAAATCCAGAAATAAAGTCCATTGAGACTGAAATCCATGGCCTTTCAGGAATAGGCAGAGGTTGTAGCAAACCTGCCTCTTTCATATGTTCCGTCTTGTCTCTTTGACACACATCACAAGTCTTCACGTATGCCTCAATATCATCTTCCATCTTTGGCCTATAATAAACACGGGATAACAGAGCTAACATCCTTTCAACACTGGGATGACCAGCCCAAGGAGTGTCATGCGCCTCTTTCATCATGTCTTTATGTAGGCCACTACCTTGAGGTATGAGGATTGTCCCCCCTTTAAAGTAAAGGAGACCGTCCTCGATCCAATACCTCCGAATGATCCCATCTTTCACTTGACCCATCCACTTAACATAGAGTGGGTCATTAGCAGCACAGAATCTAATTCTATCCAAAAAATCAGATTCAAGTTTAGCAATAGAGTACACTGCATCAAATACCTCTTTTCGACTTAGTGCATCCGCAACCTGGTCATGTATTCCTGGTTTATTCTCCCACGTGAAGTCATACTCCGCCAGGAATTCCTGCCATCGGGCTTGATTTTGACTCAGCTTCTTCTGTGTCTTAAAGAATGTGTTCGCAACATTGTCCGTTCGCACCACAAACCGAGTACCCAACAAATATACCCTCCAAGTATGTAAACAATGCACCACTGAAACCATTTTTTTTTCATGTGTCGAATATCTTTGCACAACATCACTCAATTTTCGACTTTTGAAAGCCACAGGATGGCCTTTCTGCACTAATACGCTTCCAACAACCTTATCTGACGCATCAGTGTGAACTTCAAATGGTAACTCAAAGTCTGGCAGCCTCAAAATGGGTTCTGAAGAAATAGCATCTTTTAACGTGTGAAATGCTACATTGCACTTCTCAGACCACACCCACTTGACGTCTTTCTTCAACAAATCAGTCAATACCGTAGCCTTCTTAGAGTAACCATCAATGAATTTGCGATAATAATTAGCCAGCCCCAAGAATGATCTCAATTCTTTGATCCCGCTAGGTGCCTGCCAATCCACGATTGCTTGTACCTTCTTTGGATCCATTCTCACTTGGTTTTGACTAACCAAATGCCCAAGGAACTGCACTTCCTGTTTGGCAAATTTGCATTTTCCCATCTTGACATAAAGTTTTTACTCCCGCAATCGAGACAATACTAACTTCAAATGTTCCAAATGCTCATCAAGGGAACAACTATAAATGACTATGTCGTCTAGATATACCACAACAAAGTTGTCTAGGTAATTGAACAACACATCATTCATCAAGTTGCAGAAAGTTGCCGGGGCATTCGTCAACCCAAATGACATAACCAGAAACTCGTAAGAGCCATACCTCGTCACACACGTGGTCTTTGATTCATCACCTTCTGCTATTCGAACCTGCCAATATCCTGATCGTAGATCAAGTTTAGCAAACCAGCATGCCTTCGTTAACCTATCCATGAGATCTTGCACCAACGGGACATGATATTTTTTTTCACAGTCACTTTATTCAATGCTCGATAGTCCACGTACATCCTCATTAAACCATCATGTTTCGTTTGGAATAAAATAGGAGCACCATAAGGAGCCTTCGATGGTTGAATCAAACCAACGTCCAATAACTCATTCAGTTGTTTTTGCAATTCAACCAACTCTTTAGGAGCCATTCGATAAGGAGCCTGTCCAGGAGCAACTGAACCTGGTAGTAACTCAATATTGTGATCAATATCCCTCCTAGACAGCAACTCTTTAGGCAATGCAGGGGGCATCACATCGGCGTATTGCCTCAGTAAATTAGCAACACAATCTGGCACTTCTACCTTCACATCTGATTTTACTTCAATCATGGAAGCAAGAAAAGTCTCAGCATCTCCCTTCAGTCCTTTCTCGATTGAAATAGCAGAAATGATAGGGCCCTTGTTTTTCCCTTTCTTTACTTCTCCATAAGGATGAGAAGCCTTGATGAAACTTGGATTGGTTTCGTCTCCGATCATCACTCCGTCTAAGTGAGGAAAAGGAACAAAACGAAACTTTCTAAGGAAATCTATCCCTAGAATGACTTCGAAATCACTTAATGGCATAACCATCAAGTTGTGTTTTCCCATCCAACTTCTAATCACTATCCGCACATCGTAAGCCATGCCTACAATGGCTTGTGCCTGGAAACTCACCGTCTGGACAAAGGATGAACTTTTCTTCAACTTAAGTCCATATTTCGCAGCAACGTTGGCATCCATAAAAGTATGAGTGGCTCCAGTAGCTACCATTGCCATCATACGATTGCCATCAACTTTCATATCAACTTTCATCTCGACGTGAATTAACGCAGCATGAGGGTTGTTGAACGACTTTGAGGATTCACCCACAACATTCAGTAAACTGATATGGTTAAGTGACAAACCCAAAGGATTTACCAACACAGCAACAACTTCGTCACCCCCATATTGATTCACGTTGCTAGCAAGCATCGCATTCACTCTTTCATGATTTGGACAACTCTTGGCTAAATATGGTCCACCACATGTCCAATAGCCCTTCGAATTGCCATCTTTCCCCTTATTCTTGGCATTTCTAGCATTTGTTGGAGCCTTTTCCTTGTCACCCTTATCGTTATGTCCATATTTCTTCTCTTCCCATTTCTTCTCAGTCTTTTTCTTTGACTTCGAAGAACTAGGAATGTCAGAATCAAAACGAGTTGAGCGAAAATCCACCAATGAGTCAGCTACAGCAATTGCACTTGGTAAGTCCTTCACATTCTGCCTACGTAATTCATTTTGGGACCATGCTTGCATCCCTGGGATAAAGTTATGGAGCTTGTCCTCCTCAGACAAATTTTGGATGTCCAACATCAAAGAAGTAGATTCTTTGATATAGTCGCAAATTGTTCCCGTTTGCTGTAGCCTTTTCAACTTGTCTCTAGCAATCCATGAGGCATTGCTAGGAAATAATTGGTCTCTCATTTCCTTCTTCAACTTTTCCCAAGTATCAATTTTGGGACGTCCAGCACTTTTATCATCCGCATTCCGAGTACGCCACCATAATTTTGCATCATGAGACAAGTACATCGTGGTAATGTTCAATTTGTCCGTCTCAGCAACTCGTACAACAGTGAAGTATTGCTCCATATCCCATAGAAAATTCTCCAATTCCTTGGCACTTCTAGCACCATCAAAAGGCTTGGGTTCAGGAATTTTTACTTGGGATCTGCTTTCATGGGTCTGTCCAGATGCAGCCACCGCACGTCGCAGAACCATCAACCTCGTCTGTAAATCTGCCATCACCTTGCCTTGATCTTGTACCAGTGACATCAAAGCATCGCGTGAACTCAGAAATTCTGTAGCACTTTCATCAAACTGGTTACGTAATTGTACCAGTTCACCCATCAAGGTGTTGATTTGTGTCACCAAGTCAATCACACCTTCAGTTTGCGCGAGTTCATCTGTCATGCCAATGAAGTTTCAAACTCGTGTAACATCTTCGTTTAATTGAACGAAAGTCACCATCTTCGTACTGCAAAGCGGCTCTGATACCAGTTGAAACAGGGGCGTTCTATTTTTCGCAACTCCACTGCTTGGTAGTCGCACACACACAACACAACTTCATCCACAATACACACAATGCGCAGTCTAAATAATTATACACAAATACAGAAACGTAAAGCACTCAATTGTTTACAGGAACCGCGTACCCAACCTTTATATTTATCTCAGAATTACAAAGGAAATGTCACACGAAATTGTCAAAGGCATACACTCAACACACACTGTTTCTGGATGCCTTTACAATTTTCCAGCAACACAAATAAATACTGCACAAGGCAGTTTCAGCAGTTACAACATAGGACACCTGGCAGCCTGCCATTGGACAAGGCCACATGCTATCACATGACATATAACTTCCTGATCTAGTAATTAAAATACAATCTGAAAATACTATGTTTACAACATTCAAAATTCAAACTTAGTAACTACCTCATGTGACTAGCACATGAGTAGTCTTGAACACTTAGCCAATTTTGCCAATGCTAAACACTTAGTCATTTTTTTCAGCTTTTCTAACACTTGATGATCTTGTCATGCTTCCAAGCCATGTCTCGTGTTGCTATCTTCATGCCATGCCAATGTTATGTCTGCGCCTGTGCCAACGCCATGCCATTGCTTGCGCCATGAAGCTGTCTTAGCCATGTCACAGCTTAGGCCACGCCAATGCCCATGCTGCGACTCCGCCTCGATCATGCCAGCATCTATGTCTGCGTCCATGCCTGTGCCATGCCATCACCTGTGCCTCGCCAGTGTCGATGCCATGCCAGTGCCATGCCATGTTCTTGTCACTGCTGCACGCATGCCCTCTCAGGTGCCATGCGCCTGTCGTTGCCTCAAGTGCCCAAGGCAACCTTGCCATCACTCTAGCATACCTTGGTCTAACACATTGCTTGTCTTTGGCACATGTCAAGGCCAATGTGCACCTTGACATGGCCTTGTGAGCCATCAAGCCTTAGACTGAGGGTCTAACACTAAGCTTGTACACTGGCTTATAATAGCTTTAGTGACCAATTACTTTTCTAATTTTGCACATTTGTATGTGTGAAGAGATTAATGCTTATCTCCTTCATTTTGTTCTTAGTGAATCTTGCATTAATACTCTCTTTTACTTGTAATTAATTGTGTACAGAATTTGGCCAGTAGTCCTGAAAGACAGTGTTAATCATCAACCTATACGTTCCAAATATGCATGAACAAAAATGCAACAATTCTCTTACCTAACACACCCATAAAGGGTGCTAGCTAGGTGAGCTGACCCATTAGTTGATCTAACCATACGCCCTGTTAACATCATTATGATTTTTGAGTGTTGGAAAACACATTCTAAATCGTCTAGAGAACGATTAGGGTTAGTGGAAGTCTCCGCATACTTAAAAAGAGGATATTAGGCCGTGGCATTAGAATATCTATTAGTCACGTGAAATTTTTTAACATCAGCAATTCGAATCATGATTACTGCAAACGATCCGCTTCCGCGGTAAAAAAATTCCTGAGTCTCCGAACTAGTACTTACTACACTCCCATTCTCTTGATCTCACTCATTTGTAAACTTTGGTGACAAGTCATTGGGCTCCAAGGATGACTCATTGGGATCAGGGGCAAACCCATGTAGGCTCCAAGATGTCATCTGACACCGGTATATATATATATATATATATATATATATATATATATATATATATATATATATATATATATAGTCTATCCTAAAAATAAGTCAAGTGACGTCTTGAGAACTATCAACTTGAATTCTTACAACAAAAAATCTATTATTTTATAATAAAAAACTATTTTGTTAATTATTTAAATATTTAATGTTATTTCTTAATTCATATTTCTATATATTTATAATCTATAATTTATTTATAATTTATAAGATATTACAGATGTGAAAACCCTTATAAAAGTGATTTGAACTTTTTGCCATTCATTAAAAGACTTTCCTTTAGATAAAATCATTTTTCACCCTTTTTTATTCAAATAATTATCATTAAATTATTATTTAAATATTTAGTCTAAAGGAAAAAAATAAGGAAGAATCTGATACCTTATTAAATGTAATGTGTGATATTTTTGGTTGGGAGTCTTAAGCAATTTTTTTAGGAAACAAACTATTTATAGAAAAGAAAAAATATTTAAGCACCAAAATTT
The DNA here is from genome assembly GCA_030864225.1 of Capsicum baccatum var. pendulum. Lineage (NCBI taxonomy): Eukaryota > Viridiplantae > Streptophyta > Magnoliopsida > Solanales > Solanaceae > Capsicum > Capsicum baccatum. The sequence continues at coordinate 132,098,091 of CM061551.1, read as the reverse complement.
ATATTTAACAAAAAATTATGCATATAAAAGAAAATTCAAAAATGTTATTTACTATTTAATTATAATTACTAACAATCATTTTTTGTTGAAAAAAAATATCGTGTATATATAATTTAATTTTCTTTAATTAAATTTAGATAATTACTAACAATCATTTTTTGTTGAAAAAAAATTACTGTGTATATATAATTGAATTTTCTTTAATTAGCTTTAGAATTCTATGAGTTTTACTTTATTTAGGAGTATTCTACGTACATTAGCAAGATTATAAAATTGGAAATTTAGGATCCTATAGAATTCTTTAGGAGTTTTTCTTTCTTAGGATTCTTTAATTAAGGGTGCTGTCATGGGGCACCAGAAAGTTCTGCTCAGTAAATATGTTAAGATGTGTGTAAGCATTCCTTCAAAAGAGAAAGTGAGTGTATCCGGTTTTGTCCAATGAATATAACTGTAAGGAACTGCAGTTCTCTCTCTCTTTGATTGTTTAGGAGAAAGCAACACAAAAGGTGTGACGTAGTTCACAAATATTGTCACGACCCAAAAATGAGGGTCATGATGACACTTGTCGCAGCGTATCTTGACAAGTAAGCCTATTACCCAAACTTATACGAAAAGAAGAAAAGCCCGAAATATCCCACGGCAAGGCTTCTAGAACGAAACTGAACCGTATAAGTAATCATAACAATGCGGAAATAACTTATTCAAAATACCAATCATGCCCAAAACCAGGTGTTAATAGTGTAAGAACTACTAATACAATTCAAGAGTCAAATACATTGAAAAAATAACCACAAAAGGAATAATATCTGTCTCCGAATACTAATAAAAACATAACTACTTTAGAAAGATAGAGGTGAACTTCGGATGGATGAATATCCAACCGCTACCTTGGAAGCTCTAATAATTGCCCGAGTCGAGAAATCTGAGGCGCATTCGATCTAGGACCTGCACCGAAAGGGGACAATAGGCATGAGTATGATCCACTTGTACTCAGTAGGTATCATAGGCCGACCAAGCAAAGTAGTAAATAAAGCATACAAAATATACACTAAGGACACGTCACATGCAATCAGAAAATGTCCCACAACGGTAGCCCACACCGCTTGCACTAACAGTTCTAATATATATCACATATATTACAACGGCACACCAAGATATAGAACACAAGTATACATTATGTCACATATAAATAGAATAACAGAGAACATGTAGATACAAGATCATCAAATACAATTAAAGGAAGATAAGACAAATACATAGATGACAAGTCAATAAGGCAACACAACACAACATAAACACAATAAAGTAAGTGTAATGTATGTGATGATGATGATGCACGAGGTCATCGCACAACCTCTGAGATCATCGCACAATCCCCGTATACACCTATGAAGTTAAAATTTTCTGACGTAGGACCCATGGGGGGTTCCTCAACCCATATACAATCCATATATCTCATATCTCCTTTCCGGAGTATCCCTCGGAAAGAGTTTTATAAGGTGTTATAATATTTTAAAAAAAAGTGTTGTAGTGTTTCTCAGATGTTGACACGGTGGTACCAATGTTTCATGAATGAGTATGATATGAAGATGTAATGCTCACAACCAATCACAATGAGTATTTTCACAACCAATCATATGATATATTTCCACAACCAACCACAATGATGCATTCCCACAACCATATGAGCCAATATCGACTTATTATTTTCGTTTCATCCATGAATTTTCACATGTCTTATATGCCAATAAAGTATGAATATAATCACAATACACCAATGGTACCACATTAAACAACCTAATACAATCATTCACATGTATTCAAGGCTATCAATATCACATAGGACCTGACACGGTCAAACATATCACATAATATTACAATTTCGACAATTACATCACATATAGGGCTCCACAAGGGCACAACACATAGATAACCATTTTTCATGATTAGTTCCCACCTTTATTATGCATTTTGTATCATCATTTACTACCCAGCCTAGTCTGAAAGAGTTAAGCCATAACCTACCTCGAAGTCGAAACTGGTTTGCTACGCTTGAACCCACGATCTTACTTTTCACGAATAATCTCGAACTCCACTAAAAACATCAAATATTAAATCAACGCGTCAATACAAAACCGACGACACCCATATTGACTGCGTTTGATTCAGGGTCGAAACGAACCCCTAAAATGAGTTTTCGAAAAGGAAGGGCAAAATCAAAACTTTACTTTAAAAACACGTTCTCCATATTTTTAGAAACCTACAGCTGAAAACCCAAGTAAAATTGAGTAAAAAACAGGGTTCAAATCGAAGAAAAATCATTTTTGAGCTTTACCGGATAAAATCTTTGAAATCCGCGTTAAAATCAAGAATCGTAATTGTTTTGAAGGTTAAATTGATGAAAAACTAATAATTATGAGATAAAAATTATTATTCAAGTGAAAAGAGTGAAATTTTGGTTTAAAATCATGCCGTAAGATTTTTTTGGTATTTTTGAGGAATTTATCAAGAGATTACTAAGAAAAGGGATGAATTCTTACCTTAAATCCGTAATAAAATCAAGAAATGAGTGTTAATCTAGCTTCCCAAGCTCCCACAAACTTCACCTTTATGCTCCCAAACTATTTAGGGTTCAACTCACAAGAGGCAAGATGAAAAATGAGCAAAATAGATAAAAAAAGAAGAAGTATTTATAGTGTAGATTTTTTTGCACTGCTGTCAAAAAAACTATTTTTTTTTTAAACTCAATTCGGATTTCAACGGGGTGCCCGAGATTCGTTCGGAGCCTGATACATGCAAACGAAATGCAATCATACTAAATTCGATGCTCCAGATGCATTGGCGATATCAAATTTTCCAAAAAACGACGTTTCCATAAAGTTGACCCCCGAAACTCAAAATTATAATTTTTCAAATCGAGGGTCGAAATGAGATTTAAAACCCGTAAAATTACACCAAACTTGCTAACACCCTAAAATCGACATTCTGGATCTGGTGACGAAGTCGGATTTTCTATCCGAGGTCATTTCGATCAAATGTGGATCCCACACCCATATTTCTAATTTTCCAACTTTTCAATCAACAAGTCGAAATGAGCTCGGGTATACCGGGCCCGGAACCAAAGGTTTACCTAGCCTAAAATCTATATTCCGGAGCTGTTGGCGCAGTTCGTTTGTTCATGCATCGTACGGATCAAAAGATATCCACATAAGTTCAAAATAAGGCTCTCAAAGCCATAAAAAAATCACAATATTGCATAAATGATACCAAAATGCATAAAAAATTATGCCAATCACTCCCACACTCCAGAAATATCACAATGCAACTACGGAAAGGGGTAAAATAGTCAAATCACACAAAATCACAAATTTGATCAAATTTTTAGGTCGTTACATCATCCACCACTAAAAATCTAGTTCGTCCTCGAACTAAGGCAAGGAAATAGCTGAATCAATGAAAAGCTAGGGATAGGAACTGTACATATCAGACTCAACTTCCCAAGTAGCCTAATCTACAGGTCGATGTCACCACTGGACCTTAACCACCGGGACTCTAGAGTGCAACCGCCTAACATCCCTAGGCAAAATGGCAACCGGTTCCTCAACAAAGGACAACCGCTCATCTAATCGAACCAAATCCCAATGAATGACATGAGACTCATCAGGAATATAGCGACGAAATATGGAAACATGAAAACTAAGATGAACAGCTGATAGATCAGGGGGCAAAGCCAACTCATAAGCCACATCACCAACGGTCCGAAGAATCTCAAATGGACCAATATACCTGGGGCTAAGCTTGCCCCTCTCCCCAAACCTCATCACACCTTTTATGGGTGAAACTCGAAGGAAACACGATCACCAACACCAAATTTCAAGGCATAAAGTCTACGATCAGCATAACACTTTTGCCTACTCTGAGCTACTCTAAATCTATCCTGAATGATCCAGACCCTATCCAAAGACTCACAAAGCAAGTCCATACCTCGAGGTCTCACCTCTGAAACATCAAACCAACCTACTGGAGAGTGACAATGCCTACTATACAACACCTCAAAATGAGCTATATCAATACTGGAATGGTAGCTATTATTATATGCAAACTCTGCTAAAGCCAAATGCTGTTTCTACTGGCCACCAAAATCTATCATGCATGCGCGAAACATATCCTCCAAAACTTGTATAGTCCGCTCTAACTGGCCATCAGTATGAGTGTGAAACGCTGTACTAAGATCCACTCGAGTACTCAACTCATCCTGAAAAGTCTTCTAAAAGTGAGATATGAACATAGGACCTCGATCTGAAATAATGGACACCAACACACCATACAGACGCACAATCTCATGAATGTAGATACGGGCCAACCTCTCAGCACTGAATGAGAACTGAACCAGAATAAAATGAGTTGACTTGCTCAATCAATCTACGATAACCCAAACACTGTCAGAACCATGAGATGCATGAGAAAAACTAGTCACAAAGTCCATAGTAATGCATTCCTACTTCTACTCAGGAATGGGTAACCTCTGAAGCAAACCACCAGGTCTCATATGCTTGGCCTTCACCTGTTGACAACATAGGCAACGAGCCACAAAATCTGCTATATCTCGCCTCATACCACCCCACCAGTAGTGCTGCTTGAAATCACAATACATCTTAGTCACACCTGGATGGATTGAATATCTGGAACAATGGATCTCCTCCAAGATCAACCTAATTCAATCACCACTCTCGGCATACAAACTCAGCCCTCAATCCTCAAAACTCCATTTGAATCAAGTGAGGCTTTCTTAGCCTCTCCACCCAATATCTTGTCTCGAATCGACCTCAATCCAACACATCAAACTGATGAGCTCGGATCTGTTCTATCAAAGAAGATTTAGCATCCATAAATGCCAAAACACGCCCTGATGTTGAAATATCAAGTCTAACAATTCGGTTAGCTAAAAACTGAATCTCTAAGGCAAAAAGCCTCTCCTAGGTCAAAAGATGCACCAAGCTACCCATGCTAGTCAACTTTCAGCTCGAGGCATCCGCAACCACATCAGCCTTTCCCGGATGGTAGAGAATAGTCAAGTCATAATCCTTAAGCAACTTAAGCCAACGATGTTGCCTCATATGAAAATCTCACTGGTAAAGAAGTACTGAAGGATACGATAATCCAAGAAGATCTCACAATGGACTCCATACAAGTAGTGCCTCCGCAACTTAAAGGTAAACACAACTGCGTACCACTCTAAATCATGGGTAGTATAATTCCTCTCATGAGGCACCAATCTTAATGAGACACATACACAATTACCTTGCCCTCCTGCATCAACACAACACCTAACCCAACACCTGAAGCATCACAAAAGAGAAAATACAATAAAGCCCATGCCCTCCTTGGGCAAAGCCAATATAGGAGCTGAAGTCAACAAATTCTTGAGCTTTTGAAAGTTTGCCTCACAATATCATACCACTGAAAGGAATTCTTCTGAGTTAACTTGGTCGATAGAGCTACAATGGAGGAGAAACCGTTAACAAAACACTAATAATACCCGACCAAGCCAATAAAACTCCAAATCTCGGTGGGAAAAGTAGGTCTAGCCCAATCACAAACCACTGCAACCTTAGCTGGATCAACCATAATACCTTCCTTAGTCACCACATGACTCAAGAAAGAAATAGACTCCAACCAAAAATCTCACTTAGAGAACTTAGCATACAACTTCTCATCCCTCAATCTTTGAAGCACAATTTGCAAATTCTCCTCATTCTCAACCTCTCTTTTGGAATAAACTAAGATATCATCTATAAATACAATAACAAAGGAGTTAAGATACGGTCGAAACACTAGGTTCATCAACTCCATGAATGCGGCAGAGGCATTGGTCAACCTGAAGGACATGACCAAGAACTCATAATGACCATATCGAGTCCGAAAAATAGTTTTCGGTATATCCGAAGCTCTAATCCTCAACTGGTGATAACTAGACCTCAATCAATCTTCAAAAACACCACAACACCCTGGAGCTGATCAAATAAATCATTAATGCGAGGAAGAGGATACTTATTCTTAACTGTCACCTTATTCAACTGCTGATAATCAATACACATCCACATAAACTCATCCTTTCTCTTCATAAACAAGACAGGCGCACCCCAAGGTGAAATACTAGGTCGGATAAATCCCTTATCCAATAACTCCTGCAATTGATCCTTCAGTTTCTTCAAATCTACTAGGGCCATCCTCTAAGGAGGGATAGAAATAGGCTTGGTGCTCAGCACAACATCAATAATGAAATCAATATCTCGATCTAAAGGCATACTAGGCAGGTTCGTAGGGAACATATCTATAAACTCACGAACAACACAGACAGAATCCAAGGAAGGAGGTGAAACAACACTGGTGTAATGAATATAGGCCAAGTAAAATAACGTCCCCTCTCAACCAATTTATGAGCTTGAACATAAGATATGACCCTCTTAGGATCCAAATGAAGTGTACCATTCCAATCTATCCTTGGCACATCCGACGGAGCTAAAGTCACAGTCTTGACATAATAATTTAGGATGGCATGAGAAGGAGACAACCATTCCATACCTAAAATAACATCAAAATCGATCATATCTAACACAAGCAAGTCTATCAAAGTCTCACGCCCGACAAAAGTCACAACACAAGATTGATGAGCCTGAACCACCACTAAAGAATCACCTACCGGGGTGGATACATGAATAGGCATGGCAAGAGGCTCACTAACAGAATAAAAATCTGAAGCAAAATATATAGACACATTGGAGAAAGTTGACCCGAGATCAAATAATACAGATGCAGGTCTGAAATAAATAGGGACAATACCTGTAATCACAACATCAAAAGCCTCTGCCTAAGTTCTGGCTAGTATAGCATAACACTATCCATGACTACCAACCGGCTGAGTAGCCACACAACTACCAACACAGGCTCTACTATCCTTACTTCTTACACCTTTGGTAGAACACCTACCTCTCACAGCTGAAATAGGAATAGCTCTAAACACACAACAAGAATAGTCCTTGGCCATATGGCCAATCTCATCACACACATAGCAATCTCTACGACCAGTCTCAATAAGAGAAAGTACAACTGAGCCCAAACGGCCACCCTGAACTGCTGAACTAGAAGATCCGCCAGCTGAACTCTATAAAGTCACCTACACTGGCCTACCATGACATCCATGAGAACCTCTAAAATCTCTGCCTCATGAGGTCTGACTCCTGAACTTACCAAAATGACGCACCCTTTTGGCGCCTTCCTAAGATCCCCAAGGAATATCCTCTGTCACCTTAACATGATCCACAATACTCTAAAAATAACCCTCAAACACTACCATCTGAGATGTAGCCAACTGAAGAGAGACAACCAAACCCTTCATAAACTTTTAAATCTTCTCAAACTCAGTGGAAATGCTATCTTAGAAATATCTGGACAGGGTATGAAAGCGTGCCTCATACTTAGCAACTGTCATGGAGCCCTATTCCAACTGATCAAAGTCATCCCACATAAGATCTCTCAAGCTGAAAAGCACAAATCTCTCTAGAAAGACATCAACAAACTGATCCCATAACAACTAAGGAGCACCAACAAGCCTATAACCGACAAATAATATTCACTAATTTCTCACAACATCTCTCAACTGATATATAGTATATGCCACACCACCCGCACAGAAAAAATGAAACACAACTCAGAATACAAGATATGAAAGAATTCGCACGATAAGGAATAAAATGAGGGAAGTTTCCTAACGATATCTATAGATTCTCAAAGATAGATACGGATGTCTACGTACCGATCTGCGAGACTCTATTAGATATCCCATTCTAACACCGTTGAGACCAATAAAACCTGGCTCTGATATCAATTTATCACGAACCAAAAATGAGGGTCATGATGACACTTATCGCAGCGTACCTTGACAAGTAAGCCTATCACCCAAACTGATACGAAAAGAAGAAAATATCAAAATATCCCACGGTAAGGCTCTAGAACAAAGCCAAACCATATAAGTAATCATAACAATACGGAAAGAACTTATCCAAAATACCAATTATGCCCAAAACCATCTGTCAGTAGTGTAAGAACTACTAATACAATTCAAGAGTCAAATACATCAGAAAAATAACCACAAAAGGAATAATATCTGTCTCCAAATACTAATAAAGACATAACTACTTTAGAAAGATAGAGGTGAACTTCGGATGCATGAATATCTAACCGCTACCTTGGAAGCTCTAACAATCGCCCGAGTTGAGAAATCTGAGGTGCACTCGAGCTAGGACTTGCACCGAAAGGGCACAGTAGGCATGAGTACGGTCCACTTGTACTCAATAGGTATCATAGGTCGACCAAAAAAAGTAGTAAATAAAGCATAGAAAATATACACTAAGGGCACGTCACCTGCAATAAAAAAATATCCCACAATGGTAGCCCACACCGCTTGCACTAATAGTTCTAATATATATCACATATATTACAACGACACACTAAGATATAGAACACAGGTATACATTGTGTCACATATAAATAGAACAATAGAGAACATGTAGATACAAGATCATCAAATACAATTAAAGGAAGATAAGACAAATACGTAGATGACAAGTCAATAAGGCAGTACAACAAAACATAAACACAATAAAGTAAGTGCAATGTATGTTATGATGATGATGATGATGATGCACGAGGCATCGTACGACCTCTGGGATCATTGTACAATCCCCGTATACACCTATGGAGCTAAAACTTTCTGACTAGGACCCATGGGGGGTTCGTCAACCCATATACAATCCACATATCTCATATCTCCTTTCCGGCGTATCCCTTAGAAAAGGTTTTATAAGGTGTTACAATATTTTAAAAAAAAGTGTTGCCGGTGTTTCTCAGATGTTGCCATGGTGGTACCAATGTTTCATGAATGAGTATGATATGAAGATGTAATGCTCATAACCAATCACAATGAGTATTTACACAACCAATCACATGATATATTTCCACAACCAACCACAATGATACATTCCCACAACCACATGAGCCAATATCCACTTATTATTTTTATTTCATCCATGAATTTTCACATGTCTCATATGCCAATAGAGTATGAATATAATCACAATACACCAATAGTACCACATTAAACAACCCAATACAATTATTCATATGTATTCAAGGCTATCAATATCACATAGGACCCCACACAGTCGAACATATCACATAATATCACAATTTCGACAATTACATCACATATATGGCTCCACAAGGGCACAACACATAGATAGCCATTTTTCATGATTAGTTCCCACCTTTAACATGAATTTTGTGTCATGATTTACTACCCATCCCAGTCTGAAAGTGTTAATCCATAACCTACCTCGATGCCGAAACTGGTTTGCTACGCTTGAACCCATGACCTTACTTTTCACGAACAATCTCGAACTCCACTAAAAACATCAAATATGAAATCAACGCATCAATATAAAAACAATGACACCCATATTGACTACGTTTATTTGGAGTCAAAATAACTATTAATAGGGTGCAAAGCCTTAGCCTTATTGACTGCTTTTAGAAAAAGCAAAGATAGACTTAATGACTATTAAGACACGTCAATATAAAATAACTTTTTTTTCTATTCATTATAAATTTTATGTTAGAATCTGTATTAAATAATTTCTTTCTAACAGGTTAAGATAGCTAGTAGCTATCTTTACTATATATATGAATTAGGATGGAGGCACATTATCAATATTGAGTGTGGCACGTGCAACTGTGGCGGTATTAAATTTATGAAGTACCCTGTCCACACATAATGTTTGTATTAAAGAGTAAAAATATAGATGTAAAGGATTATGGTCGTTACTGCTCAGAATTGTACAAGACAAACATCATAGTCAAGACGTATGCACTCTCGATAGTTCTAATGCCAGATATGAAGGATTGAAATGTTCCATCTTTTGTAAATGATCAAGAAGTTGTGCTTCCCAAATATAGAAGACCTCCTAGTAGGCCAAATAAAGGAAGACATTTGAAATCAAGTGAATCACTTTCTTCAACTTCGAACTATTGTGAAAAATACGGACATGCAGGTCACAACCGAAGGACGTGCGATTTTTTTCCAAAGAAATACTAAAGTAGATAGTTTATTTTTCTATATGCTGATGCTTAGTTTGGTTTTCTTTGAATAATCATTTTACTTAGTTTTTGTTGATACTCTGGGGCAATTTTGATTTATGTTTTTTCTTGTTATCTGATGTTTAGTTCTTAATGAATGTTTGACATTTTCATAATAATTTTATATAATATACGTAAATCTTATTTCATTGCCTTATTAATTACATTTATAATGTAATTGTAGGTAGGGGTGTACATAGGTCGGGTTGGTTCGGTTTTTATTTAAAAAAAATCAATCATATCGATTTATTAAGACTATAAACCAAATCAAACCAGCATAAAATTGGTTTTTTCGGTTTAAGTTTTAGTCATTTTTTTTTCCAGTTTTTTTGATTTTTTGAATTTTTTTATAATCTTTAGTTTTTACAATTATATTGTGATCGAAGACTAGATCAAATATGTTTTCACTCATGTGCTAATTAAAAATCATAACTACGAAAAAAATGAGGAGCGAAAAACTCTCTTGAAACTAAAAAGTGAGATGAAGAGTGAAAAATTTAGGTTTTAAGTTTATATTGGGTTTTCGATCATTTAATTAGCAATTAATGGACAAATATTACAACTTAAAGACCCAAATCTAAATATATATCTACGTCTACTTTTAAATAATTGAAAATTACTAAAACTAGTTGAAAAAACATTTAAAAAGTACATTATAATTAATATTTTATGTATAAAAAACTTTGAATATTATATATATATATATTATGTCAGTCTGATTCGGGTTCGGTTTGACTTTTTTTTGGTTAACACAAAACCAAACCAAGAATGATCATTTTTTTCTAACGCCAAACCAATCAAACCAAACCATAAGTTAGTTTTTTTTTCTAGGTTTGGTTTGGTTCGTTAGTTCTGTTTGGTTTGACTTGACAACTTGGTTTGTACACCCCTAATTGTGGTGTGTAAATATTATCTAATTTGAAAATTATAACTGTAAATATTTGTTGAAATGTACTGTGTATCACATAGTTAAACATTAACATGTCATATCTAAGTAATGTAGGATATCGTATTCTATTTTAGTAATATGTGTGATGTTAAACTGACCGCACGTACTTTTATCTGATCACATGTACTATTTCTTGTTTAAACAACAAAAAGAAAAAGAACACTCATGTAACATAATTCGTGAAAATTTAAGTTTCCATTCTATAGTGTGTTATGTGTATGATTATATATTATACTTAAGAGTATTTGTATGATATACATTGTTTTTGTTATAAAATACTCATATATGCTTACCAGTAATTCCTTTAATCGTGGATACATTCACAAAGTAATAAATGAAAAATTCCTAAACAGTATGTTAAAAATTTATGATAGTGTTATACTTTAGAAATATGATTGATGTTAATTATTTTCGTTATTTTCTATTAAGTCATGAACTTTTATCAACATGTATGATGTTATGTAATACGTAACTCTAAACGTATAAGACACCTGTTCAATGTATTACTAAATCTTAGCATAATTTATATACTGGTAAAAATATAATGTGTTAGATAAAAAAGAACACATTAATGTGTAATATATTTTTATACGTTATTTATAATATAATGTAAGACAAACTCATTAACTACCAAACTATACAATAATAGTACAATATGGTGTACGTAATTGCAAAACATTTCATGACAATATAAGTATGTAAAAGAAGAATAAGGACATCCATAAAATATAAATTAAAATCCAACACACCCAAAAAAAAAGTACTGTAACTGTTTAACATCAACTACTAAAATAACAATTAGATGTTTCAATGTAGACTATTATAAAAAAGTACTACTCTAAAGTAACAATTGCACTTTTATCAGTTGATTAGAGATAACTATTTCTTGGTCGAGGAGGATCATCATTATCACTTGTATACCCTTCATTTGCCTTTGTCACTCCGTAATACCATAGTAATGAAGTATAGCGTGCACATTTACTTTCAGCATCAAACTCGCATGAATGCACTTACTGTCCTTCACTTAATATTTCTGCATATGCAGCCAGAAAGACGCTGCAATCCCTGATTTGAAAAAAAAATGATGAAGTAACAGTCCGTTCAATAATTATAACATCATTATACATGTAAAAAAATTCCAAATTCACTTAAAAGCTATCAGGCGCTTGCTGTGGTATGTTTTGAACATAGTCAATGTCAAATGAGTTTTGATTGATAAGACCAGTTTGCTGACCAAGCTTCCCTTTATACACTTCCAGTGTTGACCTGTCAGTTCATCCTATCTTTGAAAAAAAACCATTATCTGACAAGTAAGTAGGAAGCATCACTGCCAACTTGTGTATTTTGTTTGGTGGTTCCCTTTTCCTTGTACTTGACAATGAGTCATACACACGTATTACTGTAACACCCCATATTTTTGTGTTGGAATTCTAACCGTTGTTATTATGCATATAAGCCCTAATATAAATGATTTTCATGTAAATATAAGTTTCATGATAATTATCCTAGTGTGTGAATTGACTAGTAGGTGAAGAATGTTCATAGGAATTACTTATAACAAAGTTGAGCTAAAAACCTTAGATTCGTCCAAAATTGGAATTCAATTCTATAAAGGTCAACTTTGAAAGTGTATAACTTTTGATGTATGTAGAATTTTTCATCTCAAGACCTACCAAATTGTAGATAATTGAATTATCTTTCCAACAATACCAATTTTACCTTAATGCAATACCCGAGCAAAAAGTTATGCCCATTTTTGTGAGAGACAGTAAGGGTGTGCAATTGGTTAGGCGCCGCCCAACCAAACTTAGGCAATTGACAAGGCGTCGCCCACCTTAACTTAGGAGATTGATTGGTCACCGCCTAAGTCATTTACAAGTGCTAAAAACACTCCGTTTTGACCTAGATCAAGGGGGTTGAAGTCATTTCATATTCCTAAACTATCCCTAATCACTTCTAAACTTTTTTATGATATATTAATTATATAAACTCCTCTCTCTTAACCCTAATAAGTAAGTAAACAAATAAAAACCCTTTCCCTCTTCCCAAGAATAAAATCCAAGTGTCATCTCTCAAGAATCAAGAAGTTAAACTCCAAATTCAAAGTTCTCTATAAGGATTCTTTCAATCAAGCTAAATGGTCCAAGCTTTTCACAATTTTTCGCCATTAAGGTATGTGGGGTTTTTCAACAAGTACAATTCTTTAGTCCCTGTGCCCAAACTTATATTTTTATGAAAATTTCTTATGTTTTGACATATGGTTTATAACTAAAGTATCTTATTGATGATTTTGAGTATGTTATAATTTTAATGACAAAGATATAATTTTAATGATAAAATTCCATGTTTGTTTTGAGTTAAAGAATTCTTCTTTATGATTTTGAATACCATGATCATGTTGTGAGATGTTGATTTCAGATTTTCAATTGAGTTTAAGCATACATTGTGATTCTTGAATTTTGTAGTTTGATATGGTTGAAGTATTTTCAAGAAGTCTATTGAGCATGATGATTCAATATGAAGTTATTTGAGTTTGAAACATGGGTTATTAGACTCTAATTTGCGTATTGATATTTCAAGATCTGGTGCTTTTAAGCACCCTGAGATTTGCATGTTTTCATTCGTATAAACAGTATATGATCTTTGGATCCTCAGTTGAGTTTTGGAATCCATTTTTTCGAGTTTATTTCAGAGTACTGTTATGAGTTTGGTTTTCATTATAAATCATGAGATTATTTTTAAAATTCATTTCCACTGAGATGAGCGAGACAAATAAAAAGGGAGTAGTATTTAGCACCGAGTTGGGTATGACACCTCTTCCCTAATGTGAGGTTTGTCTTCCATTTAGGAAGGCAAGACGTGGGTATCCATGCAGATCACATAGTTTATGTCGGCTAAGATAACCTCCCTACTAGTAAAGAAAATCTTTTAAAAGTATCTTCCTAAAGATTTTAGAAACTAAGCGTAAAGACTCACAAACTTGCTCAAATATTATTTTAATTGAGATTTTAGTTATAGAACTACAACTTTTAGTTGTGAGCCCTTTTCACTTAGCCTATATGATTTGAGAATAAGAATATAATACAGATTTCAGAACTAAGTGTAATGGCTCACAAAATTTAGATTACATGTTTTATTATTCATGATTTGACTTTTAGATTTCAGATTACTCAAGCTTATATGAATCATTTACATTTATCATGCATTGTTTTACAAATTATGATGATTGATACTATGTTTTACTTATGCATTTCACCCCTATATACTCAGTATATCTTGAAAGTACTAATCTACGTATATGTCTATGTGCTATATTATCTCATAATGTAGGTACAAGTTTTAGTATGCACAATCAGACTCAGACAGTTGCAGATTCCTGCTAGCAAGAAGATGAGTCCTCCTACTTCGGGGACTTCAGTTAGATTACTTATATTCTTTACTTTCCTTATCATATGTATTGATTAGTGATAGTTGGGGTCGCGTCCTAGCTACCTATAGTCAGCATTAGTAGAGGTTTCATAGATAGTCAGTATAGTTGATGTATTAAGTTTCAGTTTTATTTTGTATAAGCAAAGTTATATTCATGTTAATGTAGCTTTGTATTGATCAAGTTCAGAAAATATTTAATTTTCGCATTTTTCTTTAGATTTATGTGTTTTAATCAGTTGGTCATGAGTTATGCCAGTATATGGGTTAGCTTGGGATCACTTGTGGTCCTAAGCACCGTGTGATGTCTCAAAACAGATTTTTAGGGCATTACAATCACTCTTTCCTTCAACACAATTACAACCAATACCCAGTGAAATTCTTTGCCACAGTTAGCTGGAACATATACCTCATCAACCATATGCCATGGTAATCCAGCAGGAATACAGAATCCATTAATTGTATTTGTAATGGTAGCTTTATTCTTAGCCACAACATATGATTGTGTATATGTTTGTTGCATGGATATCTGAACTGTTGGAGCAACTGGATAATATCGACTATATGTCTTCTCGATATATGTTTTAAAGAAGCAGCTAGTTATTGTATATCTATAATTATCACATAGATGCAACTTTGATTTTTTTCTCAAGTAGTAGAAGGTCACATCTAAATGCTACATGTTCAAATAGGGGAAAAATATAAAAAAACAATGAAATAAAATAACCTATTCTTCAGTTTGTATGACGTATCTATTTATCATATTAATGTAAGAATGACTGTCACTACATGTATGATAAAGTGTTATACATCCTTAGCTATGTATGATATAATATTCTACTTTCGATTCTAATAATAACTTTAGTTTTTACCAATTAAAAAATGTATTATATGATGGTATTGTTAAGTTTTTAACAATAACAGGTGTTACATGGTATTAGAGATAACATTTTGTGGCATGTTGGATATATGATTAAAAAAAATGCTACGTGTATGATAGAATATTATAAATATCTTGAAATATACGATACACATGTTGATTGTATGAGTCCCATTTTCTACAATGTGGTATTATACTTCAGATTAATACATATTAGTTTACTGCAGATTGTTTGTAATAAACTAACGTATATTCTACAACATTTTACTACTCTATTATACATAACATTATACTGCATGTTCTACATCATTCCAACTTCTGTATTTGTACTTCAGATTTTACTGCATAATTATACATCATTTACTATGTATGTTGCTAGATTTTAGTGCAGATTCTAAAGGTAACTGCAACTTCTAACAGTAACATGTATGATATGGCATTATAGTAAAGTTTCCAACAGTAATAACATGTATGATATAGAACAAATTTAGTTTAATTTACCTCATCATTCTAGCAGGTTTTTTGCGACATCAAGTAGAACCAATTCTTTGATTGTGGATGTCCAACAACTGAGGATAACCTAATCCTGAAGCATTTTTAAGATAGTGATTGTCCATTTGTTTCCTGCACATACAACAAGGATTAAACATCGTAAGAATTTATGTTGGCATAGTATTGTCAAAAATAAAAAATAGTTTCCAAATAACTTACTTGCCAGCATGATATTTCAATAACCCTACGACAAGCCACTGAGAGTAATCGTACATCAATTGGTTAGGCAAATCTTGGTAAATGGTACAGCCATCGAAAGAATACTTCTGCTTCTCTTCATTATTGAAATTGCCCTCATCCTTAGAGCTAGAAACAAATTTTGTGACGTACGGTGAACTAAAACCCTTGACTTCTTTCGGTCTCTTTTTAGAGGTGCTTTCATGGCTTCACGCTCCTAAACTTGAGCATCCAAGAAATTAGGTGGAAACTGACTGTCGGAAAGCGTCCATTGGCTCTTGGTTATTGTATTTGGGGTACCAACATCCAATGACATTGTAGTTGAAGATGTTGACAAATCAAATAATAATGCATCTACATCGTCTTGAACTGAATCCATTATTGTGCCATCGAAATCATCCTACATGCACAGATATCGATGTGTTGTGTATAAATCAGACATATGAATATATAAATATAATTATGCTTAAGGTATATATGTATAAGGGGAATATTACATAGCAAAACACTATTAATAGCACAAAAAATTTAAATATATATAAGTTGGTTCATCCATAGTATTACATATCTAATTATGCATAACCAATGTATGTATAATGTCATTCATATATATCTATACACAATCAGTAATACAGAATATTTATCCTTGGAATAAAAATCACAAGTACATATCGCCCAATTTTGAGTACAATGAGTTCATATCCTTGCACAAACTGCCCAGTTTGTATTAGATACACCATAACTAAATTCCTTTATCCAACATGTAAAAAGCAAAGAATATGTAATCAAAAAACATCATCTCCCTAATTTCATCAAAACCAAAATTACCATTTTAGAAGATGACTTTACATTAATGTCAGAAATTATGGAAGCATGAAGATCCCAAAATCTTATTATTCAGACGATAACATTATGACCATTTTTATAACAATAACAGGTGCTACATGTATATAGACTGATTTGTAGTAAAAAACCAACATGAATGACGAAAAACTACCAGCAAATCTTCCATATGAGGATTGTGTTGATTTTTCAATACTTCTTCATGATCTTCTTCTTTATCGATCATATTCTCATCCTATATAATATAACAATGAGCATGTGTGAACATTTTATCAAATTAATATAAAGTTGAATGAAATACAATTTTATACCGGTGATAAGAATTTGTTATCTGTAAGGCTTGCATATGAATATATACATTTATATATACATATTCTATATATGTATAAGGTCAATCATACACAACAAAACCCAAGTGGTAATCAATAACATTTATATATGTCTAAAGTGATTCAGGAATATTATTATATTATTAATTACATATGTATAAGAATATTCATAAAATACCTATATACAATCAGTTATACTTAACATTTACATACATAATATTAATTCAATATACCTTCTGATCGATTTGACCGTTAATTGTTGTTGGATATTCAGTATGCATGTATACACATTCTTGGATATCTATTTCCATAGGTTGAAGTACAGCTGGTTCATCATTTGTGATTTCAATGACTGGTCCCTTTCCTCGTCTGCATGCTGCATAAAACCAAAACAAAAACAGGTTTAGATATGGGAGTTATACAAATTTATAGTAACAAACCAACATTATTGACAAAAAAGTACTGACAAATCCTCCTTAGATGGACTATCATGTTTTTTTGATCTTTCTTCGGAACCTTGTTCCTGATCAACCATTTTATCATCCTATATAACTTGAATAATTCGCATGTATGAACATTTCCCCAAAGTAATATAGAATTGAATGAAATAAAATTTTATGCCGGTGATTATTTATTTTCTTCTTTCCTCAAAGATTTAACGACCTCAGTAGGTATATTGGATATTACTGCAACCAGCTCAACAATCTTTTTATCAACCTTATAACACACAGAAAAATAAAATATTAGAAACACCTAATGCTTTTTAAAAACAAAAATAGTCAATAATAAAGTTAGCTTACATAGTAGTTGATGTAAATCTTTATCTCTCCCATATCTAAAGTTAACTTAGAAGTCCTTTCAGGCATTGTGGAAGATGAAGGAACAAAATTAAATTGGTCATGCTCAAGAGACACACCAATTTCTCCTTGATGACGATGTTTAAATTTAGAAACACTAATTTCTCCTTTGTCTATTGAATCCTCCTGGTTTTTAGAAAATGAACCAGACACATGACGTACTGAATTAGCACGTGTAATTTCTCTTCATCCGTCACCCCTGGACTATCTTCCTAAAATATAACTGTCTTTCTTCACTTCAATGCTTTTTCAGGTGATAAAGGTGAAGCTAAACGAACCTTTATTAGAATTTCCCACGGTGGTATAGTGCTGAAATCATCAAAGTCTTCCGTTGTAGTATTAACACACGGTTGATCTTCATCAGTTGAACTTTTCAACGTTTGAGCAGTTGATGTGGAAGTAGCAAATGTTGGATCAAATATCTCAAAATCTTCTAAAATAACAAATCCAGCCTATGAACTTCTTCACTTGTAGGTTGTAAATTCTTATAAGAATACTGAAAAATGAATTTCAAAATGAAATATTAGCACTTCAATAAAATGACTTGAAAATGAAAATAATTAACTGGTTATACAATTACCTTACTGAACATGCCAGACATAAAAGAGTCATACTTAGGCCTAGTGCACTCCACAGACCAGTTGAGTATTCTTGGGATGATGTTTCTTCGTCACAAAGTAGTTTTTTCGCCTCAGAGCAACACTCAAACATCCAAACATTTAGAACGTGTGCCATTCCACCCAATGAATATATCTGCTTTGCGATGAAGAAATTTTACCACTAGGAATTCATCAACTTTTCAAATGTAATCTTTCCCCATGGAAAGTGTCTGTACCGACAATCCTCGACCATCTAGAAGTGAGCTAAACTGATGGGTGATTCACGATGTTGAGAAAATAGGAATGCATGAACAAAGTATAATATCACAAGGTTCAGAGCATCTTTAGAGTTATCGAAGTTTCCCATCTTCACACGTGTTATCAGTTTTGACCTATTTGTTCCAGGTACAGCATCGGGAAAATACTTTGACATCAAAGTTAATTTTGGTGATGAAGTATACATATACTCATCAATATTACTGGTACATTTAAGACCAGTAATAATGGCAAATTCAAGCATCGTAAATTTCAGGATACCCTGCACCCACACATGAATCTCATCCTTATTATCCTACTGGATTTCTAGCATAAAGAGTCCTTTTGAAAGCTGCCCTATCCAATTGTATTGAGATATGTCGAGAAATATCCCAAAAATTGTAGTTCTAAATGCTCCTAAAATATCTTCTCCAAAATTCGTCTTTATATCTTCACCAAAAACACGGTTACATAAGCTATCGATATGTAGTGGGAGAGTTGGGAATTTGTCAATATGGTATTTCATGCCTTGAAAAAATAAAGGAATACTCAAATTAATAGAGAAAAAAAGCAGCAAACTGATACGTATTAAAGATAACATTATACAACAGTTGCACATGTATGAAGGTACATTATACATTTTAATAATAATTTGTAGTTATGTATAATGTGATGCTATACATACTAAGTATTAACATTCAACATGTATGATCTATAAGATTGTGAGAATGTATAATGTAACTATAATACCCCAAATTTTTTTCTAGCTAATTTCGTCCCAAGAATGCAGTATTATCTTCTAAAGTGAATGATAATTATTCCATGAGGAATTTTCAATATTTTTTATCTTTTTTCATGTGGGAAATTCAATAAGATTTCCATCGATATATGATTCACTTAAATCCGATAACCGGGTAAGAAGTTATGACTATTTCAAGTTCCCACTGTAAAATAGTGCCATATAGGTCAGTGGCGCGCTGCGCCACAAGCTAAAATGACAATTATCCTTTTCCAATGTCTCAGCGCGATTTTCCCAGCGCCGCGCCAAAACTCCAGGTCACGAAGAAAGGGGCTACGCGATGACTCCGCGTAGCGCCATTCCTCAGTTTTCCAATTATCAATTTCCTGTGACACAGCGCGACACGGCCATGGACCCAGTTTGGGAAAATTTTACTAAAATTAAATGATGCGTCTAGGGTTAAAAGGGTTAATTTTCTACCCCCATTTAAACCCAATAACACGTGATTTAGCCATTCTTCACCCAAACTATATTATTTTCTCTGAAGTTTCTCTCAAGAACAAGCTAGGGTTTCTATTGGGGATTCAAATTCAAGAAGGTTTCATCGTCAATATTCACAAAATCACAAACTAAGGTATGCATAGTGTTCATTCATGGACCCCTTTCATCCATGAAGTCCAAGAACCCCCTTTTCAACTACAAGTAATGGATTTTCTTCATGTTTTCATGCTTTATATGTTCTCTTTCATGTTGATAAATGAGAAATTGACTTCTACTCCATGTTGGGTGATAATTTCTATGTGAGTTTAACTAGTATAGGCCTAGATTCATGCAACCCTATGACTAAACCCTCAAGATATGAAACTAGAATTGAAGCATGTTGTTTAATTGTTATATATTGTGCTTTACATGTACTATGCCTACGATATGTTTGATTAAATGCCTAGATAATGGAAAATTGCCTAACTAGCATGATATCATGAAATCCCCATGTATGTACAAGTTTATTCCTATCACATCTTTGATGAAATACTTCAATAAAAGTATCATGAATTATGATTTTAGTCATGCGTTCAAGTAAGCTATGCTATGTTAGTTTCCTTCCATCGAGTCCTGGGGGTACTTGTACCCAAAACATTTGCTGTGTGCCTAGAGCCATGTCTTGTTTTCATGATACTTTCAGCCAAGCTATGAATTCTTAGACTTCAGACAGTCTTATGACTCAGGAAACCTCCATGATCTCATGAACTCAGTCAGTTGTCAGATATCAGTAGTGTTTCGTTAGCC
Source organism: Capsicum baccatum var. pendulum (assembly GCA_030864225.1). Taxonomy (NCBI): domain Eukaryota; kingdom Viridiplantae; phylum Streptophyta; class Magnoliopsida; order Solanales; family Solanaceae; genus Capsicum; species Capsicum baccatum. The sequence continues at coordinate 132,077,004 of CM061551.1, read as the reverse complement.
AATGAAATTCAATATTTCAGCTCATGTTCAGTTTAGTAAATTATGTTCAGTGTCCATTCAGATGGGAGTAGAAATTATCATCGAGTGAACCCAAGTATGGGGACACACACTATCAGATGAGGGTGTGATCCTTAGTAGTCATCCTTGTGTTCCAGAACTATGTAGCTAGCATAGGTTGAGACATCAACACTGTCGATGAGGGTTGATGAGGTGGATATACACTATAAGATAAGGGCCCCACCATTCTCGTATAGGGGACACTATCAGATAAGGGTCACCCACAGCTTGTCCTTACCAGTGGTGCGGTATTGACACTCTTATAATTAGGCTTATAGATTGGACCCCAACTCATCCATAATGGCGTATCAAAGGCATGTCGGTTAGATAACTAATTCCTAAAGTTTCATACTATAGAATTAGGACTATCAGACACAGTTAATCAGTCTCAGTAATAGAACTCAGATAGTTCCATCAGATTCAGGACTGTTAGATAGAGTCACTCATGTTACCAGTCATGTTAATTATCAGTATGTCATGTTATCAATATTCATATTTAGAAATCATGATATCATAGTGTCAGTTACCATTACATATTTATGTATGCATTCTCACGTTCATGTTAGACGGTCAGTTAGCATTATTCATGCATGCAAACCCTTGCATATTGCCTACCTCACATGTATACTCGATACAATCCATTGTACTGACACATTTGCGCTATGGTTCTTTATTTTTATGTTACACTATAGGTTCAGAGACACGAGTTCCAGATCAGCAGTAGATTTAAGTCCCAGCAGTTAGAGTTAGAAGTGAGTCCTCATCCTTTGAGGACATGATTATTTCTTTACTATCTCATTGATTAACTTATTAGTTGGAGTTAGTTAGGGACATGTCCCATCAACTCCTTACTCAGACATTTCAGTCATGTTAGAGGCTTTCTAGACTATCATGATTCAGACTTCAGTATCTTCAGTTTTCTTTTGGGTATTTTATTATCCCACACAGATGTTACGTTATTTAGTTATGTTCATGATTGAACCTTATGGCCTTTCAGTGCATGTTTCCCCATTATCATGTCTTGTTATGCAGTGTACAGGTATAGATATCAGTCATAGGTTAGCTTGTGGTCCTTCAGGGTCATGAGCACCGTGTAGCGTTTCGGTTTAGAATATTGGGGCATTACAGTAACCTTATACAATATGAAGACTTTTTAATTGTATAAAAACAAATAATACATAAAATGCCTCTTCTATGTAATAAGAACTTCTTAATGTATAACATAATAAAATATATAGCAGAAGAAATTTATTATACATTAGTCTTCCGTAATATCTAATGTATAATGCCTAATATGTTCTAAATTATACATTCAAATACAATCTTGCATCATGTATAATGACACACTATAAATATAAAACATAAATTATTCACCTAATACATGAATTACCTACAAGATTATCAGAATGTATAATGTACCCTTTTACAATGTGCAGACATTCACAAAGTATAATTCCACTTAATACAAAACTACCTCCTTTATGTAATATTTTTTTTATTGTATAATATAATGAAATATAAAGCACAAGACTTATATATACATTAGTCTGATAACTAAAGTAATGTATAATGTATTCAAAACTGAATTGATTGAACACGATAATCTTACAACCTATATAAGGTATGCACATTGTATAATCCTAGAATATAATTATCAACTTATAATTAACCATTTACTGTATTAAATCAAATAATATAAATTGAATACCTTCGAAATACATGGTTGACCGGACTCATCAACCTTCTTCTTACTAGTCGATTTTGAAGCTGACTTCTTCAAACTAGAACTTGCCACATCAACTTTCTTCTTACTAGTCGATTTTGAAGATGACTTCTTCTAACTAGAACTTGCCACTTTCTTCAATTTCGTTGTGGTTACCGGATCGTTTCGGTGCTTGGAACAATTCTGTGCGAAATTGGGTTCTTCATAATCAAATGTACCAAGAACAAAACCAACGAGAATATCTTGTTTCTGAGCATCTAACTGACTAAGTCCTAAACAAAGCTAGGACGAGAATCCATTACCAATTTTAAACTATATTGATTATGCAGTAGCAACTATAAACCAATAAATTCAAAGATCTGACTTGTAGTATATGAAAAAAATGATAAAATCAAACTACAAAACTTAAATATGATTACAACCGACGGTAATTTCATATAATCCAACATGCAACCAAAGAAGATTTGAAAAATATCCTGATTTGGTAAAGTTGAAAAAAAAGATTAAAAAATTAATGAAGTAAATCAGAAACATAAATTAATGCTTGAAAACTTACAAATTGGTAACCTCTAAGTACACGTTACTTGAATTTGGGCATGAAAAATGGGTTTCAAAAAAAGAGAAAAAACGGGTGTGTAATGGGAGCAAAATGCAAAAGAAAGCAACGTGTTTTTGGATGTATAAGGTATATGAGAGAGAAAGTAAAAAAAGAGGAAATTTAAGTAATTACTCTGGGATTTATGTAATTACTTTACCAAATTGATATTTAATGTAATAAGGTAACTTTACCTTGTGTATATATGTAAATTTTAATTTAAATATTAAATTATAAATATGTATTATATATATTAATATATATAATAAAAATTTAAAAAGGTATATTAAAAATTTTGATTTTTTGGTTTAAATAAAAAACCGAATTACGTCAACCTAAAAACCAAAAACCGAACCAAAATATTGAATTTATAAAAAAAAATCAAAACTGAACCAAAAAAATAAAAAATCGAAGTCGAAAAATCAAAATGATTCGGTTTGTTTCGGTATTTTGGATTTTTGGTATTTATGCCCACCCCTATTAGTATGGTGACCTCCTGAGACTCAAAAGGTAAAGGGTAAAATCTGTCTACTCATCCAAAAGATCATAGATGGTACATAACTTATCGATTCTACATGCAAGATGTAATACCCCGTAAAAGTCTTTGCTCATTTCAGCTGTCAGTTGCATGCATAAGGGTTCCAAAGCTTAGAAATTAGCCTAATTGTTAGGACTTAGTAATTTTCAATTCCCCAAAACTTCGATGATTTTATTTTTGACCTTCCTAACCCCGGAACATCGATTTTTGAGTTGATTCATGATCGAGGTAGTTAAAAGTATGTCTCGGGTAAGTGTTGGATTATTTGGACGAGCGTAAGGGAATGTTTGGAGAACCAAGGCAGTATAACCACCGGGATTAGACCGTGCTGCACCCCTCTGTACACTGCTCTAGAGCCCGCATCACCCGCTCCAGTTTGGTGCTCCAGAGCCTACATCGCCCCTCCACTTTTTTCACAGCTTTTGTTCCTCATCATTAAAGGCATTTGGGTCTTTTACCCTTTACCCAACTCGTCCATAACACGAAATTTAGGTTCCCAAAGAGCGTTATTTGCTTTTTTTTTTATCACAAATTCTCTTAAAAGAAGCATCCCTTTCCTCAAGGAAAAACCCTAACTCTTTCACAAGCAATCAAGGAATACAAGCTTCAAACCTCAAGAAATTCCCAAGAATCTTTACGAATTCATCCAATGAGGTATGTGTGATGTTCATCCATGGGTTCCTTTCACCCATGGAGTCCAAGAATCCTTTTTAATGTTTTAAATTATGAGTTTTAAATGTTCAAGTTGAACTAATTCCTTAAATCTCTTGTTAATTCAATTATAAGTTATGGTTACAAGTATTTTCAAGTAAAATGAACCATACATGTTTGAGTATTGGAATTTTCATGTCATGTTCAATTGGTTTCAGGATGAATCCTCAAGTTACGAGTTTAGCCATAGAATCCTATTGTTTCCTCATGTTTAAGATATGCTCATGTTTGAGTGTATGATTTTCACATGTTTTGATGAGATGCCATGTTTGGGTCTTTGAACCATAATCACATATTACTGTATTTCAAGTTTAATATCGCATACTTATGTTCATTCGGTTCTGGTGGGTTATGAACACCTGATACCTATGTATTTTACATGAATTCAGCTTTTCAATTACTCAGACGGTTAATCCATAACACTTTTCAGTATACTTATATGTTTATGATAATGATGAGCACTATCAGTTATGTAATAATGTTCAGTCTAGTTTAGTCCATCCCAGTATCACTGTCAGTTCAGTTAGGAGTAGGATTTAGCACCGAGCGAACTCAGGGATGAGGGCTCACCTGACAGTAGATGGTGTGACCCTTAGTAGTAATCCCTGAGTTACAAAACTATATAGTCAGCGTAGGTTAGAGATGTCTACCTGCCAGTTGAGGGTTGACAAGGTGTCCACCTGCTAGTTGAGAGTGATACATATCTTTTTAGATAACCTTCCAGTTGAGAGTGGATTATTAGTTTATCGGGACACCAATTTTGTGGATCCACACGGCCAGTGTTAGTACCCATGACACGATACTGACACCCTTCTAAATGGGGTTATAGGTTGGATAGTGATTAGCTCAGATTAGGGTATGCTGGTTAGATGATACCTCCCATAATCTCAGTATAATATTTGGTATAGTTTCAATTTAGGTTTGCCTAACCAAAACATACTGATTCTCAGTTATTTAGTTATTAAATTTTAGTCTTTCAGTTTATAGATTATTTTAGATATATGTTTATGCTTGGTCTTGCATTCTCAGATGTTACAGTTTTCATGCATTCATGTTCAGTTATCTCATGCTATTTAGTTGGTTCTTATTTCAAGTGCATATTACCCTATGTTTATCAGACTAACCTTATCTCATATACTAGTATATTCAAAGTACCGACATCATACTTTTCCTTGTGCTGTCATGTCTTATATCATAGGTTTGGACGCACAGTTTTTCAACCGCAGTTAGATAAATCAGCATAATTTTAATGTCGCAGTTAGATAACTCAGCATAATTGTAATGTCCCCAGACTACCCCCTAGTTGTCACATGGTGCTTAGAACCACAAGTGATCCTAAGCTAACTCATGAACTGGTATACTGTTAACCAACTGAATTATAACATAGTAAATAGCTGTTCTACTTGCAAAAATATAATCATATTGAAAATCTAAAATAGATACATGTAAAACCCCTATAATGACCCGAGTCTGTACCCCGGATGCTACATGGTGCTAGCAGCCCCAAAAAACTACCAACTAACTCATGACTGGTACCTGATGTAAGCACTGAATAATAATAACACTGTAATAATAACATAACTTAAATAAGTGCGGAAGTTAGGCTAAAAATGCCATAAGGTTCATAACTAAAAGACTAATACTGAATAATGAAAGCTGAATACTGATAAATAAAATATCCATCTGAAATACTCTAGTCTGAAAGCCTCTAACTATCCGAATTATAGAGTTGTTGGGACAAGCCCCCAACTAACTTCGACTACTAAAAACTGTACTAAAACACTAAAATAATACTCTGTCCTCAAACTATGAGACTCATCACTAAGTTTGCTGCTGATAGGCTGGGCTGCTAAGTATGGTCAGGATCCCGTGCATCTGAACCTATGATATAAGACATCATAGTGCAAAATAAAAGTATGTGTCAGTACTTTGAATGTAATGGTATGCTAAGTAAGGTAGGTTGATATGCATGGGTTCATATGCATGAATAATAACAGACTGAGTAACATGCATATAACTGAATGAGAGAATATGCATGAATACATAAACTATAACTGAGATCATGTTAACACTTGTTACTAAATTCTAAATAATGATTAACTGATAGCTGAGTTTACTAATACTGTAATACTGATCACTGAGTGACTGTTTCAAACAGTCCTGATTCAGTAGAACTGAACTGGGTTCTATACTATGCTGGGTGACTATATCTGATAGTCCTAATTCTATAGAAATGAACTGAGTTCTATATTGAGATTGAAACTAAATCTATAGGAGGTAATCATCTAACCAACATACCCCTCTCTGAATGGGTTGGGGTTCAACCTGTAACCCCAGTTGGAAGGGTGTCAGTATCGTACCATGGGTAAAGACAAGCTGTAAAACCTCTCTAACAGGAAGCTCTTTCGTTAACCCTCGCTGGTAGAAAAACTTTTATGAGATATATCAACCCTAGTCTAGCAGGAAGATATATCAACCTACGCTGGCTACATAGTTTTGTAATGCAGGGATTGCTACTAAGGATCAAATCCTACACTGGCAGGAATTCCCCCATCCTTGGGTTCGCTCGGTGCTAGGCTTGACTAAACTATACTAGGCTTAACTAAACTATTACTAATCATACTATCTAACTGAATTAAACTAAGTTCACTGGGTTCTGCTAATTGACGGAATACTACTGAATTTGGTTAACTGACTGAGTTCATTAAATTTTGAACTGCATACTAAACTGAGACTGTGAATGATTACTGAGTACTACTATTCGTAACACTACTGAGACTGTTCTTTAACTACTGTAGCTCCAGGTAAAAAACTAAGTTTTCGGGTATTTAATACCCCCAGGACTTGATAGCATGAAAAGTAAAGCATAGAGTAAACTTGAAAAGAATAACACTGTGCACTTGTTCATAACTCATCCATAGGGATATTTTATTAAACAATTGTAAGGCATAAGTTTACACATAAACTAGCATGTCATGATTTTCCCCCATTTAATTCACATGAGCATTTTAACACACACTTGGGGAACACAACTATGCACCTAATACTAAAACAACATGCAGGCATCATAACATAAATTCCCAAATTCACAAATGCAATGGCTTTAATATGAATTCACATGATACAACACACATGATAATCACTTCCATATGAATCTTGTAATAAACCATGGATTAGAAACTCAATTAACATTATAATCATGAATACACTAAAATCCAATCATGGAAATCGTGAAATCAATCTACTAGAAGTTTACAAGAGTTTCTTGGACTCCAAGGGTGAAAGGAAACCTTGGATGAACACTTCACATACCTGAGTACTTGAATTAATGAAGACTGATGGAGTGTTTTTGAAGATTGAGCCTTGAAAGTAAAGTCCCTAGGGTTTGTTCTTGAGTAATTTGAGAGAAAATATTGAATGCTTTGCCCTAGTAATGATTAATTTCATGTTTTTAGGGCTGAATAGGGGTGGAAAAATTACCTAATTACCCCTCTGGACGTAGCTTTTAATGAGCAGAAACTGTACCCAGTGGCGTGTAGGACAACACGCCGCATCGATGCTATAGCTGACACGCCGCGCCGAGTCCGCATCGGCTCACTAGAATTTGACACTGGGAGCGGAGAAAAATATTCATTGATGTGATAGGCTACACGATGCATCAAGATCGCGTTGATACACTGATTTGGACTCCCAAACATACTTCAAACGATGTTAAAAAAATTTGAAACTAGTTTGAAAACACCCACTGACATTCGTGATCATTAAGCAACTTAAAAATCAATATTTAATGGTCGTAAGTGTCGCAAAATAAGATCTCCCAGCTATGAAGGCTAAAATAAATCTAAGTATTAATACTTAGCTAAAATTTTTTAAGTCTGGGATCCCTCAACAAGCTTTAAAGGACTAAATTAAGCTTAGTTTTTTGCGGTGTCTTACAACCCCACAGAATTCTAGTCAATTGAGTCCTCTAAAGCATGCCAAAAGAGGTCTCAGACTTAGAAAATTTCAGCTAAGTGTTAGGACTTAGTCATTTCTAAAGCTCTCAAAATTTGAGAAATTTATTTACGACCTTCTCAACCTCAAAAAGTTAGGTTTTAAGTTGATTCATGATCTGGGAAGTCAATAGTACATCTCAGGAGAGTTTTAAAATTTTTAGACAAGCGTAAGGGCGTGTTTGAAACTCTAAAATAGTGGCTCAGGGCGATTAGCCCGCGGAGCATTGCCCAGTCCGGTGCTGGGGGGAGCCCGCGATGCAGATCGAGATGCCCTGGACAGTTTAGTCTGGGTAATTTTTGCAGTTTTTAACCTTATTTTTATGGGAAAATGGGTTATTTTCCCTTCCCGCAATAGGTCCCATAACATGGGATTAAAGCCCTAAATAGCATAATTTTTCATCATTTTCACAAAATCCTCTCAACAACAAGCTTTAGTTTCATCAAGCTCAAGAATCAAGTCTCAAGAACTCCCCACAATCTCTACAAAATTAACAATCAAGGTATGTTAGGTGTTCATTAATGGGTTCCTTTCACCCATGGAGTCCAAGAACCCTATTTAAACATACAAGTTTATCGATTTATGATTTCCATGCTTGAAATTGATTGTATTCATGTTCATGATATTAATTGGGTTTCAATCCATGATTAAATTGCAGTTTTTATAAAATTAATTAACATGTGTGATGAATATATGATTATCATGATAATCCATTGAATTTGCAATTGATTTTTATATCCATGATGTTCATGTGTTGACTATTATTATGTGAAATAATCATGCTCCCCAAGTGTTTGATAAAGTACTTATATGAATTGAGTAGTGAACATGTTATTATGAGGTCCCATTCATGTACAAGCTCATGTATATTAAGTGTTTGACAAAATGTCTAAATGAATGCATTATTAGCAAGCAAGTATTATCATGCTATCAAGATTATGCCATGCTTTATTTTCAATGCTATTGAGTCCTGGGGGTATTTAATACTAAAAAATCTAGCTATTTACCTAGTGCTGCAGTAGTTAAAAATAGTCCCGATAGTGTCACAATCAGTAGTACTCAGTTAAATTTAAATCATTCCAGTTCAGTTTAATAACTAGTGTCTATTCAGTTGGGAGTAGGATTTAGCACCGAATGAACCCAAGGATGGTGGCTCACCGGCCAGTAGAGGGTGTGACCCTTAGAAGCAGTCCTTGTATTCTAGAACTACGTAGCCAGCATAGGTTGAGATATCAACCTGCCAGTTAAGGGTTGATAAGGTGTTTTACCTGCTAGTTGAGTGTACCACCATTCTTCTTCAGGAAACCTGCCAGATAAGGATGACTCTTTAGCTTGTCTTTACCCGTGGCACGATACTGACACCCTTTTGACCGGGTTAAAAGTTAGACCCCAATCCATTTAGAGAGGGGCATGTCGGTTAGATAATTACCTCCCACAGTTTCAGTTTCAGTCTCAGTATAGAACTCAGTTCAGTTCTACAGGACCAGGACTGTCAGACACAGTCACTTTGTATTAATAATAATTCAATTATTAGTGATCTCAGATATCAGTTACGTAATATCATAAATCAGTACTCATCTTTAGAAAAAGCTCAGATATGGTACACATGTTATGCATAATATTGCATACTCAGTATTTTATGGTAGTTTCAGTTATCCATGTACTCTCATTCAATTATACTTATATCATTCTGTCAGTTACTGTTCATGCATGTGAACCCTTGCATTCAGCCTTACCTCATATAGCATACCATTATGTTCCATGTAATGACGCATACTTTCTCTTTGCACTATGATGTCTCAAATCATAGGTCCAGACTCTCAGGTTCCTCACCGAGCTTAGAAAGATTTAGATAGCAACAACAGATTTAGTTCTGAGTCCTCATCTATCGAGGATATACTTTTATTTTAGTATTTAGTAGCTTTAGTATTTCAGTATCCGGAGTTAGTTGGGGTCTTGTACCATCAACTCCACATCCAGATAGTTTAGTTAGAGGCTTTTCAGACTAGACTAGTTTAGACTTAGTTTTCAGATATTATTTCAGCATTATATTTCTCAGTATTCGGATTATGAACCTTATGGAATTTTAGCCTATTTTCTACATTATTTTAGTATTATTATTCAGTGCTCACAGTAGGTGCCAGTCATAGGTTTACTTGTGGTCCTTCGGGGTCATGAGCACTATGTGGCATTCGAAGTGCAAACTTGGGGTGTTACAAACTTAGTATCAGAGCCTAAGATTTAACAGAGTCCTAGGGAGTCTGAAAGCCATGTATAGTAGAGTCTTATGCATGGGTGTGTAGTTTACCACACTTATGGACAAGAGGCTATGAGGCATTTTTAGAAAAGTTTCCCTTTTTTCCAATATTTATATCGTGCGAGTGAGAATGAGCTCAAGTAAACTCTCAGGCTAATTCATTCCTTTATTATATTTATAGAACATGCCTCCCATAAATAATAATGAAAGAAGAATAGAAAACCAACCAACATTTCAGCCCATTCAGGCAGATCCCCTGGACGAGAATGTCTCCCATCCAGAATTCAGAGTTGTGTTCTCTACTCTAGCCAATTTCGTAACAGCTCAGAATGAACGTCCAGCTGCTGTTCAGTCCAACCCAGTTTCCAATACTACTATATCCAGGATTTGGGACTTCACCCAGGTGAATCCTCCCCTATTCTTAGGATCTAAGTCTGAAGAGGATCCACATGAGTTCTTTGACCAGGTACAGAAAGTCAAAAATATTATGGGAGTGACTTCCAGTGAGATTTTTTAGTTAACTGCCTATTACCTATAAGATATAGCTCATATGTGGTTTAAGCAGTGAAAGGTAGATAGGGCACAGATGCAGATCCCATAGAATCGGAAGAGTTTCTTACTGCTTTTCTAGATAGATTTTTTTCTTTAGAGTTGAGGAAAGCCAAGGTGTTAGAGTTCATCAATATCAGGCAAGGTAGTATAAGTGTGAAGGAGTATTCTCTCAAGTTAACTCAGTTATCCAGGTATGCTCCCCATGTAGTAGTAGACAATAGGTCCAGAATGAGCAAGTTTATGTCTGGGGTATCATAGAGTGTGCTTAAAGAGTGTAGGACTGTGATTCTGATTAAGGAGATTGACATATACCAGCTCATGGTCCATGCTTAATAGATAGAATAAGCTTAGAATAAGGAGAGAAAGAGGGAGAACAAAAGAGCTAGAATAGGTAGCTTCACTTTCACATAGCCTAAGTTAGAAGGCGGTAACCGTACCCAGTTTCATACAAAATCTTCAGTTCCACCTCCATCCTTAGCCAGTGATCTAGCACCTAAGTTCAAAAGTGGTAACAAATATTAGGCACCAGGCTCTAAATCTCATGGTAGTGTTAATAGTGCTCGAACAAATCCTCTTTGTTAGAAATATGGCAGAAACCATCAGGGTGTCTGCAGAGCTAGCAATGATATATGTTTTAGGTGAGGCAAGCCAGACTATAGAATCATAGATTATCCTCAGTTAGGTTTGTAGGGTCAGTATAATCGTCTTTCAGCTTAGTCCGGTAGCCCGAATTGGCAAGGTGCAGTTCCAGTGCCACTAGTGGGCAATGCCCAAAAAGGCTTTATGCACTTCAGTCCAGACAAGATTAGGAAAGTTCTCCTGATGTGGTCACTGGTATGTTACAGATCTTCCAGTTATATATTTATGACTTATTAGATCCAGGAGCTTCTCTATCGTTTGTAACTCCTTACATAGATCTCAACTTTAAGGTCAAACCAGAAGTTTTAACAGAACCTTTCTCGGTCTTTACCCCAGTGGGTCAGTCTATTATAGCCTGGTGGGTATACAAGAATTGTCTAGATATGATATCTCAGAAAGTCACTTTGGCAGACTTAGTAGAGTTAGAGATGATGAATTTTGAAATCGTTCTCGACATGGATTGGCTCCAATCATGCAATGCCTCAATTGATTGTAGAAACAAAATTGTTCATTTTTAATTTTCAAATGGACCAGTCCTTGAATAGATGGGTAGTACTATAGCGCTAAAGGGTCAGTTAATTTCATACCTTAAAGCGAGAAAAATGATATCCAAGGGATGTGTCTATCATCTTGTGCAAGTCCAAGACTCTAGTTTAGAGACTCCTAGTCTTGGGTCAGTTCTAGTAGTAAATGAATACTCAGATGTGTTTCCCAAAGATCTTCCCAGAGTTCCTCCTGAAAGGGAAATCTACTTCGAAATAGACCTTCTTCCAGACACTTAGCCCATATCTATTCTGCCATATAGAATGGAACTAGCTGAACTCATAGAGCTAAAAGAATAGTCGAAAGATCTTCTAGATAAGGGATTCATCAGACCCAACATTTTCCCATGGGGTGCACCAGTCTTATTCGTGTGTAAGAAAGATGGTTCTCTCAGAATATGTATGGACTATCGTTAGTTAAACGAAGTCACAGTCAAGAATAAATACCCACTTCCTATAATTGATGACTTCTTTGACCAACTTCAGTGTGCCAGTTACTTCTCAATGATAGACCTTAGATCAGGATATCATCAGCTCAGAGTCAGAAATTGTGACATTTCAAAAATAGCTTTCCAAACCCGGTATGGTTACTTTGAGTTTCTAGTCATGTCCTTTGGTCTTATTAATTCCTAAACAACTTTTATGGACCTAATAAACCATGTGTTCAAAAAGTACTTAGACAGGTTCGTTATAGTCTCCATCGATGATATTCTTGTCTGTTTTTGTAGCGAGAATGATCACATAGATTACTTTAGAATCATGCTTCAGACTCTCAGAGCTCATTAGTTATTTGCCAAATTTAGTAAGTTCAAGTTTTGGCTAAGTTCAGTAGTATTACTCGGTCATATTATTTTCGATGATGGAATTAGGATTAATCCTCAAAAGACTGAAGTGGTAAAAAACTAGCCTAGTCCCATCTCTCCATCAGATATCAGGAGTTTCTTGGGTTTAGATGGCTATTACCATCGGTTTATTGTACGGTTTTCATCTATTAAATGCCCCATGTATAGATTGACTAAAAAAACTAAGTTTCTGTGGTCAGATTCTTGTGAGAAGAGTTTTGAGGAGTTAAATACTCGACTCACTACCACCCCAATTTTGACATTAACAGATGATTCAAATGGGTTTGTGGTATACTGTGATGCATCCAGAGTAGGTTTGGGTTGTGTCCTGATGCAGATAGGTAAGGTCATAGTTGATGCCTCTAGACAGATTAAACCCTATGACTAGAATTATCCCACCCATGATCTAGAGTTAGCAGCTATTGTGTTTGCTTTAAAGATTTAGGGGCATCACTTGTATGGGGTGCATGTTGATGAATTGACAGATCACAAAAGCTTACAGTATGTGTTCTCTCAAAAAAATTTGAATCTACGTTAGAGAAGGTGGTTAGAATTGTTTAAAATTTATGATATGAGTATTTTTTATCATCCGGGAAAGGCCAATGTAGTGGCAGATGCTCTCAATAGGTTGTCTATAGGTAGTGTTGCTCATGTTGATAATGGTAAGAAGAAGTTAGTTTAGGAGTTCCATCAGCTTGCCCGACTAGGTGTCATCTTAGTCGACTCAGCTGAGGGTAGTGTGCGGGTACAGAATAGTTCAGAATCTTCTTCGGTTTCCAAAGTAAAGAAAAAGCAGGACAAAGATCCCAATCTTGGTAAGTTGAAAGAGTCAGTCAGAGATCATAAAGTAGAGGTTTTCTCCTAAGGGGGAGATGGTGTGTTGCGTTGCCAGGGTTGGCTATGTGTGCCAGGTGTAGATAACTTAAGGCAATGAATTCTTGTAGAAGTGCACAGTACGTGTTACTCAATTCATCTAGGGACCACTAAGATGTACTATAGTTTGCGGGAGATCTATTGGTAGAATGGGATGAATAGGAATATCACAAAGTTTGTAGCTAAGTGCTCTACGTGTTAGCAGGTTAAGATTGAGCAGTAAAAGCCTAGTGGGTCCATATAGGAGTTTAGTATTCCCACATGGAAAGAGGAAGAAGTGAACATGGACTTTGTGATGGGTTTGCCTCGTACTCGTTATCAACATAATTTGATTTGGATTATTATAGACAAGATGACCATATCTGCTTAATTTTTGCTAGTTCATACCTCTTACTCAGCCAAAGATTATGCCAAGCTCTATGTGAAAGAGTTGGTCAGATTGCACGGTGTTCCGTTGTCCATTATTTCTAATAAAGGTACGCAATTCACTTCTCACTTTTGGAAAGCTTTCTAAAAGGGTCTTGGTACCCAAGTCCACTTCAGTACAGCCTTTCACATTCAGACAGATGGTCAAACAGAAAGGACCATTCATACTCTAGAAGATATGTTGAGAGTGTGTGTTGTTGACTTTAAGGGTATTTAGGATGACCACTTACCTTTGATTGAGTTTACGTATAATAACTGCTATCATTCCAGTATTTAGATAGCTCCGTTTGAGGCTCTTTATGGGAGAGGATGTAGATCTCCCATTGGTTAGTTAGAAGTAGGTAAGGCCTCAATAGTAGGGCCTGACTTGGTGTTTGATGCCTTAGAGAAGGTGCAATAAATCAGAGAAAGGCTTAGGGCAGCCCAAAGCCAACAAAAATCATATGCAAAAGTGAGGATAAAGGATCTCAAGTTTGAGATTGGCGATTTTGTGTACTTGAAAATCTCTCCCATGAAGGGAGTAAAAAGGTTCGATAAGAAGTGAAATCTCAGTCCCGATATGTTGGTCCTTACAGAATTCTCAACCATTTAGGAAAGGTAGCTTACAAGCTTGAGTTGCCTTTCGACCTAGTCTCAGTACACCCAATATTCCACATCTCCTTGATAAAGAAATGCATTGGTGACCCAATATTCGTAGCCCCCTTAGAGGACGTAAATATTTAGAATGATATCTCTTTCGAAGAGGTCCAGTCCAAATCCTTGATCATCAGATTCACAGAATGGGGAACAAATAAGTTCCCTTGGTTAAAGTTTTTTGGCAGAATCAGTCCATTGAGAGAGCTACTTGGGAAGCAAAAATAGATATGCAGACCAAGTATCCTCACCTCTTCTCCTCAAACTCAGACTCAACATGAGTTAATAGTCTACCTTAGATTTTACTCTACTCCATGCTTAGTTACAACCTCATAACATTCTCATATCATTCATGCATTCATGAAACATTTTAGTCATATGTCATGTCTCTAGAATTCAGTCATACTTCAGGTATACATGTCAACGTAAGTATAGTTCAGCAGTTCCTTTTAGTTCTATCAGTCCCATTCGAGGACAAATGTTCCCAAGGGGGAGATATTGTAAGACCTCACAGAATTCTAGTCGTTTGAGTCCTTTAAAGCATGCCAAAAGAAAATTTCAGCTAAGTGTTAGGACTTAGTCATTTCTAAAGCCCTCAAACTTTGAGGAATTTATTTATGACCTTCCTAACCTCGAAAAGTTAGTTTTTAAGTTGATTCATGATTGGGGAAGTCAATAGTACATCTCGGGTGAGTTTTAGAATTTTTGGACAAGCGTAAGAGCGTGTTTGAAACTCTAAAATAGTGGCTCAGGGTGATTAGCCCTCGGTGCCCTACCTAGTCCGGTGCTGGGGGGAGCCTACGATACAGACCGCGGTGCCCTACCCAGAGCGGTGATCCAGATCCCGCGGCTCCCTGACCAGTACAGTCTGGTTAATTTCTATAGTTTTGCTTTGGGTCATTTTCCCTTCACCTAATAGGTCCATAACATCGGATTAAAGCCCAAATAGCATAATTTCTCATCCTTTTCATAAAATCCTCTCAAGAACAAGCCCTAGTTTCATCAAACTCAAGAATCAAGTCTCAAAAACTTACCACAATCTCTATGAAATTAACAATCAAGGTATGTTAGGTGTTCATTCATGGGTTTCTTTAACCCATGGAGTCCAAGAACCCTATTTAAACATACAAGTTTTTCGATTCATGGTTTCCATGCTTGAAATTGATTGTATTTATGTTCATGTTATTAATTAGGTTTCAATTCATGATTAAGTAATCATGCTACCCAAGTATTTGATAAAATGATTATGTGAATTGAGTAGTGAACATGTTATTATGAGGTCCCATTCATGTACAAGATCATGTACATTAAGTGTTTGACAAAATGTCTAAATGAATGCATTATTAACAAACAAGTATTATCATGCTTTCAAGATTATGCCATGCTTTATTTTCAATGTTATAGAGTCCTAGGGTATTTAATACCCAAAAATCTAGCAGTTTACCTAGAGCTACAGTAGTTACAAATAGTCTCGGTAGTGTCACAATCAGTAGTACTCCGTCAGTTATAGAACTCAGTTAAATTCAGCTCAGCCCAGTTCAGTTTAATAATCAGTGTCTATTCAGTTGGGAGTTAGATTCAACACTGAATGAACCCAAGGATGGGGGCTCATCTGCCAGTAGAGGGTGTGACCCTTATAAGTAGTCCTTGCATTCCATAACTACGTAGCCAGTGTTGGTTGAGATATCAACCTACCAGTTGAGGGTTGATAAGGTGTTTTACCTGCCAGTTGAGGGTACCACCATTCTCATTCAGGACACCTGCCAGATAAGGGTGACTCTTTAGCTTGTCTTTGCTCGGGGCACGATACTAACATCCTTCCAATTGGGTTACAGGTAGGGCCCCAATCCATTCAGAGAGAGGCATGTCAGTTAGATGATTATCTCCCATAGTTTCAGTTTCAATCTCAGTATAGAACTTTATTCAGTTCTACAGGACCAAGACTATCAGACACAGTCACTTAGTATCAGTAATTCAGTTATTAGTAATCTCAGATATTAGTTACTCAGTATCAGAAATTAGTACTCAGCTTTAGTAAAAACTTAAATATAGTATAGATGTTATGCACTGTATTGCATACTCAGTATTTTATGGTAGTTTCAGTTATCCATGTACTCTCATTTAGTTATACTTGTATCATTCAGTCAGTTACTATCCATACATCTGAACCCTTGTATTCAACTTTACCTCATCAAGCATACCAGTATATTCCACGTACTGACGCATACTTTCTCTTTGCGCTATGACGTCTCATATCATAGGTTTGGATGCTCAGATTCCTGACCGTGCTTAGAAAGATTCTGATAGCAGCAACAGATTTTGTAGTGAGTCCTCATATATCGAGGATATAATTTTATTTCAGTATTTTAGTAGCTTCAATATTTCAGTAGTAGGATTTAGTTGGGAGCTTGTCCCATCAACTCTACATCTAGACAATTCAGTTAGAGGATTTTTAGACTAGAATAGTTCAGATAACATTCAGTTTTTAGATGTTATTTTAGCATTATATTTATAGTATTTAGATTAAGAACCTTATGGCATTTCAGCTTATTTTCTGCATTATTTTAGTATTATTATTCAGTGCTCACAGCAGGTGTCAGTCATGGCTTAACTTGTGGTCCTTTAAGGTCATGAGCACCGTGTATCATCTGGGGTACAGACTTGAGGCGTTGCACAATAATGATAAAGCTTTACAATCTGATAAATCTGAAGAATAAAACTGAAATTACATGATTGACTCTGACTGACATCTATGAAGCCTCTACTATACTGACTATAGATAACTGGGATATGCCTTCAACTACCACTAATTAATACACATGAAATTAAATGAACTAAAGATTGTCTGGAGTTCCCGAAGTAGGGAAAATCATCACTGCTATCTGGAATCTATAACTGTATGATCATGATGTGCGGGCTATAATTGGTACCCACTTTATGAAACAATGTAGCCACATAGACGTATATATAGATCAGTACTTTAGGAATGTATTGAGCATGTAGGGGTGAATACGATAAGTAAAACTAATTTCATATGTAATTATAAAACATGCACGCTAAGTATAAGTAGACTCACCAATAGGCTGAAATAAACTGAAAGTTGAAAATATCTTAAAGCATGAGTGACAAACATTAATATGGTAAATCTCTGCACTTAGTTTCTGTAAAACTTTACTTTAATGACATAAGTAGAACTGAAGATGGGATATGGTAAAACATGGATACTATATGAATACTAGGTCTGAAGCTATGTGATGGAGACTGACATAAATCGAGGATCTGAATATATAATTACACTGTGCACAAATGGATAAATATACTAACCTATCTGATCGACTGACAGCTAAATACTGGTCATGTAAGACTGAGCTGCACTTAGTATGAGTAAATAGACTAAAACTATTAAGTATTATACATATGAGGTAAGGACTAACTAAGAAACATGAGATAATAGAGCATGAATATGTGAAAACTGTATTATTTAAGAATGCAAGACCAAACATATAACAAGATTCTGAACTAGTCTGTAAACTAAAGTACCAAAATACAAATAACTGAATAGCTAATAACTATATGCTATGGTCAAGCAAACCTGAAACTAAATTGAGACTGTAACTGAGACTGTAATTGAGATTTTACTGAAGATGAGTACTGAGTTCTGATAACTGAGTAATTGATATTTGAGACTACTGATAATTGAGTGACTATTTCTAATAGTCCTATTTCTGTAGAAATGAATTGAGTTCTATATTGAGACTAAAACTGAAACTATAGGAGGTATCATCTAACCAACATGCCCCAATCTGAGTTAATTGGGGTCCAACTTGTAATCCCAGTTGGAAGGGTGTTAGTATCGTGCCATGGGTACTAACACTGGCTGTGTGGATCCACTAAACTGGTTTTCTAAAGGACTAAGGAGTAACCTTATACTGGCTGGAAACTCATGAGATATGTGTCAATGCTAGACTGGCAGGAAGATATCTCAAACCTACAATGGCTACATAGTTCTGTAGCTCAGGGATTGCTACTAAGGGTCAAAGCCTCTGCTGGCAGGAATTCCCCCATCCTGGGTTCACTCGGTGCTAAATTCTACTCCCAACTGAATGACACTTGAATACTAGCTGGTGCATACACTGATAACTGATAAGCTCAGGCCATGGTATTTTGAAAATAACAGTGTATACGGATTCTGAGGTAATTATTAATGGTTAAATTGATACTGGGACTGAAACTGAACTGTACTAGGCTTGACTGAACCCACCTTGATTTTTTTGACTGATCGAACTGGACTGAGTTTATTTAGTTTTGTTAACTGACTGAGTTCACTGAGTTCTATTAACTGACTGAGTACTACTATTCTTAACCTTTTACTGGGACTATTCTATATCTACTGCAACTATGTAAACAACTAGATTTTGAGTAATAAATATCCCCAAGACTCGATAGCATAAATGACAAAACCTAGCAGTTCTTGAAAGCATAACTATAGTCAATTGTTCACAATTCATTCACTGATACATCTTATCAAACATTGGAGGTTATGGACTTGTACATGAATGAGAACACATGGTAACATGTCATGATTACCCTATTCAATCCACATAGGCATTCTATCAAGCACATGGAGATTAATACTTTAACATGGGGCAACTTGCCAAACACATGGGGATCATGAACTTGGACATGAGAATATCTTAAACATGGGAGCATAGCATGATTACATAACTAAAATCATGAATTAGGGAATTCACATGTAATTTTCTTGGAATAGGACATGGATGTTTCATCAAAACGTGTAAAATTCATAACTTGAACGTAAGAATGTCTTAAACATGGGGGAACAATAGAGTTACATGGCAAAATTCATAACTTGGGGATTCATCTTGAAATTAACTTAACATGATATGTGAATTTTATCAAACATATAGAAGACATGAATTTAAAGCATGGGAATATTGCTAAACATCATCAATCTATCATGGAGTTTACTTGAATATAGCATGAGAAATTCAAATTCATGGCATGAGGAATTTAAAATCTTGCATGGAATCATACATGGACTGAATTAAATTAAAAACACCATGAAAATATAAAATTCAATCTTTATTGAACATACAAAATACCATAATAATAGAAAATTCATTTTTTATTTAAGTAAAAATGGTTTTTGGGCTCCATGGGTGAAAGAGGACCCATGGATGAACTCCCACATACCTTAATTAGATGGGTTCTTGAAGAAATCATGAATTTGATGTAGAAAGCTTGACTTTAAAATTGAAAGCTTGACTTGGAAGCACTGGGAATGTTACTAAAAGCTTTTTCTTGAACTTCTTGAATTAGGAACCTTAATTTCTTGATTGTATTGAAGAAACTTTGTTGAAGTTCTTGGTGTTCTTGAGTGTGCTAGGGTTTACTTGGAGAGAAAAAGATGAGAAATCATGTATCTAATGCTCTGGGGGATGAAATTAAGTGTTATGGGTGGATTTGGGTGAGGGGAAGTGACCAAAGTACCTCTAGACACTTTAGAAACTAAATTAGTGTGTAAAATAGTTCCGTAATGCGCTGGCCGATACGTCGCGCCGCTATCGCATCGGCTTACTGCCTCACATGGAAAATGCCATAACTTTTTGCTCGGGTATCAGATTAAGGAAAAATTGATATCGTTGGAAAGATAATTCAATTATCTATAATTTTGTGGGTCTTAAACTGTAAAATTCTATGTATATAAAAAGTTATACATATTTAAAGTAGACTCTTATACAATCAAATACCAAACTTTGAACGAATCAAAGGCTCTAAGCTCAACTTTGTTCTAAGTGATTCTTATGAATATTTTTCACCTCAAAAGCAAATAAAACATAAGGATAAAGATCATTAAACTCATATTCATATGAAAATTATTTGAATTATAGCTTTTACACGTAGGAACGATGGTTTATAGACTAGCCCTAAAATATGGGGTGTTACAGTAATCCAGTAGCCGTAGTGGTGAGTCCTCATCCATCGAGGACATATTATGTTTATTCAGTCAATCGGAGTTAGTTAGGGTCTGTCCCATCAACTCCTCAATTAGTTTAGAGTCTTTCAGATGTTCAGACAGTCAGTTAGACAGTCAGTCAGTTACTTTCAATTTTTATCAGATGCTTCAGACTTATCATTGATTTGATATTTCAATATTTAGATTTATATTATCCTTCTCAGTTTATCTTCCTCATAGGTGTTATGTTCATATTTATTTAGTGCTCACAGCAGGTACCGGCTCATGGGTTAGCTTGTGGTCACCTGCGATCGTAAGCACCGTTGTTGCGACTAGAGGTAGTCCCGAGTTGTGACACAAGGTATTTGATTGGTTCAACATAGCATGATAAGCCTACGACGTTAAGAAGCCAAGGGGAACACAATTCTAGTGTTCACCAATATTGATTACAATCGACATTGATAGTTGATCTTTGTTCAATATTTTCATTCAAAACCCCTATTATTTCCAGTTCTTGCCCGTCGATTACAACATCTGAAATTCATGAGTCCACATATTCTCTTTGGGGTTTGACTCAAACCTTTATTGGGTTACTATATTTTGACAGCGACCGTATCATCATCTGATAGGAGGTGTTGTTTGAACATCATCATATCACATGTTGGAGAAGATAAATTGTTCAAGTGATATGTATGGACATTCTAACTAAAATCTCAATTTACTTTGAGTGTTGTTTTAGAACAGATTTTTCTTGATTTATTCAGTCAACTAAATATACAGGTTATGTTGCATATTTATTTATTTTCTATATATTTGGTGAAAATTTTATGAGTCAGTATTCATGTACTTTATGCTTTATTAGAAATATAATTTGCACTCTTTAAAGATTTAAGTTAGTGATCTTTTAATATATCTAGATAAAAAATTTATCTTAGAATCAAAATGTGCAGTGAGAATTCTAGCAATAACATAAGAATTTACACGTTATACATTATATATGAAGAAACTGATATTGATATTAGATAGTTAATTTTCTAACATTGCAAATATTATTACTTTAGATTTTAGTGAGATAATAATATGATTTCAAAAATTAATCAACTATGATATTAAATTACTAATTCATTATATTTCTACATGTTAGGATTAACACTTGATTTGTCTGTACTATATTTCTATTTGTTATGATTAACAATTAAGTTGTACATTACATTGTGTGATTTTAGTAGTATACTAAAAGTTTAGTGATAGTGTATTAGGAATGATAGTTAAGTGACCTTAGAGAAAAAAGGGTAGTTGTATAACTATCTATGAAATTTACCCGACACTAGTGTTACTATCTCAAAAGCTTTATCTTAAAGATCAAAATTTGGGTGAGTATCTCGTGACCGATGCTCAAAATTCAACAAATCAAATGCTTATGAATATTAATTTTTTCAAGTTCATTATATTTAAATTCTTACTGCAAATATTATTGTACTTTTACATAACATATTGTAATAATGTGAAATTAAAGGTCATTTATCATTTATTATTTATAAACATTATACTTTTTTTGGTGCAATAACTATTTTGATCTACTTTGTATAATATAAAGGATAAAGATGAATAAGATTAATATCTCATTGTGCGGATAAGGGGTTAAGTATTAGTTGAATATTCTGAGATGGGAGGGAATTCAATTCCGACAATGATTAATATTTATAATTTCATTTAACTTGAGTAAATTAAGAAAGTATGATAGGGTTGATCGAAAATAGAGTTGAAGAGTGAATATTCAAACGTATGAAGGACTAAACCATTTATTTGGAAAAATAATATACAATAAGATTCATTAATATTTGTTGGTTTATTATCATAAGAGAATAAGTGAACATTGTGAGACAACACAAATAGGTTAGGAATTTAGATAATGCTATAAGTTATTTGTTGAAGAAATGGTAATAAAAAAATAAGAGAGTGAAAATTGATTATTATTGAGACTTTATTCAAAATATTTGCCTTGAAGCAAAATATTTTAGATTTATAAAAAATATACTATGACTAAGATTGTGTAAAGGAATACATAATCTTTTTTGAAAGAAAAATCTATTAAGACAAGAAAAGAGAAAGGGGAACTCCTTTCTTCCCCTTGATAGGAGGGTTCAAATTAAAATATTAACTATAAAAGAATTTAAATTTTAAGTTAAAATTTTACAAAGAAGCCTCATGTGTATAACTCTAAAACATATCATTCATTAGTTCTTTTTTTTCTAACTAAATTTAGAAATAAGTCACTTAACTAATTATAGTTATGTTAAATATACATTTTCTTTTGTAATTATATGATTTGTTTTACTAAATAAATCAACATAAATCACAATATTATCAAATATGCTCAAATAATTTTATTATAATATAATATTATTTACACACGGATACTAACTTTTGAAAAAAAATATTTAAGTTTTATGTAATTAATGATATTAAGTTCAATACTGTAATAGTTATTTTTAGTGTTGCATAAATTTATTAATTTCAAATATGTGAACGATATTGAGTAATTTTTTTATTATGTAAAATCAATAGGATAATAATTTCTATAATTAATTTCATTTAATATCGACCGCGCATCGCATGGGTACTAATACTAGTGAAACAATTACAAAAGGATACAAATAATATACAGTGACACTCCTAGACACAGAAGTCTTCTAACTCAGCTAATTTAGCACACTAGTAAGTCTAGCAAGGTTAGGTGTTCGAATCTGCCTAAGCAACAAGTTTTTGTTCTTTTGTTTAAAATTTTTTCGGTTCTTTGCTTTAATTTTCATCGATCTCAAAACTCCCTTGTCTAATTTTAACCTCTCTATGGCCAATAACTACTTATATTACGGATTATAAAAAGGAAAAATTACATAGACTAGCATATTTAAGCATTAAATTATAAAAAATAGAAACATTTATATCAAATTACATGTTGGAGCATCTGTAGCAATATTTTAATGTGGTCCCCTATTTTTGCCGCGTAAAAAGTTACCGTGCAAAATATTTCCCCCTTTCACGCTTTTATTATTTCTCTTTCCTTATTTTAAAATATATTTTCCCTTATTTTACGCCATCAACAAGCAGTTTCCTCTTCAAATTTTTTTCCTTTTGCATGATTTTTAGCACGATTTGATAAGATTATCTTCCTCTATTTCAGGTAACTATTTAATTCAGTTATTGCATGTTAGCGGTTTCTCCTTTTTTTCCTACTGTAATTCATCTCAAAATTCGATTTTAAGATTTTTATTCTTTAATGGCTGAACAAACACTAAAAGATGCTACTGATTATGCACCATCTTTTAGTATTGGGTTAACTCAAGAAGATTTAGTTAAAGTTGTTTCAAATCTTTTACGGTCGAAGAAATCTTGAAGTTGAGGTAGAAGTTTCGCAACGACCCGATAAAGATGACTGAAATTTTGAATAAAAACGGTTGATAAAAAACCCTTCTCCAAAGGTACAAAAATTAAAAAATGCGAGAATAAAAGAAAAGCTAAAGAATTTGAAGAAGTAAGGTTGATGAGATGTTCAGAACTCGTATGCTGATGAATCGAAAGAAGATAGTGAGGAAGAGGTATTTTTGTTGTAAATGTAGTTCTTATTATTGCATGTTAAGTATTGTTTTGTTCTAACTAAAGATGTTATCAAAGTTGGGAGTTATATGTATTTTTTCAAGTAGTTAATATGTATTCTTATGTTATGAAGATATTTATTTTTAGGGATGGTAGAAAGCTGATTTGTGAAGATGATAGTATAATTGTGAAAATATATTGTTATATTAGCTACTCATGAATAGTCATTTGGCTATATGTATTTTTAGTATTATTGATATGTATTTTTCAGTATTGGTTGTATTTATGGTCTGTTCAAATTACATAGGCATGTTATATGTATTTTTTTGGCTGATAAGATTTTTTTTTAACAATTTAAGAAGTTGATTGTCATATGTATTTTTAGTATAATTTATATATATTTTTCAGTATTGATTGTATTTTTTGTCTACTCAAAATACATATGTATGTTTATATGTATTTTTTTGCTTATTTGAATTTTTTTTAACAATCTAAGAAGTTGTAGTTTTAATTTGTATAGGTGATACGTGATGAAATATTCATTGTCAGAAAACTTTCAAGATTTACATTACACATGTGCTCTTATAGTGACAATGATATTTATGAAAGCATACGAGCCATGTTAAACAAAGAACAGTTTAAAAAGTTTGGTGACAATAACACTTTTGGTTATTTCATGAAGAAGAAACAATGTGTAGTGCAAACACAGTTGTGCAGATACGTTATGACGCTTAAGGTTAAGAGTAGTTCTTCTTCTGGGATTGTGATTTGTGCCAGTAGCACCTATCTTAATTTTACTCCTAGGGAATTTGCTATCGTTACTAGATTGAATTATGTGTCTAATATGTACGACTTTATTTTTGATGAGGGTGTATCAAATAGGATTGTTGAGAAGTATTTTAATGGTGCATAAATTATACAGAAAAGACAACTAAATCTAGCATTCACGGAGAAGGTTTGGGGTGAGAACAATGATGATGATGCTGAGAAGTTTGCAATTCTGTATTTCCTGCATTCTTTTGTGTTATCTAATATTGAAACTGTGGTTATACCCTGTCTTCATTTTGATTTGGTAGACAGTGGAAGATATAAGGATTTTCCATGGGGTACTTTATCTTTTGAGGATCTAGCGAGAAGTTTGAACAACCAGTTGAAAGCTGGTGATAAATTTTATTTGATTTAGGGAATGCCGCTGGCTATTCAAGTGTGGCTTTACGAGGGTTGTTCAAATGTCTCACCAAAGATTGCATTGAAGGTTGATAATCGAACTCCCCAATTATTAAATTGAAAGATAAATCCACCTCGATCACGTTTTGAGTTTTTGATGGATGCTATGTTCAAAGACGGTGGCAAGGTTTGTTGTTAATAAATACATATGTATTAATATGCATTTTATAGTCTACATATATACTTTCTCATTTACAATTGTTTAACTGATTCTTCAACATATTTTATCTATATTCTTAGGTTGTGTTTAAGAACATAGAGCTAACTCAAACAGAATTGGCAAAGTTTGAAATATCACAGCAGGATGTAATTGAAGATGAACTTTCAGTTCATTCTGATGAGGAATTTCAGGATCAACCACCCAAACAGATCAATGAACATTTAAAAAAGAAATAAAGACTGATTCATCAATCCCAGCGGTGAATAAACCGTCAAGGAAAAAGCCGGTTAATATTGTTGATGAGCATACCCAAAAGAGGCCACCAGCTGCTCGCGCTGCAAAGACTGCTGGTACGAAGACATCAGTTTTAAAGCCAATTCAATTACGACAGGAAACTTCTTCAAAAATGAAGAAAGTGAAGCAAACAACAAGGGCTATTTTTCCTCCGATACAGTCAAAGCCAGGGAGTGCTGTAGATGTAGAAGCTGTGTCAAAGCTAGATAGTCCTGTAGAGAAAGAAGCGTTCATTTTAAGAAAGTTTTTGATGCATTCAGCGATGAGGTATGTTTTTTTTCAAATACATGTTTTACATTAAAAAAATTGTGTGTAATGATTTTGTATGAAAACAGGTTCGTGAAGAGTTTAACGAAATTCGAAGATTAGTGAAAAAAAGTTAAATCTGATGCTCAATGCAATTGAACAAAGCAAGGTAAAAATTTTACTATTAAATATGCAGAGTATTCAAAAAAAACATATGCAGTGTATTCAAAAATACATATGCAGTGTATTTAAAATTCATATGCTGAATATTAGAAAATACATATGCTGAATGTGAAAAAAATACATATGCAATTGTGAGTATTCTGATAAGATTATGTTTTGTTAGGTTGATTGCAAATGTTATAATCTGCAAAATAGTTTATTTTTTGTTTTGTATATTAGTATGTATATCGAGAATTATGTTTTATAGCAATATGTATTTTAGTGGGTTGGTATGTATATTTTCAGTGAACTCAAGTATTAATAATTTATTGAACTTATATTAGTAGCAACAACATGAAGATAAAGATCCTGAAGTCCAGCAGATGGATTATGCTGGTGCTAAAACATCACCACAACGATTCAGTCCAACTGTAGATCAGAATTTGAATATTAGGATGGTACAAAGGTAAATAATAACTCACATATGATTATTCATTTGAGTGCACATATGTAATTTTATTTTTTTAATAGTTATATGTTATTTGATATATAGACCTGTATAAACATATACAACTGGATTTTTGTTTGATGTTGTTTTAATTTTTTTACTTGTTTGCAAGGGGTGTACTGATTTGCATCCAGATAAAACAAATATTGAAATTGATTCTCAACATTTAATCCGTGATGAGCTTCTCCGAAGTATAAATTTGGATTATATACATTCTGAGAAGATTGTTCATCATGATGGTTGAGTATGTAAAATGAATTGAACTTTAGTTTATGTGATGTAAAAATCCTAAAAATCCAGAGGACAGTTATATATTTCCTTTCATTTCTTTTTATAATACCCCATACTTTTCCTAGCTTGAAATTATCCCAAGAATGATAGAAAATTTCTTTGAAAGATGAATCCACTTTTATACACGTGTTATTTTTAAGATTTTCACTTTTTGTCACGTGAAAAATTTAATAAGCTTTCTATCGATACCAATTTCATCAAAATACGACATCAGATGAGAAAGTTATGACCGAAATACAGAAGGCAGTAAAACCGCCCAGGTGCGATGGTGTAGGCCGACGGACCATCGGACTAGCGATGGACCATCGACCATGACCGTTGTATCAAGGCAATGATCTAGTTATCTGGATGAGTACGACAGAGAGGTTTGACGAATCGTCAGACTAGCAACGGACCGTCGCACCAAGGTAGAAAGTCCTAGTTCTGGTCCTATCCAACGGTGAGTCCGACACCGTCGATCATGTGACGAACCGTCGTATATCCTGCTCAGTATTTTAAAGTTATTTTTAATAGGGGTATTTTGTTCTTTTACCACCCGCTTATGTATACCTGTTATATTCGACCTCAGCTCATTTGTTCATTATTATTTCACAACAACAAGATTAGGGTTTTCTCTCTAACATTAATACCCAAGAATAAAATCCAAATCTTCTTCAAGAACTAAGAGATTCCAATCCTTCAAGTTCAACAACTTCAAGAATCTCATTACTAGGTATGCATAGTGTTCATTCATGGACTCTTTTCGTCCACAAAGCCCAAGAATCTCTTTTCAAAGTTTAAGTTTATGAATTTTCTTTATGAATTTCATAATTGGGATGCTCTTGTTCATGTTGATAATGAGTAATTGAATTCTATTCCTTGTTGGGGAATAAATTTTATGTGGATTTGCTTTGTATAGATGTAGATTCATGTTTAGTTGTTGTATACTATTGCCTACACATACTATGCCTACCATGTGTTTGATTAAATGCCTAGATGAAGGAAAAATGCGCAACTAATATGATATTATAAAATCCCCATTTATGTACAAGCTTATGCATATCACATGTTTGATGAGTTGCCTCAATAAATGAATTATGGATTGTGATATTTGGTTATGTACTTAAGAAGTCATGCTTTGTCAGTTTCTTCTATCGAGTCCTGGGGATACTTGTACCCGACAATATAGCTGTGTGCCTAGAGTTATGTTATGTTTCAGGATATCCTCAGTCAAGCCATGATTCATAGAACTCAGTTAGTCATGTGACTTAGGAAAGCTTAGTAATTCAGTAATCTCAGTCAGTTTTAGATATCAGTAGCATTTCATAAGTCAATGAAACTCAGTTAACTCAGTCTAGTTCAGTTCAGTTAATCAGGTTTAGAGTCTATTCAGATGGGAGTAGGAATTAGCATCGAGTGAACCCAAGGATAAGAACACATATTGTCAGATGAGGGTGCGATTCTTAGAAGTCATCCTTGCATTCCAGAACTATGTAGCCAACATAGGTTGAGACATCAACACTGTCCGATGAGGGTTGATGAAGTGGATAAGCACTGTCAGATAAGGGCCCCACCATTCTTCTTTGGGGACACTATCAGATAAGGCTCATCTACAGCTTATCTCTACTAGTGGCGCGGTATTGACACCCTTCCAATTAGGGTTACAGATTGGACCCCCAGTTCATCTATAACAGCTTATTAGGGGCATATCAATTAGATAACTATCCCTCACAGTTTCATGTTACAGAATCAGGACTGTCAGATACAGTCAATCAGTCTTAGTAATAGAACTCAAATAGTTCAATAAAATTCAGGACTGTCAGATACAGTCAACCCAGATATAATATGAAACTCAGCTAATTCTATTAGATTCAGGACTGTCAAATATAGTCACTCATGTTATTAGTTATCAGTATGTCGTGTTATCAATATTCAACTTCAGTAATCATGTTATCATGGTATCAGTGTCAGTTATTATGTTTTATGCATGCATTCTCACATTTATACTAGTCAGCTAGTCAGTATTGCTCATGCATATGAAACCCCATGCATTCAGCCTACCTCTCATACATACCAGTACATTCAAAGTACTGATGCATTTGCGCTATGGTGTCTTATACCATAGGTTCAGAGACACGAGCTCCAGAGCAACATTATATTCTTGTCTCAACAGTCAGAGTTAGCAGTGAGTCATCAACTTTTGAGGACATGATCATCATTTTATTATATCATTAAATTAGTTTATTAGTTAGAGTTAGTTGGGGACATGTCCCATCAACTCCTTATTCAGACAGTTCAGTCAGTTAAAGGCTTTTTAGACTATCATGTTCAGTTAGTTATTCCAGTTGTTTTGGGTATTTTTATACCCCATCCATATGTTATGATTTATCATATCTTATGTTACAGTTTTGAACCTTATGGACTTTCAGTTCATATTTTTGCATTTTTCAGTATATTATGCTGTATACAGGTACAGATATCAGTCATGAGTTAGCTTGTGATCCTTTGGGGTCATGATCATCGTGTGGTATTCTTGGTACCAGATTTGGGGCATTACAAGCTTGGTATCATAGCCTAAGGTTCAATAGAGTCCTAGGAAGTCTAAAAGTCGCATCTAGTATAGTCTTGTTGTGCTAGTGAGCTTAATCTCATGTCAAACTCTTAGTCTAATCCTCTTCTTCCTCTTATTTAGAACATGCCTCCCAAGAGAAGAAATCAATCAGCCCTTCAGCCCGAAGAACCTTGGGCGAACATATTTCTTATGTAGAGTTCAGGGACGCATTCACTACTCTTGCTTAGTTAGTGCCACTCTAAATGAACAACCAACAGTCATTCTGGCCAACCCTGTGGCCAATTCAGCCGCAGCTAGGATTTGAGACTTTACCTGAATAAAACTCTCATCTTTCCTCAGGTCTATGGCAGATGAGGACCCTCTGGAATTCATTGATCAGGTTCATAAGGTGATAGACATCATATGGGTGACTACTTTTGAGAGTGCTGAGCTAGCTGCATATCAGTTGCAAGATGTGGCTCATACTTGGTTCAAGCAGTGAAAGTCATAGAGGTCAGATGATGCAGGTCCTATAGAGTGGGAGGATTTTGTCACTGCATTCTTATATAGATTCTTTCCCAAAGAGCTTAGAGAGGCTAAGGTGCTAGAATTCATCAACCTTAGGTACAACATGACGGTGAAAGAATATTCTCTTAAGTTTACTCAATTAGCCATATATGCCCCTCATATGGTTGTAAATAATAGGGCTAAGATGAGTAAGTTGGATTCAGGGGTAAATAATAGCGTGGTTAATAAGTGCAGATCTACCATGCTGAATAGTGACATGACTTTAGCCAGACTTATGGCTCATGCTCAGCAGATAGAGAAGCATAAGATTAAGCAGACGGAGAAGTAGATTAAGAGATCTAGGACAGGTAGCTTCAATTTTAGTCAGCCTAAGTAAGAGGGAGGCAATCGTTCTCAGTTTCAGCCTAAGTCATCAGTTCCAGCTCCTTCTTAAGCCAGTGCTCGATCTCCTAAGTTCAGGGATGATAATAGAGATAGGGCACCAGGCTCTAAGTGTAACACCCCGTACTTAATTACGTGCATTAGCCATGGTTATATGTGTTGGAGTATATGTATTGATCATAAGTTAGGTATATATGAGTTTAAGTATGAGTATTGATTATTTTGAGATGGTTTCAAGTGTATAGTTTGATTATATGTGTATAGGAATCGACTTTATTTATACCGGAATTTGCTCGTCAAAGTTTCTATGTGAAGTTTATCGAGTTAGCTTTCCAAAGATATAAAGATTTTTGAAAACAGATGAGTATCAGATATAAGCGAGCATGTTCGAAACTTGAAAACGGTGGACGCAATGAACAGTAAATGTGCAGAAATTTTCTGCACACAAAAGTACTGCTGCCAAATAGATTTTTGGGTCGACTTTAAATGATCATAACTCCTTGTACAAAATGAACTGTGTGAGCTGCTATATATCGATGAGAATCCCCGAGAGTCTTATTTCTAATGCAATTTTTTTCACCAAAATCCATTATCGGAGCAAAGAGTTATGGTCGATTTACTTTAGCCTATCAAAACAGTCCACCATGGACAGATTCGGATTTACTTAAATTTTAAGGGCAATATGGTCATTTTCCATCACCTCATGGACGAAAATTGGTCATTATATACATATACTTAGCCTCATATCCATCATTTATCATCCAAGTTATTGAAGAATAAGAAACCCTAGCCTAATTTCAACTCCAATTATCTTGTGATTCAACCGTAGAAAATCTAAATTGATTCCGTAGTTGTGTTCACCGTCTCGAGGGCTTCGAGAAGCACCCCTTATTTGTGCCAATAGGACTTCGAAATCAAAAGGGCCATTTTATGGTAAGGATGTAAATTATGTTGGTGTTATTTATATGGATATGTATATATATGCATGTGAGCATAAGAAGTATGTTATTTGATTGTTGTTGAAAGATGATTGGAAATGATGTTGGATTATTCTTGTGCATGGTTGGATTATGTTGAATTGTGAAGGGATTTGGTGTGATGATGTGGTACTGAAATGATGATTATATATATATATACACATAAACCTATTGTTCAAGTTGGTTTTTGGAATGCTTTGCAAATATTGGTTGTATGGAATTATGGAATAGAGTTGTGGTGTTGGGTTGCTAATACTAGATGCCAAACATTTTATTGTAGATAAGTGATTTGTAAAGGCGGGAAGTTGTGTTGAATTGGTATCCGAATCTTCAACGAGGTATGTAAAGAATACTCTAACAATGTTCTTTGGCATGAAAACACCAATGTTCCATCAAGTAAGATTCCGAGGTTGTCCAAAAACATGTATTGTTCTACGTTACCGACGAAGTTGTTTCCATTCTATAAAGTGTCAAAATATTTCATTGATATACCAAAAGGCTCCTATTTCATTGTTGTGATATTGATGATTCTGAAACACATTGTTGATGTACCAATGAGTCTCTATTACATCATTATTGTATAGAAGGTCTATTACTTGGTTCCTATTGATGTATCATTGTTCCAAAGGTACTATATTGGCATGAACACTAATGTAATAATCTCAAAAGCTTTTGAACTAAGTTATTGGAAAGATCTCTTATGCGTGTTACTTGATATACGTGTGGGTGGTAGCTCAGGGGCTTAAGCCTAGCATGGGCCGATCCCGATACTTGATATGATTACAGTTGATATGTACTGGGGGCAGCCTAATGGTCACAGTACGGTACAGTATTGATTATTGTTAGGTGGTTGGAGGTTCGGGAGGAGGAGGTAATGGCGAATGATGATTGTAAGGAATGAAATGAACGAATGTATACCGTTCCACAAATGTGTTTGAATTCAAGTACCCAATTCAGATTAATGATAATGTACATGATCCTAAAAGTTTTTATGAAGTATGGTTCACTTCTATTATGATTTATTCACTTGTGTCTGATTTTCTTGATCCCCCATATCATATATGATTATTTACAGCTTTACATACTCAGTACATATTTCGTACTGACGTCCCTCACGGGGGGGGAGGGGAACCTGCATTTCATGCTGCAGGCACAGGTGCTTCAGCTCATTCACAGCATAGATAGGAGCCAGGTCATACAGCTATTGTTGGTGAGCTCCAGTTTGCTTCGGAGCTTTTCGAGTCGGTTCCTTATGTTTTTTTATTGTGCAGGAGTCATGTGTGGGAGGGGGTTTGTCCCGACCCTAGTTATGTCATGTATATCTTAGAGGTTTTGTAGACATAAGGAAGGGTAAAGTCATGGAAGTTTATATAGTGATGTTATATTTGTATATGTGGCGGCCCCGATGGCCAAGTATTATATATATATATATTTGTGCGTGTTGTGCTGATATAGGTAATTAGAACCTTCTATATGTAACGAAGTGCTGTCCAAATTTTTGGTGACATGTAAGTGAAAGTACTGGTATTTGAACGGGTTCTCCCAGACCTTCTCAGCTTCGGGTGCCAGTCCGGCCCGATGGGATTTTAGGGCGTGACACTAAGTCTCAGGGCAGTGTCAGCAATGCCCGAACTAATCCCCTTTGTCAAACTTGTGGTAAGAACCACAAGGGTACTTGCAGAGCTGGTAGCGATGTCTGTTTTGATTGTGCAAACCCAAGACATAGAGTCAGAGACTGCCTTCAGTTAGGTTATCAGAGTCATCTCCACTCCTCAACTTAGTTCGCCCGAATTAGTAGGGTGCCACCTCCAGTGCTACTAGTGGGCAACACCCAAATCATCTTTATGCTCTTCAGACTCGACAAGATTAGGAAAATTCTCTTGATATAGTTACTGGTATGTTACAGATCTTTCATGTGCATGTTTACGCTTTGGTAGATCCAGGAGCTTCTTTGTCTTTTGTTACTCCCTATATAGCAGGCAATTTTGGAATTAGTCTCGAAATTCTAACAGAGCCCTTTTTATTCTCTACCACAGTGGGTAAAACCATCATAGCCCGATGGGTATACAGGAACTGCCCGATTATGATATTTCAAAAGGTCACTTCAGTAGACTAAGTCGAATTAGAGATGACTGATTTTGATGTCATTCTCTGCATGGATCGGCTTTATTCCTATTATGCCACAGTCGACTGTAGAAATAGAATAGTCTAGTTTCAGTTTCCAAATGAACCCATCCTTGAGTGGAAGGGTAGTGTATCCGCTTTCAAGGGTCAGATTATTTCCTACCTTCAGGCACGGAAAATGATATCTAAAGGATGTGTCTATCATTTTGTTCGAGTTAAGAAAACTAGATCCGAAACTCCCATTGTTGAATCAGTCCCAGTCGTGAATGAATATTCATATGTCTTTCCCGAAGATCTTCCAGGAATTCCCCCGAAAGGGAAATAGACTTCGACATTGATCTCTTTCCAGATACTCAGCCTATATCTATCCCGCCATATAAAATGGCACCAGCAGAACTTAGAGAATTTAAAGAACAGTTGAATGATATCTTAGATAAGGGATTCATTAGGCCCAGTGTGTTCCTGTTAGGCACTCCAGTCTGATTCGTGCACAAGAAAGATGGTTCTCTCAGAATGTGTATAGACTACCGTCAACTCAATAAAGTCACGATCAAGAACAAGTATCCTCTACCCAGAATCGATGACTTGTTTGACCAACTTCTGGGTGACAGCTACTTCTCTAAGATCGACCTCAGATTCAACTATCATTAGCTCAGAGTTAGAGAATATGATAATCTCATGTTAGTGATTTGATACAAAATGACTTAGGTCTAACTTTAGTGTACGTATTGTTGCTCTGTTTTATTACATAAATGGTTAGATGAGTTTGGCTGGATGATCCTAAGCTTATTCAAAATATTGTTTTATTAGTTATCTCACTATCTTTTATTATTTATTTTTTATGTCTCCTTGTAGGCTATGTAGTATTCATTGCTTAACTATTTTGATTTTTTTTAATCAAGTTAAACATTAAGAACAGACATACTCTCACCATATATTTTGAATATTTGTTTTACATGCACGGACACTACAACAGAATGACATTACTTGGAGTTCAATAATGGGAGTCTAACATGTGAAGCAGAATTCAAATAGAATCGTCACTCCATCGAGGTTAGTTAATTGTTATTTCGATCTAAGCTTGAATATTTTTCAATTTGGATGTACTACAAAGCAAAGGAGTTTGCGAGAGACTGTAATCTGAGGAAAACAAAAAAATACACAAATTACGGTACTTTTCACTTACCACTTGCATGTCGCAAAAGGTTAGTCTCACATCTCTTGTACTTTTCATTCTTTGTATGATATGTACACTAATTGAAAGTGTTCTTTATCACCTAGCTAACATTAATAATAAAATAATAAAACTTTATTTGTCACATAGAATCCCCACGTGAAGTATGAATTCGGCTAGAAACCACCTTTGTGGATCTCGAAAGGTTCCTAATACCTTCCTTTTGAGGTAATTTAAACCCTAACCCGAACTTTGGTGAACTAAGATAAAACGATAAAATAGGTTCGTACTAGCCTAGACCGGTGCCCTAACACACCTTAATACGTAAGGTGGCTACTCTTCACACTCACCTTAAAACAATCCCAAAAAGAGTTTGTCACGTCGAATTCTGCTTTCTGCAAGAAAAATGGGGTGCGACAAAATGGCGAATCTACTGGAAAAACTTAGGTTCTAACCATTACAAATTTGTGCTTTATGTGGGATTCTTTCTATATGTTTTTTCATTTGTTGGCTTTTGACATGATTTATCATATGTTCTCCTTTTATTGTTTATTCACATCATGACTTATTTGACTCTTCTCTCTCTCTGTGTCTTTATGTGTTATTCATGTCTCTTCATGTCTACTTTTACTTTTATTGGTGATTAATTTATACACGTTAGTCCCCTCTTCTTTTTCCTTTATGTATTTCTCCATGCCCACTTCCCTTTATTGGTTATATGTTTTTCTTCGTTAAAGCATGCTATTATATGTTGCTATGTGCTACGTGTTACTTCTTTATATAACTGGAATTCCACTCATAATTTTCCTCTACTTGGAAACCTCTTTTATTTTTTTTACGAACGGTTGCATGGTTGCACGGACGTTCATTCCAAAAACACCCTTCGGGAAATGCCTTGTGGATCGGTCGATCAGCGGTGTGTTGACAACCACAAGCTTTTTCACTCTCGAGTTTTCCACTCGAGGGAACTATGTCATAAATCTACTCTTGTCCTTTAGGTCTTGGCTACATATTTCTTTCACTAAGGAATATGCATCCCATTCAACGTAGGATGCCTTGGCATTCTTGATCCGTTGAACGTTAGTCTCATTCAAAGTTCAAAGAGGTTCACGACCTCAAAGGAACTCACAATTATTTGCTATGCGTTGCATTTATATGTATGTATTGACATCTTGTCTATCATGTTGTTTCCGTGCTTGCCTTAGTCACTCCTTACATTAGTGTGCCTCACTGTAGAACTCTTTACTCTTCAAGTTCTTATCGTTTTAGGACCCTACAATAATCTTAGGGACTATTCAACAACCTCCAATTCATCCTTACTCGCTATTCGACTTCTACAATTCTCAAAATTTTGAACTACGTCTGACCTGATTCTTGTCCTAACAAGATACGTAGGCAATCCTTTACAAGGGTGCGGTCTTCCTTTCCCCTTTATTTTATGAAATTTCCTAATATTTGAAAATATCAAACAATCTTTATCATTCAAACATTTTTTCTATCAAATTATATTCTCCATATCTTTCACCTTTCCATAATGTCATAAGGGTGAAACTTAGAAGCTTTTTTTTTATTCAAAAGACTCTTCACAATCTTTCAAACTCTCAAACATTTCAAACTAAATACTTTAAAATGTTCAAAACTTTGTCAATCTTCAATTCTCCCATTTATTCAAAATAATTTCTTTAACATTATATGTACACCTTTGCAATATCTTATCATTATTCACTTGTTCACCCAATCAGCTTCAAGTATGAATTTAGTATCTAAGTCTTTGATAGATCTATCTTCCATCTTGCAATATCAATTGATTTTCAAGCGTAAGTTATAGCCCACCCATTCATCCTAAAGTCCTCCTTGACAAAATGAATCATATTGACATACTATCTCTTTTCGCATTGAGTACGCTGATACTTATTTTGTTTAGTTTACTATTTATTATTTAAAGGTTGTCTAGCATTTGAACATTGACTCAATTGAAAATTTGCAATATGACATATATGCTTAATATCCAGAAAGATTACAACCCTCTTTTCTCTCACTCAAGGTGAAACATTGTTTAGAATGAACCTTTTTATTCTCACGTTATCCATGTACCCTCTCAACAATTTCCTTCAACATTCACCACTCTTGAAAATGGGAGACTCCGTTCGTCTCCAGTTATCCACCTTATGACTAAATAACATTTTCTACCTTAGCTACCTTTCTTTTTACTCATGAAATACGTTCGACCTGACTTCCATTTGGATACATAGGCAGCCCACTCTGGGTCCGGTCTTTATCGAATAAAACACTTCTTCCCCCCTCTCTTTCACATTCCTATACTTCTAAATCATCAAGCTAATTAACCCAACTCTTAATCATATAAAGGCAGATTACATTTGAGGTTACGATATTCAAATGTAGGACAACCATTTCTCTTGGACTAATGTTTTCTTTGAGTGGTGCAGAATATAAGACTCCAAATAGGGTAGAATTTTTGAGGTTTCAATAAAACCTTAAAAATTTTATGATAAAACAATATATCAATACACAATGACGTGCCAAAGTCGCTTTACATTCTAAACTGGGGAATAAATCTTTGAGAATTCCTCAAAAATTTCATGAGTAAACAATGAATTCATTCACAATAACGTGCGAAAGACGCTTTACATTCTAAACTGGGCAGAAATTTTTGAGAATTTCTCAAAAATATCATCACGATGGAGTACAAATCCCAATGGTTCATGGAGTAGAAAAAAATGACTAAGGAGTCGACTCGAGCATGGTACAAATTCATATTTCTTTTTGACTGATGACTTTTCTTTGAGTACAAGAATAATTAACAGGTACATATGACAACAATCACTCTATCACAAGAGGCCCAACGATACAAGGTGATAGGAATCACTCCATCACGAAGGAGCACAATAGACAATCCAACATCATGACAAGCAACCACGCAGTTGATCCAACAATAAGATAGATACGCTTTTTTATCTTTTATTTACCTTGTGGTTGTTCGCTACAATGTTTAATTTTTTTACACACACATATACACACGCTAATAATTTTCATCGAGTCAAGATAAGAATCGCAGGTACAGATTGCAATTCCAAAGCACAAGGAGAAGCCCAAAAGCTAATCCCATGATGAGAAGCCAATTAAATGATCACACAATTCCACGATGCATGGAGAAGCCCAAAAGCTGATCCCACAATGAGAAGCCAAGTAGTTGATCACACGAGGATTGGAGAAGCCCAAAAGCTGATCCCACGATGAGAAACCAAGTAGTTGATCACACGAGAAATGGAGAAGCCCAAAAGCTGATCCCACGATGAGAAGCCAAGTAGTTGATCACACGATGAGAAGCCAAGTAGCTGATCACATGATTTCACGATGCATGGAGAAGCACAAAAGCTAATCCCACGATGAGAAGCCAAGTAGCTAATCACACAATGAATGGAGAAGCCCAAAAACTGATCCCACGATGAGAATACAAGTACCTGATCACACAATTTCATGATGCATGGAGAAGCCCAAAAGTTGATCCCACGACGAGAATCCAAAAATTGATCCCACGATGAGAAGCCAAGTAGATGATCACATGATGCATGAAGAAGCCCAAAAGCTGATCCCACGATGAGAAGTCGAGTAGCTGATCACATAATGAATGGAGAACCCTAAAAGTTGATCCCACGATGAGAAGCCAAGTAGCTGATCACATGATAAATGAAGAAGCCTAAAAGCTGATCTCATGATGAGAAGCCGAGTAGCTAATCATGTGATGAATGGAGAAGCCCAAAAGCTGATCCTACGATGAGAAGTCAAGTAGTTGATCACATGATTCCACAATGCATGGTGAAGCCCAAAAGCTGATCCCACGATGAGAAGCCAAGTAGATGGTCACATGATGAATGGAGAAGCCCAAAAGATGATCCCACGATGAGAATCCAAGTAGCTAATCACATAATTCCACGATGCATGGAAAGCCCAAAAGCTGATCCCACTATGAGAAGCCAAAATCTAATCACACGATGAATGGAAAAGCCTAAAATCTGATCCCATGATGAGAAGTCGAGTAGCTGATCACATGATTTCACGATGCATGGAGAAGCCCAAAAGTTGATCCCACTATGAGAAGTAAGTAGCTGATCACAAGATTCCCTGATTCATGGAGAAGCCCAAAAGCTGATCCCATGATGAGAAGCCAAGTAGCAGATCACACGATTTCACGATTCATGGAGAGGCCAAAAAGCTGATCCCACGATGAGAAGCCAAGTAACTGATCACACAATTCCACGATGCATGGAGAAGCCTAAAATCTAATCCCATGATGAGTAGCCATGTAGTTGATCACATGATTCACGATAGAATAGATATGCTTTCTTTATTTCTGCATTCATGTTACGTTTCCAATTATTTATTTCTTATATGTCTAGCCTTTGTTATTTAGTGATGTAAAGACGCAGGTCACAAAGAAGGAATAATAAACAGAGACAATTTTCGTTTCTATTTCCGGAATACTACCCCATCTAGTCATCCATCACCTCACCACCCCAATATTTTCAAACTTCTCCATATATTACCATTCAATTCTATTCATTACCGTCTCACCGATCCACGATATCATTTTTTGATGCCCCATCCTTTATCAATGACATTCTTTAGGAATATTGTTCATTCCTAAATCTAGAACTACAAATGGATTGATTCTCGTAAAACTAGAGATATGTAGGCGACTTAAAGTGAAATAATCGGCCACACTATTTTTAAACACCTCTCATTGCTTTCTTCCTAACAAACCGTCATCTCGGTCAGGCAAAATTGGCTACGACGTCAACTTTCATTGCTTGATAATTTTTTTATTATTCTCAAGCAACGAAGGGGCAACTATTGACACCCAATTTTAACCTCCCGATATTGCTTTTAGGCTGCTATTTTATCAAAATTATTTTTTTATTATTATTAATATTTTTACACATTATTCTTATATTTAATACATACTAACGTGTCACATTTATAATTTAGAAAAATGCATAAATTATTTATTATCTTTTAGTGTCATTTTTATGATTTTTAAACACAAATATGACATTTTATGTAATTTATTAATATTTATTAAGTTATTTTTTGCATAATTGTGCACACTCACAATTTACAAATACATTATCTAATTTTTATTTTATTTATTATTATTATTATTATTATTATTATTATTATTTAATATAAAGTATAATGGTTGATATAATACTTTAGTATTATTTTTCCTTCACTTGATAATTTATTAGTTACCTATTTTATAATATATTTTTAGTATAAATTTATTTAGTTCTAACAAGTTCAAAATTTAAATTTATTAAAATCTTCCCATATCGTCCTAAAATCTTTTCTTGAGCTGGAAGGATATTTTTTTTATTCTCCAAATTCTTTCAAATCAATTTACCTATTTTACTTTCCTCACATCCATAAAATCTTTGGACAAAATCAAATTATTTTTTTATTATAGTAGAGAATATTATTTTCCCAAGATAAGGCTTCTTATTTCTTCTACATGAAAAAAAATATTTGGTGTCCATTTTTAACTCCCTAATCAACGACTATTTTTCTCCCATCATATACATGGACAAAAAAAAGGAGGCGGGGGACTCTCTCTAAAAGGCTCCCTTTCTTCTCTTTCGCCAACAACCAGCGACGATAATGAAGACATGGATACCCAGAACAATAAAAAATAAGAGCAAAATACAACAAAAAGATAGAACAAGAAATTAAAGAGATATCAATATGGATCACTCCGCTATTCATTCTTAACTATGGCTAACGCATCACATCCCATGGATGAGTAACAGTGGCACAACAAGGCTAGTCCCCTATCCTTTACTCTTTACATGGCTAGCGGTAGTTTTCCTTTTTCCTTTTATTTTTGCACATGCTATTCAGTTGGATGAGAGTTCATTCTCTTTCAATTGAGAGTCTCAAATATGAATATGTTTCATGTTATCTAACTACATTTTCACTTTGCATGTGTTATTTAATGTTGTACTTCATGCCTTACATAAAATATAAATGATATGTGATCTTTCTCCTTTGCACCCTTATATTAACCATCATGTATGTTTAAAGGTTGTTTAAGCATTTTATCTAGAGAGTAAGATATATATACCTACGTGAATAAGTGTATGTGAAGATCGATTTCCTTATATTTCTTCTCCTCTTGAAGCACGTAAACTCCTAACCTTTTTATATCCGAAAACAAACGGATTATTTTCTCTATTACTGATCCATTATTTTATACTTATAGGGATCAAATAACTAATTAACAGTAGTTTTAATTAGACATAATCTAATTAGTATTTTTGCAATTTGGTATAAGAGTTTGGTGTTTTGATACCTATGTACATGAATATAGAAAAAAGATAAGACTAGTCTTGTATTATTCAATTGCATAATATAACAACGTGGAGCTTGTTAACATAAGGCCTATTTTAGAATTGATAATCTCATGTTAGTGATTTGATACAAAATGGCTTAGGTTTAACTTTAGTGTAAACTGCGTATTGTTACTCTATTTTATTACATAAATGGTTAGATGAGTTTGGCTGGATGATACTAAGCATATTGAAAATATTGTTTTATTAGTTATCTCACTATCTTTTATTATTTATCTTTTATGTCTCCTTGTAGGCTACGTAGTATTCATTGCTTAACTATTTTGATTTTTCTTAACCAAGTTAAACATTAAGAACAGACATACTCTCACCATATATTTTGAATATTTGTTTTACATGCACGTACACTACAACGGAATGACATTACTTGGAGTTCAATCATGGGAGTCTAACATGTGAAGCAGAATTCAAATAGAATTGTCACTCCATCGAGGTCAGTTTATTGTTATTTCAATCTAAGCTTGAATATTTTCCAATTTGGATGTACTACAAAGCAAAGGAGTTTGCGAGAGACTGTAATCTGATGAAAATAAAAAATACACAAATTACGGTACTTTTCACTTACCACTTGCATGTCGCAAAAGGTTAGTCTCACATCTCTTGTACTTTTTATTCTTTGTATGATACGTACACTAATTGAAAATGTTCTTTATCACCTAGCTAGCATTAAATTAATAATAAAATAATAAAACTTTAGTTGATCACATAGAATCCCCACATAAAGTATGAATTCGGCCGAGAACCACCTTTATGGACCTCGAAAGGTGCCTAACACCTTCATTTTGAGGTAATTTGAACCCAAACCAAAACTCTGTTGAACTAAGATAAAATGAAAAAATAGGTTCGTAGTAGCCTAGACCGGTGCCCTAACACACCTTAATACGTTAGGTGGCGACTCTTCACGCTCACCTTAAAACAATCCTAAAAAGAGTTTATCACGTTGAATCCCGCTTTCTGCGAGAAAAATAGGGCGCGACATCTAGGATTAGAAAGTAGAGGTTTTCTCCCAAGGGAGAGATGGTGTTTTGCATTGTCAGGGTCGTCTCTGTGTTCCAGGTGTAGATGACGTAAGGTATTAAATTCTTATAGAAGCTCATAGTGCGTGCTACTCTATTCACCAAGGGGCCAGAAAGATGTACCACGACTTACGGGAAGTCTATTAGTGGAGTGGGATAAAGAGAGATATTACAGAGTTTGTGGCTCAGTGCTCTACATGTCAACATGTTAAGATAGAGCATCAGAAACCTAGTGGCCCTATGCAGGAGTTCATTATTCCTACTTGGTAGTGGGAAGAAGTTAACATGGACTTTATGACGGGTTTGCCTCGAACTCGTCATCAGTATGATTCAGTTTGGGTTATCGTAGACAGGATGACCAAATCAACTCATTTCCTTTCAGTTCATACCTCTTATTCTGCCGAGGATTATGCCAAACTCTACATCAGAGAGTTAGTCAGATTGCACGGTGTTCTGCTATCTATTATCTTAGACAGAGTTACCAAGTTCACCTCTCACTTCTGGAAAGTGTTCCATAAGGGTCTTGGTACCCAAGTTCATCTCAGTACAGACTTTCATCCTCAGATAGATAGTTAAGCAGAAAGGACCATTTAGACTTTAGAAGATATGCTATGAGCGTATGCAATCGATTTCAAGGGAATTTGGGATGACCACTTACCTTTGATTGAATTATCATACAATAACAACTATCATTCCAGTTTTTGTATGACTCTATTCAAAGCTTTCTACGGTAGGAGATGTAGATCTCTAATTGGTTGGTTCGAAGTTAGAGAGGCCTCAGTCATAGGGTCTGACTTGGTATTCGACGCCTTAGAGAAAGTCCAGTTTATCAGAGAGAGACTCTAAGCCGCTCAGAGCTGACAGAAATCTTATGGAACTATTCGTAGAAAAGATCTCAAGTTTGAGATTGGTGCTTTTGTCTATCTAAAGATCTCTCTCATGAAAGAAGTGAAGAGGTTTGGAAAGAAGGGAAAACTCAGTCCCCGATATATCGGCCCCTTTAAAATTCTCAGTCGCTTCGACAAAGTAGCTTATGAGCTCTAATTAGCTTCAGATCTATCCTTAGTTCATCCAGTCTTCCATGTCTCTTTGCTCAAGAAATGCATAGGTGACCCATCAGTTGTAGTCCCTATTCAGAGCATTGATGTTCAGAACAGTCTCTCTTATGAAGAGATTCCAGTTGAAATCCTAGGCTATCAGACTCGTAGACTAAGCAACAAAGAAGTTTCTCTAGTTAAAGTTCTTTGGCAAAATTAGTCTGTCGAGGGAGCTACTTTGGGAAGCAGAAGCAGAAATGCGTACCAAGTATCCTTACCTCTTCTCCTCCAACTCATATCAAGCTCAAGGTAACATTTCTTCTTAAGCTTACTCAGTTTTATGTTCAGTATTCATCACAAACCTGGTATCAAGTACTATTGCATATTCAGTCATGCATTCATGTATCAGTTCAGTTATTTAATTATGCATCAGACATGCATTCTCATTGTGAGAAACATAGTTCATTAGAATACTCAGTCATGCATTCATGAATCAGTTACATATGCATCAGATATGCATGTTCAGTATGATATGTTCAGCTATCAATCATGTCAGTCATGAAATCATATTCCAGCCAGTCATGCTCAGTATGTACGTCAGTTTGTATTTTTTCCCTCACTCTCAGTCTCATTCTAGAAGGAATGTTCTTAAGGGGGAGATATTGTAATACCCCGTACTTTTTCTAGATTGAAATTATCCCAAGAATAATAGAAACTTTCTTTAAAAGATGAATCCACATTTATACACATGGTATTTTGAATATTTTCACTTTTTGTCATGTGAGAAATTGAATAAGCTTTCCATATATACCAATTTCATCAAAATCTGACATCGGATGAGAAAGTTATAACCGAAATACAGAAGGCAAAAAAACCGCCCAGGTGCAACGGTGCAGGCCGATGAACTGTCGGACTAGTGAAGGACCGTCGACCATGACCGTCACATCGAGGCAGTGAGTTAGTTCTCTGGATGAGTACGACGGATAGGTCCGATGGACCTTCGGACTAGCGACGGACCGTCGCACCAAGGCAGAAAGTCCCAGTTCTGGTCCTATCTGAAGGTGAGTCCGACGGACTGTCGACCATGCGATGGACCGTCGTATGTACCACTCAGTATTTTAAAGTCATTTTAACAAGGGTATTTTTTTTATTTTACCACCCGCTTATATATACCTAGTTATATCTGACCTCAGCTCATTTGTTCATTATTATTTCACAATAACAAG
Source organism: Capsicum baccatum var. pendulum (assembly GCA_030864225.1). Lineage (NCBI taxonomy): Eukaryota > Viridiplantae > Streptophyta > Magnoliopsida > Solanales > Solanaceae > Capsicum > Capsicum baccatum. The sequence continues at coordinate 132,032,743 of CM061551.1, read as the reverse complement.
ATTAGGGTTTTCTCTCTAAATTAATCCCTAAAAATAAAATTCAAATCTTCTTCAAGAACTAAGAGATTCCAATCCTTCAAGTTCAAGAACCTCAAGAATCTCATTACCAGGTATGCATAGTGTTCATTCATGGACTCCTTTCATCCATGAAGCTCAAGAATCTCTTTTTAAAGTTTAAGTTTATGGCTTTCCTTTATGAATTTCATGATTGGGATGCTCTTGTTCATGTTGATAATGAGAAATTGAATTCTATTCCATGTTGGAGGATAAATTTTATATGGATTTACTTAGTATAGATGTAGATTCATGTAGACCTATGATTAAACCCATGAATGATGAAATTAGAATTGAATCATGATGTTTAATTGTTGTATAATGTTTCCTACATATACTATGCCTACCATGTGTTTGATTAAATGCCTAGATGAAGGAAAACTGCGCAACTAGTATGATATTATGAAATCCCCATTTATGTACAAGCTTATGCATATCATATGTTTGATGAATTGCCTTAGTAAATGAATTATGGATTGTGATGTTTGGTCATGTACTCAAGCAGTCATGCTTTGTCAGTTTCTTTTATCGAGTCCTAGGGGTACTTGTACTCGACAATGTAGTTGTGTGCCTAGAGCCATGTCATGTTTCATGATATCCTCAGTTAATCCATGATCCATAGAACTCAGTTAGTTATGTGACTCAGGAAAGCTTAGTAATTCAGTAATCTTAGTAATTTCAGTCAGTTTCAGATATCAGTAGCGTTCTGTCAGTCAACGAAACTCAGTTAACTCAGTCCAGTTTAGTTCAGTTAATCAGGTTCAGAGTCTATTCAGATGGGAGTAGGAATTAGCACCGAGCGAACCTAAGTATGGGAACACAAACTGTCAGATGAGCGTGTGATTCTTAAAAGTCATCCTTGCATTCCAAAACTATGTAGCCAACATAGGTTGAGACATCAACACTGTCCGATGAGGGTTGATGAGGTGGATAAGCATTGTCAGATAAGGGCCCCACTATTCTCTTTTGGGGACACTATCATATAAGGGTTACCCATAGCTTGTCTCTACCAGTGGTGCGGTATTGACACCCTTCCAATTTGAGTTATAGATTGGACCCACAGTTTAACTATAACAGCTTATTAGGGGCATGTCTTAGATGAATATCTCCCATAGTTTTATGTTACAGAATCAGGACTGTCAGATACAGTCAATCAGTCTCAGTAATAGAACTTAGATAGTTCTACCGAATTCTGGACTATCAGATACAGTCAACTCAGATACAGTACGAAACTCAGCTAGTTCCATCAGATTCAGGACTGTCATATACAATCACTCATGTTATCAATTATTAGTATGTCATGTTATTAGTATTCAGCTTTAGTAATCATGTTATCATGGTATCAGTGTCAGTTATTATGTTTCATGCATGTATTCTCACATTTATACTAGTCAGCTAGTCAGTATTGCTTATGTATATGAAACCCCATGCATTCAGCCTACCTCATATGCATACCAATACATTCAAAGTACTGACATATTTGCGCTATGGTGTCTTATATCATAGGTTCAGAGACACGAGCTCCAGAGCAGCAATAGATTCCAGTCTGAGCAGTTAGAGTTAGCAGTGAGTCCTCATAGGACATGATCATCATTTTATTATCTCATTAAATTAGTTTATTAGTTGGAGTTAGTTGGGGACATGTCCCATCAACTCCTTATTCAGACAGTTCAGTCAGTTAGAGGATTTTCTGACTATCATGTTCAGTTAGTTATTCCAGTTGTTTTGGGTATTTTATACTCCATCCATATGTTATGATTTATCAGATCTTATGTTACAGTTTTGAACCTTATAGCCTTTCAGTTTATATTTCTACATTTTTTAGTAGATTATGCAGTATACAGGTACAGATATTAGTCATAGGTTCGTTTATCGTCCTTCGGGGTCATGAGCACTGTGTAACGTTTCGGATACCAGATTCGAGATGTTACACTTTTGTAGATCACTAATGAGAAAATGGATGAAACAAATTTGTTTGATTCGTAGTTTACAATCCCAGATGAGTTGTTACCAAGTTTAAATGCCTATAGGAGAGAAAGCATGACAACACATTCATCGACAACACGTGAAAAAGAACCCAGCGATGAACATTTCAGTGATAAAATGTCTGAGTCTATTGTTCAAAATCATAGTCAAGTATGTATTATGAACATATTTGAGGTTATGTGGGTTATTTTGGACATAACAAATTATTTTTTTTCTATTTTTTTAAAAAACAAAGAGAACGTCGGATTGAGATTAGACATGCACAAAGAGGTTGATTTTGATATGGAGGAGCAAATTATGAAAACTCCTAAAATACAAGAACTAACCATTGATGAATAAAGGGATGAACTAATTTGGTCTGATTCACAAAACATAATCCTTGATAAGCTGCTTCTTAGTTTGAATGTCTATAGTAGTAAAAACATTATTGTTCATACCTTCGCTAATCGTGAACTTCAAATTTTTGTTCAAAAGTTAAGGATTAGGCGACCATCCAAATTCAAGGAATCACCATACACGATGAAATTTGATTCAGCTGCCGGTATGTACACTAAGTTATATATATAGTTTTCAATGTAATATGTTATTCAAATACTTTTTATTAATTATATTTTTGTATTCTATAACTATATAGAGAGCTCAGCAGGGCACAAACATATATTCCCTCAGAAACATCCATTTGTTTATCACCCCATTGATGGGATAATGGATACGAAGATTGTCAAGAAGTTAATGAATTGAATTTCTTTCGACCTTCTAAAAGGTCATGCTAAAAGGTATTTCTACTGATCTGTTTCAACTTATTTATTTTTTATTCCATTATATTTTCATGATTTAACTTGTAGTGATTAAAAAATGAAGGAAAATGTGGATCATTACAAAAGAAAAAAATCAGCCATTTCAATGATGCATTTCGGAGTTGAGACTGTTGAAGATAAAAACTGATTCTACACAATGGGGTTTCCTGATCAGTCATGGACAGACTCGGTTAGTATATTATTTTGACAATGTTTTCTTTATAGTATTAGCACTACTTAAAATACATATTATCTTACCTGTAAATACATATGCAGAGGTACACATATGTATTTTTTCTATATTTTTATTATTTTACAAAGGTGGTGTTAAAAAATCATATATATCTTATTAATATTCATATGAATTTTCATTAAATCACATATTGATGAATATTCATTTTTCTTGTCCTGTCTATATATAACTGTTGTTTACAAATGAAATTATACATATTCAAATTTTAGACATTAAAATTTAAATTGCATATGTATTTTATATTACATACACGTGCTATTTTAGTATACAAATAGTGTGAATGTTCTAAGATTTGTGGTGTTAATTACTGCAGTAAATTGATATTTGCTTTTACTACTTGAGGAAGAAGTCGAAGTATGACCCCAACAGGTCTTACAAATTCAGCACAGTAGATTACAATTTTATGAATGTAATTAGGTCCGTTCATGGTGTTTATTCTGTGGATGATCCAAACCTTACGGCAGGAGGACAGGAGGCCCATTTTACTGAATACATCAATGGGTTCCGTATGTATGCTTCTGTGCCATGGAATACCATGAAAGACATTTATATTTCAGTCAATATAAAGGAAAAACATCATTGGGTGCTAGCAGTAATATAAAGGAAAAACATCATTGGATGCTAGCAGTTTTATCCTTCTCGGAGAGGTGCATATTCTTATATGATTCATATAAATCATCTGGTCATTATCCAACTGTTCTTGCTGAGATCAAGAAATTAGCTGTGATTATCCTTTTGTGTCTCCAAGCATGTGATTTCTACGTTAACAAAGGAATTGATCTTCAAAATCATCCAAGATACAAAGACAAATAGTCTTCAGATCTAATTGATGTGTTATTTGTTGTTTATGCTAGCAATCTTAGTGCTAGGCTTGTTTTAGAGTGTAGGTGGAGTTTGTTATTTCAAATATATCGTGTGTTGCATTATTTTATGGTACTCTTATTTATCCATTCTTCACATTATCATAAAGATAAATAAGATATAAACACTAAAAATATATTTTATCACCTAATTATTTTTCTTTAAATTTAACATTTTAATCCTCCAAAAAAAAGCTTTGACTTTTGTATAATCTGTAAGAGTACTATGATGTTTGAACTTCAATGACAAATTCTCATGTAATAAAATTAATTGTCATTGATTAAGATGATTATCGAGAGGCGAGAACACAATACTGATAAGAAAATGAAAGTTGATCGAGTATTCCGAGTCAATAATTTACATATATAAAATATCTTACATTATTTTAACCATACAAACCTTTCTTAGCCCATTCATCTTTTATTGTTTTAAGTTACCCTTCGAATTAATACCATATTAATAGTATTCAACAATTAAAACTTAAAAGGAGCAAATTATGATTTTTTACTCACATTTATTTTGGAGAATAAGGTCAAGACATTTTGTTGTTAGTAAATCAAGAGGTGTTCTGTAATTTCTTAATTTCATGCATAATAATCAATACCTTATTAAATTTTATAGGCGTCGTAAATTATTCAAAATTAGATCGTATTAATTTGTAAAACATCATTTGATGTGAATAGAAATTAATATGAAAGTAACATCTAAATAATTAAAAGTACATTGTAAAAAAAACAACAAAAGAACTTTTTCATGTTAACATATTATTATAAATATTTTAAATAGATACTATCGAATTAGTACACATTAATGGGAAGAATATATAGTGTTTGTGTTGGATTTGCATTGCATAGATTTCTTGCTCTAAAAAGTCATATTTCCTTCATTTCAATTTAATTTGTTTGTCCTATTTTTCTTTTCATATATAATATATTTGATCTCAAACAAAAATACAGAATTGAGATAATTAAAAAGTTACAAATAATCAAATTACAAGGACCTCATAAAAAAAAGCAAAAAGAAGTAAAGAGGAAAAAACAACAACAAAGTCATCCTTCTTAGGAGTCCTAATCTTAATTTTATGAAAATAAATTTCAAAAGAAATACAAAATGGGGTCGTAATTTCTCAAGCTTTTGTCGACATTTCCTTTTGACAAATCAATCAACATTCAAGCTCCTTCTTTACCTAGTCAAACTAAAATATAAGAACATGAAGTAATAATAAGGACACTACTATTTCAATTTCAAATATGAAATGAAAATGATAACGTTGAATAGGAGTGTCATGAAACAAAAAAAAATGAATTTATATAGATAAAAAAAGAGGAATGCAATAAGATATTTTAAATTTTAAAATAAAAATAAAAATATTTGAGGGTTATTATTATGAAAAGCATGTGAGTTATGAATATTATTAAGAGAGGAAATTAATTAGGTAATTAAATATGAATTATGGACATGAAATACTAAAGCAAACTAAGGAGAGAAAAAGATAAAATAATTCATTTATTTTTTTCAAAGAAATAAAAATGAAAAAGAAGATAAAATGCAAAAGAGAGACACAATTTGCTCATTTAACCATTATAGCTACGTGACGATTGAAAAAAAAATGCAGTTCATTCCATCTTTCATTTTATTGCATCAATTAAATTAGAAATGAAAAGAACCTCATTAAGAAATAAACAAAGAAGTAAAGAGGAAAAAAATACATCAAAATCATCCTTCCTACGAATCCTAACCTTAATCGTATAAAAATAAATGTTAAAAAAATACAAATCATGTCATAATTTTTCAAGCTTTTGTCGACATTTCCTCCGACAAATCAATTAACATTCAAGATCCTTCTTTACCTAGTCAAACTAAAACATAAAAATAAGAAGCGATAATATAATGACACTACTATTTCAATTTCAAATCTGAAATAAAATGAAAACATTGAGTAGAGTTGTCAACAACAACAAACCCAGTGTATTCCCACCTAGTGGGGTCTGGGGGGGGTAAGATATACGCAGTCCATACCTCTACCTCTAAGGAAGTAGAAAGGCTGTTTCCGATAGACCCCCGACTCAAGACACGAGATACCACACAAATACGTAGTAAAACACAGAAGTGAGTTTATATGAATAAAATAAGAGAAATACAATAAGATATTTGAAAGTTTTAAATTAAATATTTGGGGTTCTCAATGTGAATAACATGTGAGTTATGAATATTATAAAGAATAAAAATTAATTAGATAATTAAATATGAGTTATGAACATGAAATATTAAAGAAAATAAAGGAGAGAAAAAGTTAAAATAATTTATATTTTAAACAAAAAAAAATAAAAAATGCAAAAGAGGGACATGGTTTGCTTATTTAACTACCGTAGCTACGTGCCAATTGAAAAAAAAAAATGTACATTTTGTTTCCTTTTCATTGTATCAATTAAATTGAATAATAGAATGAATTGAAAAAAATCAAGAAAAAGAGATGAAAGTTTAATATATTGTTGATGATATATAAATGCACATATGTAAATATATAGGGTAGGATTTAGGAGAATTAAATAAGAGAATTTTGATTTTTTTCATCATAAATAAGAGAGTTATGATTTTTTTCTTGATTTCTGTTACATAGTATATTTATCACAATTTAGAGAATTAATGGAGTGATTCTTAAAGTTTTTTTAGCATAGCACATGAATAAGTAAAAAAAGAAAAAAATGCCAAAATAAAATAAAATAAATAAATAAATATGAATGAAGGTCATAGAGAGGCCACGTCATCTTTTCTATGATCTTCCTTTGAAGGAAAAAATAATGAATGTGAGTGAAGGCCATAGAGAAGCCACATCAACTTTTCTATAACCTTCCTCTCTCTCTCTCTACATATATATATGATTTGTTGTGCGAATACCTATTGTTTCTTGTTTCTATACGATATCTTTTTTAGATTGTTTTTGTCTTGAGCCGAGGACTTATCGAAAATAACCTCTCTATCTCTCCTATGATGTAGTAGTATGGACAGTATATATACATATATATATATATATGTATATATATGATTTGTTGTGCGAATACCTATTGTTTCATGTTTCTATATGATGTCTTTTCTAGACTGTTTTTATCTTAAGTCGTGGGCTTATAAAAAATAACCTCTGTATCTCACCTCTGAGGTAGTGGTATGGACTGCGTATATTTGCCCTCCCAGACCCCTCTTTGTGAAAATATACTGAATATGTTGTTATTATTTGTTGTTATTGATATTATTATATCATCAATCATCACGTAATCTGATCTTGAAATATAATCGGACTATATGCCAAAATGAAACTTTTCCAAACTATACTTGCAATTAAACTTATTATAACACTCCATTTGTCTCATTTTAATTGGTCATCTAACTAAAAATAAATGTCCCATACTAGTTGCTTACTCACTAAATCAGGATAGAATTAATTAATTTTTTATTTTATCCCTACAATTAATAGCTGTCACGCCTCAAATTCTATTGGGGCGGACTGACACCCGTAACCGAGGAGGCCCGAGAGAACCAGCTCATAACCTTATACTTCCCATGCATACCTCTATGACAACCCAAAATTCGGACAACATCATATATATAAAAGGAAATAATCACCCGTATAAGCTCGAGCACACACATATATGTATATACAATACTTGGCCGTTGGAGCCATCACGTCTATTTACAAAACACCACCTTGACTGTACATTAGGTCTACAAAGCCTCTAGACAATACACAGAGTTTAACTAAGGTTGGGACACACCCCGTCATATAACTAATTTCTATACAATACCAAAAGTGACTGGATATGACACGGAAAGCCCTGAAGCAAACTGGAGCTCACCAAAAGCAGCTGGATATCCTGGCTCCTACTTGTGCGGTGTATGAGCTGAGGTACCTGTGCCTGCAGCATGAAATACAGGTCCCCCGTGGGGGACGTCAGTACCAAATATGTACTGAGTATGTAAAGCTGTAGATAATCACATATGATATAGGAGCTCAATAGAAATCAGAAACAAGTGAATAAATCGTAATAGGATGGACCACACTTACTAGAACTTGTGACAACCTGTACATTGTATTTATTCAATCACTTTACCTTCGTTCTTATTATCTTTGTAATCATTACTGTACTGTACTGTGACCATTAGGCTGTCTCCAGTACACATCAACTGGGATCGACCCATGATAGGCTTATGCCCTTGGGATACCACCCATAAACACATAAATAGGGATCGGCCCATGATAGGCTTATGCCCCTGGGATACCACCTGATAAGAGAGAACTTCCATCACTTAGTTCAATTAATCTTTGAGATTGTTATTTTGGTCGCTACCGCATTTTTGATACTTTGAAACAATGATACATCAATAAGAGACACATAAATAGACCATCAATGCAATAACAATGAAGTAAGAACTCATTGGCACATCAATGAAGTATTTTGGAGTCATCAATTCCATAACAATGAAGTAGGAACTTATTGGTATATCAATGAAACATTTTGGAGTCATTAATAACACATGAATCTTGTTTGAGTAACCGGATACATTCTGAGATTCATTAGTGCAATAAACATGAAAGATTTGAAAGACAAGTATTGGAATGTCTTGACATCTTGTAGGGTGGAAACAAGTTCATTGGTAACGTAGGACATTATACAAAACTATTATGGATCACATATTACTAAATAAATTTGGAAACTTTCTTAATAGAACAATTGTTCACTTTCATGCCAAAGATATGGTATAGAGTATGCTTTACATACCTGACTGTCAACCTTCAATACTAGTCCCAAATGGACTTCCCTTCTTTTCGGATTACTTATCTACAATGAACATATATAGCAATCTAGTATTAGCAACCAGACGTCACAATTCAATTATTTGAATTCACCAAACTAGTGGTTAAGTAGTAAGCCTTAATTACACCATAAAGGGTGTCACTTTAACCCTATTATACTCCAATTACATTCACATGCCATGCATATTCATACAACATCCTCCAATATCAAGTTTGGATTCATTTATCCTTCAACCAATCCATTAAACCAAATTGAGCCATAGACATGAATCATCATCAATTCAATAGTATATCACCATATCCACCTTCCATAACTCAATTACCATATCCACCTTCCATAACTCAATTACCATATCCACCTTCCACAATTCAATATAACCAAACCATGCAAAATAGTCCATAAACCTATTTCCATCACCTTTCAATAACAACCAATACATATAATCCTCAATCACACATATACATATGAAAAAGAACAAAGGCAAACAATATTCGTACCTTAGAATTCACCTCTTGATTATGCAATCCTATTTGCACAAATAATAGGTGCCGTTCTAAGCTCTCGAGATGACAAATGCAGTTATCGGATTACTTTGGATTTTCTACGGTTGAATCAAAAGTAATTTAAAGGTCAAATATGGATATGGTTTGTTCTTTCTCAATGATTGATGATGAAAATGAGTTTTTGAAATCATATACATGTATATATACACATATTCCCATCCATAATATAATAGGAAATGACCAAAATGCCTTTAAAATTTAAATAATATCAAATCTGTCCTTTGGTGGACTGTTTTGATAAGCTAAAGTAGATCGCCCATAACTCTTTACTCCGATATCGTATTTGGGTGAAATTGGTATAGTTGGAAGGATAATTTAAAGGTCTTTCATTTAATATAAATTATGCCACCCAGTTCGTCCTGTACAAGGAGTTATGGTCATTTGAAGTTGACCCTAAAAATCTGTTTTGATAGGCTGAAGTAAAACGAGTATAAATCCTTACTCAGATGTTGGATTTGGATGAAACCAATTGCATTGGAAAGAAGACTCAAAGATATTTCTTTTCATAGGTCACAGATCTCCTAGTTCATTATACTAAGGGAGTTATGATTGTTCAAATTTGACCCAAAAATTCAGCTGGCCTCAGTAGTTTGTGTGCAGGAAATTTTCCTGCACATTTACTATTCTCAAATATCCCGGCCACCGTTTTATAGTTTCGAACATGCTCGATTATATTCGAAACCTATCTATTTTTGGAAATCTGTATATCATTGAAAAGCTTATTCAATAACCTTCGTATGGAACCATCGACGGGCAAATTCCGGTATAAATAAAATAAAAAAATTAATTCCATATAAAAAAGACCAATACATGTACTTGAATACGGGGTGTTACATCCTTCCCCTCTTTAGGACATTCGTCCTCGAATGTTAGCGTAGTTATTCAACCGAAACAAGTTCAAGTCCATCATTAATATTCACATCATCACATAAATACTATGCATATATAAAAAAAACTTGTTAATGTTCTTACTCCGTTTCTTGAACTTCCTCTTCATCTTTGAACAAATGAGGGTACTTAGATTTTATTGCTTCCTCAGCTTCCCATGTAATCTCTTCCCTTTGATTATTTCTCTAACGTACTTTCACAGATGCTGTCTCTTTATTTCTCATCTTCTTAACTTGGCGATCTAGAATAGCAATAGACACTTCCTCATAGGTAAGATCTTCTGCAACTTGCACATCCTCAGTAGAAGTGATATGTGATGGATCTCCGATGCACTTTCGAAGCCTTGACACATGAAATACCAGATGTACTGATGAGAGCTCTTGGGGTAGCTCTAATTCATATGCAACTTGTCCAAACCTTCGAGTGATCTTATACGGGCCTATATAACGTGGACTCAACTTCCCTTTCTTGCCAAATCTCATTACCCCTTTCATTGGTGATACCTTAAAAAATACCCAATCACCTATAGAAACTCTAGCCCTCTCCTTCTACTATCCGCATATGACTTGTGTCAACTTTGGGCTATTTTCAGTCATTGCTGAATTACTTTAACCTTCTCTATAGCTTGATAAACAAGATCAGGTCTGAACAAAAGAGTTTCACCCACTTCGAACCATCCTATTGGTGATCTACACTTCCTTCTATATAAAGCTTTATATGGTGCCATTTTGATACTTGAATAATAGCTATTATTGTAGGCAAACTCAATAAGAGGTAAATGATTATCCCAGTTGCCCTTAAAATCTATTACACAAGCTTGTAGCATATCTTCAAGTGTTTGGATAGTACGTTCTGCTTGTCCATCTGTTTGAGGGTGAAAAGTTGTACTCAACTTCACTTGTGTTCCCAAACACCTCTGAAAAGACATCCAAAAGTTTGCGGTAAATTGGGTTCCCCGATCTGATATAATAGAAATTGGCACTCCATGTAATCGGACTATCTCTTTAATGTACAGCTTCGCATACTCTTCAACTATGTAAGTGGTCCTAACTGGTAGGAAATGTGCGTATTTGGTAAGCCTATCAACAATCACCCATATAGAATCGAACTTCCGGGATGTACGAGGCAAACCAATAACAAAATCCATGTTGATCATGTCCCACTTCCAGCTTGGAAGATCAATGCATTGCATATAACCTCCTGGTTTTTGGTGCTCAACTTTAACTCTTTGACAATTTGGACATTCAACTACAAATTTTACAATACTCTTCTTTATGTCATTCCACCAATACATATCTTTCAAATCTTAATACATTTTGGTTGATCCTGGATGAATGGAATACCTTGAACAATGTGCCTCTGTCATAATCTTCTTTCTTAGCCCGTCTACATCGGGCAGACACAATCGGTTTTGGCACTGAAGTACTCCTTCTCGCGTAAGCTCAAATGCCTTGGTCGCACCACTCTGAACGTTCTCCTTAAGCTGTAATAAAATAGGATCTGCATATTGCTTCGCTTTCACTTCAGCTACTAATGAAGATTCCACAGCATTATGTACGATAAGCTCTTTATCTGGAGTTTCAAGAAGGCGAACTCCCAAACTAGCTAACTGGTGAAGATCTTTAATCATCCCTTGCCTTTCTATAGGTTCCATCATAGCCTTACGACTTAACACATCAGCTACCACATTTGCTTTCCTAGATGGTACAAGATATCAACATCATAGTCCTTTAATAGTTCAAGCCATCTCCGCTGCCTTAAATTTTGATCCTTCTGATTAAAATTATATTGCAAGCTCTTATGGTCAGTATATATATCAACATGAACCCCATATAAGTAGTGGAACCATATCTTTAAAGCAAAAATAATTGTTGCCAGTTCAAGATCGTGTGTAGGATAATTTTTCTCATGTGGCCGCAATTGTCTAGAAGCATATGCTATTACCTTACCATGCTGCATCAATACACAACCTAAACTAATTCTGGAAGTATCACAATACACTGTATACCCTTCGGTGCCTTTTGGATGTACCAACACGGGTGTAGAAATCAACTTGTTCTTTAAATCTTGAAAACTCTTCTCACAGGCATCATTCCATTGGAATTTGGATGCTTTATGGGTTAGCTTGGTTAAGGGTGCTGAAATGGAAGAAAAGCCTTCAAAAAACCTTCTATAATAACCACCGAGAAAACTATGAATCTCCGTAGGCGTTGTGGTCCTTGGCCAGTTCTTCACAGCTTCTATCTTTTGAGCATCAACCTTTATCCCTTCACTAGATACAATATGACCCAAAAATGCCACCGACTTTAACCAAAACTAAAATTTAGAGAACTTTGCATAAAGCTTACAATCACGAAGAGTCTGCAATGCCTGTCGTAAGTGATTGGCATGGTCCTCTTCTGATCTAGAATAAACTAGAATATCATCTATAAAAACTATCACAAATACATTCAGGAATGGCTTAAACACCCTATTCATCAAATCCATAAAAGATGCGGGTGCATTTGTTATCCCAAATGACATAACTAGAAACTCATAATGACCATACCATGTTCGGAAAGCTGTCTTGGGTATATCCTTCTCTTTGACCCTCACTTGGTGGTAACCTGACCTCAAATCAATCTTAGAAAAGCACTTGGCGCCCTGTAACTGATCAAATAAATCATCAATTCTTGGGAGAGGATATTTATTCTTAATAGTCACCTTATTCAATTGCCGATAATCAATACACATCCTTAGCGAGCCATCTTTTTTGCACACAAATAACACTGGTGCTCCCTGGGGGACATACTAGGCCTTATGAATCTCTTCTCTAGCAAATCTTTCAATTGCTCTTTCAATTCTCGTAATTCTACTGGGGTCATTCTATACGGAGGAATGGAGATTGGTTGGGTGCCTGGTATTACATCAATACCAAACTCTACTTCTCGTTCAGGAGGCAAACCTGGAAGATCTTCAGGAAATACATCAAAAAATTTATTTACCTCCGAAATAACGTGAAGAGTTGGTGGCTCCGCTTCTGTATTCCTTACTCTAACTAAATGATATATGTATCCCTTGGAAATCATTCTTCTTGGCTTAAAATAAGAAATAAATCTACCTCTTGGCGCGCCAATTTTACCTTTCCATTCAAGGACTGATTCATTTGAAAAATGGAAATATACCTTTTTCGTGAAGCAATCAATTGTGGCATAACAAGACGCTAACCATTCCATACCCATTATAACATCAAAATCTACCATTTCTAACTCCACAAGATCAGCCATCGTATCATGACCACAAATAGTTACTATGCAGTTTCGATAAACCCTTTTAGCTACAATAGATTCCCTAACCAGTGTGGAGACTTCAAATGGCTTAACTAACAGTTCGGGTATTCTTTCGAAATTTCCAGCAACCAATGGAGTAACATAAGATAATGTAGAATCGAGATCAATTAAGGCATATACATCGAATGAAAAGATAGATAACGTACCCGTAACCACATCTGGGGAAGCGTCTAAATTCTATCGATCCGCTAGAGCATACGTACGATTTTGATCCCCGCTAGAACTCGTGGCTCCTCTATCACCTCTAACATGACCCATTGGTTGTGCACCCCTTCCTGAATAAGGCAGCGATGATGATGATGCAACAAATGACCTCGTAGGTTGTGCCATACCCTCTATACTCTTTTGTGGGCATTTTCTCATTATATGCCCCGACATACCGCACCAAAAGCAAACAGTGGTCCCCATCCAACATATGCCCAAATGATACCTTCCATATTTATTACATGGCTCTCGAGGAGGTCTCGATTGACTAATATTCCCTTGCCCTTGGTACCCCACTGTCCGCGAACTCTGACTCTCACTTCTGTGCCCAAATTGATTTCCTCTGGACCCTTGGAACTGTGGTGGGGCACTAGCTGCAGAATAAGAAGATAATGGCCTAGGTGGTCTAGCAGAAAATTATGGTCTGAACCCTCCTTGGGATACCATGAACTGCCCTGTATATCTGGCCCTATTGGAATATCCTATTTCTAATTCCTGTGTTCTTCTCCTCTGCCTCTGATCTTACATTTTCTGTGCAAAAGCTTGGATCCTCGCTATGTCCATATCTTTGTTCAAAGCGGCAATAGTACAATCTCTAACCAGATATAGATCCAGCCTATCCATATATTAATGAACACTGTCATCCATAGTAGCTACAACATTAGGAGCATATCTCGACAAGGAATTAAATCGGAGACTGTACTCCTTCACACTCATATTCCCCTGATGAAGATTTAAAAACTGATCTGCACGGGCTTGACGAATCTCGAATGGAAGATAATGATCAAGAAATGCCTCTTTGAACTCTTTCCAAGTAGCTGGGGGTGCATCAATACCCCTAGATCATTTCCAGTCCTCGTACCAATATATAGCCTCCCCTTTGAATATATACGCCGCTAACTTTACTGTCTCTCTACCCGTTACATGCATAACATCTAAGGCCCTTTGAATTTGATCAGTAAAGTCCTGTGGGTCCTCGTTAAGATCTGATCCAGTAAAAGTGGGAGGATCCATCTTAAGAAAATCTTGTGTTCGAAGGCTAGCGGCCCTATCTATACCACTAGGACCCGTGTTAGGAATGGATTGCCCTTGAGCTTTCCCAACAACTATACGAGTCAAAAGTTGCACTATATTTTTAAGATCTTGATCAACAAAATTAATAGGTGGCTCTGGGGATATAGTTCTCCTCCCCCTTATTTCTTCTGGAGTGGAAGAAGTTTCTGATCCATGCTCAGCTGGAGCCTCACTTTGATTAGCTGGTATAGTGGGTAACTTACTAGTCCCATCTCCGGCAGCCACATCTACTTGCTTAGCGGTATTCTTGCTTCTGGTAACCGGCATCATTACTATAATAAGAGAAATAAGCGGATTCAGAGGTCAACTATGACTTCATATACAATATAGGATCTATCGCACGATCTAAGACATGAAGAAAAAAAACAATTCCTAAATGTCCATAGCCTCCTATTTATAGATGCGATGCATGACACACCGATAAACAATACTCTACGTAGACACGATTTTGTAGACTCACTAGGACGAACTTCTTTGATACCACTTTTGTCATGCCTCAAATCCTATTGGGGCGGACTGGCGCCCGAAACTGAGGAGGCCCGGGAGAACCAGCTCATAACCTTATACTTCCCATGCATATCTCTATGACAACCCAAAATTCGGACAACATCATGTATATAAAAGGAAATAATCACCCGTATAAGCTCGAGCATACATATATATGTATATACAATACTTGGACGTTGGAGCCATCACGTCTATTTACAAAACACCACCTTGACTGTACATTAGATCTACAAATCCTCTAGATAATACACAGAGTTTAACTAAGGTCGGGACACACCCCATCATATAACTAATTTCTATACAATACCAAAAGTGACTGGATATGACACGGAAAGCCCTGAAGCAAACTGGAGCTCACCAAAAGCAGCTGGATATCCTGGCTCCTATTTGTGCGGTGTATGAGCTGAGGTACCTGTGCCTGCAGCATGAAATACAAGTCCCCCATGGGGGACGTCAGTACGAAATATGTACTGAGCATGTAAAGCTGTAGATAATCACATATGATATAGGAGCTCAATAGAAATTAGAAACAAGTGAATAAATCATAATAGGAGTGGACTACACTTACTAGAACTTGTGACAACCTGTACATTGTATTTATTCAATCACTTTACCTTCGTTCTTAACATCTTTGTAATCGTTACTGTACTATACTGTGACCATTAGGCTGTCTCCAGTACATATCAACTGGGATCGACCCATGATAGGCTTATGCCCTTGGGATACCACCCATAAACACATAAATAGGGATCGACGCATGATAGGTTTATGCCCTTGGGATACCACTAAATAAGAGAGAACTTCCATCACTTAGTTCAATTAATCTTTGAGATTGTTATTTGGGTCGCCACCGTATTTTTGATACTTTAAAACAATGATACATCAATAAGAGACATATAAATAGACCATCAATGCAATAACAATGAAGTAAGAACTCATTGTCACATCAATGAAGTGTTTTGGAGTCATCAATGCCATAACAATGAAGTAGGAACTTATTGGTATATCAATGAAACGTTTTGGAGTCATTAATAGCACATGGATCTTGTTTGAGTAACTGGATACCTTCTGAGATTCGTTAGTGCAATAAACATGAAAGATTTGGAAGACAAGTAAGTATTGGAATGTCTTGACATCTTGTAGGGTGGAAAAAAGTTCATTGGTAACGTAGGACATCATACGAAACCATTATGGATCACATGTTACTGAATAAATTTGGAAACTTTCTTAATAGAACAATTGTTCACTTTTATGCCAAAGATATGGTATAAAGTATGCTTTACATACCTGACTGTCAACCTTCAATACTAGTCCCAAATGGACTTCCCGTCTTTTCGGATTACTTATCTACAATGAACATATATAGCAATCTAGTATTAGCAACCAGACATCACAATTCAATTATTTGAATTCACCAAACTAGTGGTTAAGTAGTAAGCCTTAATTACACCATAAAGGGTGTCACTTTAACCCTATTATACTCCAATTACATTCACATGCCATGCATATTCATACAATATCCTCCAATATCAAGTTTGGATTCATTTATCCTTCAACCAATCCATTAAACCAAATTGAGCCATAGACATGAATCATCATCAATTCAATAGTATATCACCATATCCACCTTCCATAACTCAATTACCATATCCACCTTCCACAATTCAATACAACCAAACCATGCAAAATTGTCCATAACCCTATTTCCATCACCTTTCAATAACAACCAATACATATAATCCTCTATCACACATATACATATGGAAAAGAACAAAGGTAAACAATATTCATACCTTAGAATTCACCTATTGATTATGCAATCCTGTTTGCACAAATAATAGGTTCCGTTCGAAGCTCTCGAGATGACAAACGCAGTTATCGGATTACTTTGGAATTTCTACGGTTGAATCAAAAGTAATTTAATGGTCAAATATGGATAGGGTTTGTTCTTTCTCAATGATTGATGATGAAAATGAGTTTTTGAACTCATATACATGTATACATACACATATTCATGTCCATAATATAATAGGAAATGACCAAAATGCCTTTAAAATTTAAATAATGTCAAATCTGTCCTTTGGTGGACTGTTTTGATAAGCTAAAGTAGATCGACCATAACTCTTTGCTCCGATATCGGATTTGGGTGAAATTTGTATCGTTGGAAGGAAAATTCAAAGGGATTTCATTTCATATAAAGTAGGCCACCCAGTTCATCCTGTACAAGGAGTTATGGTCGTTTGAAGTTGATCCTAAAAATCTATTTTGATAGGCTGAAGTAAAACGAGTATAACTCCTTACTCAGATGTTTGATTTGGATGAAACCAATTGCATTGAAAAGAAGACTCAAAAATCTTTCTTTTCATAGGTCGTATCTCTCACATTTCATTATATTAAGGGAGTTATGATTGTTTGAAGTTGACCCAAAAATTCGGCTGGCCTCAGTAGTTTGTGTGCAGGAAATTTTCCTGCACATTAACTATTCCCAAATATCCCGGCCACCATTTTATAGTTTCGAACGTGCTCGATTATATCCAAAACCTATCTGTTTTTGGAAATATTTATATCATTGGAAAGCTTATTCAATAACCTTCGCATGGAACCATAGACGATCAAATTCTGGTATAAATAAAATAAAAAATTAATTCCATATAAATAAGACCAATACACGTACTTGAATACGGGGTGTTACAATAGTACACATTAAGTGTCAACAATTACAATTTCAATATTCATTCCTATTTTCATTGAATATCATTAATATGAGTAAAGGGTAAAATACTAAATTATCATTCAGTTTGTGAGTTCTCAATCGCCGTGTAAAATAGAGTGCGGTCAACTAAAATGAGATGGGGGTAGGGGTGTGCAAAAATCGAACCGATCGATAAATCAAACCGATAAAAATTTTATTGGGTTAACGATTTTTTATTGGTTTTATAAAAAAATTTATTGGGTAAATGGTTCGATTTTGGTTTTAGCTTATTGGGTTATCGGTTAAATCGATAACCCAATAAGGATACATTAAGTTATTATTTTATCCCTATTTATGTTATATATATAAATCTCTCTCTCTCTATATATATAGAGAGAAAAAAAGAATTAGATAGATAGATAGATATGTGTATGCACATATATATATTATATGCACTACGTATTCACAATTTAGTGATTCACAAAGTATTAACCTATTCAGGGCAACAAAGGCACAATATAAAGCTCGACTATTATCGTACTGGAAAACTTAAAGCATTTATAGCTTCCAACAATTAGGATTTAATTTTTTCTATCTAACATTCAGTTCAAGTTTGAAGATTCTTGTAAACTAAAATGCATTGCGTAGAATTTTGGCGGTAACTAAAATTTTATTTTTTTTATGTTAGTTGTTACTATTTCTATTTTATAAGTATTTTCTTATTGATTAAACCAAAAATCGAACCGTTAAGGACCAAAAACCGATAAAACGAAACCAATAAGAAAATGTCTTATTGGTTGGTTGGTTTTACATATTTAAAAATCGAAAATCGATAAACCGATAAATCGAACCAATAACACATAAAGTCGAACCGAATTGACCGATGTACACCCCCAGATGAGGAGTATTAAATTGAGTTATTTATAATTTTAGTAAAATTAGAAGTATATTAAATACTCTATATCATTTAAGTACTTTCTCCGTTCGATTTTACTTATCACATTTTGAGTTGACACGCTTATTAAGATAAACAATTAATAGCATGACTATTTTACTATAGTATTCCTATTAAATGATGCTTACATTGTATCTTAAAATTAATTTGAATTTTTTTTTTGATGTTAAGGATAAAATAGGAAAAAAGAAGTTGTCTTCCCTTGATATGTCAAAAACGACAAGTAAAAGTAGAAATTTAATTAAGAAATTAGTGACAAATAAAAGCAAACGGAGAAAATATAATATAAATTGCAATAAATTAAATAACGCACTCTAATTATTGTAACAACATAATGAGGAATGATATCACTAAGTTAGCATTAATTTATCTGTTAAACTCTATAAAACTCCGGATCAATTTAATACTTCATCCTTCCTTTACTTAAATTAAAGTGTTAAACTAATTTATTCAATCTATTTATGAGAATATTTTTTTAATTATATACTATAGCTAACTAACCATAATTGAACTTTAAAGGTTTTTACAATTGATAAGTTGCTTTATCTTAATATTTCAAATTCAATTTGATACATAATTCAGTATATATTTTAATTTATTAATCAATCTAATTTGATCCGCATTTAATTCAGTTTTCCTCTTAAACAATAGATAAGACCACTTTGACTGTAATCGCTCATGATT
The DNA here is from genome assembly GCA_030864225.1 of Capsicum baccatum var. pendulum. Classification (NCBI taxonomy): domain Eukaryota; kingdom Viridiplantae; phylum Streptophyta; class Magnoliopsida; order Solanales; family Solanaceae; genus Capsicum; species Capsicum baccatum. The sequence continues at coordinate 132,013,085 of CM061551.1, read as the reverse complement.
TTGCCTGTTGTTCCAAAACTTCACTATAATAATTATTGATGCCCATAAAATAAATAATGCTAAATTTTACATTTATTGTATTGTGTGAATTGAGTGAAATAAGATTACACTAATCTAAAACTATTGCTCCATCCGTTTAAAAAAGAATAACCTACTTCGACTTGACACAAAATTTAAAAAAATAAAGATGATTTTTGAATCTTGTGGCCTTAAATTAAAGTTGTGTCAAATGCACCAAAATGTCTTTTAATTTTGTGGTCCTAAATATGTCATGTGAAAAGTTGAGATTAAAGTATTACCAAAAAAGAAAAGAGATCATTCTTTTTAAAACAGACTAAAAAGAAAAGTAGGTTATTCTTTTTTAAACATAAGGAGTAATTAATTTCACAAAATTGTCTCACTTCAAAGTGTATAAATACATCTCCATTTTTAGTTTCATACACAATATTTTTATAGTGAGTTCTAGTAAGTGAATCACTAGTATTGAGTGTACTTTGTATTAAAGTTAGCCTAGATAAGAAAAAAAAAACAATCATGGCTGCTTATGCTAATGAATTTGCATGCCGATGTTGTGACGGAATATTTCCTAATGTTTTGACGTTATTGTATCATTTTGAGCAGGTTCATTGCAGAGACGTTAATACTCCGGCAATACAACATAATGGTAAGACCATATATGAATCAATTTTTGTGACTTTTTTGTATAATCATTTGGTATTCGTTGCTGGTAAAGTTTCACTAGTTTAAGCTGTGAAAATAACCCCTTACAGAAAAGGGGAGGCTATGTAGAATAGACCCTTGTGGTTCGATTCGTCCCTAGATCTCCGCATAGGGGGACTTTATTGCATCAGAACTACACCTTTTTTAATTGGTATTCGTTGTTACTTGCTTGACTAATTTAAATTTATATCGAATGGGGAATATTTTGTTACATTGGACCGGTGGTGATTCATCCTGGTTCGATTGAAAAATCATTGCTTAGATGAGGGAAAAAACTTTAAATTCTTAGTTTATTTGATAATTTTCTTATAAGGAAAAGCACTCCCAATCATAGGGATTTTTCATTCACTTTTAGGGCGGCGATTTAGCCTAATTCTATCCAAATCACCTTTCTTATAGGCGGAAAAGAAACTTTGAATTTTAAAGCGTTTTTGATTACTTATATCCCACTAGACCAAATTTGAATATATATGTATATATCTATATCTGGTTTCATTAACCCCATTAATTTAAATTTATGAGGCATAAAATCTATTAAAAGGAAAAACGCTTTTCATTAAAGAGCTTTTTGCATTCCTAGAATTTCAATACCAGACCTCTAGTTAAGGATGGAGAAATCTCATTGATTCCACCATTTTCCTTTGTGTGATAGAAAATTCACATATATATAAAGTAAATGCATCTTACAAATTTATTTTTGACTTCAATATTGTATTACTTAATTTGCAGGTCCCTCAGCGTCAAGAACGACCCATTTTAAGTTGTATTCTGAACAAGGACACTCTCAAATTTCTTTAAGAAGAAATGGTCATGCTATTTTTCCTTCTATGTTCGAAGACACGAGGGGTCAACCGAACAAGGATATGGAGAGGGACCCTGTTGATTTTACTTTGCCTTTGATCAAGAAGCTAGACAAGCCCATTACTTTTGACAACGTTGAAGAAGTTGAAGATCAAAACTTGGATTTGAAGTTGAAGCTTTAGAATATGATCCTACAAGTTATGTTGGTCTTTTCCTTTTGTTTGTGTTTTAGATGTTTCTTCTTGTAATATCCCTCACCTCCCACCCCACCCCTACCACCGCCACCGCCCCTCTCCATCCTACCCCACACTTCCCCTACCCCTCGCTTCCTTTGGTTTTCTTTTTGATAGTAGAATCGCATGTCTTCAATGTTGGTTTTCATCAATTATTTTTTTTTATTACTCTTCTCTTTATCAATGATATTTTAATTGGAGGGTTTCTCCATTCTCAACACTCAAACACGAAACCTCTAATTTGTGATTGAGGGATTAAATCCATCTCTCTCCTTCCAGATCTCATTTTGAATATATCTGGCATCATTATTTGATTAATTTAATTTTGTGTTGTACTATAGTGTTTGTTGAAGAGGAAAGCTCTCATGATCAAAGGAGTTTTCTATTCTCAATGGTCGAACATGAAATTTCTAACTAAGAATAAAGAAATCACATTCATTCTACCACACCCCTTGGTGGTATTTTTGTTTCTAGGAATATATAAAAATATATAAGGTGATGTGACATTTTTTTATGACAAACAATATTTTTCTCGTCTTTTATCTTCTAATTTTACTAAAACAAGATCATACGTCAGAGGTTGTTGTCAAAAAGATACTCAGCTGTAGCAATATAATAATTTTTTGTAATATATAGAAGTGGCTTGGCAAGCACCTCTCGGTTTTCTTGCCAGCTTACCACCAAGAGCTTCTTTGTCATTTTAACTAGAACTTTATAATATGTGTTAGATCGTTGTGACACCTGCTGCACGTAGCAATCTGAACACAGCTTCATGCTGATCAGAGCATTCAAACTCCACTGAGCTTCTTCTTCATCTCAGGTGAGCATTCAATCTGTCATGATGTTTTGTACTTATTTACAATTAGGTTTTAGTTCTTTTTTGTTTGTATTCTTGAAAAATCTATACACACCGAAAAAGGAATTTTAGTCATAGAGATTCAAGAATGAGAAATCTACAGTAATGTTTATGTGAAAGTATTGCATTTACTAAATTGATAAATATAAATCTAATTGTTCTACCATTCCACTATGAATCTATCACTTTTTCTTCAATTTCTTTGTGTTGGACAACTTTTTTTTTCCTCACAATTTGTTTCTTCCTGAAAGAGCTTTAATTTAGATGGACTAGTGGCTTGTGGGTGTGTTCATTATGCACATTAGTATGTTGTCCTATTAGTTTACTGAGCAAGGCTTATTTAGTATGTTTTAAATCTTTATGACAACAACTGCGACGTATTACGCCTGTCCACAGAAGGTGTGCAAGCATTGTTGAAATATTAGACCAAGGCATTTTTGTAGGCTTAAGTCATCGATGACTTCTTAAATTTATTTCGAAATTTTACTTGAACCCCTAAACTCAGACTTATACCTATCAGGTCCTAAACAAATCAAAATTTTGATCCTCCTAAATCTTTTTTGCCCACATGACACATCGCTTGATAGTCACTCAATGTGGGCACGTGAATGTGGAAAGTCGTCTGATGTGGCAAAAAGTAAATGTTAAAAAACGTTAACTTTCTCTCCTCCCACACCCAAATTTAAAACTCTAATTTCTCTCATTCTCACTCTCATATCTCTCATTCTCTAATTTATCTAATCTGTCATAGCACATTTTCTCATAATTCCTCTAATTTCTCTCATCTCACTCTCACATTTGATCATTTCACTCTCACATTTGTCTCATAATTTCTCTCATATTTCTCTTAAATCTATTTTTTTCTCATTTTATTCCAGAATGTCGTAAGATTCAATTAATCTTGAGGTACCAGATTTGTGTTACTGTTGCAAATTTTGTCATTTGAGAACTTCAAGGACTCCATCAAATCCATGTGGTAGATTTTTTGAATGTAAAGTTTCAAAGGTTTATAATATTTTCAAAGATTTAAGTTTTAATTTCTTTTGGTGAATTTTTGATAATGTAACTATTTTTGCATTTTAGGAAAATGGTGAATGTGGCTACTTTTAAATGGATTGATCCAAAATTTTTGATTGTTGAGCATTAATCTCTGGGGATGGAATCGAGCTTAATGAATAGATTTAAAGATGGTGAAAATTTGTGTGATCGACCGAAGGAAAAGCTCAAAGAGGTTGAAGAAGAGAGGGACACTTTGTGTGAGAAGTTGAAAGACAGTGAAGAAAAGTTGATTGCATTGAAGCAAAAATTCAAAAAAATTAAACTTGATAGGGAATGTGCAAAGCTCAAATTTAATAGACTTTTACTGCTTCTTCTCTGTGTTCTTACTGTAAAGTGTTTCTTTCCTATGGTGTAAGCTAGTAGTTAAGCTTGGGTACTGAATAAACAATTGGTTATTGAGTAGTTTATCCTAGTTAGTATATAGTGGAGTTGTTTGGGCAGTCTTTATGTTGTATCATTTTGATATGTTTAATGTGAATGAATTGCCATGTTTTGTATCACAATCACATTTTTAATTACTTTGTGTCTAGTTGTTCAACAAAATATTGCCACCCAACAAGTCATAACCATATATTTGTAACTACTAAAAGTATTGCTAAAAGATGAACTAAAACACAAATATTTGTAACTACTAAAACACTTTAAAAGAACATCATATTAACTTCTCCAAGTTGAGATAGAAAGTGCATCACATCACTAAATAAGGTGTTCAACATAAAAGTACATAAAAAAGGCTAAACATTAAGCACAATAGTATTATTGCAGCATACCACAAAATCATAATTACTGCCTAAGAAAAACTTATTCGAAAAATAATAACACAATTTGTTCAAACTGAGAGTATAACCCTCGTTACAGTATCATGCATATAGATCATTCCTAAATCAACTACTTCTTGGAAGATTCAAATGATGAAGAAGACTTGGCTATATCCACTTTGTTTTTCTTATTTACTTTCATTTATTGCAATTGTGTACTAGTGACTGCATCTTTTTCATTTCCCTTTAGGCCACAAGATTTAAAATCAATGTCTATATTGGATACTGAAGCACTATTTAAATTTATACCTCCATAAAGAATCCATTAATTTGATGTACTAGGCTATAAAATCAGACAAAATTATAAATCAATGAACATTGAAAAGTTGAATGAAAACAAAGTTATAGATAAAGAATGCGACAAAAAAATATATTATACACTTGGGTTTCAGTTGCTGGACCAGAGTAAACACCAAAACCAGTTGTAGGCCTTTGGTATTCAATAGCAGCAACAAATGAGGCAACATTGTATGACCTCTTGTAGTTTGGCAAAGATGAAACTTGACTATAAAAAGAATTTCTTGCACTTTCAAATGGGATTCCCCTTACATTAGCTATTTCCTCCCCAATTCTCTATCAATCCCTACTTGACTTTTACTAGTTCCTCATTCACCTCCCCTATCAGCACCATATTGACCTCTATCAGTTCCTCCTTCACTTTCTCTACTAGAACCATATTGACTTTTACCAGCCCCACCTTTACCTCTACCAGCACCACCTTGACCTCTACCAGGCCCACTTGACAACTTTATTTGAGATGCTCTTAGCACAGCAGCTGTGTTAGCATAAGTAGATCCTAATTGGCTAGATTGTCCAGTTGCATATATATGAAAGGTGGAGCTTGAGTGTGAATGATACCACATGCTAGAGTATAATTTCATGATGGTGGAAAGATCAATAAATGCAACATATTTTCAGCAGTTTAATAATAATAATAATAATAATAATTATTATTATTATTATTATTATTATTATTATTATATAATAACAGAACATATATCACTTACTCTTGCTACCTAACTTTCAGTGTGGCTATAACTTGGCATTGCACTGGTGTCACCACAAATAGAACTTAGTTATGCTGTCTATGGCGGATTCCATGAGGGTGCAGGATGAGGCTGAGTGCTAGGTTGAGTACTTCTACTATTCCTCATTCCGTTCTAACAGACAAATAGAAATATGAAAATTTCAAAAATATGATAATTTTAGAACATTGTTAACTATTATGAAATTGATTTAAGGCTTAATCTTTTTGCACACATAGTCTTGTTATAGCTAACTTGATTGCATCTTGAACAAGTCATATTGATACCTTTTTTTTGATAGTTTGCCCCAATTTTTTGACTCATCCTTGCTTTTCCTTCTGTTCTTGCTAGTTCTGCCTGACATCTTTCTTGATTTTGGAGGATCAATTGATGGGTTTGTGATTTCGGCCACATTCTTATATTGGAAATTGGTTGAATGAAATGATTATAAGACTTAGGAAAGATTTCTTTCATATATCAGTGCTCTATATGCTGATCAGGATCTTTATTCAAGTAATAATAAGTATAAATAGCATAAGGACAAGGAATACCTCTTAACATCCATAACCTATAGTCACAATACTTCTTGTTCAAGTGAACAACAAATATGTACCCCACATTATCAATTTCAAAGTCATTAACTCCATTCCATAGTACCCTACACTTATTTAAATATTCCTTGTTATCTTTTAAAATAGTTTTTGCCATAGGTGCAATGTCTGAAATCTATGTTTCAGCAAATCTGATAATATCAACGTGTCTATTCATTATTTTATGTTTGATATCCTCTAACATTATGATTATAGACTTATGTCTAGTATCTAAGATTCAAGAATTAAAAGTCTCACACATATTATTTTCTACACTATCACATTTAGAATGTGTTTTGAAATATGCCCTACACTAATAAGAAGAAGGATTAACAAAAATGTCCTCAGTTATTTCCTTCTTACCTAGGGTTGACATTGCTTGCATCTTCTCTCTAAACTTGACTTCAAAGCTTTTTTTTGCACATCTTCAAAACTGTTTTCTTCTTTCTTCTCCTTTCTAATGCACATGCCAATTACTTTAAATATGTCTAGCACACATTCTTTCTCCGCATTTGTAACAGGTCCATAAGAACAGGACCAAGATCCTGTAATAAGTATAAGTATGATTAGAACATGAATTTTAATGGAAACTAAAGTCAAATAATAAGAAAAATGATTAAATAGTGGTACCTTTTATTGGTTTGACATTACAGTCAAGTCTTCACTAGTTTCCAAATTTAGATCAGTAATCAAATACCTTATAAATCAATTTCAGCTATGTTTTGGTTATGTACCCAGAACTTCCCATGCAATAGGATACATTTGGTTGTTCTCATTTTTTCCCATAGCAACCAACAACTCACCCTTACAAGCTCCTTTAAGAAATCATCCATCAAAACTAATAATTTTTATACACACATTTAACCATCCTTGCTTGAAGGCATAAACGCACAGATAGAAATAAACAAAGAGGTTTTTACCCAGTCCAGTTTCTATATCAATTTTTACCTAGAAAGAACTTTTAGGATTTGTTTTCTTGATCATATATGCATAGTCACATAATCTGGCAAATTCCAACTTTCAATCACCCATATTCTCCCTCATGACAATCTATTTAGCCCTATAACAGATAGTTTTACCTACATAAAGACCCAACACCTCTCTTACCAAATTCTAATTTTCTAAAATCTTTATATATGGTTGAGAAACAATTATGTATTTAAATTTTCTAGCAATCAACTTTGAATCACACATCTTGTTCTTGTTTAGAGGAATACACATGTGAATAAGGTTATAGTTCTTAACAATAAAATCACATGAATCTCTATCAGTAGAAGCAAAAAACTACCACTTTCAATTAGGTACAATGCACTTCACCTTTATTCTATGCTTTTCATTAGGTTTTAACTTCAACTGCCTTTGAGATTCTACAGCATAATCTGCAACAACTTTTCAAAATTATTTTGTACCCTAAAATATCATTCCAAACTCAAACACAACAACTTCACATTTTTCATCATACCTAACTTTCTTTCTTCTCCTTCTTCTAGGTAGATCTACTCCTCTAACAACATCTACATCTAGATCCTCTTCACTATCTTCACTCTGACCGTCAAAACTATCAAGATACTTCTCACCTCCACCCAACTGTCCAGCATATTTGTTAGCCTTATCCTTTTTAATATCCTCAAAGCCTTTATTTATACAACCAGCAACTCCCACAAGAACTTCTTCAATTTCAACAACCTTTTTTCTTGTTTTTTTATTTCTTTGTTTGTTGTTTCTTATTTCTTGTCTCAAAGACCTCAACGCCTCATTAATATCTGAGCCATATTATGAAGGAATAACTCTAAGATTCGAATAACTATTCAAGTAATCGACACCTCACCTTTTATATTAACATCTTGTACATGAGTATCTTCTACATCTTTTACATCAGCCTTATCGCCTTCTATATTAAGATTTTCTAGGTTAACATCTTCTATATCAACATCATCTACTCTATTAGAAGTTTTTTTCTCCACTTATGTTAACATAATTCCTTTCTTCACCTAAGTTAATAGGCTCTTTCTCTATGTTAACACTCTCATCAATGCCAATAGATTTTCTTTCTCTCTCTCGCTCTATGTTAACACTCTCATAAACACCAATAATTTCTCTCTCTAATTTAACACCTTTACCAACCTCATCCACTAACACCCCCTCACTAACTATAACCTTAGGTCTAGGTAAAAGACCCACAGGTCCATCAGGGTCAAGTATTGGTTCATCTAAAACATGATTGACATAAAAGTCAATAGAGTCCTTAAGTTTTAAGTCTTTAACTAGATCTAGAAGATGTCGGTCATTTTTAACTAAGTTGAACTCTTTAGTTAATACATCTTGGTAATAAACCCCCCGACAGTTTTATACCCTAATTATCTAGTATAATATAACAATTCTAGTAATGAAAAGTTGTCTTTATCAATACACCATAGTTTTGGCACACAATTTCTAACATATGTTGGGACAAGATTATTGGAAAAGGCTCCTCATGGTGAAATTTTGTAAAAATAATCTTCATTTATTAGGTCACCTGCAACAAATGATAAGAAATAAAAAATAGTAAATGGAATATCCAAAGAACGTACCAACAAGGTAGAATCTACAACCTTTAATGTATATGAAGAAAGTGACGGAATGTTCTCAAAAACACATCTCCTACAGTGACATTTCAAACCCTAAAAGCTAAATTATGCTAAAATTTAACAAACTTAACAAATACAAATCATAAAAACACTTACACGAGAAAGGTGTGAGAAAAATCCCTAAATTTATTCTTTGATTTGACAAGAATTTTGGTTAAATTAGGGCTAAAAATCAAAGAGAGAGAGAGAGAGACAGTAAAGGTCGGGGGGAGAAAATTGATGTTAAAGTTTCCGTCAAATTGGACTTTTTGAATTTTTAAGTTTCAAGCTTTTTTTACTTTGTCACTGTCTTACCCCATTTTCCTTGTGGAAAGCGGTATTCGACGTGGCAAACTCTTTTTGGGATTGTTTAAAAGGTAGAGTGTGAAGAGTCGCCACCTAACGAATTAAGGTGCACTAGGGCACTGGTCTAGGCCAACTACGAACCTATTTCATTGTTTTAGTCTTAGTTCACCAGAGATTTGGGTAAGGATTCAAATTACCTCAAAAGGAAGGTGTTAGGCATCTTTCGAGGTCCACAAAGGTGGTTTTCGATCGAATTCGTATTTTATGTGGGGATTCTATGTGATCAAATAAAGGTCTCTTATTTCTAACTTAATTATTAACTAAGTGATAAAGTAATTAATAAATAAATACATGTTATTTTATCATTTCTAATTATTAATTATCTAGGTGATAAAAGCAATAAGAACATATGATAAGACAAGAGAGGAGAAAGAAATGACATAGATTATAACAAAGGGGATTGCTTATGTAATAAACTAACCCACCCAAATAAATGAACATGCAAGGTAAATAAAAAAGTAAATTTGAAAATCTAAAAAAAGGTTTTGATTTTATTCAGATCAGAGCCCCAACTTGTTTAATCATTACCCAACTCACTGGCCGGATTCTTAGACAAGCGACAATGTCATAAGTCTTACCGTTATTATGTTGGAGATCATCACTTCTGAATGACTACCCGTCCCACCCCACCTAGGCTGGTTGTTAAATCTAAAGGCGTTATATGACAAGGATAAAACTAGCGTCTTTAGTAATTTCTATCGTCCCGCCTATCGTCCAAGAGGCATTGGACTTTGCTATTTTAAATTTGTGGTCTAGACAAAATAAATATAGGACTCAAAACGCGTAACAAGTAGGACGTCATGTAGCACGTAATTGCCCCAAATTAGCCTCTTGATTAATTAAAGTTGATTAATATAATAAACATGTAAAGACCAATAATTAACTTATTCTTGTGTCATTAACCTATAGACGTGATATCTAAGTGTTCAATAGTTGTTTATTGAAAAGTAACTCTCAAAACATTTATTACAATGCGGAAAAAATTTACGAGAAGACATGTCAAAGTTAAACAAGCGTGAAAGAATAAGAGCGTTAATTTATTGTGTAAAAGATAGTTCAGCATGACGTCTAAGTCAAAAGTAAGTGTTTATTGATTAAAAGTAATTGTCAAACCGTTAAAAATAATGTTGTAAAGTTGTTAAAATAAAATATGTCAAAATAAAGTAAATATATTGAAGTGTGATGCTTGTTAATTTTGTGTAAAACATGTAATAAACTAATGAAAGTTTAAGAAATTGCAAACACGTGTGAAAAATTACTACATTCTTAATACTGAAAAGTCCATTAACATGTCAAAAATGTATTTTTTATAACGCTGAAAGGTAAATTAACATGCTGGAGTTTAACATTTATATGCTGGAAAACAATCTTAACATGCTGAAATTTAATTGTTTTATGCTGAAAAATAGTTTTAACATGCTGAAAAATGACTTTGTATGTTGGAAATTAATATTAATATGCTAGAAAAGTAATTGTATTGCTGAAAATTATTAAAATAGACACACACTTTCTTTTAACTTGCAAAAGGAATAATTTTATGTTACCAAACAGATTGCCTTTGGAAAAAAAAAATTGTTTAACATGGAGATTGATTTTAGATTAAAAAAAGTGGTGATACAATAAAACGTTAAAATTAATGACAATGTCAAATAAAACACGTCGTAAAGCACGTCATAATAAAATTATATCGTAAGTTAATTGATTATTCTTTAAAGCGTGCTTTCTATGTGACCACACAAGTTTATCATTAGTCATAGGTTATTCTTTTGCTTAGGTGATTCATGTAGTACATACATCCCCACCCCAAGTAGTCCCATAAATATTATTATATCAATGTTTGTACAATAAGTTACAGACCAACAATGAATGAATTAAATGAAAGACTAAGAAGGGCTAGATTGGATAGTCCTCAGTGATCCTCAAATTCATGGCAACTCTACCTTGTCGAACCGTTCGTCTTTAATCTTTGAGCACAAGGAAAACACAAAGACACATCCCAAATTCAAAATATATATTTGGCGACACAAAATCAGTCCTTGGCGCTGTCGAAATCCTAAGGATCTCCGGGATCCTCGGCAGGCTCATGCCAAAGGGGTTATCTGACGCTTAAAGATTATTTCAGATTCACAAACAATCAAACATTCTAGTTGGGAAGACATTTAATAGCGGGATAAAACATGCCATATTAACAAAAGCAAATAACATGACCATCCCAATAAGTCACAAAATAATTGCACAAAAATGAATAAAAGGCTCATGTCATCAAACATTTAAAATAAGTAAATCAAAGTGAGGTCATAGTCATGTAAAATAACATAAAAGAAACTTAATACATCAATCAAGAGAACTATTTGATTAACAACAAAATAATAAAAGAATATTGGATGTTCAAAACTGGATAACAGTCGTACGAGCAAACAAGAACAACAATCCCAAAGTAAAAGCAGCAAATAAAATTAAACACTCAAGTGTAGTATAGAAAAGTGTAGACGTGTAGAAGAGTATGAGAGGATGATAAGAGATGATTGAAAGTTATCCTCAAAGAGAGGAGAATGATGTGTTTATATAGCCAAAGGGAATAATTATAAAAAGAAAGAAAATAATTAGGAGAGGAAAAAATATTCAACCAATCAAAGGAATTCTTTTCCTTAAAAGGATAGTGAATCAATTAAAATAAGAGAGTGAATCAATTATCTTGAAATTAGTCAAGTTTATCATAATAAATGGATAAAGAAAATTCATCTAAATTTTAAAGTGATATCAAAAATTAACAAATGGACACAAAATCTTCATAAATAAGCAAGTAACATGTTAAATTAAGGAGAAATAATATCAATCAAATCATAATTTACCATAATTAAATACTATAATTTAAATCGAAGAGGGATAAATATTAATCGAAACAAGTCATACAAAAAAAACAGTCAATCATGCATAAATTAAGGAAGAAGGATCAATTTAAAAGTGTGTAGATATAATGGAGTAAATTAGCCAAAAATCAAACTCTATCCAAACAATCCAACAGCTAATTGAATTAAAATACTACTTAGTCACACCATTGTGTAATAAATACGTGATAATATTTGACAATGAAATTGCAACACAATAGTTAGAACAATCAATCCACAAGTGAGAACAAATGCCTTTCAGAGATTGAACAAAATTAGTGTCCAATTCAAAAATTAGGGTTAGCAAAAATTGATAAAAATGAGGATTTTAACATATGTCAACTAAAGAATACAAACAAACATGAAATTAAAATAATCAAATCAAAAAATTAAAATTGAATGTCACTAATTTCAAAATTAATAAGTTGTTAAAAGAAATAGAACGAGAGGAATATGATAATGTTAATTTGAGGCACTAAATTAAACAAGGACACAAACCTGAATGGATTTGTTATGAATCCATCATGATTCGCCGATGACCAGTGGAGGTGGTGACAGTTGTTCGACTGGTGCGATGTCGTGGTCTATCGGAGTCGTGGATGGAATGGTAGACGTCTGCATAGGGGCGATGACTCATCATATTTTTTGCCAGCCATAGTAGGAGAGAGGGTAGAGGGCAGCGAAGTTCGCCGATTGCTGGTGGCTAGTTTTTAATGGGGCCTAGTGCTGGTTGTTTGCCGGTGGAGGAGGACGAGGGGAGAGATGAGAAAAGAGTAAAGGGCGATACTGGTTTCGTCGGTGTTAGTAGTGGTGAAGACTGGTGAGTTTAGGGAAAGAGAAGGGTGGCTCGCCGGTGGTGGGATAGCTGGTGGTGTCCATGGCTGACGGAAGGAGCAGTGGGAAGTAGTGGTTGTTTAGAGAGATAGAGTGGAAGAAGAGAGGGAAATCTTATGAGGTATGGCTGTTTGGAATGGATAAGTTTAGGGTTTTTTTTGGGTATATCAAATAAAAGATTAGATTAAGTTGATCTCAGTAGTTGGATCAACTTTGATCAACGGCTGAGATTAAGGTATTTAAAAATAGGACCTAAATTGGGATTTAAATAGGGACCTAATTAATATTCAATTTTGACTAAAATTGTGATATGAGTGCAATCACGTAGATGGACTCATGTGGGTGTGTATTGAAGTTGTCCAAGTATGTGTGCAAGAGAAGTGTAATAAAGGGCCCAAATATACACCAAAACAGCCCGCTACATACACTAGAGGGGAGACCCATTCTTGAAGGGCCCTTTTGGTCATTTTAACTTCTAATTCTATTGTAATATATAAAAAATATTTTTAGGGTTTCATTGGCAGATTTTGTATGTAGTAAGTCTTGTAAGACATAAGGAACATCAAGTCCTCTCTCCTTTGAGGCATCCAAACCCGAAACTATAACCAGGTACATCAAAAGGGTGGATTCTCTTTTGTTGTTTGCTTTGCTTGGAAACATTGATGCTTGGGAGGTCAAATTTGAACTTGTATCATTGTAAGAGATCGGTTTATTGTTATGTGTAGTGTTAAGGGTCTAAGATTGTCCATTCTTGGGTTCTTAAGATTATACTTTCATGTGGTCTATCTATCTATCCTTTTACTTTTCTTGTAATTATGTTTGGTGTTTGTGTTGTAACCTTGTGTTCTTGTTGTTAGTGTTAACTCCGAATATTGTACCTTTGTGTTCATCTTGTTCTTCAAATATTGTTTCTGTTTTGGTGTATAAATACACCATTATATCTTGTATTTTTATGTTTTTGTTGTTGGCCGAAACTAGTTCCAAAAGGGCTCATGAATTTGTTCTAATTTGTGGATTGTTTTTGGACTGATTTTGGTGTTCTGTTGTTTGTCTAGTATCATTTGGTATCAGAGCGAAGGCTGGTCGTGTTCTCACACTACCAATCTTGGGCTCTCTTAGTTGAAAATAATAATAATAAAAAAGCTGAAAACTGAAATTTCCTAAAAATAGCAATCTGTCCACTTGTGTGTTCTTGGCCAAAAATTCTGTCTTGTTGTGTCTTGGCCGAGATTTGTGTCTTGTAAACTTATATCTAAGAGTCCTTTCTGTGTGTTATATTGTTAGTAGTGTTAGCTTCTTTATCCCTAACACTAAAGGAGTCTAAATCTAAGTTTGAGCTTTAAAAGTTGATGTTGTTGTTGTGAATCCAAAGTGTGGCTGATTGTTGTTGGGATTGTTGTTGTTGGTTCAAGTTTTGAACGTGTATTGTGGGAATTTTGTTGTGGATTTTAAGCTTGAAAAGGTGGTGTTATTTTTTTGGAGGGCCCAACTTGAACCTTAGAACTTCAAGACTCAAAGTTTGTGTTCTTGGTGTTCTTCACCATCTCTATATGTTGTTGAAGAAAAGGTGGTTGTTGATCTTATAAGTTGAAGGAAAAAGGTGAAGAATTGTTAGTATTGAAAGACCCCCAACCACCAAAGACTTTATGAACCCTTTTTCAACAACTTTCCATGATACAAGGGTCCATGTTTTAAGGAGGAGTACAAGAAAGTTAAAGTCTTGAAACTTGAATTGAAAAAGAGCTCCAAAGACTTTTATTTCCCTCCCTAACCAATTCCAAATTACAATGGGGACAAGACTTGAAATTGAAATATAAAATTGAGAAACCTCAACCAATACGTGACTGCCACATCATCATTTTTACTGTTCACATAATATTTTTGGCTCAAATTTTAGATTTCTTAGTTTCATTTTATTGTTTCTTTAGTTTCGTTTGTTGATTCCATTACTAAATTACAAGCTAGTACTAGATTGTAAGTTAGTTTTCAAACCGTTCTTCATGTATACGTTCCTTTGTGTGTCTTATTCTTTTGACTCGTTGTGATACTTGGTCCACCTCTCAATGCCTCACGAAGTACAAGTGAGGTTACGACACTTGTGAGATCAAAGTATGAAAAATTTGAGAGACAAAACAATAGAGAGGGAGTGTGAGGACCATTCTTTTACAACTAACTTGTTTGTTGTTTTGTAGGTAAATTTTGGCCCTAATGAAAACCATTTTGGCCCTTCTTGATGCTTTGTCCCGAGACCTTGCTAGGGCAAATGTGGGTCTTGAAAACATTTACTCAAATGTGGTAACTATGAGTGAGAGGTTGGATCGAATGGAGAGACGAAGCAACTCTCGTGCTTTTACTCCCAAAACTTTACCTACAAAAGCCAATCCTCTAAGTTCACCACAAAATGCCATAAGCCAAGCTACAAATTACCCACAAAACCGAGAAAAAGGTAGTCCCCCTCCCCCGCTAGTTGATCAAGTCCAACAAGAAGGACTTGTAAGCCAATTTCCTCCCATCCAAGCACCACAACCGAAGCTCCACATTACCAAAACAATCTACTTTACCAAATCAATCCTCTCAATCGAAACTCCGCTTTAACAAAGCCTACACATCCAAGAAGAGGAACATGGGAGAGAGGGACATGAAGGATATGAAGTCTACAACAATAATTATATGATGGAGGGATACTTGAGTCGGATAAGATTGAAGCCAAAACTCAAGATGGAGAGGAAGCCGAGGTTCAAAATAAAGATGTTAGCCTTGAATTGTGTTTGTGTTTCTCTCGGGTCCATCTTGTTGGTGGACTATTTTTGGAGTTGTTTTTGATACGTGCCAAGTTTTATTGAACTCTAGGGTTCTTCATGTTTTGCGGACTGTTTTGAGTGATCGCTTATGAAGTGGTGAATTGAACAAGGTGAAATTGTGAATTTGTGGGCAAATTTCTCTTAAGATGGAGAGGATGATACGAGTGCAATCACGTAGATGGACTCATGTGGGTGTGTATTGAATTTGTCCAAGTGTGTGTGCAAGAGAAGTGTAATTAAGGGCCCAAATACACACCAAAACAGCCCGCTACATACACTAGAGAGGAGGTCCATTCTTGAAGGGCCCTTTTGGTCATTTTAACTTCTAATTCTATTGTAATATCTAAGAAACATTTCTAGGGTTTCATTGACAGATTTTGTATGTTTTAAGTCTTGTAAGACACAAGGAACATCAAGTCCTCTATCCTTTGAGGCACCTAAACCCGAAATTGTAACTAGGTACATCAAAATGGTGGATTCTCTTTTGTTGTTTGCTTTGCTTGGAAACATTGATGCTTGGGAGGTGGAATCCGAACTTATATCATTGTAAGAGATCGGTTTATTGTTATGTGTAGTGTTAAGAGTCCAAGATTGTCCATTCTTGGGTTCTTATGATTATACCTTCATGTGGTCTATCTATCTATCCTTTTACTTTTCTTGTAATTGTGTTTGGTGTTTGTGTTGTAACCTTGTGTTGTTTTTGTTATTGTTAACTCCGACTCTTGTTCCTTTGTGTTCATCTTGTTCTTCACATATTGTTTATGTTTTGGTGTATAAATACACCATTATATCTTGTATTTTTGTGTTTTTGTTGTTGGTTAAAACTAGTTCCAAAACGGCTCATTGATTTCTTCTAATTTGTGGACTGTTTTTGGATTGATTTTGGTGTTCCATTGTTTGCCTGGTATCAAATTGATATCAATCGGAATAAAAAAAATGGTTAGAAATTAAATATAAGAAAAAGGAAATTGAATAAAAGTGGTTGCTAGTTCAATAAATGTAATAAATAGGATGTCCCTATTAATGTTACGTAAAATTATTATAAAGATTGTCGATAATAATAATAATAATAATAAATAATATATTTGTAAAAAGTGAGTGTGCACAATTATGTGAAGAAATGATTTAATAAATATTAATAAAATTATGTAAAATGTCGTATTTGAGTTAAAAAATTATAAAAGATGATACTAAAAATAATAAAATTATTTATGCTTTTTTTAAATTATGAATGTGACACGTCAAAAGTTTTTCTGATGCAAAATAGTGCGCCAAAATATTAATATTACAAGTTAAATAATTTGTACAAAAAATAGTTGCCTAAGAGAACATCGGGAGGTCAAAATTAGGTGTCAACAGTCATCATCTAAAATTCCGAGGGTCATGATGGCACTTGTTGCGACGAACCTTGACAAGTAAGTCTATCACCCAACCAATACACAAAGCAAAAAAGACAATAAAAGACAATCTTAACCCTAAGGTAAGACTTCTAGAACAAAGTCGAGCCATACAAGTATAGTAAATGCAGAAGGAAACATAACAATGTAGCCATAACCCCCAAATCAGGTGTCAACAGTATAAGAACATATCTAGTACAACTTCAATCCAAGGAAATACATAAGATATCCAAATATAAAAGAAACTCTATCTCTGAAGTAAAAATAAAGACATAGTATATAAGAAAGGTAGAAGAATACATCTGAATGCCTGAAGGTTAACCACTACCTTGAAAGCATCAATCTCACCCGAATCAACAAAGTTAGAGCGCACTCGAACTAGGACCTACACCGAGAGGGCATAGTAGGCGTGAGTATGGCCTACTTGTACTTAGTAGATATCATAGGTCGATCGAGCAAAGTAGAAAATAAAGCATACAAAATGCACACTAAGGGCACGTCACCTGAAAATAGAAAATATCCCACAATGGTATCCCACACTGTTTGCACTAACAGTCCTAATAGATATAGCACATATATTGCAACAACACCCCAAGATAGAACACAAGTATACATTATATCACATATAAGAAGATAATGGAGACATATTTATACAAGTTTATCAAATAAATACAATATAGCAAGTGCAATGTATATGTTTTGTTGTTGTTGATGATGATGATAATGATGCACGAGATTAGCGCACAACCTTCGAAATCATTGCACAATTCCCATATAAACCTATGAAGGCAAGCCTCCGGACATAGGACCCATGGAGGGTTCGTCAACCTATATACAATTCATATATCAATATATCCTCCCCTACACATACCTCGGGGAGGGCTTATAAAATCTGATGTTCCCAATGTTTCTAAAACATCTAATATTTTCAGTATTTCTAGAGCATATAAAACACAATTCAAGTATGACAAACAATAACAAGTATATACAAATCATACAACAAACAAGTGAAATTATGTGTATGATGCCATGCGGATGTAATTCTCACAACCAGTCACAATGATACAAGTCCCATATCATCCACAACCAACCATAACGATATATTTCAACAATCACGAGAGCCAATATCCACTCATTATTTTCGTTCATTCATGAAATTTTCATATGTTTCACATGATAACAAGTATGAATATATCCTAATACACCAATGGTACAACAATAGGTATTTCTAACAACACAATACAATTATTCACATGTATTCAAAACTATCAACATCACTTAGGACCCCACATGGTCATACATATCACATAATACCTCAATTTCAACCATTATATTACATATAGGCCCCCACACAAGCACAACATATGGATATCCATTTTTCATGATTAGTTCCTACCCTTAACATGGATTTTGTACCAATATTTACTATCCATTCCAGTTTGAAAGAGTTAAGCCATAACCTACCTCGAATGTTGAAACTGGTCCACTACACTTCGAACCCATGACCTTACTTTCTAAGAACGATCCCAAAATCAACTAAAATAAAAAAATATAGAATCTATGCGATGAAGCAAAGCTAACGATATCTATATTTCCTTCTTTTAGTTTGGGGTCAAAATGGACCCCTGAAACGAGTTTCCAAAAAGAAGGAAAAATTAAAATTTTATTATAAAAACGTGTTTTTTTTTTATATTTTTAGGAATATATAGCTGAAAACCCAAGTCAAATCGAGTTAAAAATGAGGTTTAAATCGAAGAAAAATTATTTTAAAGCTTTACCGGGTAAAATTTTTGAAATTCATGTTAAAATAAAAAATCGAGGTTGTTTTGAAGATGAAATTGAGGAAAAATAAGTAATTAGGATTAAGAACATTATTCAAGTGAAAATGAGTAAAATTTGGGGATAAATTAAGTAATGAGGTTTTGGGAGTTTCGAACAATTAAATCAAGAATTAAAGTAAGAAAATGATGAGATCTCACCTTAAATTTGTAAAAAAGTCGTGAAATAGACGTTAATATAGCTTCCTAAGAACCCCCAAACTTCACTTTTAATCTCTCACATTATTTTAGGGTTTAACTCTCAAGAGGAAAGACGAATAATGAGCTAAAATCAAGTAAAAAGGGTCTTTTTATACTGTACCAGGTTACCTGGCACAAAAAAGGTATAAATAGCACTTGCTAATTGTGTTTTATCCTTCAAGGCAAAAAACACATTCACCAAGTGCATTTTACCCTTTGTGCACTAATTAACCTGGTGCACCTGGTTTTTAAGTAAAGAATTGACTTTAATGTGGTGTCTGAGATTCGTTCGGAGTTTGATTTATGCAAATGAACTATTTAGCTCCACTAAATTCGACGTTCCAGATGCGTTAGCAAAGTCAAATTTTTTAAAAAATGTCATTTTCACTAAGTTTTTCCCCGAAAACTGAAATCATAATTTTCCAAATTGAGGATCAAAATGAGATTTAAAAGCCAAAAAATCAAAACAAACATGTTACCACCCTAAAATTGATGTTCTGGATCTGCTGAAGCAGTCTGTTCGTCCATCCATCGTATGGATCAAAAGATAACCACAAAAGTCCAACATAAGCCTATCAAAGCCGCCAAAAACTACAATATCGCATAAATGGTACCAAAATGCATCGGGAACCGTGTCAATTACCCCTACACCCTAAAAATACCGAAATGCAACTATGTGGAGGGGTAAAATAGTTAAATCACATAGAAATAAATATTTCAAATATTTTATAAAAAAAATGAATCGTTACATACGTGGATATATTCAATCCACATAGAGAAATTTGAGTGGACTAGTTTTCCACATAAGCAACGCTTGGTGACACGCGCAGGGAATCTCATGAGATATGAGCATAAAGGTGTAGGTGGATCAAATTTTTGGTGGGTTAAGAGCTTGATAGATATAAGTTTGAGTTGAGAGATTCAAGTGAAATTTCGAAAGAAGTTTAAGAGTCTATCGATGACTTAAGCTTTTTTATGACAACTGGTATTGATGGATCATCGTTCAGCAGAGGCATTTGATGCTGAACCTAAGAATAACCAGTGCTTAATAAATGAAATATTTTTGGCAGGATAAAGTGGGAATACCATTTTAATTATAACTAACCAATTTCGAATACAGGGAAGTGGCCAACTATGGTCTTTCCTTTATTCCAGCCGGCAGAGGCGGATCCAGAATTTCAAATTTGTGGGTTTCCAAGGGCTCCTTTCCTATCACTAAGCTATCCCTTGGTTTAGTTATGGGTTCCCACCTATTAATATTTATAACTTTTGACGATTTTTCTATATAATTTTAAGCCTTACGGTAGCGGGTGTGGGTTCCCGAGAACCCACACCTTCTACTCTACATCCGCCACTGCCAGCCAGTTGGGTTAGTGGCACAACATTTACGAGCAGCTGTTGGAGGGAAATAACATTAATAGTTTATATGTAAGTAAAATTATAAGCAACGTACGTTCTAAGTACCTCAGTTATATTTGTTTTGGATAGCTAACCTGTTTTTACAACAGAATATGGCTCTTTTAGTCTTTTATCGGTCGAGCTCTTTGTCTAAGTAATTTCACACTGACTTCAGGATATAATGCGTCCTTGATACATTTGAATATAGAGAAGTGGGCAGTTGTATTCTTTCTTTTGTTAGAGGTATACTCATTGATGAATATAAATCAAAATTTTTGAACTCTTTAAAGTATTATATTTAAAGCAACAATACATAGACGACACAATTGAACTAGAAATCACATAACACAGCTTCAATCATAAAAAGAGTGTTGTTTCTGGTACACATCTATATGTTTACACACTATACTTAGAGGCAAGTTCAAGAATGTTTCAAGAACAACAATGGAGTTTTTAGCACCTTCAACATAAGTTCAACATGAGCTATCAAGGAAGTATGTTATCTAAAAGAAATAAGATGAAGTAGAAACAGAATCAAGTCCTCCGATATCACGGAGTGTCCTTATGGAATTAATTCCCCTCAAGTACCCAAGGTTCCGGAGTTTTTCCTTCCAGGATAAAATGGCTCAAAATCTGAATGTAGTGGTACCTTAAACCTTTAGATTCTTCGAACACACTCAACGGCTGATGATCACAAAGAGTTTTTGAAAGTAGAAGAGTGTTTTTCAATACTGAAAATTTCGTACATACCTGAGGAAAAGGTTTAGGTATTTATTGACATCAAGTGCCCCTCCGGAAAGGAAGCAATGGTTCATGGAAATGTATATCACTTTGGAACAGTTATGTCTGTCCATTCCAAAATAGTGTGGCTTTTCTGAACAATCATATTTGACCGAACAGTCACCCCTTTTTCGAAATAGTGTGTCATTTCCTCGAAGGATTGCGTCTCTTTTGAGGTGCGTGTTGGATTAAAAATTTCACTTATTTTTTCAAGTTTTAAATAAACTTTTTCTAAAAAATTAATCTCATTGATCATTTTCAAAATTCGAAGCCGAAGTCGAACCCGAGCGAGCGACAATGACGACGGCGCGAGGCACCTTTTGGTTCTTGCCTCACAATCCACTCGAAGGAGTGTTTCTTAATAAAAACACAATAAAGTTGCTTTCTCCCACCAATATGAGAGAAGTAGACTTTCCTTTAGTGAGTACACTTTCCTTTTTAAGTGTGAGCTCACTTTTCCTCCAAGAATTTCCTCCATTTTCCATTCACACATCCTATTGAACCCAATAAAGAGCATATAGTTTCATATTTTTCCGATTCTCCTTCATGTTACACGTGAAGAAATCATCTGACTATTTGTCTTCTCATCAAATTGAAAAGACTTGGCAAGAAGATCAACTGGAACCATTGGATTTGATCCGAAACACATAATCAAAAAATGATTGAGTTCAAATTTCATGGGTGATCATCTAGCTTTGTGTTTGTCATTCTTTATTTTGTTTCATAGAAGTCATTTTACTTTGCCTCATCTTTCACAAAAGTAACTTTGACAAAATTTAATTAAAAATTTTCGACTAAACAGTCACCCCTTTTTCAAAGCAGTGTGTCATTTCCTTGAAGGGTTGTGTTCCTTTCGAGGTGCGTTTCTGCATGCATGTTCGTAGAGAAAATATTTTTCGTTGGATTTTTGAATTAAATATTTCACTTGTTTTTCTAAGCTTCAAATAAAATTTGTCTAAAAAATTAATCTCATCGATCATTTTTCAAATCCAAATCTGAATTCGAATCCGAATTCGAGCCGAGCGAGCAACGACGACAACAACGCGAGACACCTCTTGGATCTTTCCTCACTATCCACTTGAAGAAGTGTTTCTTAAGAAAACAAAACAAAGTTGCTTTCTCTCACCAATATGGGAGAAGTAGACTTTCTTTTAGTGAGTACACTTTTGTTTTTAAGTGTGAGCTCACTTTTCCTCCATTTTTCATTCACACATCCTATTGAACCCCAAAACAAGCATATAATTTCAAATTTTTCCGATGCTCCTTCATGTTCCACGTGAAGAAATCATCTGACGATCCATCTCCTCATCAAATTAAAAAGACTTGGCAAGAAGATTATCTGGAACCACTGGATTCGATCCAAAACACACAATCGAAAAATGAGTGAGTTCAAATTTCATGGGTGATCATCTAGCTTTGTGTTTGCTATTCTTTATTTTGTTTCATAGAAGTTATTTTACTTTGCCTCATTTTTCACAAAAGTAACTTTGACAAAGTTTAGTTAAAACTGACGGAACAGTCATCCCTTTTTCGAAATAGTGTGTCATCTTCTCGAAGAGTTGCGTCTCTTTCGAGGTGCATTTTTGCATTTCTGCATGCATGTTCATGGAGAAAATATTTTTCGTTGGATTTTTGGATTAAAAATTTTACTTGTTTTTCCAAGTTTTAAATAATCTTTGTATAAAAAATTAATCTCATTTATCGTTTGATGAATCCAAATTCGAATTCGAGTCGAGCGCCGATGCCACCGACGCCGCGAGACTCCTCTTGGTACTTGCCTCACTATCCACTTGATGAATTTTTTATTAATAAAAATATAATAAAGTTTCTTTCTCCCACCAATGTGGGAGAAGTAGACTTTCCTTTAGTGAGTACACTTTTTTTTTAAGTGTGTGCTCACTTTTCCTCCAAGAATTCCTTCCATTTTTCGTTCACACATTTTATTGAACCCAACAAAGAGCAAATAGTTTCATATTTTTCCAATGCTCCTTCATGTTCCACATGAAGAACTCATCTTACGATCCGTCTTCTCGTCAAATCGAAAAGGCTTGGCAAGAAGATCAACCGGAACCACTGAATTTGATCCAAAACACACAATCGAAAAATGACTGAGTTCAAATTTCATGGGTGATAGTCTAGCTTTCTGTTTGCTATTCTTTATTTTGTTTCATAGAAGTCATTTTACTTTGCCTCATCTTTCACAAAAGTAACTTTGACAAAATTTAGTTAGAACTCTATCTAAAATGTGAGATGAAATTTAAAAAAGATCCCTTATGTTTGAGGATAGGTTCAAAATGACCCCTTAAATGTACTTTTGAGCAGTTTTGATAATTTAAACTTGATAAATGTGAGTACATTTGATCTTCATCAAATACTTAACAAATTATGAATGTTGAATTTTTCGACCTGTGAAGAAAATTTAATATTAACTCACATTTAGAGGTGGATTCCTTGTGATTTTTATTTTTATTGGTCTATTGGAGGATTTGATGTAGCTTGCTAGATGTATTTTTTTTTTAAATCTATTTTAAGAACAATTTCATCAATCCCTTCATAACTTTTGCTTCATAACGTTGATATCTCATGTTATACCACACTTTGATTGTTTTAATTTTTTTGTTTTGTAACAATTGCTTTAACACATTTATCACTAATGCAAAAATATGTATTTCAACTTATTTCCCCCTATAAATACTATTTAATTGATTAATTTTATAAACATGTTTTATTAGTTTTATCCCTTTTTAGTTATTTCATTCATTATTACTGTTAAATGAAAATAAAGAATAAGTATTTAATTTTCTCTATTTATTGTCGTTAGGCACGAATATTAAGATAACCGGGGATCAATTCTTTTATGAAATAACTAAAATATCAAGAAGTGAAATACTAGTATAATTTTAAAAGAAATTTATCATGCCATCATTTTCAATTTTCAACAAATCTTTTAGCTCTATCCCCGACTTTCCAAAAAAAATCTTCCATCCAAAACTTTTTATTTTTTTAAATTTTATAATAAGTAATATTATTTTATTTTTATTTTCTTTTAATAACTCTATTTACTAAAAATGTTACATTTTAGGTCACATATTCATTGTATCTGTAATAATATTCAGAGAAATTATTATAAAATAATTTAAAAGTCATATTTATTTACTTAATAATGTATTAATAGTATGAACAAAATAATATTTAACAAAAACAAAAAAAATATGTTTATAAATTAATTAAACAAAGTAGTATATTAGTAAAGGGTAAGTAAGTGAAAATGTAATTATTTAATATTTATAATAAATATATTTTAAGATTTTTCTTCTGGTTTTACTTTGTTTCAATTTGGTTAAATATAGTTGATCGAGTTTGTCAAATATCTGAAAATAAAAAAGTCTCAATTTTAGAAAATAATGAATCAAAACTATTAAAAAAATATACCCGCAAGATTAGCACCATCTATGATGCGTGAGGATGGAGAGCTAAATCTAAAGGAAGTCAATGAAATGCCAAGAGTTTTGAGTCCTGGAATGATTGATTTACTCCCAATCTTACCAGTTACCAGATACGTTTGATAGTGTTACCTGTTATACGCAACATACTGAAAAAGAAGTCTTCTGCTTCCACGAGGTTAGGGTCCTTCCATACCTTCCTATTCACATGTACTGAAGTCTTAATTAATCTGTAGGCACATAGTGTAATCCAAATTGTTTATGGAGTTGCAGTAAAAAGATGTCACAACGACAACATATGTAGCATAATCCCACAAGTGAGTTTGAAAAAGATAGTGTGTACGCACACCTTAACCCTACTTTGGAGGGTCGAGAGATTATTTTCGATAGACCATTGGGTTAAGAGAAAAAGAATGTCACTAAAGACTGGGATTAATAGTGATGCGGAATATACTACACAAACAGGATGAATCTGTTAGTTTACGGGTACACAAGAATCTGTATTTTGGCACAACAACTTCAACACAAGTTCAAGTATAAAACAAGAACACTTATGAAGTTAAGTAACACCCTCAACACAAGATCAACAAGACCCTTCAAAGCAGTGTGTTTTTCAGAAAATTAGATGAAATAGAATAAGGCCAAGTCCCCCGACTTCACAGAGTGTCCTTACGGAAATTATTCCCCTTAAGTACCCGGGGTTATGGAGTTTTTCTCCTAGGATAAAATGGCCTAACAATTCGATTGCAGTGGTACCTTAAGAGATCGGATACTCTTTGAACTCACTCAATGATTAGAGTACACGAGTATTTTTATATAAAATTTTCAAAATACTCAGAATTTTTGAGTTTAAGACTTACCATTGGGTAGGAAATTCAGTCAGCTTTCCAATATAAAATTTGCTTTAATTCGATATTCAGGGGGGGGGGGGGGGGGGAGTTATAACATTTTTAGTAAAACAGGATGCCAAAGTGAGAAGCACCGCATCGCGGTGAGAGTCAAAATGGCATTCGTCAGTTTTCAGTGAGGCACCGTGATTTCAGCACGTCGCGGTGAAGTAACAGTTCCCAATTGGCGTTTTTCAGTGGGGCACCGCGATTGGCCCGCGTCGCGCCAATACCTCTTTTCAGAATTGTCACTTTCCAGTGAGGCTCTGCGATAATGGCGCATCGCGCCAAAAGTTAATTTTGCAGTTGTCCATTTTTGAACAGTTTCAACCGACTTCCAGGGGCTCACCGTGATGCCACCGCATTGTAGTGAAGGCCAAAATTGGGACTTTCAGTGACGAAAATTTAAATTCTTCCAGGAGTAAATTGGTATTTTCCCATGGCTGTAATCAGTCTAAACACGTGATTTAACCCCTAATAACCTAACTAAGTGTAATGCCCCAGGTCTGTACCCCAGATGCTACACAATGCTAGCAACCCCGTAGGACCACCAATTAACCCATGACTGGTACTTGCTGTGAGCACTGAATAATAATAACACTGTAATAATAAAATTACTAAAATAAGTGCAGAATTTAGGCTAAATACACCATAAGTTCATAACTGAAAGACCAATACTGAATACTGAAAGCTGAATACTAAAAACTAAAACACCCATCTGAAATACTCTAGTCTGAAAGCCTCTAACTATCTGAATTATGGAGTTGATGGGACAAGCCCCCAACTAACTCTGACTACTGAAACTGTACTGAAATACTGAAATAATACTCTGTCCTCGAACTATGAGGACTCACCACTAAGTCTGCTGCTGATAGGCTGGGCTGCTAAGTACGGTCAGGAGCCCGTATGTTTGAACCTATGATATAAGACATCATAACGCAAAAGAAAAGTATGCTAAGTGAGGTAGGATGATATGCATGGGTTCATATGCATGATCAATAACTGACTGAGTAACATGAATATAACTGAATGAGAGAACATGCATGAATATATAAACTGTATCTGAGATCATGTTAATGCTGTTACTAAGTTTTGAATACCGATTAGCTAATATCTGAGTTTACTGATACTGTAATATTGATAACTGAATGACTATTTTTGACAGTCTTGATTGATAACTAGGTGACTTTTTCTAACAGTCCTGATTGATAATTGGGTGACTGTTTCTGACAGTCCTAATTTTGGAGAACTGAATTGAGTTCTATATTGAGACTGAAACTTAAACTAAAACTGTGGACTAAAACTTAAACTAAAACTATAGGAGATAATCATCTAACCAACATACCCCAAATAAGATAACTGAGTTAGGGTCCAATCTGTAACCCCAATTGGAAGGGTGTCAGTACCGTGCTATAAGTAAAGACAAATGATGAGTCACCCTCATCTGGTAGGTGCTCTGAATGAAAATGTTGGTACCCTCAACTGGCAGGTAGAACACTTCATCAACCCTCAACTGGAAGGTTGATGTCTCAATCTACGCTGGCTACATAGTTTTGGAACACAAGGACTGCTTTTAAGGATCACACCTTCTACTGGCAAGTGAGCCCCCGTCCTTGGGTTCACTCGGTGCTGAATCCTACTCCCAACTGAAAGATACTGAACTGGACTGGACTAAGGCAGAGTTTACTGAGTTTTTTCTAAGTTCTGTAACTGACTGAGTTCTATTGAGTTTTGTAACTGGCTGAATTTTACTGATCATGAAATGACCGATACGACTCTATAAATGGCACTGGCTCTAGGTAAACAACTAAATTATCGGGTATTAAATACCCTAGGACTCAATTGCATCAAAGTAAATCATGGAAAAATCTTGGAAACATAAATATGGCTACTTGGTCTAAATCCACTCATTGAGACATTTTAGCAAACACTAATAATGCATTTACTGATACATGAATGTGGAATACATGCTATCATGTTATAATGACACTATTTCATCCACATAGGCATTTTATCAAACACATGTGAGGTATAAGCTTACACATGATACTAAATAACATGTACACATCATAACTTCAATCCCAAATTACCAAATCAAGGGTTAACATGAATTCACATGATACTATACACATGTTATGTAATTACACATGAAATTGTAATAAACCATAGAATAGAAACCCAATTAACATCATAATCATGAAATCAATTAACTTAAAGTTTTTAAAAGAGTTTTTTAAACTCCAAGGGTAGAAGGAAACCCTTGGATGAACACTTCACATACCTTATTGCTTGAATTTTGGAAGACTGATGGTGAAATTCTTAGTATTTGAATCTTTAATTGGAAGCCCTAGGGTTTGTTCTTGGTTAATTTTGAGAATAGTGAATGGATTTTGCCTCTAAAGTGGCTAAATCTCGTGTTTTGGGGGGCTGATAGATATGGGAAAATGACTCAAACATCCCCGAAGGAGCGGCTTTTTAATGACTAAAAATTGGCCTAGCGACGCGCAGACCAACGCATCTCATCATTAGGGTCGATACTATTGCTGATGCACCACATCGAGTCTGTGTCGGCTCACTAGAAATTAAAACTGAGAGTTGGGGAAAACATTTATCAACACGATAGGCAATGCGGCGTGTCGAGATCACATTGATCCCCTTGTTTGGGCTTCCAAACGTGCTTCAAAAAAAGTCCAAAAAATTTGAAACTTGTCTGAGTACACCCACTGACATTCCTGATCATGAATCAACCTAAGAATCAATATTTAAAGGTCGTATGGATCACAAAATGAGACCACTAACTTATAAAGGCTAAATTATTCTAAGTGTAGACACTTAGCTGAATTTTCTAAGTCTTGGGACTTTTTTCATGCTCTTAGGGGTTAAGCTAGGTTTAGAATTCTGCGGGGTCTTACAGTATCTCCCCCTTGGGATCATTCATCATCAAATAAATATGACTAAGCTGAGAATACTAATATACTAAGTGTACTTACTGGGCACACATGACTGAAGCATGATTTCATAACTGATATTACTGATAAGCTGTGTTTGTATACTGAACATGCATAACTGATGCATGAGTACATAAATGAGTTGATTCATGAAGGTATTCATGATATGAAAATGATATGAAACTGAATTGATATCTAACTCATAAAGGAAGATGAATATGGAACTGAGTAAATTCAAGGAAAACTGTTACCTTGAGCTGAGTCAGAGTTTGCAGAGAATAGGTGAGGATACTTGGTCCGCATATCTGTTTCTGCTTCCCAAGTAGCTTTCTTAACAGACTAATTCCACCAAAGAAATTTGACTAGAGAGACTTATTTGTTCCTTAGTCTGCAAATCTGATAATCAAGGATTTCGACTAGAATTTTCTCATAAGAGAGGTTGCTCTTAACATCTATACCCTCTACAGGGACTACAACTGCTGGGTCACCTATGCATTTCTTTACCAAGGAGACATGAAACACTGGGTGCACTGAAGCTAAGTCTAAAGGCAAATTAAGCTCATAAGCTACCCTTTTGAAATAGCTGAGAATTCGGTAAGGACCAACATATCGGGGATTGAGCTTCCCCTTCATGCCAAACCTCTTCACTCCCTTCATAAGAGAGATTTTGAAATACACATAGTCATCAATCTCAAAATCAAGATCCTTTTTACGCACATTGGTATACGATTTTTATCGGTTGTGAGCTATCCTAAGCCTTTCCCTGATCAACTAAACCTTTTCTAAGGCATCAAATACTAAATCAGGCCCTACCACTATGACCCCACCCACTTCAAACCAACTAACGGGAGATCTACATCTTCTCTTATAGAGTGCCTCAAATGGAGCCATATGGATACTGGAATGTAACTGTTATTATACGTAAACTCAATTAAGGGCAAGTGGTCGTCCCAATTACCCTTAAAGTCAATGGCACACGCCCTTAATATCTTCAAAAGTCTGAATGTTCCTTTCTACTTGACCATCTTTCTGAGGATGAAAGGTTGTACTGAGGTGAACTTGGGTACCAAGATCCTTTTAGAAGGCTTTCTTGAAATGAGAGGTAAACTGTGTAACTCTGTTTGAAATGATGGATACAGGAACTCCATGTAGTCTGACCAACTCTCTAACATAGAGCTTGACATAATTCTCAACTGAATAAGAGGTATGGATTGGTAAGAAATGAGCTGATTTGGTCATCCTATCTACAATGACCTAAACCGAATCATGCTGATGATGAGTACGAGGAAAACCCATCACAAAGCCCATGTTTGCTTCTTCCCATTTCCATATGGGAATACTGAACTCCTGCATGGACCCACTAGGTTTCTGGTGCTCAATCTTAACCTATTGACATGTAGAGCACTTAGCTACAAACTTTACAATGTATCTCTTCATCCCACTCCACCAATAGACTTCCCATAAGTTGTGGTACATCTTAGTGGCCCCTAGATGAATAGAGTAGAGCGCACCATGAGCTTTTGCAAGAATCCACTTCCTCAAGTCATCTACACCTAGCACTCATAGCCGACCTTGGCAACGCAATACACCATCTACCCCTTGGGAGAAAACTTCCACTTTCTAATCTTTGATTGGCTCTTTTAACTTAACTAGACTCGGATATTTGTCCTGCTTTTTCTTTACCTCAGAAACTAGATATGATTCTAAACTACTCTTTACTCATACACTACCTTCTGCTGAGTCGACTAAGCGGACACTTAGTCAGCCAAGGTAATGAACTTCCTAAGCTAACTTTTAGGTTTTTTTGAGATAACATACTGAAGGCTCTTATGATCTGTGAACACATCAACATGTACCCCATACAAATAGTGCCTCCAAATCTTTAAGGCAAATACTATAGTTGCTAACTCAAGATCATGAGTGGGGTAGTTTTTTTCATGGGTCTTAATCTGTCTAGAGGTATAGGCTATGACCTTACCTCTGTGCATCAGAACACACCCCAAACCGACTCTAGAAGTATCACAATATACCACAAATCCATTTGAACCATCTGGTAAGGTCAAAACTAGGACTATAGTGAGTCGAGCCTTCAACTCCTAAAAACTCTTCTCACAAAATATGACCACTGGAATTTGACTTTCTTCTGAGTTAATCTGGACATAGGGTATGCAATAAACTAAAATCCCTCAACAAATCATCAGTAATAGCTAGCCAGACCTAAGAAACTCTTGATATCTAATGGAGAGATAGGTTTGGGCTAGTTTGTCACTACTTTGGTCTTTTGAGGATCAATTCTAATACCCTCACCGGAAACTATATGCCCAAGGAAAGCTACTAACCTTAGCCAAAATTCACACTTACTAAATTTAGCGAACAACTAATGATTTTTAAGAGTCTGATATACTATTCTGAGATAGTTTGCATGATCATGCTCATTGCAGGAGTAGACAAGAATGTCATCTATGAAAAATATGACGAACATGTCCAAGTACTGCTTGAACACATGATTCATCAAGTCCATGAAAGCTGCTGGGGCATTGGTAAGACCAAATGACATTACTTAGAATTCAAAGTGACCATAATGAGTTCTGAAGGCTATCTTCGAAATGTCATATTCTTTGACTCTGAGTTGATAATAGCCAGATCTAAGGTCTATCTTAGAAAAGTGACTAGCACCCTGAAGTTGGTCAAAAAAGTCATCGATTCTGAGAAGTGGATACTTGTTCTTGACCTT
This sequence comes from Capsicum baccatum var. pendulum, assembly GCA_030864225.1. Taxonomy (NCBI): domain Eukaryota; kingdom Viridiplantae; phylum Streptophyta; class Magnoliopsida; order Solanales; family Solanaceae; genus Capsicum; species Capsicum baccatum. Next base: position 131,981,883 of record CM061551.1, on the reverse strand, counting down.
GACCTTATTCAAATGACGGTAGTCTATACACATTCTAAGAGAATTATCTTTCTTATGCACAAATAGAACTGGTGCACCCTACGGGGACATGCTAGTTCTGATGAATCCCTTATATGGAGATCTTTTAATTATTCTTTGAACTCCTTATATTCTGCTGGAGCCATTCTGTATAGCAAAATAGAGATGGGCTGGGTATCTGGAAGAAGGTTGATTCCAAAGTTAATTTCCTATTCGAGAGGGACTCCAGGAAATATATTTGGGAATTCACATGCTACTGCTATTAACTCAAGAGTAGGGGTTTCTGAACTAGAGTCTTAGACTCAGATGAGATGGTAGACACATCCCTTAGATATCATTCTCCATGCCTTAAGGTAGGAAACAAGATGACCCCTAAGTTCCGAAGTACTACGCCTCTACTCCAGGATAGGTTCATTCAGAAATTAAAATTAAAAAATTCAGTTTCTGCAGTCAATTGAAGCATAGCATGAATAAAGCCAATACATGTCGAGAGTGACATCAAAATTTGTCATCCTTAATTCTACTAAGTCTTCTGAAGTAACTTTCTAAGACACCATAATGGGACAGTTCCTGTATACCCGCGGGGCTATGATAGATTTACCCACTGGGGTAGAAACTGAGAAAGGCTCTACTAAAATTTTGGAACTGGCTCTGAAGTCAACGACTATATATGGAGTTACAAAGGACAAAGAAGCTCCTGGGTCTAGCAAAGCATAAGTATGTAAATGATAAATCTGTAACGTACCAGTGACCATATTAGGAGAATTTTCCCGATACTATCGGGATTGAAGTGTATAGAGTCTATTTGGGCGTTGCCCACTGGTGGCACTGGAAGTGACACTCTACTGATTTGGGTAATCGGACTGAGTTGGGGGACGATTATACTGACCTTGGGAACTTGACTGAGGACAATCTCTAATCCTATGGCCTGGCATACCAAATTTGAAATACACATCACTTTTATCCCTGTAGATGCCTTGATGATTTTGTGACATTTCTGGAAAAGAGGATTTGTTCGGGCACTACTAACACTACCGTGAGGCTTAGGGCCAAAACCCTATCTTTGGGGATATCTTTAAATTTTAGTGCTGGAGAACTGGCTGAGGATGGAGCTGGAACTGAGGATTTTTGAAGGAATTGAGCGATTCCCACCCTCTGACTTAGGCTGAGTGAAGTTGAAGCTATTTATTCTCGCTCTCTTATTCTCCCTTTCTTTTTTCCTAGTCTTAGCCTCCCCTATCTCTTGAGCATGGACTATGAGCCTGGACATGTCTATCAGTTTAATCAGCGTTGCGGTCCTACACTCCTTGACCATACTGTCAGACACATCCAACACAAACTTACTTATCTTAGATCTACTATCTGTCACCACATGATGAGCGTATCTGGATAATTGAGTAAACTTGAGAGAATACTCTTTCACTGTCATATTGTCTTGCTTCAGATTAATGAACTCTAGAACTTTAGCTTTCCTCAACTCAAGTGGGAAGAACCTATCAGAAAAGCTGTGGCAAACTCCTTCCATTCTATGAGCCCTACATCACTGGCCCTTTCTTCCTTTCACTGCTTGAACCATGAGTGAGCCACATCATGAAACTGATATGCGGCAACTTAGTACTCTCACTGGCTATCACCCTCATAATATCTGTAACTTTCTACACCTGATCAAGGAATTCCTACGGATCCTCATCTAACTTAGACCCAGTAAATGATGGAGGATTCATTCAGGTAAAGTCTCAAATATTGGCTGCAACAGTATTGGCCACTGGGTTAGTCGGAATGGCAGTTGGGCATTCATTCTGGGCTGCTACTGATTTTTCCAAAGTAGTAAATGCATCCCTAAATTCCACATGGGAGATATGCTCATCCAGAGGATCTTCCTGGACGGGTTAAGGGGCTGGCTTATTTCCTATCCTTCTTTTGTTCTTCTTGGGAGGCATGTTCTATAATCAGAAGGAAGAAAAGGATTAGACTGAGAGCTTAATTTAAGATTATACTTGCTTACATCATATGAATACTGAAAGAAGGGAAACTTTTCTGAAAACACCTTGTAGCCTCCTATCCATAAGTATGGCGTGCTACACACCCATACATAAGACTCTACTTGATATGGCTTTTAGACTTCCTAGAATTCTATTGAAAATTAGGCTCTGATACCAAGTTTGTAATGCCCCGAGTCTATATCCTGGATGCTACATGGTGCTAGAAACCCCGAAGGACCACCAACTAACCCATGACTGGTACCTGCTGTGAGCACTGAATAATAATAACACTGTAATAATAACATCTCTAAAATAAGTGTGGAAGTTAGGATAAAAATGCCATAAGGTTCATAACTAAAAGACTAATCCTTAATAATGAAAGTTGAATACTGAAAACTGAAACACCTATCTGAGATACTCTAGTCTGAAAACTTCTAACTGTCTGAATTATGGAGTTTATGGGACAAGCCCCAACTAACTCCAACAACTAAAATTGTACTAAAATACTAAAATAATACTCTGTCCTTGAACTATGAGGACTCTCCATTAAGTCTGCTTCTGATAGGCTGGGTTGATAAGTACGATCAGGAGACCATGCATCCAAACCTATAATATAAGACATCATAACATAAAATAAAAGTATGCGTCAGTACTTTGAATGTATTGGTATGCTAAGTGAGGTAGGCTAATATGTATGGGTTCATATGCATGAACAATAACTGACTGAGTAAGATAAACATAACTGAATGAGAGAACATGCATGAATACATAAACTATAACTAAGATCATGTTAACGCTAGTTACTGAGTTTTGAATACCGATTAATTGATATCTGAGTTTACTGATACTGTACTACTGATAACTGAGTGACTATTTCTGACAGTCCTGATTGATAACTAGGTGACTTCTTTGATAGTCCTGAATGATAACTAGGTGATTATTTCTGGTAGTCCTGATTCTGTAGAACTGAACTGAGTTCTATACTGAGACTGAAATTGAAACCGTGGGAGATAGTCAACTAATCGACATGCCCCAAATAAGATAACTGAGTTGGGATCCAATTCTAATCCTAATTGGAAGGGTGTCAGTACCGTACCATGAGTAAAGACAAGTGTTGAGTCATCCTCATCTGGCAGGTAGGACTCCTCATCAACCCTCAACTGGTAGGTTGATTTCTCAACCTGCACTAGCTACGTAGTTCTGTAACACAAGGACTACTTTTAAGGATCACACCCTCTACTGGTAGGTGAGCCCCCATCCCTGGGTTCACTTGGTGCTGAATTCTACTGCCAACTGAAAGATATTTGACTGAGTATACTGGACTGGATTGAGGCTGAGTTTACTGAATTTTTCCTATGTTATGTAATTGACTGAATTCTACTAATCGTGACATGACTTATACGAATCTGTAACTGGCACTAGCTCTAGGTAATCATCTAAATTGTCGGGTATTAAATACCACCAGGGCTCAATTGCATCAAAGTAAATCATGGCAAAATCTATCTGGTATGAATAAACTTAATCTTTAATTATGTTACTATATCTTGTCTTGTAATGGGGTTATAATTCAAGTATGGGGTGTCTGTTTATTGCATAAGTGTTTGAAGGAACCGATTAATCTCCGGTTAGGACGTTGGTCAGCCTGAAAAGTAGGTCGTAAGCTCAGGAGAAGCATGTTAGACCTTGTTGGTGGTCCCGTCACTAAGATAACACTTAGCAGTCTATAGTATAAAGCCATTAAAACTTGTTAGATCCCACAAGCCATAGATATTTTTGCATAATTGGTTTTCGTTGTTTCAAACCTATTTACTGTTATATGCTTATGAACATATATGTTTTCTCTGTTAGTCTCTAGACAGCATGTTTCAAATATGAACAATCATATTAAGAATACTGTTAACCTGTCTTCTCAGATCGAACGGGTTATTCAACACCCTGATGGATCTATTGATTTAAAATTCCTCGGGTTAAAATTCCTGCTGGCTTAGAATGTGTATAGACTATGTATCACAAAATTTCAAGATGACCTTATTAATAAGGAATTTCTTCTTTGTGTTAATTGCAAATCAGCTAAAGAGATTTTACAAAAAGATGTTAAAAATCTCGTTTCAAAACAGATATTTGCTAGATGGCAAGCTCTCCTATCTAGCTTCGATTTTCAAATTGAATTTATCAAAGGAGAACATAACTCCCTTCCCAATTTTCTAACAAGAGAATTTTTACAGGGCCATGAGACCAGTGAATCTGGGGAAAAACCCCAAAGAAGAACAATCTAGAATGGCAAGACCATTCGACTCTCCCTCAGCTTCAGCAAATCCATTACGACCCTCAGTTCCTCAAAGGCCGGTTCTCAAAACGGAGATTCAATCTCCAATCCACAACAAGTTTTCTGCATTAACAGAAGTTCAGTTCCCCAAACTACCTCCATCAACACCTACAAAGTTGGTAGACCTGAAGACAAATTTACCTTTAAATAAAGGACCAACGGATAGCTCTTCCTCCGTTCAGACAAAACAGAGCTATGATATTGATAATAATTTTCTCTTTAATTATTATTAATATTGTTTCCCTTGTCATTATCATGCTCATGTTCATCACTTCCCTCCCGGGGTTTGGAAGTAGAGGCATGAGTGGAGACAGATCGGCGAAACGAAGAATGCTGAGACGAGTCTAACCCGAGGAATTTTAAATCAATAGATCCATCAGGGTGTTGAATAACCCGTTCGATCTGAGATTTTTCGGGGTAAATCCGAATAGGTTGAGTGATAGCCTCAAAATGCCAATCATTGCATCGGAGAATATCATCCCAAACGAGAGCCTTGGGAACAAAGACTGTACTACGGTCTTTATTTGCTTCCATTAGGGTGGTAACCCCTTTAGGGCTCGTAAATCTAGCCTTAGGGGCTAGGGTAGTACCCATGAGGCGATAATATACTCGGTATATAATCGCTATTTCTCTGGTATTCTCCTTACTATTCATGTTTTTAGTTTTAACGTTAAGGGTTAAAACATCCATGATGTTAGGATCATTTATATCAATAGAGAAATTTGGGTAGCAATTGAAGTATACCGGGCCGTCGGCTAGGTTACTTTGAATTACACCTAAGAGTGAATCGTCAAAATTAAGTAGACGAGCATCTCTTAGGATAGCACAGACTGGGATATCAAGTCCCTGTCGGAAAAGAGGCTTAATAGCTATTTGAACAAGTCCAACATGCAGATAATTAAACTGATTTTTAAATCTGTTTATATCCAGTTCGTTGAACAATTGAATAATTTCTAAAGAATTATTAATAGCAACAGTAGACTCAGAGGTCTTGATATTATGTTTTTTCAAAAAACTAAATTTACCAATTTGATAAATGGTATTGAAAGATTCTTATGGAATACTCCAATTTTGAAGATCATTTTCAATAGTGGCAATCGGAGTTTCCTGAGAAGACAGGTTAACAGTATTCTTAATATGATTGTTCATATTTGAAACATGCTGTCTAGAGACTAACAGAGAAAACATATATGTTCATAAGCATATAACAGTAAACAGGTTTGAAACAACAAAAACCAATTATGCAAAAATATCTATGGCTTGTGGGATCTAACAAGTTTTAATGGCTTTATACTATTGACTGCTAAGTGTTATCTTAGTGACGGGACCACCAACAAGGTCTAACATGCTTAGAAGCATAGAAAAAAATCCTTTAAGTCCTCCAAGAGGACTTACTCTCGGAAAAAGACTTCTAATAAGGAGTCTTATAAACCCAGCCGAAAGACTAAGAGAAAGTCTTCTAAACCTTCCAAAGATACTTGCTGGACTTGTGGCAAAACCGGCCACAGGGCGAAAGATTGCAAATCCAGTAAGAAAAAGAAGATCAATCAACTTGATCTTTCTGATGAAGCTAAAGAAAAATTATTTTCTATAATGGAAAATGATTCTTCCACGGCTTCAGACTCCTCTTCCTCTGACGAAGACTATAGCGACGAAGAATATATCAACGCCGCTTATGAGTCTGATAATTCCCAGTCTGGACAAGATTGTGAGTGCACTGGCACTTTCTGTACTTGCTCCAAGAAAGCTATTAATGTCATAACAGGAAAACCCAAGGAAATCCTATTTGACATTATTGAGCACATTACCGATGATGATCTACGAAGCAAATATCTTCAGGAGCTCAAACGACTGCTTTCTCAGGAAGAAAGCCTCCCTAAAGCTAAACCAATTGTTCAACCCTTCAACATGCAAAAGGTTATGGCTAAATTCCAGACTTCTTCAGAACCTCCTATTTCTGGGTTTGTGACTACCCTGATGCAAATCATGACCTAAAAAACGAATAGAAGTTTGAAACAACTTCATCTTTTTAGCGCTAACGACTAGGCCATTTAATTTTACAATCTTAAAGAATGTATTAAGATATTTGAAATGTGAATCAATGTTCTCAGAGAAAATTAACACATCATCAATGTAAACAATTGACATATAAGAATATTCATTGAAAATATTATTCATGATATTCTGGAATTCAGATGGAGCATTTTTAAGTCCAAAAGGTAAGACGTTCCATTCGTAGTGCCCAAAAGGGACATTGAAGGCAGTCTTATATTTATCCTTTTCAGCAATTTGGATTTGCCAGAATCCTGACTTCATATCGAATTTCCTGTAAAGGTTGGCCTTATAGATTCTTTTGAGAAGATCTATGAGCCAGGAAGCCCTACGGCCTCAGAAATGGCTCTTCCTCCTCCAAGGGTTAGAACTGACCCTAGTCTTCTCATCATCAAATCAGATAATGAAGAATATTCCCCAGAACTTAAAGCCCTGAGAGTCCGATGGAACCATCCGAAGGACACTCTTAAAAGAAATTGGTACACCAGTACCTATTCTAGGGCACAACAAAAGGAGTTTGGTCGGCTATGGATAGCTGAGCTGAAAAGACTCCGGTGCGATATGGAATTCTTCTTCTGGTTCGAAAAGACCGGAAAGATAGAAAACCAATCTCTTCTCTTGTAACCTTAAAATGTTTTTCTAAAAGTCTTCAATAAATTTGTAAGTTTGTTTAAATTTTCTCTTTAATTATTATTAATATTGTTTTAAGTGTTTTAAGTTCTGCGATAAAGTTCACGATCCTATTTTTGGTATCAGAGCCATGACGGCAGATTGTGTGCTTATCATGAGCAGCTAAACACATAATCTGTCTAGAGCATGAGCAAAACTATGTTCTAAGAACATATTACTTTAACCTGGTATGAATAAACTTAATCTTTAATTATGTTACTATATCTTGTCTTGTAATGGGGTTATAATTCAAGTATGGGGTGTCTGTTTATTGCATAAGTGTTTGAAGGAACCTATTAAACAAGTATGGGGTGTCTATTTATTGAATTTTATCGAGGAACTTAAAACACTTAAAACAATATTAATAATAATTAAAGAGAAAATTTAAACAAACTTACAAATTTATTGAAGACTTTTAGAAAAACATTATAAGGTTACAACAGAAGAGATTGGGCAGAGAGAATTTCTTAGTATTGGAAATTTCTGAATGCCTTCTCTGAACAATTACAATGCCTTATATAGGCAGAAAATCTAAAGGGAGAGTACATCTAAGTGTACAAGTGGAAGGTCGAGATTATCCCGACACTTCTGAGTGCTTTCTTTTGAAAAGCAAAATAATTGATTTACTTTATTAAAGCTGTCTGATTGCCTTTAATAAAGCAGATGCCTTTCTTGTCTGAAAAGCTGATATGAGGTTTTGTCATCTTTCAGAGACAGAATGAGTCCTAGATTCCAATCAGGAATAGTGAATTGCCCTTTTACCGAGATAATTCCGGTTCTTTGAACCTCTATCTCTAGAAGGGTCATTTTTCTATTCATAATAGGGATCTAAGTAGGCCATAGCTATTCCTTGCGGATTTAGCATATCGCCATTGTCATCGCTGCTTCCTGTAGATGACGCTTCGACAATCAACTGGAGTAGTTCTTCAGTGTTGGGTGAACCTTCTTGGCTTTCTAGATCAGCCAGAGCCTTTTTCAACTTATCCTTTAGCGCCTTCTTGCTGGCGGAGGAACTGGAAGAGGAAGCGGCTGATTTCCCTTTGTTAGGGGTCTTGGAAGTGGCTGGCTTAGGAGTCCATCCTTTGATTTTTATCTCTTTGGATAGATGCTTGATCCTGTGCTGTTCTGCTTTAGAGAAATTCCAGGAAATGATAAACGAAATTCTCTTCTTTATAAAAAATTGACACATTTGGATGTGCTCAGGTAGAGTAGAACAACCTTCCTTGACCATGAAATCAGGGAGGCGATTAATAAACTGCTGTGGAAGAACATCCTTTGTTCCTCCGAAACATAACCACCATTCGTAGAACCATCGTGGTATGATAGATTCTACCATGGCTGGACAATATTTAACAAACCAAGTATGACCTGGTCGAACAAATATAAAGTTGAACCACGCTGACTTGTAGTCATACCAGTTGTAGGTTTGTGGCCTGTGAGGCATTGATAATGCTACTGGAGTGTGTAGATGATCTACAAACCAATTAAAAGGGGTTAATACCCTCTTGATTGTGAATTTTGAGTAGCCGATATGTTCGGGATACCGCTCATCCATGGAATGTTCGACCTCAATGGAATCGGTGTCGACTAAAATAGCTTCATAATAGCGGCGAGTTTTGAGCGGATCTTCTGTATCCACAAAGTTATTATTAGTATATACCGGCTTGATGAGCTGGTTCAAATGATAGCCTTCGTATGCCTTGTCTAATGCTATAACAGGACATACTTGAGTTGTAACAAATTTGAATTCTTCCCGTCCTGGGGATGCTGGAGTAACTTTGGCGACTGTTGGGTCTACCGCCTGAGCGAAGGTCTCGGGGGCCTTCATTGCATAGCTCTGTTTTGTCTGAACGGAGGAAGAGCTATCCGTTGGCCCTTTATTTAAAGGTAAATTTGTCTTCAGGTCTACCAACTTTGTAGGTGTTGATGGAGGTAGTTTGGGGAACTGAACTTCTGTTAATGCAGAAAACTTGTTGTGGATTGGAGATTGAATCTCCGTTTTGAGAACCGGCCTTTGAGGAACTGAGGGCCGTAATGGATTTGCTGAAGCTGAGGGAGAGTCGAATGGTCTTGCCATTCTAGATTGTTCTTCTTTGGGGGTTTTCCCCAGATTCACTGGTCTCATGGCCCTGTAAAAATTCTCTTGTTAGAAAATCGGGAAGGGAGTTATGTTCTCCTTTGATAAATTCAATTTGAAAATCGAAGCTAGATAGGAGAGCTTGCCATCTAGCAAATATCTGTTTTGAAATGAGATTTTTAACATCTTTTTGTAAAATCTCTTTAGCTGATTTGCAATCAACACGAAGAAGAAATTCCTTATTAATAAGGTCATCTTGAAATTTTGTGATACATAGCACTATAGATAAAACTTCTTTTTTAACGGTGCTATAATTTTTTTGAGCGGCATTCCATATGCCAGAGGTAAAACAAACTAGTTGTTCGGGAGAGGCAACTTCTACCCTTTGTTTTAGGATACCACCATATCCTATGTCTGAAGCATCTGTTTCCACAATCATGAAAGCTTCAGGATTAGGGATACCTAGACAGGGAAGGTTTTGTACTAAAGATTTAATCTTTATAACAACATTGGTCTGTTCAGAACTCCACGGAACTGGATTCTTTTTAAGTCGTTTGTAAAGAGGTTCACAAACCTGCCTAATGTGAGGGATAAAATCAGCAACATAATTCAGGCTTCCTAAGAACCTTTGAAGTTGAGTTTTATTGGTAATTTCATTAGGGAATTTAGAAGAGAACTCTATGGCTCGACAAATGGGTTTGTGACTACCCTGATGCAAATCATGACCTAAAAAACGAATAGAAGTTTGAAACAACTTCATCTTTTTAGCGCTAACGACTAGGGCATTTAATTTTACAATCTTAAAGAATGTATTAAGATGTTTGAAATGTGAATCAATGTTCTCAGAGAAAATTAACACATCATCAATGTAAACAATTGACATATAAGAATATTCATTGAAAATATTATTCATGATATTCTGGAATTCAGATGGAGCATTTTTAAGTCCAAAAGGTAAGACGTTCCATTCGTAGTGCCCAAAAGGGACATTGAAGGCAGTCTTATATTTATCCTTTTCAGCAATTTGGATTTTCCAGAATCCTGACTTCATATCGAATTTCCTGTAAAGGTTGGCCTTATAGGTTCTTTTGAGAAGATCCCTTTTGTTAGGAATCGGATGTCGAATCCATTTTAGGACAGCATTCAATGGCTTGTAATTAATAACAAGCCTAGGAGTTCCTCGTTCCTTTTCTGCACTATTATTTACATAAAATGCAGAACAACTCCAAGGAGAGTTAGAAGGTCTAATGATACCCTTTTGAAGGAGATGGTTTATTTCTGTTTTGTAGGTTTCCATCATTTCTTGGTTCATTTGGATTGGTCTGTCCTTCGTAGGAATATGTTGTTCGTCGAAGCCAGCAATGTAAGGAAGTTCAACGAGATGCTTCTTGCGTTCCCAAAATGCATTAGGCAATTTGGAGCAAATCTCATTTTCGAACTTCTTTTGGAGAAGGGTTATTTTGTTGACCATCTCTGGGGTTTTTAAAGTTTGCTCAATATGTTTGAGCTGAACTTCGTGCTTAAGAAAGCAAAGATGAGAGGATAAGCGGTTTATTTTAAACACAGTTTCCTCCTTTATGCGTTGTCCGTCTTCTTTTGAAAGGGGACGAAGCAGGGGAAAGAATAGCTCAGTATCCAAGAGGTTCGAGCGAATACCATCGTAATCGCTCCAATAGGGGCGAATTTGGTTAACGAAAGGTATTCCAAGAATGATATCTTCAGTGATATCGTCAGTAATGACAAAGTCGTTAACAAGGCAAATGCCATTGTTATAGACATGAGCTTTAGGAAGCTCATAGCTAATTTTCATCTTTTCTCCAGTAGCAGAATATAATCGAGATTTACTCTTCTGGAGGTACCTGGTAGGGATAAGGCCTTTGACAATACAGTTACTGTCTGCGCCGGTATCGAATAAAGCGACTCTGTTTAGAACAAAGTCTTTGTCAATGACAATTTTTACAACGATATGTTCGCTGTAAGCTTTAATGGCGGAAATGGCCTTTCCAGAGGAAGATGGAGCGTCTTCTCCAGGGAAAAGATCAGGTCCTTGAAGGTGATCAGTAGGACTGATTGGAAGATATCGTGGAGACTCAGGTGCTTTTTCCGAGGGTAAGGCAGATTTAACGACTTGGTCAGTAAGAATGTTGAGTTCTACTTGATCAAGTCTAATCTTGAGATTTTTAATCTCTCCCTTTAAACCAGCGATTTCTCCTTTAAGGTCAGAAATAGAAGGTTCTGAAGAAGTTTGGAATTTAGCCATAACCTTTTGCATGTTGAAGGGTTGAACAATTGGTTTAGCTTTAGGGAGGCTTTCTTCCTGAGAAAGCAGTCGTTTGAGCTCCTGAAGATATTTGCTTCGTAGCTCATCATCGGTAATGTGCTCAATAATGTCAAATAGGATTTCCTTGGGTTTTCCTGTTATGACATTAATAGCTTTGTTGGAGCAAGTACAAAAAGTGCCAGTGCACTCACAATCTTGTCCAGACTGGGAATTATCAGACTCATAAGCGGCGTTGATATATTCTTCGTCGCTATAGTCTTCGTCAGAGAAAGAGGAGTCTGAAGCCGTGGAAGAATCATTTTCCATTATAGAAAATAATTTTTCTTTAGCTTCATCTGAAAGATCAAGTTGATTGATCTTCTTTTTCTTATTGGATTTGCAATCTTTCGCTCTGTGGCCGGTTTTGCCACAAGTCCAGCAAGTATCTTTGGAAGGTTTAGAAGACTTTCTCTTAGTCTTTCGGCTGGGTTTATAAGACTCCTTATTAGAAGTCTTTTTCCAAGAGTAAGTACTCTTGGAGTACTTAAAGGATTTTTTTCTATGCTTCTTTCGAGAGGAAAGATCTGTGAATCCATAATCATCGCAGAAAGTTCCTAAGCCGAATTTGGAAGCACCATTTTGCTTAAGTTGCTGCTTAAGCTTAAGGTCAGTGCAGAGATCTATCCCTACAGTGGTAATGAAACTTATAAGGTCTCCGTAGGTAAGGATGCTATAAGTGATCTTTCCCTCAAACCTATCTTTAATTTTTTGTTCGAACCTTATCGGCGAACAGAGTAGGAAGACCGCTGAGGGAAAGATCATGACCTTAACTAGGAAGGTATCTTTGTACCACCTGAAGTCCGCTAGGTTTTTACAGCGCAGGTTATTAAGAATCTCTAGGCTTCTATCTTGGAAGAGCTTAGGTTCTCCTACGAAATGCCGAGCTATATGATAAAGGAGGGTGGCGCAAGCATCTTTTTGTGCTACTTCTACGATGGTTTCTTGGCCATCAACAGTTCTGACTACTTGTTCAGTGGTAGTAGCATCGTAGATGAGATTCTTGACCTCATCAGTGACATAGTTGTCCCACCAATGTTTTATCATACCAGTAAAGCCTGAGACAATCATGGTGGCAGCTCCTTTGTCAGAGGAGCCTTTGATCTTATAGGCCGTGATAGCTACAACCATCTCATGGAGTTTATTGTAAATCTGGTGTTCGGCCAGACCGTCAATATTCCATTCTGTAATGCCTCTTCCATCATGATTACATGTAGAGAGGTAAGTATTTTCTTCGAACTGGACATCCGGGGGAGAAGGTTTTTTGTAATAGTTTTTCTTGGTAGAAAAACGCTCATTGGTAAGCTTGGAAAGAGAATTCCTTTTGGTGTTGGATTCTTCTTGTTGAGCGACTTTAAACTTCGAAAGTTTGGAATTGATTTTTTCTAAGATTTCTTCGGAGAGTTTGAAATCTTCATTGAGGTCAGGAAGCTTGTCCTTTTAGAATTCAGGTATCTTGAAGATGGGATTCGAAAGAGGTTGAGAGCTAGGAGTGCTCTTAACCGGTATGGGAGGTGGAAGAGTAGAATTCTTGGATTCTCCTATCTGTTGAGATATGGTGTGGAGAACTTGATTAGTATAATTGTTTTGCTCAACTATTCTATCAAGATCTCTATTGAGGGGGGCCGCGATAGGCCTATCATGTTTTGCCTTAAAAGGAGAGGCTTTAAGGATTTCATTGGAATAAGGAATTTTGATTCCTTCAAGTGGAGGAGTTACGGATTCAACCACCGTATTTCTTTGGGTGTACCATTTGGTAACAATAACGTTGAGGGAGTCAGATTGGTTTTCTATCTTTCCGGTCTTTTCGAACCAGAAGAAGAATTCCATATCGCACCGGAGTCTTTTCATGTCAGCTATCCATAGCCGACCAAACTCCTTTTGTTGTTCCCTAGAATAGGTACTGGTGTACCAATTTCTTTTAAGAGTGTCCTTCGGATGGCTCCATCGGACTCTCAGGGCTTTAAGGTCTGGGGAATATTCTTTATTATCTGATTTGATGACGAGAAGACTAGGGTCAGTTCTAACCCTTGGAGGAGGAGGAGCCATTTCTGAGGCCGTAGGGCTTCCTGGCTCATAGAGGTTTTTAGGTTCGGGAACCCTGGTGTGATGTTGATAATAGACTTTAGGGACAGGACCAGAGAAGTCAACTCCTCTAACCTTTCCCTTGTCATTATCATACACATTCTAAGAGAATTATCTTTCTTATGCACAAATAGAACTGGTGCACCCTACGGGGACATGCTAGTTCTGATGAATCCCTTATATGGAGATCTTTTAATTATTCGTTGAACTCCTTATATTCTGCTGGAGCCATTCTGTATAGCAAAATAGAGATGGGCTGGGTATCTGGAAGAAGGTTGATTCCAAAGTTAATTTCCTATTCGAGAGGGACTCCAGGAAACATATTTGGGAATTCACATGCTACTGCTATTAACTCAAGAGTAGGGGTTTCTGAACTAGAGTCTTAGACTCAGATGAGATGGTAGACACATCCCTTAGATATCATTCTCCATGCCTAAAGGTAGGAAACAAGATGACCCCTAAGTGCCGAAGTACGACGCCTCTACTCCAGGATAGGTTCATTCAGAAATTAAAATTAAAAAATTCGGTTTCTGCAGTCAATTGAAGCATAGCATGAATGAAGCCAATACATGTCGAGAGTGACATCAAAATTTGTCATCCTTAATTCTACTAAGTCTTCTGAAGTAACTTTCTAAGACACCATAATGGGACAGTTCCTGTATACCCGCTGGGCTATGATAGATTTACCCACTGGGGTAGAAACTGAGAAAGGCTCTACTAAAATTTTGGAACTGGCTCTGAAGTCAACGACTATATATGGAGTTACAAAGGACAAAGAAGCTCCTGGGTCTAGCAAAGCATAAGTATGTAAATGATAAATTTGTAACGTACCAGTGACCATATTAGGAGAATTTTCCCGATACTATCGGGATTGAAGTGCATAGAGTCTATTTGGGCGTTGCCCACTGGTGGCACTGGAAGTGGCACTCTACTGATTTGGGTGATCGGACTGAGTTGGGGGACGATTATACTGACCTTGGGAACTTGACTGAGGACAATCTCTAATCCTATGGCCTGGCATACCAAATTTGAAATATACATCACTTTTATCCCTGTAGATGCCCTGATGATTTTTGTGACATTTCTGGAAAAGAGGATTTGTTCGGGCACTACTAACACTACCGTGAGGCTTAGGGCCAGAACCCTATCTTTGGGGATATCTTTAAATTTCAGTGCTGGAGAACTGGCTGAGGATGGAGCTGGAACTGAGGATTTTTGAAGGAATTGAGCGATTCCCACCCTCTGACTTAGGCTGAGTGAAGTTGAAGCTATTTATTCTCGCTCTCTTATTCTCCCTCTCTTTTTTCCTAGTCTTATACTCCCCTATCTCTTGAGCATGGACTATGAGCCTGGACATGTTTATCAGTTTAATCAGCGTTGCGGTCCTACACTCCTTGACCATACTGTCAGACACATCCAACACAAACTTACTTATCTTAGATCTACTATCTGTCACCACATGAGGAGCGTATCTGGCTAATTGAGTAAACTTGAGAGAATACTCTTTCACTGTCATATTGTCTTGCTTCAGATTAATGAACTCTAGAACCTTAGCTTTCCTCAACTCAAATGGGAAGAACCTATCAGAAAAGCTGTGGCAAACTCCTTCCATTCTATGAGCCCTACATCACTGGCCCTTTCTTCCTTTCACTGCTTGAACCATGAGTGAGCCACATCATGAAACTGATATGCGGCAACTTAGTACTCTCACTGGCTATCACCCTCATAATATCTGTAACTTTCTACACCTGATCAAGGAATTCCTACGGATCCTCATCTTACTTAGACCCAGTAAATGATGGAGGATTCATTCAGGTAAAGTCTCAAATATTGGCTGCAACAGTATTGGCCACTGGGTTAGTCGGAATGGCAGTTGGGCATTCATTCTGGGCTGCTACTGATTTTTCCAAAGTAGTAAATGCATCCCTAAAATCCACATGGGAGATATGCTCATCCAGAGGATCTTCCTGGACGGGTTAAGGGGCTGGCTTATTTCCTATCCTTCTTTTGTTCTTCTTGGGAGGCATGTTCTGTAATCAGAAGGAAGAAAAGGATTAGACTGAGAGCTTAATTTAAGATTATACTTGCTTACATCATATGAATACTGAAAGAAGGGAAACTTTTCTGAAAACACCTTGTAGCCTCCTATCCATAAGTATGGCGTGCTACACACCCATACATAAGACTCTACTTGAAATGGCTTTTAGACTTCCTAGAATTCTGTTGAAAATTAGGCTCTGATACCAAGTTTGTAATGACCCGAGTCTATATCCTGGATGCTACATGGTGCTAGAAACCCCGAAGGACCACCAACTAACCCATGACTGGTACCTGCTGTGAGCACTGAATAATAATAACATTGTAATAATAACATCTCTAAAATAAGTGTGGAAGTTAGGATAAAAATGCCATAAGGTTCATAACTAAAAGACTAATCCTTAATAATGAAAGTTGAATACTGAAAACTGAAATACCTATCTGAGATACTCTAGTCTGAAAACTTCTAATTGTCTGAATTATGGAGTTTATGGGACAAGCCCCAACTAACTCCAACAACTAAAATTGTACTAAAATACTAAAATAATACTCTGTCCTTGAACTATGAGGACTCTCCATTAAGTCTGCTTCTGATAGGCTGGGTTGATAAGTACGATCAGGAGACCATGCATCCAAACCTATAATATAAGACATCATAACATAAAATAAAAGTATGTGTCAGTACTTTGAATGTATTGGTATGCTAAGTGAGGTAGGCTAATATGTATGGGTTCATATGCATGAACAATAACTGACTGAGTAAGATAAACATAACTGAATGAGAGAACATGCATGAATACATAAACTATAACTAAGATCATGTTAACGCTAATTACTGAGTTTTGAATACCGATTAATTGATATCTGAGTTTACTGATACTGTACTACTGATAACTGAGTGACTATTTCTGACAGTCCTGATTGATAACTAGGTGACTTCTTGGACAGTCCTGAATGATAACTAGGTGATTATTTCGGGTAGTCCTGATTCTGTAGAACTGAACTGAGTTCTATACTGAGACTGAAATTGAAACCATGGGAGATAGTCAACTAATCGACATGCCCCAAATAAGATAACTGAGTTGGGATCCAATTCTAATCCCAATTGGAAGGGTGTCAGTACCGTACCACGAGTAAAGACAAGTGTTGAGTCATCCTCATCTGGCAGGTAGGACTCCTCATCAACCCTCAACTGGTAGGTTGATTTCTCAACCTGCACTAGCTACGTAGTTCTGTAACACAAGGACTACTTTTAAGGATCACACCCTCTATTGGTAGGTGAGCCCCCATCCCTGGGTTCACTTGGTGCTGAATCCTACTGCCAACTGAAAGATATTTGACTGAGTATACTGGACTGGATTGAGGCTGAGTTTACTGAATTTTTCCTATGTTATGTAATTGACTGAATTCTACTAATCGTGACATGACTTATACGAATCTGTAACTGGCACTAGCTCTAGGTAATCATCTAAATTGTCGGGTATTAAATACCACCAGGGCTCAATTGCATCAAAGTAAATCATGGCAAAATCTTGAAATTATAATAATGGCTACTTGTCCTAAATCCACTCATTGAGATGATTTAGCAAACACTAATAATGCATTTATTGATACATGAATGGGGAATATGTGCTATCATGTTATCATGGAACTATTTCATTTACATAGGCATTTTATCAAGAACATGTGAGGTATAAGATTACACATAATACTAAATAACATGTAAACATCATAATTTTAATCCCAAATTACCAAATCAAGGGTTTAAGCTTACACTAAGTCATTATTCACTCAATTTTCCCCAAATTAAAGATCATTCTCTCAATAAGCAAAAACCCTAGCCTTGAAGAATCAAGAGCAATCCTCAAGGATTCCTCTAAGAAACTTTAATAACTCATCTTTCCAGGTATGTTAGGTGTTCATCCATGGTCCCTTGCCACCCATAGAGTCCAAGAACCCTTTTCAAGAATACAAGTTTTCAGATTTATGATTTCCATGCTTGAATTAGATCATATGCATGTTCATGATGTTGTTTGGGTTTCAATCCATGATTAATTACAAGTTTCATGAAAGTAAAATAACATGTGTGATGAATTTTATGTTTTTTAAGTTAAATCCTTGAATTTACAAGTTGAATGTTGTAGCCATGATATTTATATATGTTTATTATTATCTTAAATAATCATGCTCCCCAAGTGTCTGTTAGAATGCCTATGTGAATTGAATAGTGCAATCATGACAAGTTAGCATGTGTTCCCATTCATGTATAAGTTCATGCCTTGCAAGTGATTGACAAAATATCCCAATGAATAAATCATGACTAAGCGACTAGCTAGTATGCTTTTAAGATCATGCCATGCTTTACTTTCAATGCTATCTAGTCTTGGGGGTATTTAATACCCAAAATCTAGCTGTTTATCTAGAACAACAATCGTTATAGAATAGTCTCAGTAATGTAACGAACAGTAGTACTCAGTCAGTTATAAAACTTAGTTAAACTCAGGTTAGTCCAGTCAGTCTAAGAATTAGTGTCATTCAGTTGGGAGTAGGATTCAGCACCAAGCGAACCCAAGGATGGGGGCTCACCTGTCAGAAGAGGATGTGATCCTTAGTAGAAGTTCTTGCATTCCAGAACTACATTGCCAATGTAGGTTGAGATATCAACCTGCCAGTAGAGGGTAATATTGTTCTCATCAGGGAAACTACCAATAAAGAGTGAACCTTAGTCCTTCGAGATGATATTTCAATAGATCAACACAGCCAGTATCTGTACCCATGGCATGATACTGACACCCTTCCAATTAGGATTGTAGGTTGGATCCTAGTCAGTTCAGAGAAGGCATGTCGATTAGATGATTACCTCCCACAGTCTCAGTTTTGGACTCAGTATAAAACCCAGTTCAGTTTTACAAAATTAAGACTATCAGTAACAGTCACCTAATTACTAGTAAATAAATTAGCAGTAATCTAAAATATCAGTTACTCAGTTATCAGAACTTAGTACTTAGTTTCAGTATAAATCTCAGACATAATATATTTGTATATGCACAGTATTGCATAATTAGTATTTATAGTAGCTTCAGTTATCCATGTACTCTAATTTAGTTATATTCATATCACTCAATTAGTTATTGTTCATGCATATGAACATTTGCATTCAGCCTTACCTCATTTTGCATACCAGTACATTCCACGTACTGATCGCATACTCTTTTCTTGCACTATGATATCTCATATCATAGGTTAGAGCGCTCAGGTTCCTGACCGCACTTAGCCAGATTCAGTTAGTAGTAGCAGGTTCAGTAGTGATTCCTTATTTATCAAGGATATTCTTTTATTTTAATATTACATTAGATTCAGATGTTATTATCAGTTGCTATATTTATCTAAATTCAAATTATGAACCTTATGGCACTTCAGCCTAACTTTTGCATTATTTTAGTATTATCATTAAGTTCTCACAGCAGATACCAGTTAGGGGTTAGCTTATGGTCCTTCGGGTTGTAATCACCGTGCGGCATCCGGGGTGCAGACTCAGGGCATTATAAACTTGTTATCAGATCCTAAGGTTCAACAGAGTCCTAGGAAGTCTGAAACTCGCATCAAATAGAGTCTTCTACTTGGGTGTATAGCGCGTCACACTTATGGAAAAGAGGCCATGAGACATTTTTAGGAAAGTTTACCTTCTTTTAGTATTCATGTCGTGTGAGTGAGCATGAGCTTAAGCTAAAACTCTCTGTCTAATCCAATTTTTCCTTCCATTTACAGAACATGCCTCCCAAAAAGACCAATGAAAAAAGAACTAGAAACCAGCCAGCACCTCTGCTCGTTCAGGCAGATCCCCTAGATGAGCATGTCTTCCACGCAGAATTCAAAGCTGCGTTCACCACTCTAGACTATGCCGTTATAGCTCAAAATAAATGATCAGCTTATTTTCAGGACAACCCAGTGGCCAATACTACTATAGATAGGATTTGGGAATTTACTCGAATGAATCCTCCCTTATTTTCAGGATCTAAGCCTAAAGAGGATCCACAAGAGTTCCTCGATCAGATGCAAAAAGTCACATATATTATGGGAGTGAATCCTAGTGAGAGTGTTGAGTTAGCTTCCTATCAGCTATAGGATGTAGCTCATACGAGGTTTAAGCAGTGAAAGGTAGATAGGGACAAAGATGCAGAGCCCATAGAATGGGAAGAGTTTCGTACTGCTTTTCTAGAAAAATTCTTTCCCTTAGAGTTGAGGGAAGCCAAAGTGTTAGAGTTCATCAATCATTGTAAGGAAACATGAGTGAGAAAGAGTATTCCCTTAAGTTTACTCAGTTAGCCAGATATGCTCCCCATGTAGTAGTAGATAATTGGTCCGGGATGAGCAAGTTTGTGTCTGGGGTGTTAGAAAGTATGGTTAAGGAGTGTAGAACTGCGATGTTAATTAAGGAGATGAATATATCCAGGATTATGGTCCATGCTCAGCAGATAGAAGAGGCTAAGAATAAAGAGTGAGAGAGAGGGAGAACAAGAGAGCTACAATAGGTAGCTTCAATCTCACTCAGCCTAAGTCAAAATATGGTAACCATTCCCAGTTTTGTCCAAAATATTCAGTTCCAGCTCCTTCCTTAGCTAGTGCTTCAATACCCAAGTTCAGAAATGGTAACAAAGATAGGGCGCCAGGCTCTAAATCTGAAGGTAGTGTCAGTAGTGCTTGAACAAATTCTCTTTGTCAGAAATATGGTAGAAACCATTAGGGTATCTACAGAGCTGAAACTGATGTATATTTTGGGTGTGGTAAGCCAGGCCATATAATTAGAGATTGTCCTCAGTCAGGTTCACAGGGTCAGTACAATCACTCCCTAGCTCAATCTGATCGCCCGAATCTGTAGGGTGCCGCTTCTAGTGCCACCCGTGGGAACACCCATATAAGCTTTATGCACTTCAGTCTAGAAAATATAAGGAAAGTTCTCCTGATGTTGTTACTGGTATGTTATAGATCTTCTATTTACATGTTTATGCCTTAGTAAATCCAGGAGTTTCTTTGTCTTTTGTAACGCCTTACATACCAGTCAACTTTAAGGTCATACCAGAAATCTTAACAGAACTTTTCTCAATCTATACCCTAGTAGGTTAGTATATTATATCTCGATGGGTATACAGGAACTGTTCGGTTATGATATCTCAGGAAGTCACTTCAGCAGACTTAGCAGAGTTAGAGATGATGGATTTTGATATTATTCTCGACATGGATTGACTCCATTCATGCTATGCCTCAGTTGACTGTAGAAGTAGAGTTGTTCATTTTTAGTTTCCAAATGAACCAATTCTTGAATGGAGGGGTAGTACTAAAACGCTTAAGGTTCAGTTGATTTCATACCTTAGAGCGAGAAAAATGATATCCAAGGGATGTGTTTATCATCTTATTCGAGTCAAAGACTCTAGTTCAGAGATTCCTAGTTTTGAGTTAGTTCCAGTAGTAAATAAATTCTTAGATGTGTTTCCCGAGGATCTTTCTAGAGTTTCTCCAAAAAAGAAAAATCAACTTCTGAATAGACCTTCTTCCAAACACTCAGCCTATATCTATTCTGCCATATTGAATGGCTCTAGCTAAACTCAGAGAATTAAAAGAACAGTTAAAGGACTTTTTAGACAAAGGATTCATCAGACCCAACATTTTTCCATAGGGCGCACCAGTCTTATTCATTCATAAGAAAGACGATTCACTCAAAATATGTATAGACTATCGTCAGTTAAACAAAGTTACAGTTAAGAAAAAATACCTACTTTCTAGAGTCAATGACTTGTTTGACCAACTTCAGGGTGCCAATTACTTTTCTAATATAGACCTCAAATCAGGATATCATTCGCTCAGAGTCAGTGAATGTGATATTACAAACACAACTTTCCAAACTCGGTATTGTCACTTCGAGTTTCTAGTCATGTCCTTTGGTCTCACAAATTCCCCAGTAGCCTTCATGGACTTAATAAATCATGTGTTCAAGTAGTACATAGACATATTTGTTATACTCTTCATTTATGACATTCTTGTCTACTCTCGTAGCGAGAATGATCACGCAGATCACCTAAGAATCGTACTTCAGACTCTCAGAGCCATCATTTATTTGCTAAATTCAGTAAGTGTGAATTTTGACTTAGGTTAGTAGCATTTCTTGGTCATATTGTTTTTGATGATGGCATTAGAGTTGATTCTCAAAAGTTCAAGGTGGTGAGAAACTAGCCTAGACCTATTTGTCCATCAGATATCAGGAGTTTCTTGTGTTTAGCTGGCTATTACCGTTGGTTTGTATAAGGGTTTTCGTCTATTGCATCCCCCATGTACAGACTAACTCAGAATAAAGCCAAGTTTTAGTGGTTATATTCTTATGAGAAGAGTTTTTAGGAGTTGAAGACTCGACTTACTATAGCCCCAATTTTGACGTTACTAGATGGTTTAGATGGGTTTGTTGTGTACTGTGATGCATCTAGAGTAGGTTTGGGTTGTGTCCTATTGCAAAGAGGTAAGATCATCGCCTATGCCTCTAGAAAACTTAAGCCCCATGAAAGTAATTACTCCACTCATTATCTTGAGTTAGCAGCAGTAGTGTTTGACTTAAAGATTTAGAGGCACTATTTGTATGGGGTGCATGTTGATATGTTCACAGATCACAAAAGCTTGCAGTACGTGTTCTCTCAGAAAGATTTGAATTTGTTTCAGAGAAGGTGGTTAGAGTTGTTGAAAGATTATGATATAAGTATTTTGTATCATCTGGTCAAGGTCAATGTAGTGGAAGATACTTTTAGTAGGTTGTCTATGGGTAGTATTGCTCATGTTGAGAATGGCAAGAAGAAGTTAGTTCAGGAAGTTCATCAGTTTGCCCGACTAGGTGTCTTCTTATTCGATTCAGCAGAGGGTAGTGTGTGGGTTCAGAATAGTTCAGAATCATCTATGGTTTTTAAAGTAAAGGAAAAGTAGGACAAATATCCCAGCTTAGTTAAGTTGAAAGAGTCAGTTAAAGATCAGAAAGTAGAGGTTTTCTCCCAAGGGGGGAGATGGTGTGTTGTATTACCAGAATGCTTCATTGGAGGCTTTTTATGGTAAAAGATGTAGATCTCTAATTGGTAGGTTCAAGGTAGGTAAGGTAGCAGTAGTAGGGCCTGATTTAGTGCTTAATACGTTAGAGAAGTTTCAATGATCAGAGAAAGGCTTAGGGCAGCCCAGAGTCGACAAAAATTATATGCAGATGTGAGGATAAAGATCTCGAGTTTTAGATTGGCGATTTTATATACTTAAAAATCTCTCCCATGAAGGGAGTGAAGAGATTTGGAAAGTAGGGGAAGCTCAATCCCCGATATGTCAATCCTTACAGAATCTTCAGCCATTTCAAAAAGTTGTAGTCCCATTAGAGGGTGTAGATATTCAAAATGATCTCTCTTTCAAAGAATTTCCAGTCCAAATAATTGATCGTCAGATTCGTAGACTAAGGAACAAAGAAGTTCCATTGGTTAAAGTTCTTTGGCGGAACCAGTCAGTTGAGGGAGCTACTTAGAAAGAAGAAGCAGATATCCAGACCAAGTATCCTCCCCTCTTCTCTGCAAACTTAGACTTAGCTTAGTAATAGTATTCCTTAGATTTACTTAGTTCTATGTTTAGTTACAGTTACAAAACTTAGTATTAGTTACCTGTGCATATAATCTTCATGACAGTCATACATTCATGAATCAGTTCAGCTATGTGCTCATGCTTTAGTTGTGCATGTTTAGTGTGTAAACTCAGCCTACCAGTATTTCTCAACTTAATTAGTCTCGTTCGAGGACGAATGTTTCCAAGGGGAGATATTGTAATACCTTGTATTTCCCTAGCTTAGTTTAGCTCTCAATACATGAGTATTTCTATATTAAATTTTTAAAATAATCAAAAATTTTCAGTTTAAGACTTACCATTGTGTAGAAAATTCAGTCATCTTTCCAACGATATGAAATTCGTCTTAATCCGATATCCGGGTGGGAAGTTATAACACTTTTAGTAAAAAAAGATGCCAAAGTGAGAAGCATCGTGTCGGGTTTAAGACAAAATAGCATTCATCAGTTTCAAGTGAGGTTCTGTGATTCCAGCGCATCATAGTGAAATGCCAGTTTCCAATTGGTATTTTCCAATGGGGTACCGCGATTGGCCCGCGTCACGCCAATGCCCATTTTCAGAATAACCACTTTCCAGTGAGGCTCCGCGATAACGGTGCATCACACCAAAAGTCAATTTCATTATTGTCCATTTTTTATCAGTTTCAACTGACTTCTAGTGGCTTATCACGATGCCACCGCATCTTAGTAAAGAATAAAATTGAGACTTTCAGTAACGAAAAGTTAAATCCTTTCAGGGGTAAACTGGTCTTTTTCCACAGACCTAATCAGTCTAAACACATGATTTAACCCCTAATAACCTAAATAAGTCATTATTCACTCAATTTTCCCCAAATTGAAGATCATAACCTTAGCCTTCAAGAATCAAGAGCAATCCTCAAGAATTCCTCAAAGAAACTTCAAGAACACATCTTCCTAGGTATGTTAGGTGTTCATCCATGGAGTCCGAGAACCCTTTTCAAGAATACAAGTTTTAAGATTTATGATTTCCATTCTTAAATTAGATCAGATGCATTTTCATGATGTTGTTTGGGTTTCAATCTATGATTAATTACAAGCTTCATGAAATTAAAATAACATGTGTACTGAATTTTGTTATTTTCATGTTAAATCCTTGAATTTACAAGTTGAATGTTGTAGCCATGATATTGATATATGTTTATTATTATGTGAAATAATCATGCTTCCCAAGGGTTTGTTAGAACGCCTATGTGAATTGAATAGTGCAATCTTGACAAGTTAGCATGTGTTTCCATTTATGTACAAGTTCATTCCTTGCAAGTGTTTGACAAAATGTCCCAATGAATGAATCATGACTAAGTGACTAGATAGTATTCTTTTAAGATCATGCCATGTTTTAATTTCAATGCTATCGAGTCCTAGGGGTATTTAATACCCGAAATCTAGCTATTTACCTAGAACTACAGTCCCTATAGAATAGTCTCAATAATGTCACAAACAGTAGTACTCAGTCAGTTACAGAACTTAGTTAAACTCCGCTCAGTCCAGTCAGTCTAATAATCAGTGTTATTTAGTTGTTAGTGGGATTCATCACCTAGCGCACCCAAGGATGGGGGCTCACCTGTCAGTAGAGGGTGTGATCCTTAGTAGCAGTTCTTGTATTCTAGAACTACGTAGCTAGCATAGATTGAGATATCAACCTACCAGTTAAGGCTAATACCATTCTCGTCAGGGAGCCTGCTAGTAGAAGGTGACCCTTAGTCCTTTGGGATGATATTTCAGTGGATCCACATAACCAATGTCTGTACCCGTGGTACAATACTGATATCCTTCCAACTGGGGTTATAGGTTAGACCCTAATCAATTCAGAGAAGGTATGTCAATTAGATGATTACCTCCCATAGTCTTAGTTTCAGTCTCAGTGTAGAACTCAATTCAGTTCTACAGAATCAGGACTATCAGTAAGAGTCACCCAGTTATCAATAATCTCAAATATCAGTTACTCAGTTATCAAAACTCAGTACTCAGTTTTAGTATAAATCTCAGACACAATATATATATTTATATGCATAATATTGCATAATCAGTGTTTAAAGTTGCTTCAGTTATCTATGTATTCTAATTTAGTTATATTCATATCAATCAGTCAGTTATTGTTCATTCATATGAACCCTTGCATTCAGCCTTACTTCATCTAGAATATCAGTACATTACACATACTAATCGTATACTCTTTTCTTGCTCTATGATGCCTCATATCATAGGTTCAGACGCTCAGGTTCCTAACCACGCTTAGCCAGATTCAGTTAGCAGCAACAATTTAGTAGTGAATCCTCATCTATTGAGAACATTGTTTTCTTTTAGTATCATAGTAGATTCAGTAGTTCAATAGCCGTAGTTAGTTGGGGGTTTGTTCAATCAACTCCACGTTTAGACAGTTCAGTTAGAGGCTTTTTAGACTAGACTAGTTTAGACAGTATTCAATTTTGCAGATGTTATTACTAGTTGCTATATTTATCTATATTCAGATTATGAACCTTATAGCACTTCATCCTAACTTCTGCATTATTTCAGTATTATCATTCAGTGCTCACAGAAGTACCAGTCAGGGGTTAGCTTATGGTCCTTTGGGGTCGTAAGCATCGTGTGGCATTCGGGGTGCAGACTCGGGGCGTTATAGTTACCACTATGTTGAGTTGTCCTAGGCCATTAACCCATTCTCTTGGATTTTCTCTCCACTCCTTCTCTAGATAGGCCTTTTGTAAGTGGATCCGACGTATTATCCTTTGATTTCACATAGTCAACAATGATAATTCTACTAGAGGGAAGTTCACTAAAGGTATTATGTCCAGTTTTATATGATGAGATTTACCATTGTACATTATGCTCCCTACCCTACCTATTGCATCTTGACTATCACAGTGTATACATACTAGTTCCAATAGTTTGGGCCAATAAGGAAGATCTTCCAAGAAATTTTGGAGTCATTCTACTTCTTCATCGACTTTATCTAATGCGATAAATTCTAATTTCATTGTAGAGCGAGCATTACATGTATGTTTGGATGATTTCCAAGATACTGCTCCTCCACCTATAGTAAATACATATCCACTCATGGATTTTACTTTATTCGATCTGGTGATCCAATTTGCATCACTATATTCTTCAAGTACCACAGGATATTTATTATAATGCAAAGTATAGTCTTGAGTGTATTTAAGATACCCCAAAACTCTTTTTGTTGCTATCCAATGAGTTTTATTGGGATTACTCGTGTACCGACTCAACTTACTAATAGCATATGCTATATCTGGTCGTGTACAATTCATGATATACATTAAACATCTCAACACTCTTGCGTATTCAAACTGTGAGTCACTTTTACCCTCATTGTTTTGAAGTGCAATGCTCACGTCCAATGGAGTCTTGGCAATACCAAATTACAAATACTTAAATTTGTCAAGTACCTTTTCGATATAATGAGACTATGACAATGCAAACCCTTGTGGAGTTTTATGGATTCTTATTCCTAAGATCACATCTGCAAATCCAAGGTCTTTCATATCAAAATTGCTCTTGAGCATTCATTTCGAAGCATTTATGTCAGAAATGTATCTACCGATGATCAACATATCATCCTTGTACAAACAAATAATTACTTGGTGATTTGGAGTGTCTTTAATGTAAAATGTTTATCACTTCATTTATCTTGTGCTCGTTTGCCAACATGGTTTGGTCAATGTTTGCATGCCACTGTTTAGGTGCTTATTTTAGTTCAAAAAGTGACTTAACAAGTTTACGCACCTTATTTTCTTTTCCCGGAACAACAAAACCCTCAGGTTATTCCATGTAAATTTCTTCCTCCAATTCTCCATTTAAGAGTGCTATTTTCAAATCCATTTGATGAATTTCAAGACCATATACTGCCGCCAAGGCAATTAACATCCGAATTGATGTTAGCCTTGTTACAGGAGAGTATGTATCAAAGTAATCGAGACCTTCTTTATATTTGAAGCTTTTTACTACAAGTCTTGCCTTGTATTTGTCAGTAGTATCATCTGCTTTCATTTTTCTTTTGAATATTCATTTAGAAATTTCCTGGAGTAAGATCAACCAATTCCCACGAATAGTTTCTTAAGATTGAATCAATCTCACCATTGACTGCCTCTCTTCAAAAGGATGAACCTGAAGATTCCATGCTTCTTTAAATATTTGAGGCTCATTTTCTAAGAGAAACGTTACAAAATTTGATCCAAATGAAGTTAACATTCTTTCACGTGTGCTATGTCTTGGATTCTCATCATTATGTACATCCTCACTTGGTTCATTCTGAGGTCATTTAGAACCCCCACTAAACTGTTTATGTCTAGTTTTATATGGATAAATATATTCAAAGTATTTAACATTATCTGATTTAATTACCATATTTTCATTGATATCCGGATTTTCGAATTTATGAACCAAAAAATGACATGCTTTACTAGTTTTAGCATATCCTATGAACACACAGTCCACCATCTTAGGTCCTACCTTTACCCATTTAGGCATAGGAACTTGGACCTTCACTAGACACCCCCACAGTTTAAAATATTTCAAGTTGGGTTTCCTTCCTTTCCATTTTTCATATGGAATTGATTGTGTCTTACTATGGGGCACTCTATTGAGTATTCGATTAGCTGTAAGGATGGCTTCTCCCCACAAGTTTTGTGGTAAACCTGAACTTATAAGTAAGACATTCATCATTTCCTTCATGGTTCAGTTTTTCCTTTCCGCAATTCCATTAGTTTGAGGTGAATACGGGGCCATAGTTTAATGAACAATTCCATTCTCTACACATATTTTTGCAAAGAGAGATTCATATGCTCCGCCCCTATCACTTATTATAGTTTTGATCTTTTTCTCTACTAATTTTCAAATTCTGATTTATATTGCCTAAACACATCTATTGCTTCATCCTTACTGTTTAGAAAATAGAAAAACAGCAACGACAACAACAACAAACCCAGTGTATTCCCACAAAGTGGGGTCTGGGGAGGGTAAGATGTACGCAGTCCATACCGCTACCTCCGATGAAGTAGAGATGCTGTTTTCGATAGACCCCCAGCTCAAGATAAAGAATAGTAAATAGAAATAAGAAATAAGGTGTAAGAAATAATAAAATAGAAGTCACAGAAATACGAAATACAAGAAATAAGGGCAGCATAAAATAAGAAAATATGAACTAAGAACTAGGGAATAGGACACCCACCTAGTATTAACATACACTCACAAACCAAAGACACCTGTGTACACAGTCCTAGGATTACTAACCCAGCTACATAAGATCTCTCCTGATTACTGATGATAGGCGAATTTACACACCTAAAGTACTATATTTTACCCATATTTTAGCTAAGTTTTGAGGACAAAATATATAATTCATGCACTTTTAGTCCTTTTTCCTATAAGTAAGCTAACAAACGTGATTAGCAAGTTTTCAGGTATAAATGATGCAGATTTCAACATTTTATGGATAACTTGATGCCAAAGAAAGCTTCACGAAAGAATGAAGGGTAATCTTACACTCCAAGGACCAAAAGTGGCGCATGGAAAATCTGTCCCGGGCAAAAACAACAATTCTGAAGACTTTGGGGACTAGCAGTAACTTAGTAGGATTAGGATAATGATACATTAACCTAGTAGGATTGGGTTAAGTAATGCATTAGCTTAGTAGGAATAGGATATGGGTGTTATAAATACCCTATTTTGCTAGAGATTTTTATCATTCTCATTCAACTTCTTATTCCACAACTTACAACTCAGATTATAATTCTTCCATTAATTCTACTTTTTATTCTCTTCTATTCATCTACTCAATTCTTAATTTACACAACAAGAGAAACGTTACTTTCCAAGGGAGTTCACGCCTAAAAAACGCCACACCACACCTTATTACACGAGATCTTTATTGTGGTATAATAATAATGTCTATTGTGATTTCCTTAGCACTCATGGGTAACTAAACTCCTCTGTTGGGGTTATGGAAGCCTTATGAGATACTATCTAAGGCTATGAGTTTGTGAATTCGTGACACGTGTATTGCTTATATCATTATTCTCTTCATCTTAATGCAAATTCTTATGGCTGCAAACGCATAGAATAACGCCAGTATAGCATTAACTTGTTTGAAAGAAAAGTTATATGTATGGAAAAGATATAATGTCAAGGTAATAGGGCACCAACCCCTATTAAAAAGTTAGTGCCGTAACTGGATTAACCTCTTGGAGAATTTGTACCGTTAGACACGCTTTAAGCTCGAAAGAGTTAAAGTGAAATAGTCCTTGTTAAGGTCGAAAGACGCTTGGATTTACCATAGAATACAATTCTCTATAAGTACATGCATGTATGAATTCCGCACAACTCATAGCCAATAGAGACGTACAACTCATAAGGTGGACATAACCCCAACTTCTCAATTCTCATTGTTTTACAACATACTAAAGATTCTTTCTTTTTACTTTGCTATTTTCTATTTTACTCTACTATTTTGTTCACATCAATTGTATGTTACAATCCCCCTCTTTTACAAGACTTGCACCACAAGTCTAGTAATCTTTGCTTACTTAGTGACCGACTATTCTCTGTGGGATTGATACCCAACCCAGTTGGTTATATATTTGACAGCGACCGCTTTACACTCTTACGAGAGCTGTAGATTGAGTGTTATCAAAAATTGGCGCCGTTGCCGGGGAATACAAGTGTCAATTAAGTTTGTGATAATTACTAGACCCTTTGGTCAAAGATTCTCGTACTTTTACTTTTAGTTTTTGTTTTTGTTCTCTGCAGGTTTTTATTCAGTGCATGCCCCATACTCGAAGTTTTGGTCAACTGTTATTACCTATCAATTTTGAATCACAACGTATTGGCAGAATGGAGGCACAACACAAAATTGAAAGGATGGCTGCTCAACAGGAACAGGCGAGACTAGCTGCTCTAGACGCCGCTCAAGTGCATCAACAGAATATTGATAACCCCGGGTGAGCAATAAATCCTAACGACGAGGACCTAGGTGATAACGAGTTACTAAACCCTAGGCATGCTGCTGAGATCGCAACACCTGCTAACAGAAGAGATCATCAAGCAAGGTTTAGGCATGAACGCCGACCTGTACAACTAGCTTTCAACGATGATGATGATGATCTTGATGGAGCCGGAGCCACAGGAGCCATTATTCCTCCACCATTGGCACCCGGAGCCAAGTTCAACATCACAAACACCATGATTCAGTTATTGCAACTCAAAGGATTATTTGGTGGACTAGCAGGCGATGATCCGAATATGCATCTCATCAACTTTATTTCTACATGCAAGTCGTTTGACAATCCTGGCGTTGGTCAGAATGCAATTCGATTACGCCTATTTCCATTGTCACTGTCAGGGGAGGCAACTCTATGGTTGAATGGGCTGACTCCTGATTCTATTACAAATTAGAGGCAATTGAGAGACGCTTTCCTAGAAAGTTTCTTTTCGCCATCCAAAAGAGAACAATTAAGAGATGAAATCAGTAACTTTCGGCAGCTTCCAACCGAAGCTCTTCATGAAACATGGGAGAGGTTCAAGACGAAGCTTATGAGGTGCCCAAACCATCACATGACCAATGTCCACCTAATGGAGATACTATACAGAGCCTTGAATTCAATAACTAAACCAGTGGTGAATAATGCGGCTGGAGGATCATTTATGGACCTCACCTTTGGGAAGGCAAGCAATATGCTAGATCGGATGACGATGAAAAGTAGAGCTTGGCATACCAGGGATTCTGAGGTAGCAAGCCCTACTATACCTATTGGCATGACTGCTGAACAAAGGAGAAGAGAAGAAGAACGTGATCAAGATATGGCGCACATGAAAACACAAGTGGATATTCTTTCAAAGCATCTATTATCAAGGAAGACCGAAAAAGTCAAAGCTATTGTGTTAAAAGGAAAAGACCAATCTGATTCAGAAGAAGAAGCCAACTACTTGAACAATCAGGGGAATTTTCGAGGTAATACCCAAGGAAACCAAGGTCGGAACTACTATGATAAATCTGGAAACAAGGACCAAGGTAGTTGGAAGAACAAGAATGAAAAGAGTGGTTTATACGTTCCCCCAGGAAGACGTGACACCACCACATCTGGTTCAGGAAGTATGGAAGACATGATGGCTAAACTATTGAAAGGAGTAGAAGCAACCAGCGCAGGAGTAACGGAGGTAATAAATGATTTGTCCTCAATGAAGCAATTAGTTGACTCACATTCCATTTCAATCAAGCAAATAGAGCAGCAATTGAGCCAACTTTCAGCAGCGCTCAATCAAAGAAAGGCTGGCACCTTACCTAGCGACACTGTCCAAAATCCAAGGAATGACGGATCATGCATAGCTATTACTACCCGAAGTGGTAAGGTGCTGGAAACTTCATCCAAAGGCAAGCAAGTGGTTGATGAGGCAGCAGACATCGATGATAAGGCAAAAGTAGAAGCTACCATAGACACCACTCACGACATCCATGACGTCACACAGAGTATGTTGCAGCCTGAAAAGGCTGAAAAATAGAAGCAAGAGAAGAAGAAAGCCGTGGAGAAAACAATTCCTTATCCACCACCACCTTTTCCTCAAAGATTGATGAAGATTGCGGATGATACAAAGTTCAGCAAATTCATGAATATGTTAAAGCAGCTGACCATTAATGTTCCGTTGGTAGAGGCACTAGAACAAATGCCTGGGTATGCGAAATTTATGAAGGATCTTTTGACAAAGAAGCGAGCAGAAAGCTATGAGTTGAAGGATACTGTTCATCACTGCAGCGCAATCGCTACCCGATCATTAGTTCAGAAGAAGGCTGACCCCGGTACTTTCACTATTTCTTGCACCATTGGATCTTTGAATTTTGCCAAAGCATTATGAGATTTAGGAGCCAGCATCAATTTTATGCCATTATCTATTTATAAAAAGTTGGGGCTGGGTGATCCTACTCCAACCAATATGATGCTCGTAATGGCGGATAGGTCGGTAAAACGACCTGTTGGTATTCTATGTGATGTATTGGTAAAGGTTTCTTCATTCATCTTTCCAGCAGACTTCGTTATTTTGGATTGTGAGGCAAATTTAGAAGTTCCTATAATCTTGGGGCGCCCTTTCCTTGCAACAGGAAGTGTGCTTATTGATTTGAGAGCAAATGAGCTTTCATTCCGAATAAATGATGAAGTAGTTCGCTTTGATGTGTGCAAATCAATGAAGCAACCCAAAGATCTGAACATATTTTCGGTGGCTGATGTTTACTTTGATGATGAGGAAGAATTACTTGAAGAAGAGCAAATTATTGATGACCCACTGGCGGTTGTGCTCATGAATGGTAAGAGTAAGGATGCTGAAAATTGTGAAGAAACTATTGGTGCTCTGACAGGATTAGGGTCATATCCTCACGCTCCCAAAAAGATAGACCTCGATCTCAAAAATCGACCCACACCACCAGTTAAGCCATCTATTGAAGAGCCACCAACGTTAGAATTAAAGGAGCTGCCTAGTCATTTAAAGTATGCATTCTTAGGAAGCGGAAACATACTTCCAGTCATTGTGGCGGCAGATTTGGGTGAGCAGTAAGTTGCAGCTCTCATTTCTATTCTACGGAAGTATATAAGAGCCATTGGTTGGACCATCACTGATATTATTGGTATCCCACCTGTGATTTGTACACATAAGATTCAGCTTGAAGAAAATTGCACACCCACCATTGAGCATCAAAGGCGTCTAAATCCACCTATGCAAGAAGTGGTAAAGAAAGAAATTATCAAGTGGTTAGATGCGGGGGTTGTGTATCCAATCTCTGATAGTGCATGGGTAAGCCCGGTACAATGTGTTCCCAAGAAAGGAGGCATGATGGTAGTCGCGAATAAAAAGAATGAGACCCATCACCGGATGGATAGTATGCATGGACTACTGAAAGTTGAATTCATGGACACTCAAAGATCACTTTCCAATGCCATTTATAGACCAAATGCTAGATCGATTAGCGGGGAAAGGATGGTTTTGTTTCTTAGACGGTTATTCAGGCTATAATCAGATTTGTATTGCTCCCGAAGACCAAGAGAAAACAACGTTTTCATGCCCATATGGTACGTTTGCCTTTAAACGTATGCCATTCGAGCTATGTAACGCACCAGCCACCTTTCAACGTTGTATGATGTCCATTTTCTCTGATATGGTCGAAGATACTTTGGAAGTATTCATGGACGATTTTTCAGTGGTTGGCAAGACGTTTGAAGCGTGCTTATCAAATTTAAGTATGGCGTTGCAAAGATGTGTAGAATTCAACCTAGTGCTGAATTGGGAGAAGTGCCACTTTATGGTTAAAGAAGGTATTGTTCTTGGGCATAAAATCTCCGAAAGAGGAATTGAGGTTGATCGAGCTAAAATTGAAGTTATCGAGAAGCTACCACCTCTAATTTCCTGAAGGGAGTTTGTAGTTTCCTCGGGCATGCAGGTTTCTATCGGCGGTTCATCAAAGACTTCTCCAAAATTTCTAGTCCATTATGCAAACTTTTGGAGAAAGATGCAAAGTTTGACTTCAATGAAGATTGTTTGAAGGCATTCGAATGCCTCAAAGGAAAACTGATTGAAGCTCTTATCATGGTAGCACCAGATTGGTCTTTACCGTTTGAAGTCATGTGTGACGCCAGTGGGGTAGCATTAGGAGCTGTGCTTGGCCAGAGAAGGGAGAAGATATTCCATCCTATCTACTATGCGAGCAAGGTCCTGAATGAAGCCCAAAAGAACTACACTGTCACAGAACAAGAGCTCCTAGCGGTTGTGTATGCGTTTGAGAAGTTTCGTTCTTATTTGTTGGGAACCAAAGTAATCATTCATACAGACCATGAACCAAACTAATTTGATGGGTCTGTCTGCTGCAAGAATTTGATTTCAAGGTTAAAGATAGAAGAGGTTGCGAGAACCAAGTGGCTGATCATCTATCTAGACTCGAAAACGATCATATATTGCAGCCTGAAATCGAGATTGATGATGCATTACCTGACGAGGAGATCCTAGCGACAATAATGGAAGACTTACCATGGTATGCCGACTTTGCGAATTTTGTGGTGAGTAATGTGATACTAGCAAACTTATCTTACCATCAAAAAAGAAAGTTTATGCATGATGTAAAACACTACTTTTGGGATGAGCCATATTTGTTTCGACGATGCGCGGATGGTGTCATCCGGCGATGCATACCCCATGTAGAAGTGCCTAATATATTGGAAGCTTCCCACACTTCTCAAGTTGGAGGACATCACACAGGTAATCGAACAGCAAAGAAGGTACTACAAAGTAGATATTATTGGCCCTCGATATTTAGAGATGCCTACGACTTTGTGAGAAGATGCGACCAATGTCAGAGACAAGGTGCTATTTCGAAACACCATGAGATGCCCATGTCGAAAATTCTTGAAGTAGAGCTCTTTGATGTATGGGGTATTGATTTCATGGGTCCATTCGTAAATTCATTTGGAATGAAATACATCCTAGTTGCTGTAGATTATGTTTCAAAATGGGTTGAAGCAGTAGCGTTGGCCGACAATGAGGGAAAGCGTGTTAAAGCATTCTTGAAGAGAAATATCTTCTCTCGCTTTGGAGTACTATGTACTATCATAAGCGATGGAGGATCTCACTTTTGCAACAGCTATTCAAATCCGTGTTGGCAAAATATGGTGTCAAGCAGCTAAGGTAGCCACACCTTATCACCCACAAACTAGTGGACAGGTAGAGGTTTCCAATCGGGAGATCAAGCAAATCCTTGCTAAGACGGTAAATGCTAATAGGAAAGATTGGTCTCGGAAGCTGGACGATGCACTATGGGCCTATAGGACTGCGTTCAAAACACTAATTGGCATGTCCCCTTACCAACTAGTTTACGGAAAGGCATGTCACTTACCCATTGAGCTTGAGCATAAGGCATTGTGGGCTTTGAAGCGGCTAAATCTAAACTGGGATAATGCAATGAATCTGAGATTAGAGCAACTGAACGAGATGGATGAATTCCATCTATATGCTTATGAGAGATCAGACCTATACAAGAAGCGGATGAAAAAGTATCATGATCACCGGATTTTTCAACGAAACTTTCAAAAAGATGATATGGTACTTCTCTTCAATTCCAGATTGAAGCTATTCCCAGGTAAGTTGAAGTCCAAGTAGTCTGGTCCGTACAAAGTAAACCAAGTCTACTCGTCTGGAGTAGTTGAGTTGAAAGACACTAATGGTGTTGTCTTCAAGGTGAATGGCCAACGAGTAAAACCATATATCGGTCCTCTTGACTCAATAAATTATATGGCCACCACTTATCTTGACGAAGTCTAAGTACTCGAGGTAACTATGTCGTGCCGCGACAATAAATTAAGCGCTAGATGGGAGGCAACCCATCGTTTTTTATTTTTTTGTCTTTCTTTCGTTCTATTACGTGTTTGCTTTTGACAAATAAAAATCCAAAAAGAAGAGTCGTGCCACGACCAAAACTAAGGCGCTTGATGGGAGGCAACCCATCGTTCTAATTGTCTTTGTTGTTTTTGAGTAAATGTAGGTGCAAAGAGGTGTAAAACGAGGAGGTCGGTTTCAAATTTTGATTTGGACGTATTGCATGTTAAAGGTGGTAAGTTAGGAATGAAGAAGCAAAAGGTTATGGATTGGGCATTGCTTATGAAAATATAGGCAACGAACAAGGCTAGGCCTATGTAAAACTAGGCCACGAACAAGGCAAGGCATATACTATGGCCTAAGCTCTTGGAATCTAGTGTGTCATAGCATAGGCGCCGCCCATGCCCAAGTATGCCATAGCATAGGCGCCGCCCATGCCCAAGTATGTCATAGCATAGGCGCCGCCTATGCCAATGCCTTTTGTCTCTGAATCTCATATGCTAAGTGAAAGGCGCCGCCTATGCCTAAGAATGCCATGGCATAGGCGCCGCCTATGCCCAACAATGCTATGCAAAAGGCGCCGCCTATGCCAAGCATAGGCAAAGCAAAAGGCTCCGCATATGGTCACTTCTTGTCTCCAAAACCAATTTGAAATGGGTCAAAACCCGACCCAACCTTCCCCTATAAATAAGAGACTTAGTCTTGAACCAAAAACACATTGGAAACCTAGCATAAGCTCCGCCTATAGTCTCCAAATCCTCTCCAAAATTTTCCTTTTGCTCTTTTACTTTACAAGAACATCATCCAAAGGCATCAATCAAGTAAGTACTTCTTTGTTCTTCATTTATATTCCGTAAGTACTACACTACTACGCCTATTATGAATTGTTAAATCTTGAAATAGTAGAAGTGACTTGAATGTGGTCGATGTGTTGTGATACAACTAAGTGAGTGAAAGAATACGTAAGAATGATCTTAACATGTTTCCAACTTGAATTTGATTTTGATGCACTGTTATACTTTTGCGGAATTGACATGGTCACAAAAATTGCATAATCTTGTCAATAGAAAGCTTACATGTTGGAATAACTTGTTCATCAAGATGAGAATTATGGTTGACTACCAACATAGGAGGTTGTGATTATTTCTAGATGCTATACCTTGATTCAATCCCTATGTAGTAGTCTTGATATATCAAACATGAAATTATTGCTAAGAATACAAGAAGTATGACTGCACTGATTTTATTGTTGGAATATAGCACCTAAAACGTATGCCGATGAAGTCTGAGTAATCGACCACATTCATTTCACTAGTCTGTACCAACAAACTAAGTGTGGGGTGGTGCAACTACTGCTTGTTTACAGATTGTATCCATCGAGATGACGCTAACATGAACATTGTTTTAGTCTCAGGTACAATGGCACCCAAAGCAAGACAAGGCAAAGATAAGGCAACCACTTCCCAAAAAGGCAAGAAAAGAGGACGCAAAGAGCAAGGAGAGTCCTCCTCGATACAAGTACCACGCCGCATGTTCGGAATTAAATGGGTTTTAGAGGAGGAAGCTAAGGAATGGTATAGGAACAACAAAGAGAAGAAATATGTTCATGTGGACTTGATAAACAAGGAAAGCCTAGAAAAGAAAGAACCGCGCATGTTGGCCAAGATCATGGCGTTACATCTTGATTTTATCTTCTGAGACATGGGAGAATGCAATATTGATTTAACAAGAGAATTCTATGCCAACTGGTCACCGAAAACCACAGGAAGCGAGGTCAAGATTCGGGGCCAAGTTTTACAACTCAATGCGGATTTCTTCAACTCCTTTCTTGGCTTGCCTGCTGTTGATCCATCACCATTCAAAGAGCTGTACAGTAGACCTCCATATAGATCCATTCGACACACACTCTGTGGAACAAGGTCCATGGCACGGTGGAGTAGACACAAGGACACCGGACGATACAACACCTTCCCATATGCTCCTTTGAATAGAGAAGCAAGAATATGGTTGTGCATAGTCAACTCTTGCCTAATTCCAGGGAATCAGTACACAAAGATAACACGAGATAGAGTGTGCTTGGTATACGCATTGATGACGAATGTCCCTATCAACATAGGGGCAATTATTCGATCCACAATGCGGAAATCTAGGCTACACAAGAGGTCCCACTTCAGTTTTGGCAATCTGTTGACCGCAATATTGAGGAAGGAAGACATCGAAGAGGAACCGGCTGATCATAAACTCCCACACAACCCGAAGAAGGTTGACCTCACAAAGGTTAAAGATGCTGAAACCACGCATGACGTCAACTTTACCACTTCAGAAAGGCATGCTCGAGATGAGAGTTTCTTTTGCCATCTTTATGGCATGACTCGATTTACAATGATGAGCGGTGGCTGTGTTCCAACTGCTGCAGAGCTCCAACAGCTGGATTATGACTACCCAATGAATGAGCACGCGAAGGTGATGTGTGGAGTAGGTACATATTTTGAGGAAACTCTTGATGACGATGTGCCAACCAATGATGATCGACGAATGCCAGACTCCGACGTGGAGGAGAATTCTTATGACGACAACTCTAATGATGATTACGACAAAGGGGGCATGACCTTAAACATAGAGGAGGAGTCCGACTAACCAGGTTCTTCTTATTTATTTTCCACTGAGGGCAGTGTGCCCCGTCTAAGTGTGGGGTGCTGGTATTTGCATGCTATACTTCTCTATCTTCATTTGCATTTATGTTTGTTTTGTTTTCTTTTTATTAGTTAAATTTTTTTTTTAACTTAACTTCGCATGAAATTATTCTAATAGGCAGCATGAGATTATGACAAGAGTTTGTGCTAAAATCATGACTATTGAGACGCTTAGGCTATAATTGTGACTCACTATGTGATATTGTGTGGTTCAATTCCTTCATCTGTTGGGTCAAGAGTCTATGCTACTCCCAATAAAGTCGACTATGTGCCTTGTGTGTGTGAGGATATAGTATATGTTGTGTTTGTGGCTGATGCTAGAACTTTCCTGGTATGTATGTAAAGCGAAAATAAGGAGTGCAAGTCTAGGAGATAATTATTTAGGCATTTCTTTGGCAACCTAGACTTGTTTACCTTCTTTTTACCTACCCATGGACATTATCCTAGTTAACCCCTTTGAGACTTTAGCCTATTTTCTTTGACAACCTCATATGTAAGCCTAATCCATTTTTTTCAAGACCATAATTTGATCCAAATTCCTAAGTGCTTTAAAGTGTAAAGTCATGTGACAAAATAAGAGGAAATTGGGTGAGTATGATACTTTAGAATGTATTGGTGCTTGAAATCGTTATGAAAAAAAATTGGTATCATAAGAGGTGTGTTATGAAAAGAAAAAGGAAAGGAAAACTGAAAAGTTAGTTATGTTTAAAATTGAAAAAAAGAGAGGAGAAAAGGGGTGGTAGAATAAAGAAAGTAGAAAGGTTGTTTGAAAGAAAAGTGTCAATGATATAATGTGATGTATTAAAGCGCTTAAGAACATAGTCACTATTTCTGGCCAAAATAGTCCTACCCGTCCCTTAGCCTACATTACAACCAGCAAAAGACCTATTTGATCCTAAGCTTAGCATTTTGATATTTAGTGGAGCATTACACTAAGGGCAAGCCTATGGTCATCAGTTGCAACATATGAATTCTTTGTGAGAGTGAGAGCAAGGATACTCGTATACCCATGTTTCAATAAATATACTATACTTGTGAGTGATTATGGGTAATATATTGTGAGACACACATGGTTGATGAGTTTTGGGTAGTTGTGTATGATTCTTGGTACATTAACTTGTGGATACGAATTCACCATCATCACGAGTCTATATTAGAGGTTGAACTGTTTCTAGAAGTGATCAGAAAACTACTCTTTGTTAATAATTATTGTGCCTGTCCTGATGAATATTTTGTGTTGTTACTGTGAAACCCTAAGTAGATGTTTAGATGGACATGATAGATTTTTCGAGGACGAACAAAGCTTTAAGTGTGGGGTGTTGATGATAGGCGAATTTACACGCCTAAAGTACTATATTTTACCCATATTTTAGCTAAGTTTTGAGGACAAAATATATAATTCATGCACTTTTAGTCCTTTTTCCTGTAAGTGAGCTAACAAACGTGATTAGCAAGTTTTCAGGTATAAATGATGCAGATTTCAACATTTTATGGATAACTTGACGCCAAAGAAAGCATCACGAAAGAAGGAAGGGGAATCTTACACGCCAAGGACCAAAAGTGGCGCATGGAAAATCTGTCCCGAGCAAAAACAACAATTCTGAAGACTTTGAGGACTAGCAGTAACTTAGTAGGATTAGGATAATGATACATTAACCTAGTAGGAT
This sequence comes from Capsicum baccatum var. pendulum, assembly GCA_030864225.1. Classification (NCBI taxonomy): domain Eukaryota; kingdom Viridiplantae; phylum Streptophyta; class Magnoliopsida; order Solanales; family Solanaceae; genus Capsicum; species Capsicum baccatum. The sequence goes on along the minus strand of CM061551.1, from coordinate 131,941,945 downwards.
TGGGTTAAGTAATGCATTAGCTTAGTAGGAATAGGATATGGGTGTTATAAATACCCTATTTTGCTAGAGATTTTTATCATTCTCATTCTACTTCTTATTCCACAACTTACAACTCAGATTATAATTCTTCCATTAATTCTACTTTTTATTCTTCTTCTATTCATCTACTCAATTCTTAATTTACACAACAAGAGAAACGTTACTTTCCAAGGGAGTTCACGCCTAAAAAACGCCACACCACACCTTATTACACGAGATCTTTCTTATGGTATAATAATAATGTCTATTGTGATTTCCTTAGCACTCATGGGTAACTAAACTCCTCTGTTGGGGTTATGGAAGCCTTATGAGATACTATCTAAGGCTATGAGTTTGTGAATTCGTGACACGTGTATTGCTTATATCATTATTCTCTTTATCTTAATGCAAATTCTTGTGGCTGCAGACGCATAGAATAACGCCAGTATAGCATTAACTTGTTCGAAAGAAAAGTTATATGTATGGAAAAGATATAATGTCAAGGTAATAGGGCACCAACCCCTATTAAAAAGTTAGTGCCGTAACTGGATTAACCTCTTGGAGAATTTGTACCGTTAGACACGCTTTAAGCTCGAAAGAGTTAAAGTGAAATAGTCCTTGTTAAGGTCGAAAGACGCTTGGATTTACCATAGAATACAATTCTCTATAAGTACATGCATGTCTGAATTCCGCACAACTCATAGGCAATAGAGACGTACAACTCATAAGGTGGACATAACCCCAACTTCTCAATTCTCATTGTTTTACAGCTTACTAAACATTCTTTCTTTTTACTTTGCTATTTTCTGTTTTACTCTACTATTTTGTTCACATCAATTTCATGTTAAAATCCCCCCTCTTTTACGAGACTTGCACTACAAGTCTAGTAATCTTTGCTTACTTAGTGACCGACTATTCTCTGTGGGATCGATACCCAACCCAGTTGGGTTATATATTTGACAGCGACCACTTTACACTCTTACGAGAGCTGTAGACTGAGCGTTATCAATTACTTGCTACAACCCATACACTCACACTAGACTTCTACCCTTATTTGCAACCTCCACACCTTTCTATCTAGGGTCATGTCCTCGATAAGCTACAACTGCTCTATTTCATGTCAAATCACCTCCATCCAATATTTCTTTGGCCTACCTCTATTTCTCCTGAAACCATCCAATGCTAGCCTCTCATACCTATGAATTGGGGCATCCGCGTCCCTCATCATCACATACTTAAATTATCTCAGCCTTCCTTCCCCTATTTTTTCCTCCACCAAAGCCACTCCCACCTTTTCCTGGATAATTTCATTCCTAAATCTGTCCCCTATAGTAAGACCACACATCCAATGAAACATCCTTATTTTTTCCACCATCAATTTTTGGATGTGGGAGTGCTTGACTGGCCAGCACTCTGCTCTATACAACATGGCCGGACAGACCGACACTCTATTGAATTTGCCTTTAAGCTTAAAGGGCACCTTATTATCACACAACACTCCGGAGGCGAGCCTCCATTTCATCTAACCTTCTCCAATGTGTTTAGCGATATCCTCATCAATCTCACCATTCCACTGAATCATAGACCCAAGATACTTGAAACTATCCCTCTTACAAATATCCTGGGAGTCCAACCTTACCACCACTTTGTCCTCTTTCCTCAAGTCACTAAACTTGTATTCCAAATACTCTGTCTTGGACCTACTCAACCTGAACCCCTTAGACTCAAGGGTTTGCCTCTAAACCTCTAATTTGTCATTCACACCCCTTCCCCACGTCTCATCAATCAGTACTATATTATCCGCAGATAACATAAACTAAGGTACCTTACCTTGAATACTCTGCGTCAATATGTCCATCACCAATGTAAATAGGAACGGTCTAAGAGTCAATCCCTGTGCAACCCTGTCTTGATAGGAAAATGCTCTGAGTCTCGTTCTGTCATCCTCACCCTGGTCTTTCCTCCATCGTACATGTCCTTAATAGCTCTGATGTACGCTATCAAGACCTCTTTCACCTCCAAGCATCTCCAAAGAACCTACTTCGGTACTTTAACATACGCCTTTTCAAGGTCGATAAACACCAAGTGTAGGTCCCTCTTCCTTTCTATATACTGCTCCACCAATCTCCTTACCAAGTGGATTGCCTCTGTGTGACTTAATCTCTACTCAACCACTCTCTCCCAAATCTTCATAGTGTGATTCAACAGCTTAATACCCCTATAGTTGTTGAAACTCTGAATGTCACCCTTATTTTTATATAACAAAATCATCCTACTCCATCTCTAAGCCTCAAGCATTCTCGCAGTCTTAAAGATGTTGTTAAACAAATTAGTCAACCACCTTAAACCTGCCCCACCAGCAAACTTTTGAAAATCCACCAGAATCTCGTCAGGCTCCATCACCCTATCCCTCTGCATCCTACGAATAGCCTCTCTGACCTCCTCAACCTTAAAACACCTATATAACTAAAATCACGGTTCTTCTTCGATTGTTCCAGCTCCTCTAACTTAATACCTCTATCTCCCTCCTCATTTAAAAGTTTATAAAAATATTCCTTTTATCTCTTCTTAATGTGAACATCCTCCACCAAAACCCTACCATCCTCCCCCTTAATGCACTTTACTTGATCGAGGTCAAGACTTTTCCACTCCCTAGCCTTAGCAAGCCTATACAACCTCTTTTCTCCATTTTTTTACTCTAACCTCACATACAAGCTCTCGAATATTGTTGAGTTAGTAGCCATAACTCCTAAATTAGCCTCCTTCCTTGCTACTTTGTAAGCCTCCCGATTCACTCATTTCTCCTCTCCATCTTTACTCTCAATCAACTTAACATATGTCCCCTACTTAATAACCACTATCTTTTTCACATCTTTATTCCACCACCAGTCCCCTTTATGACGTCCTGCTCGACCCTTCAAAACACCCAACACTTCTCTAGCAGCTTTTGTGATGCAGCTGGTAGCCCTATCCCATATAACATCCACGTCCCCCTACACTTTCATACTCTCATTCCCACCACCTTTTCCCCTATCTCCAATACACTAGTTGGCATTAAGCCACCCCACTTAATTCTAGATTGACCCTCCCTGACCCTTCTCTTGTTGCTCTTCTTAATAGAAAATTCCATCACTAGAAGACTGTGCTGGGTCAAAAGGTGCTCACTCAAAATGAGTTTACAGTCCTTACATAACACTCTATCCCCCTTCCTAACAATATCTTGTACAATTGTCAATAAAAATTATAAAATATTTTTTTTCACTACGAGATGGTGTTGACTTAAATCACAAATATCATTGTGTATTAAGTCTAAGGGATTGAAGTTCATTTCAATGGACTTATATGGATGCTTAGCATACTTTGATTTCACACACGTTTGACATTTTGATTTATTATACTCAAAGTTTGGCTAAAATCCTAAGTTGATCAGTTTTTGCAATGTTTTGTAATTGACATGTCCTAATCGTTCATGCCACAAATCATTAGACTCAAGCAAATAAGAAGAAACTAAACTTTTATTAATTTCAACATTCATTACATTCATTTTGAATAGGCCCTCAGTGAGGTAGCCCTTTTCTACGTACACTTCTCCTTTACTAAGTATAATTTTTTTCAGAAACAAATACATATTTGAATCTATTTTTGTCTAGAAGTGATACAAAAATCAAGTTCTTCTGTAACTATGGTATATACAGGACATTGTTCAAAATCAACACTTTGCATGATGTCATTTTCTAGCAAACTTTTCCTATTCCCTCAACCTTTGCAGTTGCGAAGTTGGCCATATATATCTTCTCTTTGCCTTGAGCCAGAGCAAGAGCAGCAAACAACTCCTTATTTGTATAAAATGTGGAAGGTGGCACTGGAATCCATCCACCACTCTCGAGAATTTCCAACCAAGTTGTATTCAGATAGCATGTCACACAAATCGTCTACTTCTTTCTTGGATTCATCCATATTTACTTGGTCCTTGTTTTTAAATTTATTTGGAGCACTATAATCCATTGACTTATGGCCAATCTTGCCACAATTTAAGCATTTTCCCTTGAATTTCTTCTTAGGTTGATTGCTTTACTATCCAGCTTTCTTCCGTTTTTTAGAGTTTTTGTGGTCGTCTTCTACAATATTTCCTCCACTTATTGTAGAGTTTCCTTTTGACCTTCTTTCCATGGCTTTGTTATTTTCTTCAATGCGCAGTCTTACTATAAGATCTTTGACTGACATCTCCCTTCACTTATATTTCAAGTAGTTCTTGAAGTCCTTCCACATAGGTGGGTAACCTCTCTATTATTGCTGTGACATGAAATGCCTCGTTCACGATCAAACCTACAATAAAGTTTGTGTGAACATCAAGAACATTTTTAATACATTCAACAAAGGTATTCTTTAAACTCATACTTTCCGTGAGGAGATCCTGGATGATCACTTGCAGTTCCTGGACTTGAGCTACAATTGACTTGCTGTCAATCATTTTAAACTTAAGGAATCTTGCAATGAAGAACTTCTTGGTTCCAGCATCCTCATTTTTGTATTTTCTTTCTAGTGCACCCCATAACTCTTTTACAGTCTTCATTCCACTATACACGTTGTACTGTTCATCTTGGAGGCCATTTAGAATGTAATTCCAGCATAGGAAATTGGAGTGTTTCCATGCCTCCATGACAACAAATTTCTCCTGGTCCAAAGTTTCCTCGGGCTCCTCTAGAGCTTCTTCAGATGTGAATCTTTCAAGAAATAGAGTTGTAAGGTAGAAGAACATCTTCTGTTGCCACCTTTTTAAATCAACACTCATGAATTTCTCGAATTTCTTCGCTGGTTCCATTGCCTGCGAAGCGCTCGTACGACTCATTATGGCAATATTAGTTTCTACCACAGTCGTTGTTGTACATTCACTTGACTATTAGAAGTCATTTTTCTGTCACAACAAGATAGTAAAGTTAGTATATCGAAATGCTACTTATAAAGTTGCAGCAATTTTAAACACCCTTCATTTCTAGTTTAATGATGAATTTTTTATGACTTCCAATCATCAATCGAGTGATCTGTAAGTTTTGATGAAGATTTATTTCTTCAAACCACTCGTTAATTTCAAATTGAGTACAAAGATTAAAGCTTTAATCTCCAAAAACCAAGGTATACATATTCTGAAAATATTTATTTCCTTAAGATTGTTAGTTTACGGGTAGACAAGAATCTGTCTTTCGGCACAATAACTACAACACAAATTCAAGTATAAAACAAGCACTTATGAAGTTAAGTAACACCCTCAACACAAGATCAAAAAGACCTTTCAAAGAAGTTGCTTTTCATAAAATTAGATGAAACAGAATAAGGATAAGTCCCCCCAACTTCATAGAGTGTCCTTAAGAAAATAATTCCCCTTAAGTACCCGAGGTTATGGAATTTTTCTCCTAGGATAAAATGGCCTAACAATCCAAATGTAGTGGTACCTCAAACGATCGGATTCTCTTCGAACTTCCTCAAAGATTAGATGATCACACGGAGTATTTTAGAAAATAAGAAGAGTGTTTTAATGAAGGAAATTTCGTACCTAAACCTGTAAAAAATATAGGTTTATATAGCCATTAGGTGCCTCTTCTAAAAAGAGGCAATGGTTCATTCGGAAAGATGTATTCTTTGGAACAGTCATGTTTGTTCACCGAAATAGTCATGTCTGTTCATTGAATCAGTATATCTTTTTACTGGGTAGTCATAACCATCCAAAAAGACACCTCTTTTCCTAAATCAGTGTGTTATTTCGTAGAAGAGTTGCATCCCTTTTGAAGTAGAATTGTGCAAAAAATGTGATTGGAAATTCCTACGTTTCAAACAAATTTTATCCAAAGAGATAGATCTCATCGATCATGCTGAAGCCGAAGCCGACGAGCAAGCGACTACGACGACGATGGCTTGAGGCACCTGTTGGTTCTTGCCTCACTTACCATGTGGAGTAAGTGTTCCTTAATATAAACACTTGAAAATTTCTTTGTCCCACCAATGTGGGAGAATTAGTAGACTTTCCACTATTGAGTACACTTTTCATTTTTGAGTGTTATCTCAATTCTTTCCTTCCAGTTGGTTCTTTAAATTTTCCATTCACACTTTTATCTTGAACCCAACAGAATCTAATGATTCTTATTTCACAGTCAAGTGTAAGAATGAGTAATGATATAAAGTAGTTTGTCTTGTAGTTATTTGTGAGTATGCATATATTCATATACTTTTTATGGATAAGGTTTTGACAACCTCTCCCTTAAACCTCCGACTTGATAGATGAAATATCGATAAATGATACTTGGTAATGGATACATCCCTCTTTACTTAGACGTATTAGAGCAAAGTTGACAACTTTTTTCTAAGCCTTACTTTGTTCGATCTCATCTCATGGCCTAATTTTCATCTTTTAAGAGTATACCATCTTGGAAGGTCGAACTCAATTACTCCTTTTTTGCATCTATATTTTCGTGTTTTCTTCATGTCAAAAAGACTTTAGCAGGTAGATCACTAGGAATCTTGGGCTATTGTCCGAAACTAGCGTCCGTAACCCGATTAAGTCCAGGGGCTTCGCTATAATAGTAACAGCATTCACCTCTCCCACATTACTATAGAAATGTACAAGACCTTGTGGAACAACAAACAAAACACCCACTTCAAGCATTTTCATGGAGAGACGGTTCTCCAGGTCGAAAGTTACAAACCTAATTTGCGTGCGCCATCGAGGACTAGCAAGATCTCCAAGGCACATAGATGAGTGTGAAGATGGCGGAATCAAGTAATTGAAATACAAAGGGATCAAAATCCTCACAAGTAATTGAAATGCAGTGTTATGAGTCCTGGTATGATTGCTTTAGTCCAAATGTTACCAGATGCATTTGATTGTTCTGCCTGCTATGTGCAACCCACTGAAAAAGAAGTCCTCTACTTGACTGCTTCCACAAGGTTAGGATCCTCGCAAACCTTCCTATTCACATGTACGACCCAAGTCTTAATTAATTAGTAAGTACATGAAAAATCACCCCCTTACCCCTCTCCCCTAAAAATTCAAAAAAGAATTCTTAGCACACTCCCCCCCCCCCCCCCCCATAAAACAAATTAATTTAAAAAAAATTCAAAACTTTTTTTCTTATTTTCTTACTTGAGTAACAAAAAAAAAAGCAAGAAATTACTTATTTCCTAGAAAATATTTTCTTGGACATGAAAAATATTTTTCTCCATACCAAATACATCTGTAGCATACGCAAAAAATGCATTCAAACTTTGTACTTATCACTGGTGGTCATGTCTCAAACACCAAAAAGAAATAAAATTTGTTACTATCAAAAAAATGAATTTGATACATTTATTTTGATCTACTCTTTTATTGATTTTGTTAGAATTTACAAGAATTTAACAACTTAATATATTTACATGATATAATTTATGATAAATTAGCATGAAAAAATTATCTTAAATTATTTTATTAATAATTATTGATAAATTTATCATTTATAATAATTAAGGTATTTTGGTAAACTTATCAGTTATGATACAGTATCATATCGTCAAATCAAGTAATAAAACTGTCATTAAACAACAACACATAATACAATCTATTCAAATACTGTATTGTACTATACAATACAATATCATACTATATAACACCGGTACATTATGAAATCATGAAAAAACACCATCCAAATTACGTTTTGGGGTGGCTTTCTAGAGTATGGTTGCCATCAATAGGCTCCATTGGTCAAGTCAACAATTTAAAAAAATGCTTATTGTTATGACAAATGATGTGAAGAATGGTATGATATGATAAATGCAGGTAAAAGACATCATTTACACCTTAAATTATATTCGAAAAGTCGAAGACACATTTAAACTATTGAAATAACCTAATACACACCTATACTATTTAAAAATAAAATTATTTATTCCTCAAAACTGACCTGACAAAGAGTGTGATATCCACATTCCTACACGCACGTGAAAAGCAGAAAAAAATTAAAAGCTTAATAAAATGTCCATGTGTCATCATTTAGTTAGAAAATTATCAACTAATTATATTTAATTGCTTTCTTATATATTTATATAATTTTTATTTTCTTTTTTTTACCTTTTTATTGTTTTTCCTTTTCTTTTTTTCCTCTTCATCTTTGTCTTCTTTCATATTTTCTCCTCTTTTTTTTTTTAACTTCATCTTTAAATCTTTAGCTTCATTTCATTTCTAACCTCCATCAATTCACGGATGAGTTCACAAACATACTTATCATTTTAATTTTTTTCTTTTTTTTTTGCAGTATTTTATTGTAGGTAGTTGAAAATTAAATTGGATTGTAGGTTTTTTGAATTTTACAAAATTGGGTTGTGGGTATCTTGAATTTCACGAGTTGAGTTTTGAATTTTGTGCATTTTATTGAATTGCGTAGTGAGTTTCTCGAATTTTGCGGATTGAATTCTGGATTTATCGATTTTTACAAAGTTGGATTGTGAATTACTTGAATTTTACTGAATTAGATTGTGGGTTTCTTGAATTTCAAGAATCGAGTTCTGTGTTCGCATTTTATGAATTGGGTTATGATTTACTCGAATTTTATCGAATCAGGTTTGAATTTCTTGAATTTTACAAAGTAGCGAAAGGTTGTGAAATGGTTAAAGAATTGAAGTTATTTTTCTTGTGGGATTAGAATTGCTTTGACCCGATCGACTCTGTTCGTTTTATCAATAAATGGACTTAGCCCAGATTTAAACTAAAAAATGAAGATCGAAGTTGGTGATTGAATAAGCAGCAGGTGGCTAGAGCTAGTGCAAAGACTAAAAAAATTGATGAGCTGACTCCCACTTCCAATAGTCAAGCCACTGAGGAGCAAGAAGAGCAGAGTAAGGACGCTACAGCTGCTCCTCGTAGAAGGACTAGGCGCGACAATTAGGTTAGGAAAAGGAATTAGTGAATTCAGTCGTATTTCTTTTAGATTTTTGAGATAGTTGCTTTCCTGTTGTTTTCTTTCTCCTTTTCTCTTTTATTGTTTCTCAAATTCTTGATAACGAAGGCAACTATTTTTTCCCGACAATTTGGCTTCCCCACAAAATAAGAATGCATCTCAGTAGTGTATATGAGATGATTTTATTCTTAAAAAAAAATTAATCTTGGGAAAAAGAAAAAAAAGTGAAAAAAATATGCTATTGACATGTGTCAGCGCATGTATATACATTTAAGACAATCTAATTATTACTTTTTAAGGGATAAATAAATTCACTTTTAAATAGTATAGGTGTGTATTATATCACTTCAACAGCTTAGGTGTGTCTTCGACTTTTTGAATATAGTTTGAGCTAGAAATGACGACATTACCCATAAATGTATTTTTATTTACAAAAAAAAACATGTAAATGTGTGATTTTTTTACTGCCATGCTTTAGAATATTAATTATAATTTGCTCATTTGTTAAGATTATACTACAAGATATGAGAAGTTTTTTATAGTTTCCAAATATTGCGGGGCTTTATGTTTAGTAAAAAAAAATATAATATAAGAAATTCAAATTACATTTTCAAATAAAATTTCAAATTCAAATCAACATAATACAAATCATTGACGAAACAAAATAGGGAGAGCACTTTGTGAGGAAAAAATCTAACTATTTGAAATTCGGTTGAAAAATAAGTAACTTTAGTTACTGGAATTCTTTTTATCCTTATCTTATACGACTAAACTTAAACTTCACGATTTTTAATTTCTTTTTCTTTTGAAATTTAATTAATAAGGGTTCAAATTGCAAATCAACCTCCAAGGAAAAAAAAATTATAAAAAATTCAAACTCCAATAATTTTTTTTCTAGAGCTTGGACTATCACAAATCATGTTGAGCTTATTTTTCAGCTTTGAACTTAAGACGAATGTCATGGAATTTTAAGTTACAAAAATTGAACCATAGGATATTGTTTTGGAGTTCGTAAAGTTGCAAAAGATTATAAAGCGAGTCTTTTCGCTTTTAAAATTGGGATACTTTTATCTAAATATTTTTTTGGTATGAAAAGGTGACTAAATTCAATTAGTTTTAAAAATTTCGCTTATTTTAAATCTGTAAAGTTATTATTTGTCAATTTTTCGTGGCTAACTAAAGATTTTTATACTTTGGCGCTAATCCGATGCTAAATAGAATTAGCGATCAAATTTTGTTATTTAGTGCAACAACCCTCATAAGTGATTTTTGAAATTTGTGTTTTCATCATTTTATTCCTTCCCGTAGTTGTTGCATGATATTTCTGAGTTACAGGTGTGGATGGTACAATTCCCGAGGTGTTTGGTCGAGTTTTATGCGAATTCGTTTGTTTTGGATAGTTTTGAAATTGATAGAGTTGACTTTGGTAAGTATTTTATGTTTTAGGCGTCGCATAAGAATTCCATCAGTTCCTTTAGTTATGGAATATCATGTAAGGTTAGTAGCATTGTTGGTTTGAGTCCTGAAATTTTTGATGTGTTTCGAGCATTTGATTGGAAAGTTGATAAAGTTTGGATTAGAGTTAACTTCGTTCAAAACTTGATGGTAACAACCTTTGTTGGTGATTCTTATGGTTCTACTGAGCCAACAACTCCGAAAATAATATAGCAGCATAATTGATTTGTTTTTCTGGGACCTGAATAATTATTGAGGATCTATTTAGGACATTTTTAGTCTTAGCCTATTGCTGGTGTGCACCAGGATTATATCCTTTGCGTTCACGAGACTAGGGACGAGTTCATGAAAAAGTATGGTCGAAATTGGTCGCCGCGAACGCAAGGAGGGGACCGTATTCACTATGGATTATCGAGTTTGGGTCAGAGTTTCTCTTCATCGTGTTCTAGATCGGATCAGTTGCGAACATGATGAACCCATTGCATTCATGAAGAAGGAAGCAAGCTGGACAGAATATCTTTTTCGAACGTCAAACTCCACTACTCGATTTTTGAAGCTTTGTACCTTGATTTTTGGTGATTTAAAAAGGTATTTTGGTATTTCTTCGTCCGGTAAGTTTAATTTCTAAATCATTATTTTAACATTCCCAATTATTACTCCCTCCGTTTTAAAAAGAATGACATATTTTTCTTTTTAGTTCGTTTAAAAAGGAATGATCTCTTTTCTTTTTTGGCAATACTTTAATTCCAACTTTACACATGACATGTTTAGGATCACAAGATTAAAGTTCATTTTGATTCATTTGACACAACTTTAATTTATGGCCACAAGATTCAAAAGTCTTCTTTATTTTCTTAAACTTTGTGTCAAGTCAAAGTAGGTCTTTCTTTTTAAAACGGAGAGAATATTTCATAAACCTTTAAATCTTGATTTTCAACTTGAAATTTTGAGGGTTTTTCCGGTAAAGATAAAGATGATTTTTTGATGATTTCCATTTTGGTTTTAACTTTATTTTTTATGAAATTTCATAATTGAACTCCTTAGGTTATGGATAAATTAATTTTCTAATAAAATTTTAATTTTTCTCTTGTGTGCTCGGGGTTGAATTTTTAATTGATCTTTTAAATTTGAAATGAAAGTATAGCAATATGGATATTGTTGGATCCATATTGATCGACTTTAGATCCGAAATAGAAGTATAGAACTTACATTTTAGTGATTTATCGTGGTATTTGAGATGGATTGCCATTATGATGCCAGATTGGTTATTATACCATCCTAGACAAATGGAATAAGGATTTCTTGCTTGATATTGTGGCTTGAAGCCTGTATTCACGAGTTGATTAATATCTTGAGATTAGATTCATCATATCATTTTGCATATGTATATTCATTCAACTCGTGGATCTTGAATTATACCACTGAATCTGCTGATTTTTATTTTTTTTTACAAAATAAACTATTTTTATAAATCTAATCAGAAGCAACACTCCAGATGATGACTGGGGATATTTATATTGAGTTTATTTGATGCAAAATTTTGGGCAGGGTAGATGGACCTCACGAGTCCCCTGTGAGTCATACCTTGAAATACATGACTGGATAGGTGTATACCGATAAGCATGGCCATTGCATACCATTTTATTCCATTGCATTAAATCTTGAGAGTTTTACATAAATCCCAACTAGTTTACCCATAATTACACCCTATTTCATCTTTTGCAAAATTTCATGAAATCCTGATTTTTAGTTTTTCAGATACATAATATTAAAAGAGATACATAATTGATGTTACATCTTAAGAAACAACTAACCTGTAATTATGGAAAGTAATGGTAATTAACTTATTTAAGGAGTAATTTACACTGCAGATTTTCTAATTAACTCATTTGTAACACCTTGCATTTTTGGACTAGAATGTGAACCGTCATTTCTTTGTATATAGACCCGAACCTAATGATTCTATGTCAATATAAGTGTGATGATAGATTCTATAGTGTAGGAACATCTTTGGATATGAATTGAGGAAATAAAAATCTCCTAATTCAACTCGACTATGGTATCCTACTTTGTAATGATAGATTCTCGTCGCTTATTCTCCTCTCCACTCTCAAGAGAGAAAGAAGTGAGGATTTCTTTCAAAACTCATACTTTCAAGGCTTAGATTAAAGATATCTCAAATTTTGTTCATCAAAAATATATGTAGAACTATCTTAGCTCTTATAGGCATAAGTATAATGTTTTAATAAGATTTAAATTGTATATGTATGGATATATTATGAGTTTTGAAATTGTTTGAAGAGCATGAATCATGAACCCCATTTTAAGATGAAATTTTGTATGAATCATATTTTTTTTTTCATAAACTTGATTTATATTCATATGTATATGTTATGAGTTCAAGAATTGATATGAGAGCAAGATTTATGAAATTTCCTCTCTCATCATGAAAACTATTTTTCTTAACATGTTATGGATTGTTCAAACGGATGATTAAAAACTTGAGTTTAAATGCTTTACTATCATTTACAGAGTGCCATTGTTTTATGATCCAATGGGAGGGTGTTTTCTTATTTTATAAATACCCTTTGTGTTAAATGGATGAATTGCATGTGATTAATGAAAGAGATGACCACCCTATGTTAAAATCTTGAAAGGGGAGTATTTTCTTAAGTTTTCATGTGCTTTTAAAGTAAGAACTCTCATGTGATATGTAAATTTTTTGGGTAGTCATTTACATGTTTTGAATAAGAAGGGCTATGGATATGATATGATATGATATGATATGATATGATATGATATGATATGATATGATATGATATGATATGATATGATATGATATGATATGATATGACTTGCAAGTCTAGGTATGATGATACACATTATGGAATGCCCTTAACATAAAAGATGTGATTGTTTATAAACATGAATCATGATTTTAAGAGGCTAAAATAGGGTTTAAAGATAGTTAGATGGTTATTTAAAAGAAAACACGAGTTGAAAGACTCATCACTGGAAATCGTGTTTTGCCGATGCGGGATTATGGTATCCTACTTTGTGATCTTGTGTACCTTTGATTCATGTCATTCAAATTTTGAATTATGGTGAGGAGCCCTGCTTTGTGATCTTGTGTACCACTATGGCATCTTGTGTACCTTCTGACAAACTTTGATTGAGAGCTTGACGGATGAGTTAATGCCGGATTTACTATAGCCTGTGGGATTATAGAAATGTAGGGTGTACCATCTAACTCAAAATTAAAGCAAAGAGTTGAGTCAATATTTTACAAGAATGATTTGAAGCTCTTTTAATTATGCCCATGTTTATATATATATATATATATATATATATATATATATATATATATATATATATATATATATATATATATATATATATATATATATATATATATATATATATATATATATAAAATGTTAAATTGATTTCACATTGCTCTCGATTATTCTATATGAAATATAATTTACTTTTGCATTGTTCTGCATACCAATACTTCCTAAGTATTATAATGGTCCGAGAGTACGCCCTAGGCGTCACACGGTGCTTATAGTCCCGAGGGACCACAAGCTAACCCATGAGTTGGTATCTGCTGTGAGCAATGAATAATATAACCATAAATGTGAAATAATAACTAATATGCAATAAGGTTTCAAAAACTGAATTACGAATCTAAAGAACATAGTTATCTGAGTCTGATAAGAAAACATCGGAATCTAAATAAACTGAATAACTAATTATAGTGACAACTGAAGTCTGAATACTGAATAACTGACTCTAATATCTAAAAACCTCTAAACTAAATGACTGGGAGTTGATGGGACATGCCCCAACTAACTACTAGACTGAAAACATGAAATAGAAATACTTCATCCTCGAAATATGAGGACTCACCACTACTTCTGCTAAGATGTCTGAAATGTCTAAGCCCGTTATAGGAACTGGGCATCAAAACCTATGATATAATACATTATAGCACAAGAAAAGGTATGTGATCAGTACTTTGAATGTACTGGTATGCTAAATGAGGTAGGCTGATATGCATGGTTTCATGAACAAGAATAATAAACTATCTGAATATACATGTAAATCATGGAGTACTGAATAGAGAGCATGAAATATGTAGATTCTGGAAATATATGAAATCTCTAAATACAATGTATGCATAAAGGTCTGTAAATACTGAAGATACGTAAAAATCTATAGATACTGAGGATGCATGACCAATCATATAACATGAACTGAGTAAAATCTATAAACTGAAATGATTGACATATGTATGTTTTAGTCAAATAACACTAAGACTAAATGTCTAAACTGATTACTGGATTAATACTGTAACTGGGACTGTGACTAAGATTGTGGCTGAGACTGTGGGAGGTATCATCTAACCGACATGCCATAATCTGTGCTAATCGGGTTCTAACATGTAACCCCAGCTGGAAGGGTGTTAAAACCATGCCACGAGTACTAATGTTGGTTGTGTGGATCCACTATACTGATATATTGTCCGAAGGACTAAGGGTGTCAAGCCTGAACTGATGGGCTACGTGATAGTCAAGCCTAATCTGACGGGTGACTCCTCATATCCTATACTGGCTAAGTAGTTCTAGAGTATAGGAAATGCTACTAACGACTCTACCTATCTGACGAGGAAGCTACCATCCCTACACTCGCTCGGTGCTAAATCCTACTCCTAACTGAAATGTAACACTCTGTACTTTTACCTAGGTTAAATTCATCCTAAAAATATCAAAGACTTCTTTTAAAGATGAATACGCTATTATACATGTGTAATTTTCAATATTTTTACTTTTCATTGTGTGGGAAATTGAATAAGCTTTCCATCGATACCAAATTTGCCCAAATCCAACACTCGGGCGAAGAGTTAGAGCCATTTTAGTAAGGCAGTGTACCACCTGGTACTTTAGCGCATCGCGGAGGTAGTCCAAATGGCATTTTTCATTTTCCAGTGAGACAACGCGATACCACCGTGTTGTGCCACTAGCATTTTCCCCAATTGTCATTTTTTAGTGTGACTACGGGATCTTGGCGCGTCACGCCAAATGGAAAATTTGCAACCAGTGAGGCACCGCAATGGCGCCGCGAAGCACCATTAGCCCAGTTCTCAATCGTCAGTTTCCAGTGACACGGCACGATAGCACTGCATCACACCAGGTGCCCAAATTGGGTTTTTGGTTACGAAAATTAAAAACTTTCTAAGGGCAATAAGGTCTTTTTCCATCACTTAGATCAGCCTTTATAAATGAAATTATACCCTAAATACCATATTATGACACTTTTCCTCACTTTCTCTCAAGAACAAAATCATTCTCTCTCAAGAGGAAAAAAACCCTAGTTTAAGAAATCAAGGTCAATCCCAAGAATCTCTCCAAGAACTCCAAGAAACTCAGGAATTAAGGTACGTTAGATGTTCATCCATGGATCCTTACCTTCTATGGATCCCAAGAATCCTTTTTTAAAATACAAGATTTATGATTTATGATTTCCATGTTTGAATTAGATTGAATTCATGTTCATGATGTTGTTTGGGTTTTAATCCATTATTTAGATTACATGTTCCAAGAATTAATCCTAGTATGTGTTGAGTATCATGACATTCATGATAAACCCTTTAATTTGCAAGTTGATTGTTGTAACCGTGTTAACCCTAAGTGTTTATGATTTAATGAACCAAGCATGCTTCTCAAGTGTTTGATAAATTATCTATGAGAATGGAATAATGCCATTATAGCATGTTAACATATATTCTCCATTCATGTACAAGTTAATGAATTACAAGTGTTTAATGAAATGTCTCTATGAATGAATTATGACCAAGTGAACATTGTTTGTTATTCAAGATTATGATTTGCTTTACTTTTTATGCTATCGAGTCCTAGGGGTATTTAATACCCGACAATTTAGTTGTTTATCTAGAGCCAGTGTCAGTTACAGAATAGTATTAGTCATATCATGATCCGTAGTACTTCAGTCCTTTATAGAACTCACTAGAACTCAGTCAGTTATAGAACTTAGAAAAACTCAGTAAACTCTGTATCAGTCCATTCCAGTTTAGTATAATCAGTTCAGTGTCTTTTAGTTGGGAGTAGAATTCAGCACCGAGCGATCCTAGGGATGGGATCTCATCCATTTACTAGGACTGGGTCCCTAGAAGTAATCCCTAAGTTCCAGAACTACGTAGCCAGCGTAGGTTATGAGATGTCACCCGTTAGATAGGACTGGCATACTGAGGGATCACCCTCTAGTTTAGGACTGATCTCAGGGGTCACCCGTTAGTTAGGACTAACTCCACAATAGTTATCTTTACCCGTGTCACGGTACTGACACCCTTCTAATTGGGGTTACAGATTAGACCCTAACTCAGTTATCTTCTCTTATTTGGGGTATATCAGTTAGATGATTACCTCTCATAGTTTTGGTTTCAGTCTTTATTTTAGAACTCAATTTAGTTCTATAGAATCAGGACTGTCAGACACAGTCAATCAGTATCAGTAATTACAGATATTAGTTATACAGTTATCAAAACTCAGTACTTAGCTTCAGAAAATCTCAGTTGTAGTAGACACGTACTCTTATATTTAGTTACTCTTTATTATTTAGTCAGTTATTGTTCATGCATATGAACCCTTACATTCAACCTTACCTCATTTAGCATACCATTATATTCCTACGTACTGATCGCATACCCATTTCTTGTGCTATGATGTTTCTTATCATAGGTTCGGAGGCTCGGGTTCCTGACCGTGCTTTGCCAGATTCAGCCAATAGTAGAAGATTTAGCAATGAGTCCTCATCTATTGAGGATATGCTTTATTTTAGTATTTTAGTTTAGCAGTAGCTCAGTAGTCAGAGTTAGTTGGGGGCTTGTCCCATCAACTCTACTTTTCAGACAGATTTAGTTAGAGGATTTTCAGACTAGATTTTCAGACAGTATTTAGTTTTACAAATGTTATATTTTAGCAGTATTTCAGAAGTTTTTAACCTTATGGTATTTCAGCCTATTTTTCAACATTAATTACCGTATTATTATTCAGTGCTCACAATAGATATCGTTCATGGGTTATCTTGTGGTCCTTTGGGGTCATAAGCACTATGTGATGACTAGGGGCTAGTTCCAGATCGTTACATGAAAGACACTGAAATACTAGACTGTTCTGAGTTTAACTGACTGATATCTAACTGTCCTGATAATGCTTATAGTATGTTCTGAAGACTATTCTGTAATGTACTGAGACTAGACTAAGTAAACAACTATGGTTTTCAGGTATTCAATACTCCCAGGACTCAAAAACAATAAAAGTAAAATGACACTAAAGCTTAGAGGACTAAACATGAAAGCTTTTATTAAATTAATCACTCTTGTAGGCATTTTATCAAACACTTGGAGTTCATGGTTTGATCAAATCATAGTAATGTCATGGAACTTGCAGTAAAAGAATGAATTCAACATGAATAATACTAAATCATGATTTAATTCAAGGAAAGATAACATTAAAACATGGAGAATTGAATAACAACAATAATTTCATTGAAACATGGTATAAAATCATAGTTCATGGAGATTCATAGGTGAAATCACAATTTAAAATCAAATAACTTAAAAAGATCATAATTTTGTAATTTAAATAGGATATTTGGGATCCATGGGTGAAAGAAACCCATGGATGAACATATAACATACCTGAGTTAATGAATTTGGAAGGACTGATAGTGAGTTCTTGAGATGTGACCTAGAATTTGAGAGCTAGGGTTTCTTGTTCTTGAAAAGAGGCTCTTTTAATTTGAAAATAATTTGAATAATAATGAGTATTTAGGTTAATTAGGGGTTAAATTTAATGTTTAGGACGAGTTTAGGGATTAGAAAAAGAAATCCAAATACCCCTAAACGAATTTAAAAATGCAAGCTGGAAACTGAAGATCCCGATTTTTGGCCTTAGCGCGACGTGCCACTATCACGCCAAGCCACTAAAAAAGGAACAATTGGGAAACTGGACGATGGCGTGATGCAGTAAGATTGTGTTCCTTCACTAGAATGCCATTTTGGCCACCTTTGCGACACGTCATAATCGCGAAGGCACACTGAAAATTGCCAAACGTTAACTGGGTCCTTGACGCGATGTGCCAACATCACGGTACAACACTAAAAACTGGAAATTATTATTTAGACTGGCTCTGCAAGGTGTTAAGGGTCAAAATTATGGTGTTTAACGATTGAAACTTAAAATTGCCATAAATTCTTACCGGTTATCGAATTTGGGCGACTTTTATTTCGTTGAAAAGCTAATTTAATTTCCTACGCAATGGCAGGCTCTAAACTAAAAATTAATGAGTATTTAGATAATTTTATATATGAATACTCATGTGTTGGGACTTAGATTATGCTAGGAAAATATGGGTATTACAAGTATTGACCCTCATAATACAGGTTCTGAGGCACAGTCTTATGGTCCATCATCTAAGTAGAATATTTGGGATATGACAGAGTTGGTGAACCATCCATATTATGGAAGACTATTTATTCATAGGTTGACTCTTTTAGTTTATGGTCCTATTGGGAGCCTTGTCCCGGCCTAGATAGCTTTTCTTCAGTAGAGGCTTCGTGGATGAGATTTGGATATTGTATTGTCATAACTTTATTGACATATTTTGATCATAAGATCAACTTGAATTTCATTATATCTTCCGCACATTGATTTATGTATGGATTATGCTTATGATAATATGCTAAGGGATCTCTCGGATCTTCGTGGTTCGGGACCGTCGTGGCCAGGGACAGTATTGGGTCGTGACAATATTCTTCTCCATATTCCACTTCTATATTCATTCTTCTTTAGATTTTCTCTTTTTTTTCTTGGTGTTATTTTCCTTTTCAACTTTTTGCAATGATTTCAAATCTTGAAAAAAGAGATACAAATATTAATAAAAAAATATATTATGATAAGACATGATGTGTCAGTATAAAAAAATTAGATTTAAAAGACAAAGGTATAAGAGATACACAATACACAAAAATGTATTAGGTGCAGAGATACATATTTTAAAAGAGATACATACAAGAACCTTCAAACTATATACATGCATATGAAAGAGATACTCATCAATAAAATGTATTAGGCATACAGATACATGAATATGCAACTGGAACATGCATATAGAACTAAGTAAAATTATGTATCTTCAGCTAATAAAAAATGTATCTCAAATTAAAATGATCAGATATAAAAATTGCTAAACCTTTGGTAAGATATCTCACGTTGTGACTTCAATAGCTTTTCTTTTCGAAACAACACCTTTTCGCCTAGAAGTGTCAGATTCTCTTTTCTTTAACAGAACGATTTAACAAAGTTCGCGGAGTTTCATCTTCAACTGTCTATTGGATCATCGTTTGCTAGGTTGAGAATTGACGGTCATCGGAGAAACCATATACCACCGTCTTTTCTTGTTTCTTCGGTGGTTACTCTAATGGAGAATAGGGAGGCGAAAGGTTTCTAAAAAATACTTTGAAGGAGTAGGTTAGACATTAATGGTATTAAATTGGTAAAGTGTGATACCCCGAATTTTTTCATTAAATATTTCACACCCAAATGTGTCGAGTCGTTAAAGTCTTTTTATCTTTCCAAGAGTCCGTTAAGATCTCGGACAAAAATGTGTTGAATTTTGTTCTTTATCTTGATTAATAATTTTTTGTGTGGAATTTATGGATATTCAACCTGTCATCGCGTAGAGCATCGAATAAGATTTCCAACGATATATAGATCATCCAAAACGAACACTTGAGTGATGAGTTATGATCATTCTGATCTAATCGTGAATAGTGGTGAACAGTAAATATGCAGAAAAAAATATACTGGGGCCAGGCAAATTTTAGGGTCAACTTCAAACGATCATAACTCATTGTACATAATGATCTAGATAAGATACTATATATCAACAGAAAGCTCTGAGAGTCCTCTTTCCAATCAAATTGGTTTTATCCAATTTGTCCATCCGAGCAAAAAGTTACGGTCAATATACTTCAGCCTATCAAAACAGTCCACCAAAGGAAAGATTTAACATTATTTGATTTTTAAGGGTATTTTGGTCATTCACACTCCAATCCATCCGGGTAAACCATGGATTTATGTCCATTAAGAGCATTCAATAGCTCATTTTTCTCCAAAATTTCCTAAAGCTCAAACCCTAACCCTACTACTCCAAATTTCATCCTTCTATGTCTCTTGATTGAACCATAGAAATTTTCAAATTGATTTGGGATTCGAGTTGATCATGTTAAGGGCTTCAAGAAGCACCCTTTATTTTCGTGAATAAAGTTCCGGAGTCGAAAGTTCATGTTCATCTTCCATTTTAGGTATGTGGGGCTTTGAACAAGAATAATTCTTCCGTTCTTGTGCCCGTATCTTTAATTTTTATTATGGATTATTATGAGTTTGGCAAATGAATTTATTTCCAAGATATCCTACCATGAGATTTTGATTATTTATATATGTAAATTGTTCAAGCTTGCCAATTATGATTATTTAATGGATTCATATAGTTCTGTAAGTTGAATTATGTCTAAATAATTCGATTATGAACTTATAAAGATTTGAATTGTAAGTTTTAAATCACATGAGTATTTGACTATTTTCGTTCTATGAATTGAGATTTAATATTGAGATTCTTGATGTTTCTATCAAGAATTGATATATTTTGAACATGTATCCACGTTTTAAGTTCAAGAATGAATTATTGGTATTTTCATGTATTTTCGAGCCATGTGTCAAATTTTGAGCTTCCTTATGACGATTTGAGTTATTGGGTATATTGATATCGAAGTTGCAATGAGTCTTGATATTTTCCGGATGGTTTTGATGAGTTAAATTCTTGAAAATATTATGTATTGAGTCTTCATATCTTTGTTCAAATGTCGAGTCGGTTATGGTTCAATGCATTGATACCTTGTTGATGTTAAGGAAGATTAAAATGTTTTGAGCTAAAATGTGTTGAGTTAGGAATCCACAAATTGATATGATTTGATAAATGAGAAAGAGATTTGATTTGGTGTTTATGATAGACCCTTGTGATATTGTGGTGGATTTCCAAACGCGTTCTGAGCTTGTCAGGGAGTAGTACTTAACACTGAGAGGGAAATTTGGTATTTCTCCAAACCTATACGCCACCGTAAGGTTGTTTGATGATGATATTATTGGCCAGAGAGCCCGATTATGATTATTGCAGTTTTAAGGTCATACTCCCTGGCAAAGAGTATGATGCTCCAGCCAACGGGGGTTTTAAACGTAGGTATTCCACGTAGCTCACGTGGGGTTGTCGGTTATAGGAAACTCCCATGTCCATAAGATTAAGTTTCTTGAATTACTGAGTCACTCCGAGATTTGAATCAAAGAGTTGAGATGTTTATAATGTTTTATGGTCATTTATGATGATTTATAATGATTTACGTGGATTACGAGATTTTATCATATGAACTGTTTATTATGAAATTACGAAAAGTATGATTTGATATAACTCAAGCCAAGTGAGTCATCATTGTCCGTATGCATGTTTTCATGAAATTGATTATACTATTTCTATTGTTTCATGCACCCCCACATACTCAGTACATTTCAAAGTGCTGACCCACATATTTCCATGGGCTACATTCTTACTAAAATGTAGGTACAAGCTGTAGCGCACATATCATGTTCAGCTGGGGCGCAGCTCTCGATCGGCAGGTGATTAGTCCTTTTGATTCAGGGACTTGAGTTGTTCAGATTTGAGGTGCATTGTATTTTCTGTATTCAATTATATTGAGTAGGGGCAGTTGGGAGTCATGACCCGACTATCTTTGGTCAATGCTAGTAGAGGCTTCATAGACAATCACTAGTAGTCAGTGTATTCAGTCTCAGATTTGTATATATATGAGCAGAATTGTGATCGTGTAAATTTACTTTCATGTTGGTCAGACTAAGTTATGGGTTGTTTCCGCATTATTCCTTCTATTTTATGTATTTTATTCAGTTGCTTTAGATTATGCCAGATGAAGGGTTAGTTGGGGTCACTTGTGACCTTAAGCACCGTGTGACGTCTCGAGATCTGATTTCGGGACATTACATAAAGAGAAGATATTAAGATAAATTTTAGGGAGGGCAATAAATTTTTCTCTAATTTTTAGGATAGAAGTTATGTACATGTAGATTTAAAGAGAGAAAATGTAATTAAGGAATATTTATAATTTTTATTAAGTGAAAAATTTTTTAGTAATTTAGATATCTTAAGTTATGATTTTGCGAAATTTTTCCTTAAATCATTTCATTCCTATTGGTTTATTTTTGATGATATGAGAGATTCTTGATACTGAATTGCAGGAACTTTTCTGCTCGTAAGGTTATTATTAGTATATTAAATACTCTATATTGTTTAAGTACAATATAACTTGCAATAAATTTAACAACACACTCTAATTATTGCAATAACATGATGAGGAATTATATCAATTTAATAACACATTAATTTATCTGTTAAACTTTATAAAACTCCGGACCTATTTAATACTTCATCCTTCCTTTACTTAAATAAAAGTATTAAACTAAATTATTCAATCTACTTATGAGAATATTTTTTAAGTATATATTATAACTAACTAGCCTTAATTGAGCTTTAAAGGTTTATACAATTGATAAGTTGCTTTATCTCGATAGGAAAAAGGGCCAAATATGCTCTTAAGCTTTGTAAAAATATCCATTTATATCCACCGTTATAAGTTTTGCTCATCAATGTCCTTATCGTTCAAGTTTTGATCCATATATACCTCTATTGTCAAGTTTTGACCCATATATACCCTTGTTGTCGTTAATTACTTTGCTGAAAATTTTCAATTCCTTTTTCCTTTGTTTTTTAAAGAAATTATATTTGACACATCACTTTTTAATTTCCACATCACATATAATTAAACTCCCCTTCTTCTACACATTAAACATCTGACAAATTCTTTCATCTACCTCACAATCTCTTAGAATTTTCTCTAAATTGCCGAAACACCTTTACTGTATTTTCAGATTCTTGTGAAACCCCAAGAATCATCAAGTAAAAAATAAAAAAAATTCAAGAATACCCCATAAAAACTCGATGCAAAATCACGATAAAAATCAAGAATTAAAGTATTTACCAACTGCAATGTAATACCCCGTAACATTCTCGACTTGATACCACTCTTAGTTGCATGAATAGAGGACTTACAACCTGAAATTTTCTAAGTGTTAAAAGACTTAGTCATATTTTTAAGCCCTTAACTTCAATAATTTTTAAATTAATCTTTGCGACCCCGAGAAGTAGATTTTTGAGTTTTTTTTATGTTCAGGGTGTAAAGGGCATGTTTTGGAAAAGTTTTAGACTTTTTGGATGAGGATTGGGGCACGTTTTGATTTCATTTTCATAACCTCACCACAATTGCACCGCATTGCTATGGGTATAGCGATGTAAGTGTCATCGCATCGCGGTATGGGCCAAATCGATGTTCCAGTTACAAACTTAAATTACAGAAGGGCAATCCAATCTTTTCCTATGGCTTAAGTCATATTAACACAAGATTAAGTCATCGTTAGGGCATTTTATATCAAATATTACTTAAATTCTCTCCCAAAACAAACCCTAACTCCTCCCCAAAGGTCAAGAATCCAACCCCTAAGTTCAAAATTTTCAAGAAAGGTGTCAAGACTAGGGTTCCAATCTTCAAACTAACATAAGGTACGTGGGACTATCCTAAACCTTATGGGCATGGATTTACTATTTTTAAACTTGATTTAAGGAGTATATATGTATACATATGAAATCGGTTTCAAGATCTTGATGAACATGTATTGAAGAACCCTATGTTTTGATAAAGTATTGTAGAAATTGTAAAGTGGCATTTAGAACTCGAATCATTTTCGTGTGATCATGTGATGTTAGAATTGTGAAGTTAAATAAGAGCATGGGATATGTAATTCCCTCTTTACTATGAAAATACCTTGATTTTTACGTGTTGTAAATTGATTATGCAAATTGCTAAAGGCTTGTGTCTGTTGATGAATTGATATGTATAAATGTACTATTTTATGGAAAAATGAGAGTGTTTTACTTGTTTTGTAAATGGGCATGTTTTCCACTGAGCATGACTTCAAATTTGATAAGAAAGGTGACCACCGTAGATAAAGTATTAAATAGAGAATTGTTTGGTTTTCAAATAAGAGATAAACAATTATAAGATGAAGGTATGTTTTAAAGAGTCCAAAAATGGGCTTAAGAGAGTTAGATGGTTACTCAAAGAAGGCATGAGTTAGATGGCTCATTGCTCAAAACCATGATTTGCCGACACGATTTCATGTTTTCCCAAAAGGGAATTATACACTGGTGATGGCCCTGCGGCGTAATAGAGATGCAGAGACTCCAATCCTTGCGACAAAATTGGGTTGAGGACTTGGCTGCCGAGTCAAGTATGGATTATATATAGCCTGTAGAATTTTAGATTGTAGGGTGTACTATCTAGCTCAGAAGAGAAGAAAGAGTAGAGTCAGGATTTTGATGAATGTGTTTTGAAAGATATCATATTATGCCCATGTGTTTCAAATGTTTTATGATGATATGTTTTATGAAATGCTCTTACCTATATTGTGTAAAGATGTATTTTATTTTTGGATTGTTCTACGTACCAAAATATTTGTATTGACCCCCTATATTTTAGAATCTGAGGCTTAGTCCCAAGGTTCCGCTAAGCAGTAGATTGGTTTGTCAGAAGTTTGCAGTTGGTGAGCCTCCCTTATTTTGGAAGGCCTTGTTTACGAAACATTGTTAATTGGTTTTAGTTCATGGTCTGACTGGAGGACTTGTCCCAACTTTCAGAAAGATGTTATTGTGTATTATTAGAGATTTCATAGACTAGTGTTAGATATTTTTGAATGTTTATGGATTTATATTTGTATTGTTGGTTGAAATAATAGAGTGGCCATGTTTCCATTTTGTATTATTTTCCGTACTTCTGTATAATGTATAAATTGAGCATATGATTACCAGTTAGTAGGGCTCTCGGACCTTTATGGTTTGGGATATCCGTTATGACCAGAACCTCAGTTTGGATCGTGACATTAAAATTATTCTGAGTATTATAAATTGACTCCATCTTTAGCACCATGGTCAATTCCAACAACAAGAATAAGAAGAATAAGGAAAACTCAAGTGATAAATTGGGATGTAGAAGTGTTGAAGAGGCAGTCCATATAGAGACAACAAAAGCAGGTTGTCAACTAAGAGAATATATTTTATATGTATGCACGTATGTATGAGAGGAACAGTAACGCAAGAATTTGGAAATGCGGCAAAGGGATTTCGGCAAATTAGAGAAAATCCAAAAAGATTGTAAGGTTGATGAGAGCATTTGACTGATATTTAATGAGTAGTAGAAGGGGTGGATTTAATTATATGTGATGTGGCAATTAAAAAGTCATGTGGCAAATATAATTTCTTAAAAAATAAAAGAAAAGGGGTATTGAAAATTTTAAACAAAGCAATTAATGGAAACAGGGGTATATATTGACCAAAACGTGACAACGGAGATATATATGGACCAAAACAAGAACTAAAATGGCACTGATGAGTTAAACTCATAACGGAGAGTATATATGGACATTTTCACAAAGTTTAGGGGTGTATTTGAAAATTTTAATTTGATACATAATTCTGTATATATTTTAATTTATTAATTAATCAAGTGGATTAGTCCGCATTTAATTCAATTTTCCTCTTTAACAATAGGTAAGACCACTTTAAGCAATAAAAACGTGTAAGACAACTAACAAATATTCCCTCCGTTCCAAAATAATTGAATTGTTGGAGTATTTTTTAGTGTTCAAAATAATTGAATTGTGTTATAAAGCAAGAAAGAATAAAGAACAAGAGTAGAGAGAGAATAGAGAGTAAATCTTATTTCTCTTGAGGGATGAATTACAATGAAGGAAAACCCCTTTATTTATAGGGAAAAACTAATCTTGGGGTTTGTAACTTTTCCATAAATAGACATACACAATATATGGTAAAGTAGGTACTCACTATGTATGGTAAAGTAGACATTCACCATATATGGTATATTTATAACACTCCCCCTTGAATGTCTAATTGATAGATAATGTGCCTCGTTAAAACCTTACTAGAAAAAACCCAGTGGTAAAAAAAATCCAGTGAAGGAAAAAGAGTACACATCTCTAACAATACGCATATAGGCTACCTCATTAAAAAACTTACAAGGAAAACTCAGTGGGACAAAACCTCATAAGGAAAAAAGAGTACAACCCGTATTAACTCCCCCTAATAAGAACATCCTTGAACCTTTGCATTCTGATTTTGTGCACTATCTTCTTAAAAGTTGCAATTGAAGGAGACTTGGTGAATAGATCAGCCATATGAACACATAGCCCATTTGAGATCAAGTTTTATGTAGGTCAGATAAGTACCCAAAATTAGCATGACCAATAAGATCGGAACTGCAAACTTGCTAACAAATTAACTAAAAAAAAGGCTATATCAGGCCTTGTAGTATTTGCAAGATACATTAGTGCATCAATTGCACTAAGATATGGTACTTCATAACCAAGGAGTTCCTCATTTTTTTCTTAAGATCGGAATGAATCCTTATTCAATTTTTGCATGTTTCTCATTTAAGCAAATACTCTATTGCTTTTGAAAAATCTCCAAGAATTTCAATGATACTGAAATCATCAAATTATATCTTATGAGGACAATAAAAAGTTTCCCAGAAACTTTATATGCTTCAGTCATTTTGTATCCTTTAGGGATTTTTATATGGATGTTTGTCAAGTAACAATATCTAACATGTCAAGTGTGACATCTTCAAGTGTGTGGACTGTAAATCAAATAAGTTTTACACTAACCAAATTGCATCCTTTCAGGTCACTTGATAAATGTTTCTACGTCAGCATGCTTAAATTAACGTAGAATTCAGATCCTCATAATCTTTTACAATATTGTATCAAAGATATCGTCGACGATTTCTTATTTTGTATCGGTTCACAATGCGACATAACATTTTAAGATCTCATCACTTCATTATTTTTAGGTACTTAAACCTCTCATAAGGTTTCATGAAGTTTTATGTCGTAGACTCTTCAAGAGCACATTGCCTTCTTATTAGGATTATTTGTTCCTTATTCTTTTCAGGGATTATTTCATTTGGAACCGATTAGTCTACCACGCTTCATGCATGCGTAGATTTTTTCCTTTAAGAACACAAAATAAGAGCACTTGCGCTTAATATGAGATGCTTTTAGCATTTGACTTGAATTATCTTTTGGATGAGGAAAAAAGGGGACGACCCGGTTCATACCTACTCCGTAGGTGTCGGGGAGGGGGGGACCACTCCGGGCCCGACGTACGCGCCCTCACCCCAGTTTCGCTGGAGGGGCGTTTCGAACCTCCGACCCTGGCACACCACGGTAAGCAAGATTACCGTTGAGCCAAGGCCAGGTGATAATTCCTAATATATTTCATAGCGATATAATCTCCCCCTTATGTTAGGAAAACTAACATACATCCTCTACTTCTTTGAGGAATCCATCTTTGCGCATTATGGTATATTCATTAATCATATACCACACATCAAAATTATTAGATGGAATAATTGGTTCCCGACCTTGAACCAATTGAGAGGAAAGAAATAATCATAATTTGTTGGTCTAATGCATACAAGTGCTATTGCAATATATCATATTTCCGACTAATACATAGAGTTTTGTTCTCATTAACAATGGTTTAGATATTTATCGAAGGCATTCAATGCTAAACCATCATCATCAAGATGAATTATCTTGATTACACAATCTGAAAGTCATGCTTAACTCAATTTTATTGAGAAAGAAACTTTATGAATGTCAAACTGCAGGTTGACAATAAATGTACATGTGATCATCTTATTGATGCATCATTTTAACATATGACATGATAGATGAATGGACCCTTATTCACCTTTTATAATTTTCAGATTTGAAAGGATCGAATCCCAATATTAGTTGGTCCAACCAACTTATCATGAGAACAAACAACATAAATAATTCTTGAAGAATCTTCTAGCTCTTCAATACATGCACATCTTCGAGATGTCACAATCGTTCATATCAATTTATGAACTTTTATTCTAGTAAACTACAAGTTTACCATGACATGTATATTTTCTTTAGTAAATTTCAGATTTACTATTACATGCATAAATTTCAAATTTACTAATTCAGAAGTAGATTTCAAAATTATTCAACCTCTTTCGGAGGTGAGTTGTGATACAATCACAATCAAGTGCACGTTTGCATTAATAAGTTTCCCATTCCCTAGGAATGGAATATAATTGTACCTTAAGCCTATCAAATTATGTAGCTTATAACCTCTTTCAAGATTTTGCTATTTCAAAAGCAAATCGAGGCATACATATGATGTAGAGAATTTTTTTCTCTAGCATATCTTATAATCATATAAGGGTGTGAAAATATCATCACTTTTGATGATCATTATCATATTGTCCCTCCACGTGTATATTCTTGCATTCAATCACTTGTCTTCTTTCAGACATATTATGCACTGCTACCACATACACCTCAAGAATGAAGTAAGTTGTCATATTTCAGACTTATCATATATTGCTACTACATTCACTTCATGGAGTGGAGCATATTCAATGGGTCGAATTGTATGACTTTTCATCAAACACCCATTATTCAAAATATCATCAATATGGTGTATTGATATTTAAACTCAATATTTAATCCATATAAAGACGTCTTAGGCATGAATCGATGGGACTTGAACCCAACATATTATCATCCTTTTTGATAATATTGTTCTTGAGGAATAAATTAAAAATATAAATGGTTTCAAATAAATTATTTTTTCTCAAATCCAATAATAATTATATTAGTAGGAGCAAAATAAAGATAAGATAAAGAATTACTAACCTTGAAATCCTTCAGATTTATAATCTCACCTTGTTTGATAGAGTCTCGTGCTGATAACGTAAATTAGTTAGAGACTCAAAAACTTGTGTAGCCACGTACGAATAGATTTCAATTGGTAAGAGACTTCGTACGGATCTCAATTGGTAAGAGACTTCGTGCTGATAATGTGTTATAAAGCAAGAAAGAATAGAGAACAAGAGTAGAGAGAGAATAGAGAGTAATTCTTATTTCTCTTGAGGGATGAATTACAATGAAGGAAAACCCCTTTATTTATAGGGAAAAACTAACTTTGGAGTTTGTAACTTTTCCATAAATAGACATACACAATATATGGTAAAGTAGGTATTCACTATATATGGTAAAGTAGACATTTACTATATATGGTATATTTATAACAAATTGTTCATTATTCAAGATAGACATTGGAATTTTTTTCAATTCTACCCTTCATTAATTAAATTTTCAAGGATGAGTTCCAATGGCCATTACTAATATTTTGGAGTTTGAAAAGAAGAAAAATGAAAAAAAAAAACATGACTAATTTATGTCTTTGTCTTTTTTTTTAAGACATGTGCCATATTTCAACAATTTGATTATTTTAGAATGGAGGGAGTAAACTGTAACCGCCTTATAGTTTTGCCAATTGTTAAAAAACCTTCACTGCAATAATTGCTAATGCCCATAAAATAAATGATGTTAAAATTTTCATTTACTGCATAGTGTGAATTGAGTGAAGAATATTTACTGTAATTTAAATCTATTAATTATTTTGACAAAGTTGTCACTCCTCTCTGGGTATAAATACATCTCCGTTTTCTATTTCATCCACAATAATTGTATAGTGAATTCTTGTAAGTGAACCACTAGTATTAAGTGTACTTTATATCAAAGTTAGCTAAGTTAAGAAAAAACACATTCATGGCTACTTATGATAATGGAATCGCATGTCGATGTTGTGGCCGAATATTTCCTAATGTTGTGGTTTTGCTTCATCATTTTGAGCAAGTTCATTGCAGAAATGTTTATACTCCGGTAATACAAAATAATGGTAAGAACATATATGAATCAATTGTTGTGACTTTTTGTATAATTATTTGGCATTCGTAGCTAGTAAAGTTTCCCTAGTTAAAGTTATGGAAATAACCCCTTAGAGAAATGTAAGATGATGCTGCATAGAATAGACCCTTGTGGTCCGATCCTTCCTCGAATCTCGTGCATAGGGGAACTTTAGTGCATCAAACTCCATTTTGTAATTTGCTATCTGTTGTTACTTGCTTGTTATATGGAATTCATTTTAATTTGGCATATGTTGTTATATTAAGACCGGAAATGATTCATTCTGTGGCAAATCATTGATTATGTGAGGAACAAAAACTTTAAATTCTTGACTTATTTGCAAATTTTCTTATAAGGGAAAGCACTCCTAATCAGAGGGATTTTTCATTCACTTTTAGGGCAGCAATTCAGCCTAGTTCGATCGCAAATCGCCTTTCCTATAGGCCGAGAACGAAATTTTGAATTCTAAAGCATTTTTGACTAGATGATATTTCATCCTCAAGGTTCGAACACAAGATCTCTAATTTAGTATGGAGGGATTACATATATTTCACTATATATATATGTATATATATATATATATATATATATATATATATATATATATATATATATATATATGGTTTTATTAACCCCATTAATTTAAATATATGTGACATATAATCCATTAAAAGAAAAAACACTTTCTACCAAAGGGCTTTTTGAGTTTCCATAATTCCAATATAAGACCTCAAGTTAAGGGTGGAGAGATATCATTGATTCCACCATTTTCCTTTGTGGTATGTGACAAAAAATTCACATAATATATAAAGTAAATGCTTCTTACAAATTTACTTTTTACTTTAATATTACATTGCTTAATTTGCAGGTCCCTCGGTGTCAAGAATGACACATTTCATGTTGGATTCTACACAAGGTCACCCTCAAATTCCTTTAAGAAGAAATGATCATGCTATTTTCCATCCTACGTTTGAAGACACGAGGGATCAACTGAACAATGATATGGAGAGGGACTCTATTGATTTTACATTGCCTTTGATCAGGAAGCTAGACAAGCCCATCACTTTTGACAATATTGAAGAAGTTGAGTATCAAAACTTGAACTTGAATCTTTAGACTATGGTCCTACGAGTTATGTTAGTCTTGTTCTTTTGTTTGTGTTTTAGATGTTTCTTATTTTAATATTCCTCCCCCACCCCATCCCCACCCTTCCCCACCACTATCGACTTTCTTCAACCCCCTCCCCATCTTACCCTATCCTTTACTTCCTTTAATTTTCTTTTTAATATTAGAATCTCATATCTTAAATGTAGGTTTTTAATAGACTACATATATAATTATTAAATATATCTGGGTTATTCTGTAATTAGTTATTCTTCATCTCTCTATATATACAGCTGTAACCCCTTCAATATCAATAAGATCAATTATTATTAAATTGTATCATGGTATCAAAGCTAGGGTTTCTTCTTCCGCCCAAATCCTAATCTCTCCTCTTTTCCGACGTGTGTGCGCCGCCGCCACCGTCTACACCACGCCGCACGGCCTCCCTCCTCCGCCGTAGGTCGGCGCCATGGACAAGGTTGTTGATCCTCTGTCAAATTTACCGTCTGGAGTAAAATTACTGCTCAGTAATCTCCACAATCTCATCCCCGAAAAATTATCTGACAACAACTACCCGGCCTGGGCACTTAACGTCCGCACCGCCCTCGCAGCCAACTTGCTGCTCGGATGGATTGACGGTGCGGAGAAGCCGCCGCCCGAGACAGCCGAGGAGGACGGCGTCATGCTCCCAAATCCTGACTACCTTCCATGGATGATCGTAGACACTCAGATCCGAGCCTGTCTTCTCGCCGTTATTAGACCCTCTGTGCACAAACACGCTCGGGGTTTTCTCACATCGGCTTCACTTTGGGACGCACTAGCCACAAGGTACAACTCTGTGTCCACGGCTCATATTTTTCAGTTGCGTGACAGATTGCATACTCTTCGGAAGGGAACGAAGACGATGACTCAATACCTTGATGATGTGGCCTCTATTCTGTCTGACCTAGATGCTGTGAACGAGATTATTCCTGAACGAGACGTGGTGAATGCCGTGATACGTGGTCTTCCGTTTGGCTATTCCTCTCTCAAACAGCATATTCGCCTCTCACCTGTCGAAATCACTCTGAATCAACTGTCTGGATGGCTTAATGCAGAAGAATTGAATCTAGACATGGAACACAAATTACTGCTCGGAGAAGCCAGTTCCGCCCCTGGCGTCACGGCTCTTTACTCGGTTGGCAGCGGGGGCTCGGCCAGAGGTCGCGGTGACGATCGCCGTAACCAAGGGCGAGGCAGCGGCGGCGGTGACCGTCGGAACGCCGGGCAGCAAGGCAGAGGCGGGCCTCCACCGAGGGACGGCTTCCAGTCAGGCCGCGGACAGGGACGAGGAAACCAGCGGGGGCCCACACGAGATCTTCCGACGTGCCAAATTTGTGCTAAACGGGGCCATTCTGCGGCTAATTGCTGGTATCGTTATGATGACTCGCAGAATGTAAATTGCCAGTCCGGCGGATCAAGGGCGATGCATGCGTCCACAAACGCTCAATCTGGCGATTGGTATCTAGACACAGGTGCTAACACCCATGTGACGTCGGATTATTCACAACTTCAAGCTCCTCATCCGTATCATGGCTCAGAAACTATTACAGTAGGCAATGGTCAATCCCTTCCCATCACAAACACCGGCTCTGGGTATGTCTATACCCCAAATGGTAACTTTCATCTCTCAACCCTTCACCACGTCCCTTCCCTCACATCCAATCTTTTATCTGTTTATCGCTTTACTAAAGAAAATAACTGCACTCTCATTTTTAATGACACCAATTTCCAGATAATGGACAATACCACGAACCGGGTGCGGTACATGGGCCGCTGTGAGCATGGGCTATACACTCTTCTATCTAGGTCTCCGTCTGTTGTGAGTCAAGCCATTCTCTCGTCCACCTGGCATCGCCGGCTTGGGCACCCATCATCCTCCATCACCAAATCCATTTTATCTTCCTTAGGTTTTAATTTTTCAGGGAAATTACATTGCGAGTCCTGTTCAGTGTCAAAATCTTGTCGTTTACCTTTTTCACTGTCTGAACACAAGGCCACTGCGCCATTTCAATTAATTCATTCTGATGTTTGGGGTCCAACCTCAGTTCCTTCTGTTCAAGGTTTTCGTTATTATATCTGTTTTGTTGATGATTACAGTAAATTCACTTGGCTTTATCCTCTGAAATTTAAATCCGAAGCTTATACTGTTTTTGTCAACTTTGACCGAATGGTTCAAAATCAATTTAATGCCAAAATCAAAATTTTTCGAAGTGACAATGGCAAAGAATTTGTCAACAATGCATTTGGTGTTTTTCTTCAAAGTCTAGGGGCTCTTCATCACACTTCATGTCCATATACCCCTGAACAAAATGGCGTTGCTGAGCGCAAACACCGTCACCTAATATAAACAGTTTTTGCGCTCCTCCATGATTTCACTTTACCTGTTTCCTTTTGGGTTGATGCCCTTGCTACTGCCAACTACCTCATAAATCACATGCCCACTCACACTCTCTCCAACTCCACTCCATATGCCCGTCTCTACAATCATCCACCCGACTACATCCATCTCCGCCCGTTTGGGTGTCTGGTTTATCCCTGGTTGCGTCCACACACTCAACATAAACTTCAACCTCGGTCCACCCCTTGTGTCTTTCTGGGCTATCATCCCACTATCAAAGGTTACAAATGTTTCGATCCTGTATCTCAGAAAACATATGTTTCCCGTCATGTTCGTTTTGTGGAGGAACAATTTCCTTACACAAGTCTTTCCTCTACTCCATACTCCCCCAATCCACTTGGCATTGTGCCATTATTTCCGTCCTTTTCACACGCTCATGCTCCGGCTCACTCGGTACCTAACCCGGTACCCCACTACGCCACTACCAACTCGACCCAACCACCCACCCACCCGAAACCCCAAACCCCCCACCCGAACACCCAGCCGACTGCCACACAACCCACCACTTCCCTACATCATACTCCTAACACACATACAGCCACCCCATCCACCGCTGCACATCCCAGCTCCCACGGCAGCCCCACCCAACCCCCGTCCACACATCATACAACTCCACCACCCCTTCCTAATCACCCTCCACTCAACACTCACCCTATGACAACCCGAGCCAAGGCCGGTACCTTCAAACCCAAAGTCTACCACACTCAAATACCCTTTGATGCACATCCCATAACTGAGCCTACTACCTACAACCAAGCCTCCAAAAATAGTTTCTGGTGCCAAGCTATGGATGAGGAATTTCAGGCTCTAAATGAACAACGTACATGGGATTTGGTACCTCTGCCTAGTAACCGAAAGTCTATTGGGTGCAAATGGGTGTTTCGCATCAAACGAAATTCAGATGGATCTCTTTCTCGCTATAAAGCACGTCTGGTTGCAAAAGGGTATCATCAGGAGTATGGTGTGGATTATAAGGAGACCTTCAGCCCTGTTGTTAAGCAACAGACTATTCGTCTGGTCTTGTATCTTGCTCTTCACTATGATTGGCCGCTTCATCAGTTAGACATCAGCAATGCCTTTCTTCATGGTCATCTTGAGGAAGACATCTATATGGTTCAGCCACCGGGATATGTTAATCCCAATCGTCCTCACTATGTTTGCAAGCTTCGCAAATCATTGTATGGCCTGAAACAGGCCCCACGTGCCTGGTACACACGCCTCTCTACTTTTCTGCAGGGTCTTGGTTTTCGCACCTACCATCATGACAACAGCCTCTTCACCCTTCACTGTTCTCGAGGGACAGTCATCATTCTTATCTATGTGGATGATATTGTTATTACAGGCAGTTCGTCATCACTCATCACTGAAATTACTGAGGCTATGCATCGTGACTTCAAACTTAAGGACCTCGGTCCTCTGGAGTTCTTTCTTGGCCTCGAACTCATCCGCAAATCGGGAACCATATTGATGCATCAGACAAAATATACCCTTGAACTTCTAAATCGAGCTGGAATGACAGACTGCAAACCCGCGGTCACTCCCATGGCAGTCCGCCAATCCCCAGGGCCGAATACTCCCTTTGCCGATCCTACACTATATCGGAGCCTCGTCGGTGGACTTCATTATCTTGCTGTTACTCGTCCGGACATCCAATATGCAGTCAATCGAGTCTCCCAATCAATGCATGCTCCCACAGAACAACACTTTCAGGCCTTGAAATGCATTCTGCGCTATCTTAAAGGTACTCTTCAATGTGGAATTTTATTTCAAAAGGGCTCATTTGATATATCTGTTTTTTTTTATTCGGATTGGGCTAACGACAAAGATGATCGGAAGTCCACTACTGGATATATTGTTATGATGGGACCGAATCTGATTTCCTGGTGCACCAAGAAGCAAACGCGAGTGTCCCGTTCCTCCACAGAAGTAGAATATCGTGCCATGGCTGCGGGTGTT
The DNA here is from genome assembly GCA_030864225.1 of Capsicum baccatum var. pendulum. NCBI lineage: Eukaryota > Viridiplantae > Streptophyta > Magnoliopsida > Solanales > Solanaceae > Capsicum > Capsicum baccatum. The sequence goes on along the minus strand of CM061551.1, from coordinate 131,905,985 downwards.
GCTGAAGCCATGTGGTTAAGATACCTTACAGATGCACTTGGCATTCCCCCGACGAAACCACAGATTTATTGTGACAATCAGTCCACTATTTGTGTTACCAAAAATCCAGTCCTTCATGATCGTATGAAGCATGTTGGGTCTGACTGTCACTTTGTTCGCGATGAGGTACTTGCAGGAACGATGGCCACGCACTATGTCCCATCTACTGACCAGCTTGCTGATATTCTCACCAAGCCTCTTCCGTTACAGCCTTTTCAGTATCTCTGCTCCAAGCTGCCCCTCGTTACCGCTGCTCAGCTTGCGGGGAGATAATAGACTACATATATAATTATTAAATACATCTGGGTTATTCTGTAATTAGTTATTCTTCAGCTCTCTATATATACAGCTGTAACCCCTTCAATATCAATAAGATCAATTATTATTAAATTGTATCAGTTTTCATCAATTTAAAACTTTAAAAAATAAAATTGTTGTTTTACTCGCCTTCTTATCAATGACGTTGTTGATCAGAGGATTTCTCCATTCTTAATGCTCAAACACGAGACCTTTAATTTAGGGTGAAACAATTAAATCCATCCATTTTCTCCTAGATCTCATCTTGAAAATATCTGGCATCTTTATTTAATTAATTTAAATTTGTATTGTCCTATAGTGTCTGTTGAAGAGGGAAGTTGTCATGATCAAAGAGTTTTTCTATTCTCAACGCTCAAATATGAAATCTCTAGTTAAGAATTGTAATACCCCAAAGTTTTCTAATTAATTTTGTCCCAAGAATATCAAGTATTAGCTTTTAAATTGAATGATGTTTATTCCATAGGGAATTTTTAAGATTTTTAATTTTGGTTATATGGGAAATTCTATAAGATTTCCATCGATATAAGATTCGCCTAAATCCAATAACTGGATAAGAAGTTATAACTATTTCAAGTTCCCATCGTAAAACAGCGCCATATTAGTCAGTGGCACACCGCGCCACAAGAGAAAATGACAATTGTCAAATTCCAATAGCGGTCCGTGATAGTGGCGTGTCACACCAAACTTCCAGGTCACAAATGAAGTGGCAACGCGATGGCTCTGCGTCGCGCCATCCCCCAATTTCCCAGTCATCAAATTCCAGTGACACGGTGCAATAGCACCGCGTCGTGCCAGGGGACCAATTTAGGAAGTTTTCACCAATTTAAAAGAAGCATCCAAGGTTAAAAGGGTCAATTTTCCACGGCTATTTAAGCTCTTTAACATGAGATTCAGCTATTTGAAACCCAGAATATACTAGTTTCTCTCAATTTTCTCTCAAGAACAAGCTAGGGTTTCAATTGGGGATTCAATTTCAAGAAAGTCTCTCTGTCAATCTTCGCTAAACCAAGAACTAAGGTATGCATTGTCTTGATTTATGGATTTCTTTCATCCATAAAGCTCAAGAATGTTATTTCAAATTGTGAATCATGATATTTATGTTGTGGGTTTGTTGTAACCATGTTTATCTTGTTATATGATTCCCAAGTTGGAATATTTATGTGTTTTTCAAGAAACTACATTAGCAAGTGAGTGAAATCCATAAATTGAGTTACTTATAATATGTCAATTTGATGATTATGCCTATGCCCTAAGGGTGCATGCAAGGTGCTTGATAAAATGCCTAGGAGGATAGAAACTATACACTATAGCTAAATTGTGATCCAAATGACAATGTATGCTTTAACCCTACGATTCAAAATGACTTCCATGTTATTCTTATGTATTGAAATTGTTTGTAGGATTGCTCATGAATTATCCTTATGAAATTATGCCATATTTACATGCAATCCTATTCATGTACAATCTTATGATAACCATGTATTTCATGAAATCCCCAACTTAGTGTATTATGGATTGTTGATCTTGATCATGTATTTGACAAATTCATATTTTGTTAGTTTCTTTCCATCGAGTCCTGGGAGTACTTGTACCCGAAAAATATAGTTGTGTGTCTAGATTTAGTGTCATTTTTCACGATATCCTCAATCAATCCATGATCCATAGAATTCAATCAATCATGTGACTCAGGAAATCTCAATAATTCAATAATCTCAGTACTATTTCATCAGTCAACGGAATTCAGTTAATTCAGTCCAGTTTAGTTCAGTAATCCATGTTCAGTGTCTATTCAGATGGGAGTAGTAATTAGCACCGAGTGAACCCAAGGATGGGAACTCACCTACTATATAAGGGTGTGATTCTTAGAAGTAATCCTTGTGTTCCTAAACTACGTAGACAGCGTAGGTTGAGACATTATAGCCTGTTATATGAGGGTAGATGAGGTGGCTTAAACTATTATATGAGGGTTCCCACTGCTCTCACTAGAGTTACCTGTTATATAAGGGTTGCTCACAGATTGTCCTTAGCAGTGGTGCAGTATTGACACCCTTCCAATTGGGGTTATAAATGGACCCCAATTCAACCATAATGGCATATTAAGGGCATGTCAGTTAGATAACTACTTCCTATAGTTTCATTTACAGAATTAGGACTCTCAGATACAGTCATTCAGTCTCCATAATAGAACTCAGATAGTTCTACAGAATTCAGGACAGTCAGGTATAGTCAACTTAAAACAGTACAGAACTTAGCTAGTTCCATCAGATTTAGGACTGTCAGATAAGTCATTCATGTTATCAGTTATATCAGTTATCAAAACTCAGTCATTAGTCATGTTAGTTATTAGTAAATTCATGTTATCACGATCTCAGATATAGTTACTATGTATGCATGCATGTATTCTCATGCTCATATTAGTCAGTTATCTAGTATTGTTCATGCATATAAACCTCATGCATTTAGCCTACCTCACATGCATACCAGCATATTCAAAGTACTGATGCATTTGCATTATGATGTCTTATACCATAGGTTCAGAGATACGAGCTCCAAAGCATTAGTAGATTCCAGATATCAGAAGTCAGTCAGCAGTCAGTCCTCATTCTTCAAGGACGATATGATTTATTATTTCATTATTTCAGCACTTAGTTATTTCAGTAGTCGGAGTCAGTTGGGAACATGTCCCATCAACTCCTTATCTAGACAGATCATTTAGTTAGAGGCTTATTCAGACTATCATGTTCAGATAGTTATTTCAATTATTTTGAGTATTTCATATCCCACCTAGATGTTACACTTTATCAGATATTATGTTATAGTTTTGAAGCTTATGGCCTTTTAGTTTATGTTTCCGCATTTATACAGTATATCATGCAGTATACAAGTACAGATATCAGTCATGGGTTAGCTTGTCATCCTTTGGGGTCATGAGCACTGTGTAGCATTTTGGGTACAGGATTTGGGGCGTTACAAGAATAAATGTAATAACACCGAAAATCATTTTATAAATTTATTTCATTTTAACCCTCGTAATTTTTAGATGTGTTTTATGATTTACGGGGATGGATAGCACCAATATTTTAGGTGTTGTAAAGTGATTTAACTGATTGAGTTCTTGAGTTTAATAAAGTAAGCCCGATCATGGTCAACCTTCGATCAAGACGACCTCAGATTATATTTTAATGTTCCCAATAAGTTTGAAATATGTATATGATGATATAATGACTGCACAAATTATTTTATAAATTTAATTTATTTTAACCCTCCTCATAGTTTTTAGACGTGATTTATGTAATACCCCACGAGCTCCTAGATAAGTTTTCAACTATACATCATATGTTCAAAGGTCCCAAAGTGTTATGTTAAACCATATATAAGTGTCATGACCTTCCACCTTGCGTGTAATATGTTTCAATTCAAATCATGGTCATAAGAAGCACTTGGATCAAAGTTGAGTTGAGAACATTTATTATCGATAGAGTTTTAGTATTCAATCCTACAAGGATCACCTTTAAATGAGTATAACTTCTATAATATATATATTTTTTAACCTCATGACCCACTAAATTAAAGATCTTTGAGTTTTATTTCCAACGCATTCAATTTCACCTTAATCCGATATCAGAATAAAAAGTTATGCTTATTTTACCTGGGAGTGTGTCTAAGAGAAGGTGACAACTTGAGTTGACGAGTTATCAACTAGGTGTCGAACTGTAAACTTAGTCATTATCCTTAATCATTAAAGACCTTAAATCATTTAGAGAAGATGACGATTAGTTTGACAAGTCGTCAATAAGTTGACAAGCTATCAACTAACTTATCAAACTTAACCAGAAAATATCCAAATCCAGCTAGAGGTTGATGACTAAGTTGACAAGACGTCAACAAATTGACGAGCTGTCAACTTAGTTGTAAGCTGAGAAATTCCTGCAAAAATATGTAAGTTTTCTTTGGGGTAGTTTGGTATTTTCCTCACATCAAACTCCTCCCCTATGACTTAAATCACTCTATAAATGATGTTTTCATGTCATTAATCAGTTTTCAATACTTCTGAAGAGAAAAGAAATTAGGGTTTCTTCCCAAAGTTCAACTCCCAAGGCTCCAATTCAAGTTTTCTTTAAGAGATTCACTAAGTTCAGGTGTGTGGGGTTTGAACAAGGATAACCTTTCATACTTGTGCCCAAAAGCTTTTATTTTACAATTCAAATGAGATTTCAATTAGGGTTCATACCCAGATTTCATGTTTTTAAAATTATGACACTATTCATGGGATTTAAAGTTCAGTTAGCATAAGAATTTACCTTTACTCTTATTTTCACTTATATGATTGTTATTATGAGATGAATTTCCATGAGATGGTGAATATATATTATTTCCAATATGATTTAGTCAGTTTCCATATAAGAGCATATGAATTTATCATGATTTTCTCGGTTTACAAGAAGTTCAGATTTACTATTTCAGATCACCACAATATGATTCAGATTTTAGTTTTGATCTTATGATCTGAGACATGATATGAAATTGAAACATCCTGGGTTTTGACCCTTAAAAAGTTTCTTGGAAATCTATTCTCCAAACCTAATACGACTCATAGGTACGAGCCTATGCTGGGGTACTAGTGGTATGGTCCTATCATATGCTAACCAGTGTTAGTTAGTGTAATAGATTTGGTCACTGGAATGGGTACGACTTGGAGGTATAACTCATAAGGTTTTGGTACGAGTCGTAGTAGGGACTTGTATAGTGGGAAATATTTGATTCTCCTAGTATTTTATTCTGCAAGGGATACGGATTATGGGTATGGATCGTATGTTGTGGTTACGACTTGGTTAGATGAGTCGTATACTGGACAATGTTTGGTCCAAGGGTTGAGGATTAGATATAAGTGGTGTATATCGATCGTATAGGAGGGTACGACTCATAAGAGTTAGTCGTATCCCTATGATGGGTTTTTAAGGGATTTAAGTGGGGGTATTCTAGATATTTCCCTACTTAGTATAACTAGGACCCACGACTTCTAATACACTTAGGAGGTTGTTTACCCTATTATTCTATTCATTAACACTTAGAAACTATTCGAAACACTCTTTTTTTATTTAATTTTGGTTTATTATTAATAAAACAGCAAAATTAAATCACAAATTGACCAACCCATTTAAACAAGACAACCTATTCCAAAACACTCCATAATTCTCTCAAGATCTTTTGGGGCAAGAAGGCTAGGGTTTCATCTTACGAATTGCTTTGGGGCTTGTCTTGGTGATTTTTTCAATTAATTCTTTTATATAAGGCATGATTCACTTCCCTTATTGTAATTTCAACTAAATGAATGATTTATATGATTGATTTCATGATTTTATTATTCCATGATTATGATTTTCAACTTTTATTTGGGGGTTTTGATATTGAATACTTGGTTATGATTTTTTATGGTTTTAATTATGCTTTTATATGCATTATTGGTGGTTTTGGACAATTTCATTACATGGTAATGGTTTAATGATCTTTGGAATTGGTTATGGTTATATTTTGCCCCCAAGGTGTTTGATAAAATGCTTATAAAGATATGTTCGTTGCATTGACTTTGTTTAACGGAACACTTGCACTAGACAAAAGATTTATGCATAGTTTAAATGGTTTGAAAAGGCTAAAGGCTAAATGGGTATGCTTGTGAAGAACATAAAATTCTCCCAAGTGGATTTTATATGGTAATTGGAAGGGTACCTAAGGTCCCCTTAACCTAAATTATTTGGCTATGGATATTACTTACATGTAAGGGGTGGTATGATGATACCACTAATATTGGCCTTGTTTAATAGATGGTAAATGGATTTTTTGGACATGGTTCTAATTTGGAATTAATAACAGGGTGTGTAGCTAAGTCATGAAAGGTGGAGGTCCCGAGGGAACTAAAATTGAAAACTTATATTTTTCGATATGAGGGGTCTTGATGATCATGTGCGTGTGTCATATTTTATATTGGGGAATGTAATATTTATCCCATGGGATATTCCCTGGTTGCTCGGCTACAAACACTAAGGCCTTTTCAATAGGGGGAGCCGAACCTAGTTGACCCGGTGGTGGTTAGGATAGCAAGGCTACACAACCCAGGTAAAGGTTTTAAATGCATTCTAAACCTGATCCCTTTTCCCGGTACATATATATATGTATGGTTGCATGCAATATGGATGGTTTTACTTGGTTTTATGACTGGCATTATTTTATCCTTATCCTAAGATTCATGCTTGTGGTCACTTGCTAACCCTATTTACTGGTGGCTATATACCCACGCTATGTAGAAACCGACCATTCTACTCTTCCTGTTTAGCATGTAAATTTAGTATCAGCATTTGGATTGAAGTGGTGAGCTTCCATCTTTTCGGAAGGCATCATTTCATGTTATGGATTTCTTTAGACACTACTTATTTATTTTTTTATATATTGGTTTTGGCCATGGCTGGGGCATGTCCCAACCAAATTTATTTATTATTTTGGATAGAGGCTTTTTGGTACTTCTTGGGGTTAGTATGGGCAGGATCAGTAGAGGTATTAGCCTTAGCATTGGTATTGATATTGAGGCTGGCATCATCTAACATGATTTCTCATTGTTCAATCATACTAAATTTTGGGATTGATTTTCATGTTATATTTTGGTATTCCTTTTGGTTTATGGTAAATGGTTTGGTTTGGTATGGTTGGGCGGTTGGTGCGGTACGATTGTACTCAGTTGGGTCAGTCATGATTGTGACCCTATTCCAGAGTATTAATAAGAATAATAATATTATCTTGTTATATGTTTGAAATTCAGCCCATCTAAGGCTTGATATAGGTGGTTGGGTTGGGTAACTGGGGGAGGTCCTCAATCTTGGTTGGACTTGGGATGCCCATTACGACAAGTCCTGGGATCGGTTTGTGTCAGAAATTCACACAGTTATTCATGAGTATGAGTTATTAATAGAAACATGACTAGTTTTCAGATTTACAAACCCATTTTCTTATTTTAATGTGAATTTCATCAGTTTAAGCATATAGTATATATACTTTGAGGAGTAGTATTTAGCACCGAGAGGGAAACGTGGGTTCAACGCATCCTGTTTCTCATAAACAACGTGACACCATAGATTTGGGGGCCTCTCTAGAGAGCATCCCCTTGCCTAATATGGGTTTAATTTAGTGATCACTCTAGTTCAATTCAGGTTCTATTCTGTTGGCAAGGGTAGAAAAATATTGTTCAAGGTAGGTTAGACATTGGATTCCATGCTAGCTCACATGGTTTATGTCAGTTATGAGAATCTCCCACAGAAAAGACAGTTTTTAGAAACTAAGTGTAGGAACTTACCCAGCTTATCAGATTATGTTTGTTATTCATGTTTTATGATATTTCAGCTTTTAGATTTTTTTTAGTCTCTTTGTGAGTCTATTTACACTTAGTGTACATGTTTTTAAGATTATGCACTGATTTAATTTTACTTATTGCATTCACCCTCACTTACTCAGTATATTTTGGAAGTACTGACCTCACATATACGTTTATGTGGCTACATTGTTTCATAATGTAGGTACCATTTGTAGCCCACACATCATGGTTAGACAGTTAGCAGCTTTCAGCCAACAGGTGATGAGTTCTCTTAATTTGAGGACTTGAGTCAACTATAGTTCCACTACAATATGCTTTATTTAGTTGTATTTATTAGGGATAGTTGGGTTCATGTCCTGATTGCCTATTATCAGTATTAGTAGAGACCTCATAGACAGTCAGTCAGAGTTGTTGTATTTAGTTTGAAACATTCTTAAATAGTGTTGTATTGAAGAAGTTCAGCTAAAGACATCTCTTCCGCTTATTATTTTTAGTTTTATGTATTTTATTCAGCTGCTTATGAATTATGCCAGTATTATGTATTAGCTTGGAATCACTTGTGGTTCTAAGCACCGTGTGAAGTCCAAGGGATAGTCTCAGGGCGTTACCATTTATGACTTAGAGGATAGATAGCACCTATCCTTGAGGTGTTCAAAAGTGATTTAAGTAGTTGAGTTCTTGAGTTTAATAAGGTAAGCCCAATCGTGGTCAACCTTCGATGAAGATGACCTCGGATTAGTGTTTTAATATTCCTAATAGGTTTGAAATAAACATTTTAGTCTGGGTACATATTTGATTTATTTTTATGTGGTTCTAAACAAATTTCAAGGATAATTTGGGAACTTTAGATAATTATTTAATTAGAGATTTAGTGGGCCAAAACAATAAATTTAATTACTTATGTGGTCAATATAAGAATGAATTTAAGTGAAAAGACATTATTTTATTTATTAAAAATAGAATAAAATAGTCATAAGGAGAAGGAGAGGAGCACGATGGTTAACACTAAAATTGATTTTCACGACTGCTTTTAAAAGAATTCTCACCAATTTCGTTCATGTTAGATACTTTATTGATGTTATTCTTAATTCTATTTTATTCTACATTGATACTGTGGGGGCAGTGGTGCACATGATGTTAGTGTGGGTACAAGAAAAAGGTAAGATTAGAGTGTCTGCTTTTGCCTGTTATTTGTATACTTTGTTTTGGATGGTGTTTATGTAACGCCCCAAAAATGGGTCCCGAGATGCCACATGGTGCTGAAGACTAGGAGTAGCCTTAAGCTAACCCTGTCTTCCTTCTACTAAGTCTGAATCTCATAATAATGGAATATAGGCATAAAAATCTGTTATAGGCGGAAAACTATCTGAGTTAACTAAAAATATCTGAATATACTAATCTCGAAAGTCTGATAAAAAAATATTGAAAATCTAAAGCAAACTAGTAGTCTGACAAGTCTCTACTACCTATAACTAAAGAGTCACTAGGACAAACCCCCAGCTGACTCGGACTATTTATAAATACTGAATTATCTAAACTGATAAACTAAAAATAAACTGAATAACTAAGTCTCCAAACTATGAGGACTCACCAACTGTCAGGATGTAGATGGAGATGCTTGAAATCACTCTTGCTGCAGAAACTGAGCACCTGAACCTACATTATGAGATAATATAGCATATAGACGTATATGTGGATCAGTACTTTGAGGATGTACTAAGTATATGAGTGTGAATGCATAAGTTAAACATAATATCAATTATCATCATAGTTTTTAAATAATGCATGCTAAATGTAAATGACTCACATAAGTTGGAATATCTGAAAATTGAAATCTATAATCATAAATAACAAGTCATACTTTGTAAATCTAATGAGTCAAATTATTTAGTTCTGAAAGTTGTACTAATGTTCTGTCTAAGTGTAAAAAGGGCTCACTTCCATATCTGAAATCTGAAAGTTGTAGTCTGTAGCTAATATCTTTCTAAAAAAAATATAATCAGAATAAAGTTGTGAGCCTTTACACTTAGTTTTCTTAAAATATTTTTTGTTATTCTATTATGTTAAGGAAGTTACTCAAAAGCTATTTATTTACTTTTACTAGTAGGGAGGTTCTCTTAACCGACATAAACCATGTGAGCTAACATAGAGTCCAACGTCTTGTTTTCCTATGGGGAAAACCTCACGATGGGAAGAGGTGTCATACTCTTTCCAAGGAGTATAACCTAATCTAAGTGATCACATCTGTATCTGTCATCTATATTGAAATAGGAATAATCTGAATCTGTTCCTACGTTGGCTACATAGTTCTGTGGAAGTTAGGTCATGCTAATCCCATACTTCCAACTCGGTGCTAAATACTACTCCCTTTAATATGTATGCTCATTCTATTGGAAATTCACTTTTAAAACTAGCATAAGAGTTTATTATGAAATCAATTATGCGTTTATCTGATTTAATCTGTAAGTAAAGCTAAATCTGATTTTTGTAATCTGTAATAAATATGTAAAGTGGGTTCCAAACCATATCCGAGGATGAAAAGATCAAATCTTTACTGAAAATATGAAAATAAACTGATCATCTGTTGTTTAAAGCATTATATTTTCTTGAAATAATAATATTCAACCTAGGGATAGTAACCCATCCATCAATCTCACGTCCAAACATTATAATAATCATGCTTGGTGATGAAAATAATGATAACTTACTTCAAAATCTAAAATTTACTGCAATAACATGAAGATATGAGAATAAACATGCAATTCAATTTCTAAATAACTTGAAATCTCATAATCTTGAAAAAATTGTAACATTGGGTATGAACCCTAATATAAATTCATGAATATTCATATAAAAACATGTAAATTTATAGTTAAAAGCTAGTTTTGGGCAAAAGGATGAAAGAGGATCCTTATTCATAAACCCCACATACCTTGTTGATGAATTTGAATGTAGAATTTTGATTCTTGACTCTCTAATGGTGTTCTTGAAGCTTCCTCTTGAAGTTTTTGAACCCAGAACTTTAGATTATAAGATTTCTTGGAGTAGGAGTTATGAAATTTGTTATTGATTCTTAGAGCTAGGGTTTAGTTATTAGAGATGAAAAAGATGAATGATAAGGTATCTTTCATATTTGGGTTTAACATTGTGTGTTTTGGGCGGAATAAGAGTGGAAAATTTTACTCAATTACCCCTTTGAACGCGGATTTTTAATTACTAAAAAATGTACCTAGCGATGCGCAAACCGACATGTCGCATTGATGGGGTCAACGCAATGGCTGACGTGATGCATCAATATCGCATCAGCTCACTAGAATTTTCACTGAATGCTGGGGAAAATATCTGTCAATGCGATAGCGACGCGATGCATCGAGATCGCATTAACTCACTATTTTCAGCATCCAAACGAGCTTCTAATGAGGTCTGAAAAATTTGGAAGTCACCCAAGAACACCTATTGACCTCCCTGATCATGAATTAACTTAAAAATTGACCATTTTAAGTTCATACGGGTCATAAATAAAATCATGGAAATATCAAGGTCCTAAAATGAGACTAAGTGTCATTACTTAGCTGATTTTTTCCTAAGTCTGGGACCTCTTTTCATGCTCTAAAGAACTGAGTTAAGCTATAATTTTGCGGGGTCTTATAGTTTACCAATTCAACGGGGGAAAGGAGTCCACTTCCTTCTACAAATATTCAATTTATTTTCTATCTTGTTCCAACTGTCATGAAAATTATAAGATCCCAAAAGTTTTGATCAATTTATTTTGGACTCTCTCATATATGTAATGCTATTTTTTATTTGAATTATGATAAGGAGTATTAAAAGAGTCATTTCGGTAAGTTTTGGAATTTTTGGAAAGTGTTTGGGGTCTTTTTGGGACCTTGAACCAGTGAGGGTCCGCGATAGTGGAGTGCCACGCTGCCAAGGCTCTACAATAGAAGCATGGCATGCCGACTATTCACCATGATATTAGCGTGCCATGTTGTTGGGAAAAATTTTCTTAACTGTATTTTTCTTCATTTGGGACAAGGGCTTTTTGGTTCTCTGCCTCATTAAACGACATAAAATGTCTTTTTACATTGCCCTTCTCCTCTCAAAATTTCCCAATTCAAGAAACTCAAGGTTATTTGAAAAATTCACTATTCTGGGATTAAACTTTGCATTCTCTCAAGATATTTTTAATTTTCAGGCATGTTGTACACTCTCTATTTTAATTATGGTTATATTAAATCAAATTACTTAATATTTATATATTCTTAAATGTTGATTCAAACTAGGGTTGACAGTTTTTGGGTTGTTGAATACGTTTATTGTTTTTCTTTGTTTTAATGAATTATTCATGGTTTGAAGGGTGAATTGTGAACTGAACTTGGGTTTCGTAGTAATGGGGAAATTAAAAAATTGGTTTTCACAATGATTATGGAACTTGTATGATGTTAATGGCATGAACCTCAACCCACATTGTTAAATTAATTTTAAACAAGTATTTTTCATGACTTAACTTATCTTTTGGAACATGGAACGTTATAAATGATTGAAATCATGGCTTTCAAGTCCTTTGAAAAAGGCTTTGCGTGAAGAGAATGAACAAAGATGATACCCCATCTCTTTTGAAATATTGAACGTGCTGAACTTTATGACTGCTTTGAGATTTTATGCAATCTAATGATGATGATGATTATAATTTTAAATGATAGGGTTAAGGAGTCGTTAATGCTTTATAATAATATTCTCTTGACATGATATGAATGACTTACAAGTCTTGGTATGATGATACCAATATGAATATGCCTAATGAAAGACTTCATGATTAATGATTAGGTGCAACTATTTTAATTGGGATCTAAAGAAAATTACATAGCTCATCATGGAGGCTTAAGTTTTCGTGATCAACGGCAAAAGCTAGGTTTGCTGGCATAGGGATGTCGTACCTTAATTGAACGACTAGATTGGGTCTTTAACATAAGGATAATATGTATGGTGACTTTAGTATATTTGTGACTCTAGCCTAACCTCGATTCGTGTGGACAACATGCGCTGGGGCCCCTCCGGTTGGGCATACCAAATATATTTAGCCTGTGGGTAACTAGATGACTCTTACTACCTATAGGTCATTTGATGACGGTGAAAGCTACATAGTTCAGGCTTAAATTTTAAATTCTCATATAACTTGTTCTTTACCCTTACCCTAGCATCCTATTATATATGTATGCACTTGATGTGCATGTAGTTTATAACTAATTTTGGTAAATGCATACATTCTTCATCCATTTTCTTGGGTTGCACGTCAGTACTCGCCATACTGACCATCCCTGAATGCTACATCGTTTCGTGATGTAGGTTCCGAGGGCTTTTCTTGTGCCCCTGTGCAGCGTTAGGAGGTTTGATATCATAGTTGGTTAGTTGTGAGTGGTGAGCCCTCTATATTTTGGAAGGCTTCGTCTCTCTTGTATTTTTTATTTATTATTTTGGTATTTTTGAATTTCTCTTATCATAGTCGGGGGCATGTCAAGACTTAGTTGGTATACTTTAGTTTAAAGGCTTTTGTGGACAGTGTTGGATGTCATTGTGGATTTGGTTTTGACTCAACTCCCCTTGAGTTATGTATTCCCTTTTATTTATTTTTGTTGGTTTCCATTGTTTATCATTATCATTATGCTCTTGAGATATGACTAGGGGTCATCTCAGGCCTTAGTTGTCTTGGGATATCCATCACCGTCAGATCTAGATGCGCGTCGTGACAAAAATTCTGCAGTATGATGTTTTTTTTTCAATTTCTAGAATTGCAATTTCTAGAAAGATGGGCCACTAAGTAATCAATTTTGTTCTTAGTGGTATTGAGGAAACGTGAAACACAGTAGCATGCATTAGCAAAATAGGGTGTTCTGTAGAATTAAGTAGCATGCATTGCCACTAAATTCAATTTCCAAGAAGTTGGTATATGGTCTTTTAAAAAATATATAGTGAATTGTAAGTTAATGGTTTTTATTATTGTAAAACCATTATTGACAGTAAAAATTGTTTCGCATTTATTTTCCATGTTCTATTATAAATATTTGTATTATAATGCCAATTATATTATTTATAATTGATCTTTCTTTCTATTTTTTGTACAAAGTGAAAATTATTATAGAAATATGGGTATTATTAAATTTGTACTCTTATGGAGATTATGTATTTGAGCAGATTTTGATCATTCTAAAATTTTACGAAAAGGCAAATTTGTTAATTGACGTTTGAATTTTCTTTAGACTTTTTTTCAAAGTGCGTAGATGTTAGTTATTTGTAATGAGTGTAATGGGGAATGTGGGTCCTGTATTAGTGAAGTGACGAGTATCTATGTAGATACCAATGTTATTTGATGGATTAAAATAAGTCAATTGTATGCTTTGAACTATTTTTCCCATTTGTTAGCACGACGGGCTGATTTACTATGGTAAATGAATTTTTAAAAATACTAGCTAATAAGACTACTCCCACTTGATAAGTTGAGTGGACTTTGAAATTGATGTCTGATCCGGCTTAAGACATGAAGTCTTTGCTTGACTATATTGTTGATTTGAAATCAGAGTTGTACACCAGCACGTCATGCATTGCATTTCATATGAGGTCGAAGCGCAAGCCTACATAATATTATTTATTTATTGGGATAGGAATGCACGCCTGCACAATATATTTATTAGGATCGGAGTACACGCCTGCACAGTACATGGACCTTGTGAGTCCCTCATAGGCCCTGACCTTGAAGCCATTGCTCGCTAGGTGTGTACACAGCATATGCATTGCATTGTACTGCATTTATTTATTTTTGGTTCAGATTGAGTATGGTGTATTTGTTGACTTTGTACTATTTATTAAGTACTTCAATATTTGTTACTTGATTTCACTGTATTGAGAACTTTTTGGACTGTGTTATGATATCTTTATGACTGTTAGACTTGATTATTCAGTTAGATTAAGGTGGCTTTTCTGAGTGCAAGTTGTATGATTGTTTTAAATGGTTGATGTGGTGTCACTCGTCAGCACTTTAAATTAGAGTCGGTTGACGATGCTCTCCGAGTACATGTGGTTTCATAATCACCCTTGCTTTTTTCTATACCTTATGTGGAGGTATCAATATGATGACCTCTAGGTACTGATTTTTGTGGTGTCTTTGGTGTTAGCATCTTTGAAGATTGGAGGTAGCTATTATTGATTTCAGAGACCACTGAAATCTCCTTCATCCTTATCTTTATGCATTCTCCATATTTTGAGATACTCAGACTTTTCTTCGCTTTTTGTATTTGGTGACTACCAAACTTGGGAGTATTTCTGTTTTAGCTATGAATATACTTCTTTGTAAATGTGTTGAAGATCTTTGAATATTATTCTATTCTTATCTTCTTTTTCTTCTATATATTTGGACATTTTATTTGGAATTGGGCTTTGGCTTGCCTATTACGAAGGGTTGGATATGTGCCATCACGATCCCAAAGTTGGGACTTAACAGATGGTATCAGAGCCCCAGTTTTATTGGTCTCACGAATACAAGCCGAGTCTAATAGAATCTCGTATATCGGCATGTAGATGTCTATTGCCTATCTTTGGGAGGCTATAGGACTTTTAGAAATATTCATTTTCTTTTCTCATTCTTATCCTGCAATATTGACCTTAACCTTGAAATACTGAAATTCTTATCTTATTCTCTCACATATGGTAAAGACTCGTACATTGCAAGATGGTGGTCAGAAGATCACACCATCCCCTGAGATGGCCACCCGAGATAGTACATACAGATGGGAGAGGGGATGTGTTAAAGGCAAAGCTCATGGTAGAAATAGAGCTTAAGGAGATGCCTAGATTCCTAATAGGCAAATAATTTCTCGAGGTTGAGTTCGAGGTAGGTAATGATGATGTTCAGGTTCTAGCTATTAATGTGGGCCTAGGTCAGGCACTACCAGGGCTTGTTGCTACATTGATTCTTCAGGATACCTTGATTAAAGTACTGGGTGTTATGGAGACTATAGTTCAAGGGGTAGATCATTTGGTATTCTACAGGGTTCTCCGTTTAGGATGGAGGCATAGACCTCAAATCAACAGAATATTTCAATTTATCAAGGTCAAGTGGTTTAGCCAGCACTGAGGTATAATGGTATGCCTTTACCAGGGGTCGGAGCTATTGGTGGGGTTAGGGCAGCTATGTCTGATAAGGAGCAACGTCAGTTCGAGAAGTTTAGAAAGATGGATCCACTGCAATTTTAGGGTGATAAATGTAAAAATGCCTAAGAGTTTTTGGTCAACTTCCATGAGAGACTTCAGAGTGTGGGATTGGTTGACTCCCACGGGGTTAATTATACTGTCTTATAGATGCGTGGTCCATCCTACCAAGCATTGGTGGTGCTCCTATATTAATTTTAGGCTAGTAGGTTCTCCATCGATGACTTGGGATATATTTACATAGGCTTTCCTTAATAGATTCATCCCTCGTTGCTTGAAAGAAGAGTGTAGGCACTAGTTTAAGAATTTGATATAAGAGGGTATTTCCATGGTTGAGTACGAGATTTGATTTTATGCCTTATCCCATCATGCTATGGTGATCGTTCCAAAAGAGACCAAGATGATCAAGAGGTTTATGAGAGGATTGACACTTAGGAATATTGTAATACCCCATACTTTTCTTAGTCCAGTTCAAATCATAGTGCTTTCATGAGAGGCTTTGAACCTAAAAATTTCTCTAACTATTAGGGACTTTAGCGCAAATGCATCAGTACTTTGAATGTACTGGTATGCATGTGAGATAGGCTAAATTCATGGGGTTTTATATGCATGAACAATACTAACTAGCTGACTAACATGAACCTGAGAATACATGCATAAATACATGATAACTGTAAGTAAGATTATGAAAATACGATTACTGAGTTTGAATACTGATAATATAAGTTTACTGATATATCTAATAACATGGGTGACTGTATCTGACTGTCCTGAACACGATTGAACTAGCTGAGTTCCGTACTGTATTTGAGTTGATTGTATCTGACAGTCCTAAAATCTGAAGAACTATCTGAGTTCCTTTACTGAGAATGATGCTGAAACTGTGGGAGATAGTTATCTAACCGACATGCCCCTAATGCACCATTATGGCTGAGTTGGGGTCCAATCTGTAACCCCAATTGGAAGGATGTCAATACCGCGCCAGTGGAAAGGACAAGCTGTGGGTGACCCCTATCTTATAGTGTCCCCTAAAAGAGAACGATGGGACCCTCATCTGACAGTGTTTATCCACCTCATCAACCCCCATCTGACGGTGTTGATGTCTCAATCTATGCTGGCTACATAGTTCTGGAATGCAAGGATGACTTCTAAGAATCACACCCTCATCTGACAGTGTGTGTGTTCCTATCCTCGAGTTCACTCGGTGCTAATTTCTACTCCCATTTGAATAGACACTGAACATGGATTACTGAACTGAACTAAACTGAATTAACTAAATTCCGGTGACTAACAGAATATTACTAAGATCTGGTAAATGACTGAGAATACTAAGATTACTGAGTTATCCTAAGTGATGACACTGACTGAATTCTACTAAATATGGCTTGACTGAGAGTATCTTGAAAACATGACACTGATTCTAGGCATACAGCTATATTTTTCGGGTACAAGTACCCCTAGGACTCGATAGAAGGAAACTGAAAAGCATGACTTTCTGGAGTATGGGACCAATATCAACAATACCTAATCCATTGGCTAAGACATTTCATCAAACACTTGGCACACATAACTTGTACATGAATGGAGATTTCATATTATCATACTAGTATGGCACTTTTCCTTCACATAGACATTTGATCAAACATATGAGTAGCATGCTTTGGTTATGCAATCATTAACACATCTAATAATCAAGGATACAACAATCAACTTGTAAATTGAAGGGTTTATCGTGAATACCACATAATTCATCACATATTAAAATCTATTCTTGTAATTAATAGTCTATAACATGGAATAAATCCAAACAACAACATGAACATCACTTTTCAATTCAATCAAATCATGAAATATACAAATCTTGGATTTTGAAAAGAGATTCTTGAGATTCATGGGTGAAAGAGACCCATGAATCAACACATGACATACCTTAATTCTTGATTTAACGAAGATTGATGGAGAGACTTTCTTAAAATTGAATCCCCAATTGAAACCCTAGCTTATTCTTAAGAGAAAGTTGAGAGAAACTAGAATATTTTGGGTGAAAGATGGCTAAATCGCGTGTTAAAGGGCTTAAATATGGGTGGAAAATTGACCCTTTTAACCCTGGACACATCTTTTAATTTCAGTGAAAATTTCTCGAATTTGACCCCTGGCACGACGCGGCAGCGTGTCACTGGAATTTGACAACTGGGAAATTGAGGGATGGCGCGACGCGGAGCCATCGCGTTGCTACTTCATTTGTGACCTGGAGCTTTGGCTCGATGCGGGGAAAATCGTGCTGAGACACTGGAAAAGGACAATTGCCATTTTAGCTTGTGGCGCGGTGTGCCACTGACTAATATGGCATTGTTTTACGATGGGAACTTGAATAACTTCTTACTCGGTTATCGAATTTAGGTGAATTTTATATCGATGGAAAGCTTATTGAATTTCCTACATGACAAAAAGGTAAAAATCTTTAAAACTCCTCATGGAATAAACATCATTCCATTTAGAAGATAACACTTGACATTTTTCGGACGAAATTAGTCAAGAAACTTAGGGTATTACAAAAACGCACCTCATACTTTGCACGGTCATGGAACCCTGCTCTAGATGATCAAAATTATCATACACTTGATTCCTCAAACTATAAGGCATGAATCTCTCCAGAAATGTATCAGTAAACTAATCCCATGACAACTCAGGAGCATCAACAGGCCTACAATTGACAAATAATCTCCATCAATCTCTTGTGGTATCTCTCAACTGATATGTAGTATAAGCCACACCATACGCATAAAAAGAGTGAAACACAACTCAGAACACAAGGTATGAAAGAAATTCACACAATAAAAAATAAAATAGGGGAAGTTTCCAAAAGACATCCTATAGCCTCTCGAAAATAAATATGGACATCTACATATCAATCTACGAGACTCTATTAGACATGTCGTTCTTACACTGTTTATACCAATGAAACTTGGCTTCTCTAATACCAATTTTTCATGACCTAAAATGAGGGTCATGATGGAACTTTTTACGGCATACCTCGACAAGTAAGCCTATCACCCAAACTGATACGAAAAAGGAAAAGACAAAAATACCCAAGGATAAGGCTTTTAGAATGAAGCCAAACCATACAAGTAATTATAAAAATGTGGAAAGAACATATCCAAATATCATACATTTCCAAAATCTGGTGTCACTAGTGTAAGAACGACTAATACAAACCGAGTTAAAGATATCATAAATATCCACACAGGGTCAACATCCATCTCCGAATATAAATAAATACATAACTAATATAAAAAGGTAAAAGTGAACTCTGGATGCATGAATGTCTCACCGCTACCTTGAGAAATCTGGAGGCGCTCGAGATCAACCAATCAGAGGCTCACTCAAGCTAGGACCTGCACTGAAGAGCGCAGTAGGCGTGAGTACGGTCCACTTGTACTCAGTAGGTATCGCAGGCCGACCAAGAAAAGTAGTATATAAATCATATAAATATACACTAAGGGCACATCACCTGTAATAAAAAATATCCCATAATAGTAGTACACACCATTTGCACTAACAGTTCTACAATATCCACACATAATACAATAACACACCAGATAGGGACACAAGCATACACAATATCACATACAAGTTGAACAAAAGAAGAACATGTATAATCAAGATTATCAAGTACAAATAAAGAAAAATAAAACAACTGGACACTAACAAGTCAAGATATAGAACAAATAGATAGATGACAAGTCAATATGGCAATAGAAACACAATATAAATATAATAAAACAAGTACAATATATATTATGATGATGATGCATAAGGTCGCCGCACAAACTTCGTATACACCCATGAAGGCAAGCCTCCTGACGTGGGACCCATGGGGGTTCGTCAACTCATATACAATCCATATATCAATATCTCTTCCTCAACACATTTCTCGGGAAGGGTTATAAAATCTGATGTTACCAGTGTTTCCAGAATTTATAGTATTTCCAATATTCCTAAAGCACATAAGACAAAAAAAAGTATGACAAACAACAACAAGTATAGATTATAAAACATGCAACAAACATGTGAAATTTTGTGTATGATGCTATGAGGATGATAATGCAATGTTCATGACCCATCATAATGAGTATTTCCACAATCAACCACATGAAGTATTTCCACAACCAATCATAATAATATATTTTCATAACCACATGAGTCAATATCCACTCATTAATTCCACTATCCATGAATTTTCACATGTTTCATATACCAACAAGTATGAATATATCATAATACACCAATGATACCACATTGGAATTTTTGATAATACAATATAATTATTCACATGCATTCAAGGCTATCAATATCATATGGGACTGCACACAGTTACACACATCACATAATATCTCAACTTCAATAATTACATCACATATAGGCCCCCACACGGGCACAACACATAGATAGTCATTTTTCATAATTATTTCTCACCCTTAAAATACATTTTGTACCGTCATTAACTAATAAGCCCAGTCTGAAAGAGTTAAGACATAACCTACCTCAAATGCCGAACTCAGTCCACTACACTTCGAACCCACGACATTAGTTTCCACAAACAATTCCAAACTTCACTAAAAATATCAAATATGGAATATACGCATCAAAAACAACCATCGACACCTATATTGACTACTTTTGATTCGGATCAAAATGGACCCCTAAAACGAGTTTTCGAAAAAAGGATAAAATCATAACTTTACTTTAAAAATATGTTCCCATATTTTTAGAGACATACAGCCAAAAACCCAAGTCAAATCGAGGTTTAAATTAAAGAAACTTATTTTTAAGGTTTACTGGCTAAAATATTTGAAATTCAGGTCAAAACTGAGAATCAGAGTTGTTTTGAAGGTTAAACTGATGAAAAACGAGTAATTGTAAGATTAAAATATTATTCAGGTGAAAAGGAATGAAATTGGATTTAAAATCAAGCCCTAAATTTTTGGAGTTTTGAGAAATTAATTAAGAAATTACTAAGAAAAGGGGTGATTTCTTATCTTAAATTCGTAAGAGAATCAATAAATAGATTAATCTAGATTTTCAAGCACCCATAAGCTTCACTTTTAAGCTCTCACACTATTTTAGAGTTTAATTCTTAAGAGACAAGATGAAAAATTAGCAAAATGGGCCTAAAATCTGCTTTAATAGTGCAAATTTTTCTGTACCGGCTATTGAAAAAGTTGGTTTTTTTAAGTCCAACCCGAACTTCAACAGGGTGTCCAGAATTCATTCAATGTGTGATATACGCAAACGAACTATGTATTCACACTAAATTTGATGCTTCAGATTCAATGGAAATATCAAATTTTCTAAAAAATATCATTTTCACAAAGTTGACTCCAAAAATCTGAAATCACAATTTCCAAACCAAGGGTCAAAATGAGATTTAAAAGTCATAAAATCACACCAAACATGTTACCACCCTACAATCAATGTTCCAGACATGTTGAAAAAGTTGTATTTTCCATCCGAGGTCAATTCAATCCAATGTGGGTCCCACACCCATTTTTAATTTTTTAACTTTCTGACCAACAAGTCGAAATAAGGTCAGGTGCATCGGGATCCAAACCAAAGGACTACCTAGACTTAAATCGATATTCCAAAGTTGTTGGTGCAGTCCGTCAACCATACATCACAGGCATCAAAATATATTCGCATAAGTCCAAAATAAGGCTCTCAAAGACATCAAAATCACAATATCGCATAAATAGTACCAAAATACATTCAAAAATCGTGTCAATAACCCCCACGCTCCAAAAATGACATAATATAATTAAGGGAGCGGTTAAACAGTGAAATCACACAGAAACACACATTTTATATATTCATCAAATTTTTAAATCATTACAACTAATTAGGGTTTGCTTGATAGATTTTGGTTTAACAAAGATTTTTGTTGTATCAACTTGTAGGCTGCTTTACTAATTAGGGTTTTGCTTGGATATCTTGGATATCTACCTGCACATTCACAAATAATAAAAAGATCAGGATCTCATGCGATCCGTTGTTGTATTTTTATATAATTTTGAAGACATATACCACAGACTTTATTTAGAAATTATTTGGGGAGCTTCTATTACTAAATATTTGGTTATGGAGCAAAGAATCCATAATTGAAGCTAATATCTTAATGCAATTTGATCTGTTGAGTTCTTTTGAGCAGTGGAGCGGAGTTTAGGAGAAAAGCTAAAAGAAATAGGTAAAGTGGTTGTTGATTTAACTTTTGTTGATATTAGTAATGAGATTGTACCATACATGATCAATCATTCTCCATCAAGATGAACTTAATGAATTTAGAAAGAAAAAGTTACAATAACCCTCTAGCTTTAAAGAGTCCAAGCAATATACTCCCTCCATCTCATTTTACATGACCTTATATTAAAAATAATTGGTTTAGTTTATTTGTCCAAATTATAAGATCAAAATAATTTTTTTAATATTTTTTTTTGGCACAATATATAAACATGCCATTTAACTTGGCATCAGATCACATCTATGCCCTCCAACTTTAGGTGCAGACAAGTAGACACGTAAATTTATACAAAGTTAAAGAAGTAGACACATATGTACTATGTGGTGTCTTAGGTGGCTAATTCTTGTCCTACATGTATTGTGCCACATAGGAAGTGTATGTCTACTTATTCAAGTTATATAAATTTAAGTGTCTACTTGTGCAAACCCGAAATTGGAGATTATAGATGTGGTTTGAGCACAAGTTAAAAGGTATTTTTATGTGTTATGCTTTTTTTTTCTACCTTGAGTATTAAATAACTAAATAATTAATGTTGTAACAAGATTAATTAATTTGAGACAACATCCTGTTATGAAATATAAATCCCCTAAGTTCGAGAGAATTAGGTGGTTAAATATCTAAATAGGTTGAGAAACATTTAGACACAACTTCGACAAGGATAGTCTCTTGTTCCTACCTACCACAATAATCTTGAACCGTTACTAGCGTCTGTAAAATCCCAACACCTATAGTGAACATAACTCTGGTTTTCCTTATCATATTGATTTCAAACACTGAATTGAGAAGTAACTATTTGTTATCCTTTCTAAAAACCCCATTCATAGGAAACTGCTAACTATCAGTTGATTAACCCGCAGATAACTCAAATTCATACCATATTCCCTGTAGAATTCGACCCCAAACTAGTTGGATTATCTATTGACAACGATTGCTTACTTTCTCATAAGAGAGGTGTAGATTGAGCGTTATCATGTTCTTGAAAAGTCTTGAACTTGTGTTGAAGTTTGGTGAACTAACATACAGATTTAGTATACCTGAACCAACAATCTTAAGGAAATAAATTTGTAATTTGTATTGTTTAGTTTCTGGATATTAAAGCTTTAAAACTTCTACTCTGTTTGAACTTAACAAGTGATTTGAAGAAATAAAATCTTCATCATATGTTAAAAGTTATTCGGTTAACGATTGGAAGTCATAAAAACTTCATCGTTAAACTAAAAATAGAGGGTGTTTAGTATTATTTTGATATACTAAAGTTGACTATTTTTTTGTGACAGGAAAATGACTACTGACAGTCATGTGAATAATGCTAGGACAAGTGTGGCAGCAACTAATGTTGCTACGATGAGTCGTACGAGTGCTCCATAGGAAATGGCACCAGCGAAAAAACCCACAAAATTCACGGGTGTTGATTTTAAAAGCTAGCAACAGAAGATGTTCTTCTACCTTATAACCTTATGTCTTTAAAGATTTACATCTGAGGAAGCTCAAGAATTACCCAAGGAAACTTCGGATCAAGAGTGGTTTGTCGTTATAGAAGGATGGAAACATTTTGATTTCCTATGTAGGAATTACATTCTGAGTGGCCTCCAAGATGACCTATACAACGTGTATAGTGGAATAAAGACATCAAAAGAGTTGTGGGTGCTCTAGAAAGAATATACAAGACTGAGGATACTGGAACTAAGAAGTTCTTTGTTGCAAGATTCCTAGAGTATAAAATGATTGACAGCAAGTCAGTTGTATCTCAAGTACAAAAACTACAAGTTATCATCCACAATCTCCTTGAGGAAGGTATGAATTTGGTAAATACCTTAGTTGAACATGTTAAATAATTCTTAATGTTCACATAAACTTTATTCTAGGTTTGGTTGTGAATGAGGCATTTCAAGTCGCGATAATAATAGAGAAGTTACCACCTATGTGGAAGGACTACAAGAACTACTTGAAACATAAACGAAAGGAGATGACAGTTGAAGATCTCATAGTGAGACTACTCATTGAAGAAGGAAACAAAGCCGTGGAAAGGAGGTCGAAAGTAAATTCTACAATAAATGGAGCAAACATTGTAGAATACAACCGCAACGATTCAAAAAAATGGATGAAAGCTGGACAAGAAAGCAATCAACCTAAGAGGAAATTCAAGGGGAAATTCTTTAATTATTTCAAGATTGGCCACAAGTCAACAGATTGTCGTTCCCCAAAGAAAGGAAAAAAGAAGGACCAAGCAAATATGGCTGAATCCAAGAAAGAAATAGATAATCTGTGTGCCATACTATCTGAATGGAACTTGGTGGGAAATTCTCAAGAATGGTGGATGGATTCCGGTGCCACCCACCATGTTTATGTAAATAAAGAGTTGTTTGTTGCATTTGCTCTGGCTTAAGGGGAAAAGAAGATCTATATGGCAAACTCCGCAATTGTAAAGTTGAAGGAACAGGAAAGGTCTGCCTGAAAATAACATCAGGCAAAGTGTTGACTTGGAACAATGTCCTGTATGTACCGGAGTTACAGAAGAACTTGATTTCTATATCACTTCTTGATAAAAATAAATTTAAATGTGTATTTATTTTTGAAAAAATTATACTTAGAAAAGGAGAAGTGTATGTAGGAAAAGGATACCTCACTGTGGACCTATTCAAAATGAATGTAATGAATGTTGAAATCAATAAAAGTTCAGTTTCTTCTTACTTGCTTAAGTCTAATGATTTTTGGCATAAACGATTAGAACATGTCAATTACGAAACATTACGGAAATTGATTAACTTAGAAGGTTTGCCAAACTTTGAGTGCAATAAATCAAAATGTCAAATGTGTGGAATCAAAGTATGCTAAGAATCCATATAGGTCCCTTGAAAGGAATTCCAATCCCCTAGACTTAATCTACACTGACATTTGTGATATGAAGTCAACACCATCTCGTAGTGGAAAAAAGTATTTTATAACTTTTATTGACAATTGCATTAGGTATTGTTATGTCTTTGCTAAACAGTAAGTATGAAGCAATAGATGCATTTAGGCAATATAAAACAGAAGTTTAAAATCAGTTAGAGAAAAAGATCAAAATGATAAGAAGTGATTGGGGTGGAGAATATAAATCTCCTTTTGCAGAAATATGTGTTGCGAATGAATTATCCACCAAACTACAGCCCCATATTCACCTCAATCTAATGGAATTGCAAAAAAAAAAATCGAACCTTAAAAGAAATGATGAACGTCTTACTTATAAGTTTGGGTTTACCGCAAAACTTTTGGGAGGATCTATCCTTACAGCTAACCGAATACTTAATAGAGTGCCCCACAGTAAGACACTATCAATTCCATATGAAAAATGGAAAAGAAGGAAACCCAACTTGAGATATTTTAAAGTATAGGAGTGTATGTCAAAAGTCCAAGTTTCTATGCCTAAAAGGGTGAAAATAGGACCTAAGACAGTGGACTGCATGTTCATAGGATATTCTAAAAGTAGTAAAGCATATCGATTTTTAATTCATAAATTCGAACATCCAGATATCACTAAAAATACAGTAATTAAATCAGATAATGCTAAATTCTGTAAACATATTTATTCGTATAAAACTAGATATGAAAAGTCTAGTGGAGGGTCTAAACAACCTCAAGATGAACCAAGTGAGAATGTACATAATGATGAGAATCCAAGACGTAGTACACGTCAAAAAAACATCAACTTTGTTTGGATCAGATTTTGTAATATTTCTCTTAGAAAATAAGCCTCAAACATTTAAAGAAGTGGTGTCATCTTCAACTCATCCTTTTGGAAAGAGGCAGTCAATAGTGAGATTGATTCAATCTTAAGCAACCATAGTGGGAGTTGGTTGATCTTCCTCCAAGAAATAAACCTTTAGGTTCTAAATGGATCTTCAAAAGGAAAATAAAAGTAGATGGTACTATTGACAAATGCAAGGCAAGACTTGAAGTAAAAGGCTTTAAACAAAAGGATTTAGGTCAATTTTGATCTTGTGTTGAAGGTGTTGGAAAAATTCATAAGTGTTCTGGAAAAGTCTTGAACTTGTGTTGAAATTTAGTAAACTAAAATACAAATTTTGTGTACCCGAACCAACAAATTATTGTTTATGTAGATGATATATTGGTTAGATAAAGCAACTTGACTCTTATAGAGCATACTATGGCTTCTATACAAAGAGCTTTCTAGATCAAAGATATTGATAAACTAAAATTCTTTATCGGCATGGAGTTTAACATAACCACAAAGGGAATTCTAGTCAATCAGAGAAAGTATGAACTAGAAATTCCCTCAGATTTGGGACTAGGGAGTGCTAAACCACCATGGACTCCACTTGAAGCAACTATGAAATTGTCAACACAAGAATTAAAGTATTTGATAAAGCAGTCTGATGATGAAGCTTTTGAGAACAAAGAACAATATGAAAGATTGATAGAAAGGATGTTATGATATTAACTGAGCTAGATATTGCTTTCTCAGTCCAGAAACTCAATCAATTCTTACAACAACCTAACAGATTATATTGGTAAGTAGCAATTAGAGTAATGATATATGTCGAAAAAGAACCAGAGCTTGGGATGTTGATAACAATAAGAAAATCAAACCGAGTTAGTGTGTTATGTGATGCAGATTGGGCATCACACCCCAATACCAGGAGATCAATGTGATAATTCTTAATCAAACATGATGACCTTTTGTTGTCATGGAAGTGCAAGAACCAAAGTATGGTCCAGAAGTTTAGCAAAGGCTGAATAGAGAAGCATGATCAATGCAGTCTCAGAGGTGGTGTGGGTAGTTGCTCTATTTAAAGAGTTGGAAATGAGGTTACTGAATCAATGGTAAAGCAGCTTTGCAAATAAAAGCCAATTCTGTGTTTTATCAAAGAACAGAACACACAGAGATTGATTGTCACTTCTTAAGGAGACATACTGAATATGGGTCGGGCCAGATCGCAATATGAATGTTTGGTAGGAAAGCTAGGTGTGCTAAATATTTTTGTACCCTCTAGCTTGAGGGGTAGTAATGAAATAGGACAAACTTGATAGTAGCTATTGGAGGGTAGTTAGGTAATTAGACATATGTTGCTAGGTTGGTTAAAGATAATTAGTTATTGGTAGTTAGGCTTAACAGTATCCTATATAAATATTGTTACATTGTAATTGAGATCTATCTGATTGCTTTAAATAATATCCTCTCTCTTCTTCCTTCTACACTCGAGCTTCTGTATCAATGGAGACCTAGCTCAATCAGTTCATTAGTGAATTCTATCAATTCATAAAGACCAAAAAGGGGCTAGTTTATAAGAATAATGCAGAGGTCAATGTTGAACTTTTAACTTCACTTTTTTTATGAGTAAAATCCAAATTTAACAAGTTCTTTTGACATTGTTGAAGGTTTCTTGACAAGGCAAGTGAGGCCAAAATTTCAAGTTCGTCTATTTTTAAGATCATTAAATGTAATTTTTTTGAAAAAAATCTCTCTGTTTCATATTAGTTGTTCATATTTCTCTTCATACAGTCCTTAAGAAATTATAAATAAGAACAATTTTATTAATTTATTCCTGAACAAACTCTTTTTTTGGAACTTTAGTTTACGAACTTGTTTACACTTTAAAAAGATAAAAATAAGGATAAAATGAGGAAAATGTAATTGATTTTACTTTGATTTAGTCAATTGGTAAGTAATTTAGAGTAATTTATATTTTTAGTTATGTGGACAACTAATATGAGACGCATAACATTAGAGGTAAGAAGAATACCAGAAGGCAAAGAAAAGGAGTCATATCACTGAGATAATCTCCAACTTCGTTCTCATTACTGAATGCATATCCCACTACATGACGGGAACAACACAGCACAGTACTGGAAATGACTGCATCTGTCATTGAAATTGTAAGTGCTGCCCTAACTGCCATTTTAGCATAGTTCCCTGCTCCTAGTTCATTAGATACTCTAGTACTACAATAAAGGAAGTCTGTATTTTAGGAGTCGGGAACCTCATTGACAAACGAAAACTAAAAAGTAACCGAAACAGAATGTGGTATAAAACTTGAACCAAACTAGAATTAGTGTGATATATGAGACTTTACATGGAACTGGCCTTAATTGCCGTCAACTTGTAACGGCTCATATAGCACATTCATTTAATTTGTCATTTAGGTTTCCTAAAGTCGTTCTTTCTTGACACAAAAAAAAGATAAAAATGTTTGAAGTTAGAATTTGTCAAGATAAATATTGACATGCTTATCTGAAGTTGTTCTAAGTTTGAAGTGCGTAAACAACGAGCAAAAAGTTTTAAAAAGTAAGTACGTATTAAATAGTGATGTCCAAATGAGATACATCTTTCGTTCCAATTTATATGAATTGTTTGACTCGTTATAAAATTTATGGAAGGAAAAAAAGTTTTAATGTTTTCTCCAAAACCACTTTCGGAAGCTTAGCAAAGTATTAAACTCACTAACTAACTAATTCTAACAAATATAAATGACAAACATGAAATATGTAAAAAGAAAGTACAAAAATTGGCATAGGGATCCAAACCTTGCTCCAGCACCAAGGGAAAATGGTAAGAAGTAATGAGAGGAAGCAACAGTTAGGCTGCAAATAAAGAAACAACTCACATATCAATGCGTAGTAAGTAATGAATTTTCAATTACTACTTCCTCCATTTCAATTTATTTGTTTTGATTTGACGTACAAGAATCGAATAATGAACGTTTGGTCTGAATTCAAACATAAAATTTTTAATTTTCTTTGAAATAAAATTTTACATATTTAAAAACTACATAAGAATATTGTATGTCACAATAGTTAACAATTTAGAATATTAAGAAAGTATTCTTAAAAGTTACGGTAAAAAAGTATCATTTGACTGTCCAAAAAGTAACTAAGACAAACAGATTGAATTGAAGGAAGTATAAAACAATGAAAGATAAGAGGAAAGAGTTAATAACTCAAATGGTCACTCAATTTTGAACTTTTATTTCAGAAAGTCACTCAACTTTAATCTTTACTTCAAAAGTCACTCAACTTTCACATTTTTACTCAAAAAGTCACTCAAAATATTTAATCATTTTCTTAAATAACATTTGCTTATGTGAAATTATTATTTAACTGTAAAATTCAAAAAAAAAATTATCTCTTAATGACCCTTTTATCCTTATTCCCATAAATTTAGTATCTCCCCTCCTCTTTCTCATTTTTTTCTCTTTCTTGCATATTGTAATTGATTCAACATTAAATACGTTTAATAAAATATCAAAGGATCACATTAAAATTTGACAATAATCAAAGAATTAAAATTATAATTATTTTTCTCTATCTTTTCAATCCCTGTTTCAACTTCTTCTTTTTTTCATCTGATATTGATGTTCGTATTGAAATCTAATTAAATTTAAATTTGCATATTATATAGCTTATTATAAATGCGACGCTCTCAACGATACAATCCCCCCCCCCCCCCCCTCTCCCGTTTTCACTCTAAAGGTGTCTTTTTTTATAAATGTATGTGCTATATGTATGAAAAAAAAAACATTATATTATATGTATATGTATGATGAATTAGGGATTTTATACTCATAACTAAATATTAGATAATATACCTATGTTATAGGGATTCACTATATGTATGTAATAACTACATACATGTGACTTTAATAATAAACGAGTTAAATTACGTATTATTTAGTTATATTTCATCGTATTAATAAGGTTTTCCCCGCCATATCTTAAAAATGTGATATTCGCCTAAACTCAGTTGAACACTGAAGTTTTTCCCACAATCGCCCAAGGTTGCATGTTGAATCACTCTAATATTATTTATACACCAACCCACTAAGGATGATGTTGTCCTTTTTTTACTTAGGCTCCACAATTTTAAAATGTATTACTAGGATATAAGACTCATTTTTTATATATCCAATATTTCTTTAATATTTTGCTGATATCGAATTTGTCTAGGTGTCACAATTGTGTTAAACCCATCACCTACTAAAAAAATAATAATTTATATTAATAACTTTTTATCGTTCGATTATTGTTAAATTTAATTGATTTTTTAATATTTTATTAGGCATATTTAATGTTGAATCAATTATAATATGTGAGAAGGAGAAGAAAAATGATAAAGGAAAATTAATTTATGGGAAGAAAGATAAAAAGGTCGTTAAGAGATAATTTTTAATTTTTCTGAATTTTGTATTTAAATAATAATTTCACATAAGCAAATGTTATTTAAAAAAATCATTAAATAGTTTGAGTGACTTTCTAAATAAAAATATAAAAATTAAATGACTTTTGAAGTAAAGATTCAAGTTGAATAACTTTCTGGGATATAAATCCAAAATTGAGTGAACATTTAAGTTATTAACTCCAAGAGGAAACAATGAATTAATTTTACCAAATAGAAAGCACAGAAGTCTCAAGCTGGGGCTTTGGCAAGACACCAGCTAGCAGTATGACTATCTCAAATGTCCACCATTCAAGACTGCAATCATCACAATTTCCATTTCATTACAACACCATAATAAGGTGTTAGTAAGCAAACGTGTGAACTTTTATGTATTTGGCTCGTGAAAAAGAATCAAATTCACACGTGGAGAAGCGTATTTGAAATAGAGAAGAATCTCAAGTTGAAATCTAATAATAATTGGATGTGCAGTTAAGTTTATAATTAGTTAGTGCATTCTTAATGAATACACAGGTTCTAAGCAAAAATTATTGTGTTGATATGAACCTATGTATGACACTATAGATCTATCTCTTAGATATGGTTCTATGATTTGAAATTTATCGATTCCTACTTGGATCTATGATTTGAAATTTATCGACACCTACAACGACCTCAAGTTAATGTATAGTAAAGACAAAATTCAGAATTCAATTTTCACAGATATTTAGTGAATTTCTAATATATGTTAGGTCCGAAATAATCAGGTGTCATGCAGAAGCTAATAAAGCAAACCTCGAAAGACGTCAAATAAGAAGACAAACGAGAAATACACCAAAAGAGACACAAGAATTTAACGTGGTTCGATCAATCGACCTACAACCATAAAAGGAGATGAGCAATCCACTATATAAAAGAGAGTACAAATTGTCAAGATTGGCAACCTCACACAATTCACTCAGAATTAAAAAAGGTTCACACAAGTGATCCCACAACACTTGTGTCTCACAAAGTCTCCCCCAAACGAAATCTCAAACCCTAGGACTACATTGTGGATGCTACGAAACTAGAAGAAAGGAGTCTCTATTTATAGAGTCTATAACCATTTCCTACAAGAATAAAGATTAGCCAAATATGGAGAATATGTTTTCCTTTTCCTAAAAGGAAACCTAATTATGGTACTCAAAGGAAAACCAATTATGGTAACAAAGTCAGGACAAACACCAACAATATAAACACGAGATTTGGGCAAAAGCTACTAGTTCACATGAACTCAGTGTTTAAGCCTAGAATCCGCCTCTGCCACCCCTAGTTAAAAATATAACTCATCTACCAGCTTAAGTTTTTAGATAAGATGATCACACAATTTAACAACTTTCGTCCATCCATTTTCCTATCAAGTAAGGCAAGAAACCATTAAAAATAGCCAAAATATAGCAGTACCAAACTTACCAAACCATTCAAGCAGAAGGAGTAGCCAAAGGAAAGAATTCCTTTATGCTAGCAAAAACTTCTTCTCTTGAGAAACAAAGTCTAGTCTTTTCACATGACGAAGAGTATTCACATACAATCCAAGAAGCAACACGTTGAACCAATATGACAAACCAATAGCAAATGCAGCTCCACCACTTCCAAAACTCAACTTGAACACAAATAACCAACAAACTGGCACATGAAAACATAGAGCTAAGAACCATTGGAAGAATCAAGCTCTGAGTCTGCAAGTAGCGTACAAGTGCTTGCATAATCGCGAAAGGGAAGAGTGAAACTAATAGTCAGATTGAATATTTTCCTGCTTCTGTGGAGATCAAAGGATCTTGACGCATGAAAATAAGAACTTTGTCAACAAATAACCATAGTATAGATATTGGTATGCAGACCAAAAGGAGAGATATAATAGCTCCAGTAGTGTAAATGCCTAATTTCTTGAATTGTTCAGCTCCATAGCTTGCCCACAAAGTGTTTCTAAACCACTAGCCATTCCCAACTGCAATGCAACATTAACAAAGGCAGATTCAGGAGCAGTCAAATATTTATAAATTTTCAATGAATTTCTTTACACATATACAGGATCTGGGCGAAACTACTGTATTCTCGTGAACTTGTACTTCACACTTTGTATCCGCCACCGGCAGCATACATATATTATTACCAGAAATTTTGAGAGACAAATATGGAGTTGAAAATTTGAACGTTGTTTGAGTTAGCCAAGTCTGGTTTATTATGTGCCTTGATTTAGCTTTAGAACTCATTTAGGATTTAGCTTAGCTGATCTTAAGTAGCAGTTACATGTTCAGATAGAAGTCTTTGAATTTGATAATAGCCTGCTTTGTAGCTTTAAGGGTTAAATGAATAACTTCACTGATCAACACTAGCTACGAACAGATGCAACTTAGTGTTGTCGAGTTCATCTAATTCAATACTTTTGATAGGGAGTATAAATTAATTAGGTATAAAATCCAAAAAAAAAAAAAGACAACAAATGCTAATAGCCTAATACTTTGAAAAATATAATAATTCAATGTTAAGAATATTAAATCTTGGATCCGCCTCTGACACTAGCCTACAGTAAAACCCATAGAAGTGATAAGATTACTTCCTTATATTTAAGGTTACCACTATCATCAGTATTATAGACAGCTAAATATAATTATCTTTAACATGCGATGTAACAAGCATCAGTACATATAAGTTAATTCGGATACTTACAATGACGCTGAAGCCAGTAACATTGGTGAGAGAGGTAGCAACAGAAGCTCCAGAGAGTGAAAATTCACCCAGATGTCCAATCATCATTGACAAAACTCTTACAAGGTGTTGTGAAACAGTGGCCAATACCAAAGGTATAGCTATGTAGCTCACCTTCTTCAATGCTTCCGAAAAGGAAGTCCATGTTGTTGTCCTCAAATAATTTTCCCTCCTTTCTGGCAGCAGCAAAGCTTCTTCCATGACTAAAAACTTTTTCTCTTTACAAGTACAGAGTACTATTTGGTGGAAATGCGAATCATGCAACAATCTTTGTATATATACTTGAAAGTTGACCTTTCTTTTTCAGATTTAAGTTATACTACATTAACTCCTACCATATTGTATCTTGATTCTTTTACCATATTTGAAATTTACAAGGAACGACAAAGTATTATCATAATTGTTTTTAATTTTCCTAAAAGAAAATTATAAATCTCTTCAATATTTACCTATTACTTTCTTGAACAAAAAATTTAGACATTTATAAATTGAAACTCACTTCTCATACCACAACATAATAACATCTACAATGCTATCATCAAAATTAATATGTTCTATGGTTAATAGTATGAAGAGTTTCACGGCACCTTTCAAGAATGAATGATCTCTTTAATATTTAATATAATTTAGATAATTAATTTCATTTTTTGAGCTAACTTTCAAGAATGAACTTTGTTGCAACAAGTTAGTCATCTGTTGCAATAAATGCTTATGACAGGTTAGTCATTTGTTAATTCAAATTAAGCAATTATTAATAATAATTAAATTGATTTAACTAAAATTGAAGACAGAACCTTAGACAAGGGGGAAAACGTTTGAGTTCTCCTAAAACACTATTTGAGCTTTAGTGTTTTAAATTGTTTTTCAACACATATTTTGTCTATTTAGTAATTTCCAACAGATAAGTCATATGTTGCAACAACTTAGTCATCTATTGCAACAGATGTCTATATCTGTTTGATAATTTTTAATAGATTAATTTGTTGTTGCAACAAGTGAGTCATTTGTTGCAACAAATGTCTATATCTGTTTGGTTATTTTCAACAGATGTTTTTTATTTGTTTGGTCATTTCCAACAGATTACTCATCTGTTGTAACATGTTAGTCATCTATTGATTCACATTAAGTCATTATTAGTAATAACTAAATTGATTACTAAAATAAAATATGAATTAATAAGTTCAATTACAGTTACAATTAATCTCATGATAATTGCATGATCAACTAAGTATGTTCGTCTTAAATAAAGTGATCAATTGACCAATTTTATTTGAAATGATTCAAACTAAGTCATCATTAGAAATAACTATATTGATTTAACTAAAATTAAAGATGAATTAGGAAGTTCAATTACAATTTCAATTAATCTCATAGTAATTACATGATCAATTAAGTATTTCGTGCTGAGTTGAATGATTAATTGACCAATTTTATGTGAAATAATTCAGATTAAACCATTATTAGAAATAACTATATTGATTTAACTAAAATTAAAGATGAATTAGTAAGTTCAATTACGATTTCAATTAGTTCAATTACGATTTCAATTAATCTCAGTAATTACATGATCAATTAAGTGTTTCATCCTTAGTAGAATAATTAATTGACCAATTTTATTTTAAATGGTTCAAATTAAGCCAGTATTAGTAATAACTATGTTGATTTAACAAAAATTAAACATGAATTAATGAGTTCACTTACAATTTCAATTAATCTCATTGTAATTACATGATTAACTAAGTGTATTCGTCCCGAGTAGAGTGATCAATCGACCAATTTATTTGAAATAATTCAAATTAAGTCATTATTAGTAATAACTAAATTGATTTAACTAAAATTAAAGATAAACTTACAATTTCAATTAATCTCATAGTAATTAAATGATCAACTAAGTGTATTCGTCTTGAGTAGAGTGATCAATTGACCAATTTTATTTGAAATAAATCAAATTAAGTCATTATTCGTAATAACTAAATTGATATAACTAAAATTAAAGATGAATTGATAAGTTCACTTACAATTTCAATTAATCTCATAGTAATTACATGATCAACTATGTGCATTCGTCTCGAGGAGAGTAATCAATCGACCAATTTTATTTGAAATGATTCAAATTAAGTCATTATTAGTAATAACTAAATTGATTTTGACTAAATTAAAGATGAATTGATAAGTCCACGTACAATTTTAATTAATGTATTCGTCCTTATAGAATGATCAATTGATAAATTTTATTTAAAATGATTCAAATTAAGCAATTATTAGTAATAACTAAATTGATTTAACTAAAATTAAAGACAAGACCTTAGACAAGGGGACAAACATTTGAGTTCTCTTAAAAACATCTGAGCTTTAGTATTTTAAATTATTTTCCAACATATATCCTATATGTTTGATAATTTTCAACAGATGGGTCATCTGTTGCAACAATTTAGTCATCTATTGCCATAAATGTCTATATTTGTCTGATAATTTTCAATAGATGAGTCATTTATAGCAACAGGTTAGTCATCTGTTGCAATATATGTCTATATTTGTTTGGTCATTTCCAACAGATGTCTTTATCTGTTTAGTCATTTTCAAAAGATTACTCATTTTTTGCAACATGTTAGTCATCTATTGATTCATATTAAGTCATTATACTAGTAATAACTAAATTTATTTAACTAGAATTAAACTTGAATTAATAATTTCAATTAAAGTTTCAATTAATCTCATGGTAATTACACTATCAACTAAATGTGTTCGTCCTGAGTAAAGTGATCAATTGACCAATTTTATTTGAAATGATTAAAAGCAAACCATAATTAGAAACAACAATATTGATTTAACTAAAATTAAAGATGAATTAGTAAGTTGACTTACAATTTCAATTAATTTTATAGTAATTACATGATCAACTAAGTGTTTCGTCTTAAGTAGAATGATCAATTGACTAATTTTATTTGAAATAATTAAAATCAAGCAATTATTAGTAATAATTAAATTAATTTAAATAAGATTAAAGATGAATTGATAATTTTAATTACGATTTCAATTAATCTCATAGTAATTACATGATCATCTAAGTGTATTCGTCTTAAGTAAAGTGTTAATTGACTAATTTTATTTGAAATTATTCAAATTAAGATATTATTAGTAATAACAACATTGATTTAACTAAAATTAAAGATGAATTGATAAGTTCAATTATTCTCATATTAATTACATGATCATCTTAGTGTGTTCATTCTGAGTAGAGTGATAAATTGACTAATTTTATTTGAAATAATTCAAATTAAGCCATTATTAGTAATAGCTAAATTAATTTAATAATTATAATGTTAATTAATCTCATAGTAATTTCATGATCATTTAAGTGTATAACTTATTGCAACAGATTTAATTTGTTGCAACAGATGAGTCATCTGTTGAAAATTATCAAACAGATATACACATATGTTGCAATAGATTAGTCATCTGTTGTAACAAATGTCTTTATCTGTTGTTCATTTCCAGTAGATGACCAATCTGTTGCAACATATGACTTTATCTGTTTGTTATTTCCAACAGATTACTAATCTGTTGCAATAGATGACTAATCTGTTGCAACAGATGTCTTTATCTGTTTGGTCATTTTCAATAGATTACTCATCTTTTGCAACATCTTAGTCATCTATTGATTCACATTAAGCCATTATATTAGTAATAACTAAATTAATTTAACTAGTATTAATAAGTTCCATTACTACTTCAATTAATCTCATAGTAATTACACGATTAACTAAGTGTGCTCATCCTGAGTAGAGTGATCAATTGACCAATTTTATTTGAAATGATTCAAACCAAGCCATAATTAGAAATAACAATATCAATTTAACTAAAATTAAAGATGAATTAGTAAGTTCACTTACAATTTCAATTAATTTTATAGTAATTACATGATCAACTAAGTGTTTCGTCTTAAGTAGAATGATCAATTGACCAATTTAATTTGAAATAATTAAAATTAAGCAATTATTAGTAATAACTAAATTAATTTAACTAAAATTAAAGATAAATTGATAATTTTAATTACGATTACACATAATCTCATAGTAATTACATGATCGTCTAAGTGTATTCGTCTTGAGTAAAGTGTTAATTGACCAATTTTATTTTAAATGATTCAAATTAAGACATTATTAGTAATAACAACATTGATTTAACTAAAATTAAAGATGAATTGATAAGTTCAATTATGATTTCAATTATTTTCATATTAAATACACGATCATCTTAGTGTGTTCATTTTGAGTAGAGTGATCAATTGACTAATTTTATTTGAAATGGTTCAAATTATGCCATTATTAGTAATAGCTAAATTGATTTAATAATTACAATTTTAATTAATCTTATAGTAATTACATGATCATTTAAGTGTATAACCTATTGCAACAGATTTAATCTGTTGTAACAGATGAGTCATCTGTTGAAAATTATCAAACAGATTTACACATATGTTGCAATAGATTGGTCATCTGTTGTAACAAATGTCTTTATCTGTTGGTCATTTTCAACAGATGACCAATTTGTTGCAACATATGACTTTATCTATTTGTCATTTTTAACAAATTACTAATTTGTTGCAATAGATGACTAATTTGTTGCAATAGATGACTAATTTGTTGCAATAGATGTCTTTATCTGTCTGGTCATTTCTAATATATTACTAATTTTTTGCGACAGACGATCAATCTGTTGCAATAGATATATTTATCTACTTGGTCATTTCCAATAGATTACCCATCTGTTGCAATAGATGAGTTATCTATTATCAATCTATCTTTAATTTTGTTGTAATAATAAATAATCTTGTGGTGTTATTTAATTTTAGTCTATGACCTTGCTCCCAACCAAACACTTACTTTCTTGTAATTGACTCTTTCCACTCCCGAATGCTCAAAAACCTACACCTCTCAACATCTTAAAAAAAAATAGGCAGAATGAAAAAAATAAAAATAAACTCAGTCGATCAAATAAAGATTTTCTCATTCATTACATAAAAAAATATTTACAACATTAGGTAGATCCGATAAAATAAATTACAAATGATAAAAAAATATATAACCTAATTATTATTATTGTCAATCGAAAATCCATTGGGCAACAGACCCCCCAGCCTTCGAATCCCACGAAGCACCCTTACTGTCGTGGCGCCCAACTCTCACTCGAGTTCATGAATCAACCTTTCAAGTTCCTACACGGTGTCAAGAAGAATCACCATGTACTAAATCAGATCAGCCATATCTAGAACATGCACGAACAAATAACGTAAAACACTAAACGACATATAGTACCAACTGGTAATTTAACAAAAAAAATGTGATGCATGTTAATAATTTTCATATTAGAACAAGAAAATAAAATATACCTCAACGGACGAACAAGAAATTTATTTTTTAAAAAGAAGTGATTGAAGATATAATGGCGATTTTATGCAAGACAAGATGCAAGAGATAGAGCTGAGGAGACCTATTTATAAAAGATTGAATGAGTGAGTAGTGCAGTATGTTAGGCAAAAAATAACTATCGTTCACCTCTTTTTAATAATTATGTCTCTTAATTAAATCGAACTTGGTGACTTTTCGAGTATTTAAATTAAAAGATAGATTTAAATACAAAAATGGTGAAAAGTCATAACTTTTCATCTTTTTGGTATTTTAGTTATTTAAATTAAATAGCTACAAAATTGTGTTTATCATATTTTTTTCATATTATTTATTTATGAATTATTTTTTTAATTAAATGATCGAAAAGTCATGACCCTTGAGTTCTTCCAATAGATGATCTGTTTGTTTCAACATATGGTCCATCTGTTACAACCGATGACCCTTTTGTTGCAATATATGACTCATCTGTTGGAGAAATTGATTCATTTTTGCAACATATGGTTCATCTGTTGCAACAGACTGCTCATTTGTTGCAATAGATTGTTTATTTGTTTTAAAAATAAATCAATAGCAAGATTTATTCAATAGAAATAATAACAAATCATCATTTATCAATACACCATTTTTACCATGAGATTAATTGAAATCGTAATTGAACTTACTAATTCATCTTTAATGTTAGTTAAATCAATATAGTTATTTCTAATGATGGATTAGTTTGAATCATTTCAAATAAAATTGGTCAATTGATCACTCTACTCAGGATGAACATACTTAGCTGCTCGTGTAATTACCATGAAATTAATTGAAACTGTAATTGACCTTATTAATTCATATTTTATTTTAGTTAAATCAGTTAGTTATTACTAATAATGGCTTATACATGAATAATATGTTGCAATAGATGAGTAATCTGTTGGAAAAGACCAAACAGTTAAAGACATATGTTGAAAATGACCAAACAAATATAAACATCTATTGCAACAGATAACTAACCTGTTGCAATAGCTAACTCATCTATTGAAAATTATCAAACAAATATAGACATCCGTTGCAACAGATGACTAAATTATTGCAACATGTGATTCATCTATTGGAAATTATTAAATAGACAAGATATATGTTGAAAAACAATTTAAAATACAAAAGCTCGAATGTTTTTAGGAGAACTCAAACATTTGTCCCCTTGTCTAAGGTCTTGTATTAAAGACTTGTCTTCAATTTTAATAAAATTAATTTAGTTATTATTAATAATTACTTAATTTGAATAAACAAATGACTAACCTGTTATAAACATCTGTTGCAATAGATGACTAACTTGTTGCAACAAATAGATAATTTGTCGAAAATAATTAAAATACTAGGAAACTCAAATATTTTTAGGAGAACACAAATGTTTGTCCCATTGTGTAGAGACGTCTTTAATTTTAGATAAATCAATTTATTTATTACTAATAATTGCTTAATTTGAATCAACAGATGATTAACATGTTGCATCAGATGATTCATCTGTTGAAAATTATCAAACAGATAGAAAATCTATTGTAAAAGATGGGTCAACTATTAGAAAGCAATTAAAATACTAGGGAACTTAAATGTTTTTAGGAGAACTCAAACGTTTATCCCCTTGATCCTTTTCCATTTGATGTATGGTATATTATTTTTGTCTTCTTTACCCGTTTCATGAAATTTTTCATGTGTTTTACTTATTCGTTGTGTCCCTGTTGAATTTTTTTAAAAAAATTTTAGGTCTAATTTTGTTCGTAGATCACTTGAACATTACTTCATGGCTTATTTTGTAAGTAAAATTATGATATTTGTTGAATTTCTTATTTGGTGTATCTGCTACTACTACAATGGATAGAACCTGCAAATGAATCCAACATATGAGTCATCTATTGCAACAAGTGAGTAATTTGTTGCAATATATAACTAATCTGTTGCACCAGATGACCCATATGTTGGATTCATGTTACAATACTATAAAATGAATCGAACAGATTACTCATTTGTTGCAACAAATTAGTCAAATATATTACAACAGATTACTCATCTGTTGCAACAAATTAGTCATTTATGTTGGAACAAATTTTTTGCAATAAATTAGTCATATATGTTGCAATAGATTCGTCATATATGTTGCAACATATTAGTCATATATGTTGCAACATATTACTAATCTGTGCAACATATTAGTCATATATATTGCAACAGATTACTAATCTGTGCAACAGATTACTAATCTGTGCAACAGATTAGTCATATATGTTGCAATAAATTACTCATCTATTGGATTCACGTTGCATGTTTTATCCATTGTTAAAAAACAGCAGTAACAGATACATCCAGATGAGAAATTCAACTAAAAAATAACAAATATTAAAAAAATAATAAAAAACATAAAAAAATAACAAACACCAACAAATCAAGTTCCTCATTTTCATCATAACTTAAAAGCCCTAATTTTTTACTTGTAAAAATCGAAAAGAAACGATGAATAACTCAAAGTTGTTGTCGCCGGAGAATGTTGTCACGTCGACTGAAGGTTGAAAGTAAAAAAGGAACGGGCAAGAATTCAAAACTATTTGTTGCCAGAGGTTGAAGTTGCACAAGATTGAAGGGAGAAATTTGAAAAGTTGTTGGTTGGGAGAAGTTAGAGAAGGAAACTATCGAGAGAAAGAGAGAAGAGAGATTGATTTGCAGAGAGAGGAAAATTTTGTGGGTGTGGGTTAATTTATATTTTTTAAAAGATTAAAAAATTTGAAAAATATTAATCAAGTTCACAATTAACTTAATCAAGTTTTTTAATTATGTTTGACCCTTTAAGTTGGTCAATGCTACCAGTCTTTCATTCAAGATATAAAAACACCTTTCCTTCAATTTTCTCATCAGAATAGGACCAATTCAATTTTTATTTTCAATATTAGGGGCTCATATTAAATTGTCACGCACTAAATATCAAATTCTAATCATGAAAGGGGCCGGGGAGGGAGAGGGGGCGCGGGGTTGAAGAGTCCTATATTGTCCCTAAAAATAATGAGTGGTCTCTTTAATGTATTTTTGAACAATCTTAACCTCTTAAATTAATTTCTAGAATTGAATTAGACCTAAAATTTACTTTTTATAAATAAATTATACATAAAGTCAGTTATAGTAAAATTTTAATACACTTGCCAATTTAATCATCGTAGAAGTCCAACTCATAAATCATTTTGACTTTAACATACGCAACTAAGTAATTTGTTGTATCAAATTGCATATAATAAAATATAAAATTTGAGGATAACACTTCTACGTTCCTTTCCATTCATTACAACGTTTCTGAACAATCCTCCCCTCCCATCCCTTTATTTTTAGTTTGTGTTGACATTGGGAGGAGTGGAAAAGTTGACTTCTCTTTTCCCCAAGCTAATTAGATGAACTACTGCGGTGTCAGCAGATTAATAGAAGCGCCCGTTTTGCCATAAATTTTTTTACTTTTTTTTCGATTTTTTTTCACTTTTTTTATTTTTTCAAAAATTATGGTGTTTGACCATAAAACTTCAAAAAATTATTTCGGAGTTGGATTCCAAAAAGTGAAAATAAATTTTTGTTGTTTTCACAATTTTCCAATCCTATTTCCAACTTTCATTATTATATTATATATAACTCAATCTTTAAATTTTTACACAAACACCTCTTATAACTACAATCAACCACCAATAAGATTTTTTTTTTTTCTATGGTACGACATCATTTTTAATTGTTACAAATATTCTAATCTCTTTTTCTTCTTTTAACCAGAATTTAATAACGTGAAGTAAAAAATAATAAATGACAATCTATGACAGAAATATATCAACTTTGTTTTGAATGAACTAAATTATAGAAATATAAGACCTAGTACATTATGTTATTTAAAAGTGATATAATGGTTATTGTGATTTTAATAAATTATTAAAAAGTGGTCAATAAAGTCGCATATCAAACATAACATAAAGATCTATATTTAACGATAATATTCAAGGAAATCAATATCATCAATAAAGAAAAAGTAAAAAATTAGCACTAATCTATTCAGAAATAATTCATCCATAAATTTTTAAAAAAAGATCAAAGTCAATAAAATAATTAATTAAAGTGAAAGTAATTAAGAATTTTCATCAACAAATTTAAGAATATATAAAATATATTTATATCCATCAATCATATTTATCAAAATATATTTTCTCTATTCAATCAATTATGGTTAGATAAACTTACTTAGCTCGTGCTTGTGATATTTTTATTCAAATTTTAGAAGAATAACAATCATAATAATTAGTTTGTTGTTAATTATTTTATCAATTGAAGACATATAAATTATTTTCTCAACATTTGGTTGTATCTTAGTAGGTAAATTAGCAGTTGAGTGATTTTGATAATTTTTAAAAGTTGAGGGCATAAAATCATATTTAAAAAAGATTTTTCAAAAGTCTAAATTTTTTTTTTAAAAAAAGACATGGGCAAACACAACTCCCACTCCAACTTCAACTCTAACTCCGAAAAAAGTAATTTTCATGATCAAATGGCTACTAATACTAATGCACTAAATTAGTTCTATACTGTAATTATTTTATTCCAGGAGGAAGAGAAGATATTATCAGTAGAACCCTTTCAGAAAAATTAATGCAGTGCATTATATATAAAATTGGAATTGAGTAAAATCTGTTCTACAGTATTTGAAATGGAATAATATATCTTTCATTATGGTTTAGCTCGCATATATATTGTATAGTTCAATAGTTGATTCAAATCTTGTCCTTAATTAAGGAAACAAGTGTAGTGTAGAGAATATATAAATTAATTGTACAAAAAAATCATAAGATCTAAACATTAAATGAAAATATTCATTCTAAATAACTGAAGATAAAATATAGTGAGTAAAATAGTATATAACACAAGATTAAAAGCATAACTTTTATCTATAATTTAGGGAGCAAAATAGTATTATCGCTATCTTCAAATCAAAATTCGTTTTACAAAATAAAGACTAGTGATGCATGTTATTTTTCTCTATTTCATCATTTTTATTAGTAGTTTATCTATTTTACAGATCGAGAAAATTGATGCATCGTATTGCATGTCATTTTTTCCATATAAAGTCAACATTAAACCCCAAAAAAATTGGAGAGTTCATGGAAAAGAAATGATGAATTACTCATTTTCTCTGTTTCAAAATACAACATCATGCAAATTTGTATCATATAATATAGTTTTTAAATATACTGAGAAAATTGGTTCAAACTCAAGATATTTAATTAAAAAAAAATAGAGAGATTAATCCATCCAATCATAATTTGTGGCGTTGGATGGGAAGATTTTAATCGCCCTTACATATCCTTATTTACGAGATAAGAATAAGGTCTATGTACTTACACTTCACCCTCTCTAGATTTTAGAATTGTCAATACGAGTTGGCCCAACCCACACGGGTTTTGGAGTTTGACGGGCTTGGCCGAGCTAACCCCATCAACATGACCGACCAGAAAATAGCAAGTCCAACCCATCACACTGTGGGTTGTGGGCCTCAACGGGCCAACCCACTTTTTAAATTATTTTATAATCTTAATTTAAATTTTATATTGTTAATTATACAAATATTTACAATATAATATTACATGAAGTTACTACTTGTTAATCAAGTCTCAAATTTACCAAAAAAATAAAATAAATAATTCTGAAATTAAATAACATTTGATACCAAATTCAAGTCAAATAGAGATATTGAAAAACTAACGAAACTGTTAATGAGTAATAATATAACTAGCTAAATAGCAATATTAATCTAATTTTGTTTTTATTGATCACAATAAAACACAAAGAAATGTTAATATTTAGTCCATTAAAGTGAAAATGAACTCCTAAAAAAAACTCACGTGACATTTATGGCGTGTTCAACATCGCCACATCATCTTCATCAAACATATTTAATTCCTTAAAAAATTTAGTATTTTATATTATAATTATTTATATATTTTATAAACTTATTTTAATACCCCGTACTTTTACCTAACTTAAATTCGTCCCAAAAATTTTCAAAGACTTTCTT
This sequence comes from Capsicum baccatum var. pendulum, assembly GCA_030864225.1. Classification (NCBI taxonomy): domain Eukaryota; kingdom Viridiplantae; phylum Streptophyta; class Magnoliopsida; order Solanales; family Solanaceae; genus Capsicum; species Capsicum baccatum. The sequence goes on along the minus strand of CM061551.1, from coordinate 131,861,390 downwards.
TAAAGATGAATACACTTTTATACATGTGGAATTTTCAAGATTTTGACTTTTTGTTGTGTGGAAAATTGAATAAACTTTCCATCGATATAAAATTCACCCAAATCCGACACCCGGGTGAAGAGTTATGGCCATTTTAGTAAGACAGTGTATCACCTTGATACAAGATCGACAAAAGAGACACAAAACAAACACCAAAACAGTCCACAAGTTGGAAGAACCGAGGGCCCCTTTTGATGACCACTCTCGGATTCACTACAACAATAATAAAAACACAATAACAACAAGATATTAAGGTGTTCAACACCTCTAAAATCAGCGAGCTAACAAACTAGATTAACAATACAAGCACAAGAAAAAGAAGAACACAAAGTTTCGATTTTGGGACACCAAAACCGAGAATGAACAACAACAACAACAACAATGAAATAGATAGATAGATAGATAGATAGATAGATAGGTAACTTGACATACAAATGTACAAACCCTGTGAACCTAAGAGTATATTAAACACAAAGACACAAGAATTCATACAAGTAACACCAAGCTCTACGGTGACCTCAAGGGAACGGGATTTCCAAGCAACCAACGTTTCAAAACTAGCACCAACACAAGTAATATCCATATTTGTTTACAAGGAATCCACTTTGTAAAACTCTCTCTAGAGCTCTCAAAATATTATCAAAGTTATGAGAAAATAACCTAATGTGTTCTATTTATAGCCTAGGTTACAACTTATTACAAAATAACTAAAATGCCCTTAATGAGCCATGACAAAGGGGTGGCCTTGGAGTGTCCATATGGATGGTTTTGGGGTGTTGGGACTTGTTCTCTACACTTCAAAACTTGTTCCATTAGTTGGGCAGCCACCCGAGCACGAGTTCTTTACGTATTGATCCACAATCACAATCGTACTCGTATCATTCTCTCGTTCTTGAAAAAAGAATTCGACCTCGAATCCGAACCTTCAAAACAATAGAGGATACAAAAGAACACATATTCCTCATGACATGAGGGTTAATGCCAACATAATCAACTACAAAAAAAATATCCAACCACGAGTGTACATTTTACACATGCCGTGGGAACTTAGGGAATAAGATACTCTTCTAAGCACCAAAAGAAATACTTGTCTATCAACCTAAGTGTGATAAAAAACAAGACAAAAGAAAAGTGTACTTTCTTAGAGCAAGGACCATAGTGTACTCTCGGGTTCTTCATCATCAAGAGGTCAAAGTGGAATCAAGACCTCACCTTCTTCGGGCCAAGCATCATCATGAGGTGTTCTCCTTATCAATCCGCAATGTACATTAACTTCCCCTTTTTCCACCTCCCTCTTGGGTTCACCATTATCTCTATCATCTTCTTGAGGGGTTCCTTTACTAACATCACTTTTGGTCATTTTAACCCCAACAAAATGAGGATCACCCCCCACTAGTACAATGTTCCTTCGGTTTGGGCACTCACTAGCTTTGTGACTCCAACCTTGACATTTAAAACAAACGATACCCTTAGGATTAGGAGTGGAAGAATTAGTACCTTCAAGACGTGGATACCTTTGGATTTTTTTATCAAATGACTTCTTCTCTAATGTCTTGTAGGACTTGTCCCACCTGAAGGTCTTCTTAGCATGATTGTTCCTTTCAATTTCAATGGCCGCTTCTACAAGGTCCTCAATTGGGTCAAACTTGTGGACAACTAATTGAGAAACAACTTCATAGCACAAGCCACCCTTAAACCGAGCTAGGCAATGATTTAGAGGTTCGACAATATCAAGACGTAGGATTAAGTTTTGGAACTCATCATAATAGTCCTCCACACTTCTATCTCATTGTCGAAAGTTGTAAAGCTTTGTTAGTTGCTCTTGTTTATACCTTTCCGTGACATATCTCTCCCTCATAAGAGCTTTTAATTCATCCCAATTTGAGAGGTCAAGTTTACCATTCCTTACTCGTTGCAACCGCTTTGTCTCCCACCAAGTAGAGGCATAACCTTCAAATTGAGCAATGGCATGTGCGACTTTCTTTTGGAAAGTTAACTCATTGAGTTGGAAAATTTGATTACATTGTAACTCCCAATCAAGATAGAGAGATGGATCACTAGTCCCCTTGAAAGAAATAAGAGTGATCTTAATGGAATTTAGGATCGTTTCTCTACCCACATTGCTTCCTTGGTTCACTAAACCTTCTTGAAAATGAGGTCGGTGTCCCAATTTACCTCTGTATTCGACCACTAAGATCATGTTTCACGCTCATTATGGTCGCCAACAAAACATCCATGGTTAACTATCTCAAGGCCCTTGGACTACCTTCACCCGAAGCCATCGTACCTAAGAAGAAAGACTAAATAAAACACAAACAATAACAAGTTAAAGGTTAGCAAAAAAAAAATCGCCCTCACAAATTCGCAAGCTTACACTTTATCAAGTATCACTCAATGGTCTCACAGGTGTTGGTAACTCATTTGTACTCCAAGGAGATTGCTTGGTACCAATTGGGCCTTGAGGTCGGAATAGATTCTCTTTTGAAACAACTCAAAGAAAATACGTACAGACTTGAATCAAGAAACTACAATGAGTTTCAGAAAGATAAAAGCACCTAAAGATACATAGCCACGAATAAACGGACCCAAAACTAACTTACAACCTAGTAGACAATTACTAGTTTGTTAATTAGTAATAGAATCAACAAAAGGCAACTAAGAGACAAAAGATTAGAAACTAAGAAATCAAAAATTTGAGCTTAATTATGTTGCATGAATAGTAAAACATGATGATGTGGCAGCCACATAATTGGTCACGGTCCTACACAATTTTAATCACCAACTTGAAGCTTTTGTCATGATATAATTTAGAATGGAAGAGTTTGCCTTTTGGTGGGAAAATTCAAGTCTTAGAAACTTTTTCAAATTCACTCAAAAAGGTGAGAATTGAATTGTACTATTCCCACAATACAAGGTCCTTGAAATATGAAAAAGTGGTTGACAAGTCTTTAAAGTGATGTGTTTAAGTCTCTTCACCAATAACTTTTCAACTTTATCTTACACCTTTTTGGATCTATGTTATACTTTATATTAGTCAAGACATTTCAAGAACAACAAGATCACAACAACAATTTCTCAAGAACAACAACAACTCCACTAATATTCATCTCCAAGTCCACAACAATTGTACCACTCGGTCAAGAACAACAATATCAACCCATGGCCAACTTTAAATTTACAACAAGTTCAACAACATAAGCTCAAACCTTTAGATCTAGACACTTTTAGTGTTGGTGAGAAAGAAACCAACACTAAAAAACATCTAAAAAACAAAAGACTACAAGATCTAGTCACAAAGAAAATGTCTCGGCCAAGACAACAACAAGACCCAACTTTCGACCAAGAACAATCTCAAGAACACTTCACTTTTTTTTTAACTCTCAAGCCCAAGATTGATCTTGTTAAAATAAAATCAAAGATGGCTCTGATACCAAATGATACAAGATCGACAAAGAAAACATAAAACAAACACCAAAACAATCCATAAGTTGGAAGAACCGAGGACCCCCTTTGATGATTACTCTCGAATTCACTACAACAACAACGAAAATACAATAACAACAAGATATTAAGGTGTTCAACACCTCTAAAATCAGTGAGCCAACAAACTAGATTAACAACACAAGAACAAGAATAAGAAGAACACGAAGTCTCAGTTTTGGGACACCAAACTTGAGAATGAACAACAACAACAATGAAATAGATAGATAGATAGATAGGTAACTTGATAGAAAAATGTACAAAACCTATGAACCTAAGAGTATATTAAACACAAAAACCCAAGAATTCATGCAAGTAACACCAAGATCTACGGTGACCTCAAGGAAACGGGATTCCCAAGCAACCAACATTTCAAAACTAGCACCAACATAAGTGATATCCACACTTATTTACAAGGAATCCACCTTGCAAGACTCTCTATCTAGAGATCTCAAAATATTATCAAAGTTATCAGAAAATACCCTAATATGTTCTATTTATAGCCTAGGTTACAACTTATTATAAAATAACTAAAATGCCCTTAATGAGACATGGCAATATGGACGGCTTTGGAGTGTTGGGACTTGTTCTTTACACTTTAAAGCTTTTTCCATTAGTTGGGCAGGCACCCGAGCATGAGTTCTTTACGTATTGGTCCACAATCATGATCGTACTCGTATCACACCTGAGCCGTTAGCGCATCACAGAGCCAGCCAAAATGGTAATCGTTAAAAACCAGTGATCCTTCGCGATATTAGCACATTATATCAAGGCTCAATTTTGGAATCATCCTTTTCCAGTGTTCCAGCACGATCTTGGCTCGTCGTGCCAAAGAAAAAATTCACAACCAGCGAGGCATCGTGATTGCGCTGCGTCGCACCATTAGCCCAGTTCCCAATCGTTAGTTTCCAGTGACACGACGCAATAGCACCGCGTTGCACCAGGGCTTAAAATCAGGATTTTTCAGTGACAATTTTTAAATCCGCCCAGGGGTAAGTTGGAATTTTCCACGGTCCCAGTCAATTTAAACATGAAATTTAAATCCTAAATACCCCATTATATTATTATTTCTTACTTTCTCTCAAAAATTAAAATATTCTCTCTTAAAGGGGCTAAACCTAGTTCAAGAAATCAAGAACAACCTAAGGATTTCCTTCAAGAACCTTCAAGAAAGAATCTTTCAAGGTATGTTAGGTGTTGATTCATGGGCCCCTTTCACCCATGAAGTCCAAGAATCCTTTTTCAAAGTACAAAGATGATGTATTCATGATTTCCATGTTTGAATTAGATTGAATTCATGTTCATAATATTAGTTGAGTTTCAATCCATGATTTAAATGCAAGTTTCATGGAATTAAATAGCATGTATAATAAATATGTGATTATCTTGATAGGCCCTTAAATTTATAAAGTGATTAATGCATCTATGATATTGATTTGGTTTTCAATCCATGATTTTGATAAAATTCATGAAAAATAGAATAGTATTTAGGGGGAATTATATGAATTACATGCTAAACCCTTTAATTTGCAATTAAGTATTATATTCATGATGTTTATGTGATGACCATTATCATGTGAAATACTCATGCTCCCCAAGTATTTGATAAAATGCCTATGTGAAGTAGATAGAGAAATTATGAGATGTTATTATATGATCCCATTCATGTACAAGTTAATGCATTACAAATGTTTGATAGAATGCCTCTTTGAATGAATTATGGCCAAGTGAACATTTATATGTTATTCAAGATTATGCTTTTCTTTACTTTTCATGCTATCGAGTCCTGGGGGTATTTAATACCTGATAATTTAATTATTTACCTAGAGCCAGTGTCAGTTATAGAATAGTATCAGTCATGTTATGATGAGTACTCTCAGTCCATTACAAAACTCAGTAGAACTCAGTCAATTACAGAACTTAGGAAAACTCAATAAACTCAGTCTCAGTTCAGTCTAGTCCAGTATACTCAGTTCAGTATCTTTCAGTTGGGAGTAGGATTCAGCACCGAGCGAGAGTAGGATGGCTTCCCCGTCAGATAGGCAGAGTTGTTAATAGCAATGCCTACACTCCAGACTACATAGCCAGCGCAGGATGAGGAGTCACCCACTAGACTAGGATTGGATACCTCCCAGGGATCACCCATTAGATTAGGCTTGGTTCCGCCCAGGTGTCACCCGTTAGTTAGGCTTGGCATCCTGGGTTTCTAGTGTTAGTACCCGTGGCACAGTATTAGCACCCTTCCAGTTGGGGTTATAGGTTGGACCCAAATAAGTTCAGAGAGGGGTATTTCCATTAGATGATTACCTTTCACAATTTCAGTTTTAGTCTTCAGTTCTGAACTTAGCTCAGTTTTACAGAATCAGGACTATCAGATACAATCATTCAATATCAGTTAATAAGTTATCATAATTAAATACTTACCTTCAAAAAATCTTAGTTACAGTTTTTATATATATGTATATGCACAGATTGCATTCTCAGTACTTACAGTAGTCTTAGATTCTCCACGTACCCTAATGTTTAGTTATTCTCATTTAGTCAGTTATATCCTTATGCATATGAACCCTTGCATTTAGCCTTACCACATCTATCATACCGGTAAATTCTCACATACTAACACATACTTTTCTGCGCTATGATGTTTCATTTCATAGGTTCAGACGCTCAGGTTCCCGATCACGCATAGTAGATTCAGGTTCAGCCAGTAGCAGTAGATTTAGCAGTGAGTCCTCATCATTCGAGGATATTATACTATTTTATAGTTTCATTAGATGTATTAGTTCAATAGATGGAGTTAGTTGGGAATTGTCACATCAACTCCACTTTCAGACAGATTCAATTAGAGGATTTTCAGACTAGTTTTGAGACAATGTTTATTTTTTATCAGATGTTTTGAACCTTATGGAATTTCAGGCCATTTTTTGCATTAATTACAGTGTTATTATTCAGTGCTCATAGCAGATATCATTCAAGGTTTAGCTTATAGTCTTTTGGGGTCGTGAGCACCGTGTAACGACTAGGGGATCCTAGGTCGTTACACTTATTTCATATTTAAATATCTATGTAGTATAAATAGACTTCGAGTTTGGACTCTATTTTTAAGGAAAAAGGACAAAAATAACATCTAAAACTAAAATAATACCATAAAAATAGCATTCATAATTAAATACCCATAAAATAGCCATTAGCCGTGTATCATTTTCATTTTTGAACCTCAAAAGTTCGGTGGAATACCACCATCAAACACCTATACGAATTTTTTCTTATTTTTTCCCAGCAGTACACCTGTACAAATCTTTTCTTATTTTTTCCAGCAGCATTAACACACTTTATGTGTTCATCAACTTCCATTTCAAAGCTAATTTACCTCTCACTGAACCACCTTTTCCTATACGCAATTTGAGAAATTTCTTCTTTAGATTAGATTTAGTATCCTTACCCTTCACACCTGCTTTACTCTGCGATCAAGTGTTTCTTCCAGTAGAGATTTGGCTAACGATTTTAGAGTTTGATTGCAACTTGAATCAGGAATAATTTGTACAACTATTCTCTTTAATGATAAATGATTCTCAGTAAATTCATAAACAGATAAAGGATTCTCTTTTACCACTTTTTTGGTTACTTTTCCATTCGATGGGCTTGATTTTTCCATCATTTTCAACAAAAATCTCAAAATCAAACAGAGGATTTCGAGGCAGAGTAAGAATTTTTAGGTAGGTTATATGGTAGAAAAGTGTAAAAAAATAAGATTTGTTGATATCAAATTATAGCGTAAAAATATACTTTTTGTTTCTATTTTTTTTTTAAAATTGTTATTTGTCTTAGCTGGCCGGTTAATAAAAAATAGCTATTGCATATGCTTGAAAAGACTGTATGAATATATGAACACTGTCATAGATTCCCCTTCTATCTTGTTATAAAGTGTATCAATGTGGTATAAAAGAGTATCTATTGAGTATATGATCCTCTCTTTCTTTTTAAAAAAGTGTATCAATGTAATATAAAAGTGTATCAATGTGGTATAAAGTGTATCAATCTAGTATAAAAGAGTATCAATTGGATATATGGACACTGCATATACATAGATTCCCTTCTATCTTGTTATAAAAGTGTAACAATATGGTATAAAAAAGTATCAATTGGGTATAGGATCCCCTCTTTTTTTTTTTTTAAAAGTGTATCAATGTAGTATAAAAGTGTATTAATATGGTATAAAAGTGTATCAACTGGAAATAGAAACTGCATGTGGCCGACTAGACAAATGGCTAAAACAGGGAAAGAAATTTAGCCGACTGGCTAAAGGTGTCCACCTTTCAAATTGTGGTCACTTTTTTTAAAAATGGTCAACCCATGTCCTTTTCTCTTTTTTTTTTTAATTCTTAATACTCTATTCTATTTTTTAATTATTTTTTGTTTGGCCCACGGGTCAGTCCAACCCATATTGCTCAAGTCTCACGGGCGAACAGACTTATACGGGCTGCGCTAAAAATCCCTATTCTTAAACGGGCTGAAAAATCGTAGTTCAATCCTAACAATTTAATGGCTGGATTGGGCCGGTCCAACGGGCTGGCCCATATAGACATTTTACTATACAATCATCAACTATGTTGTTATTTTATTGTTGAGGCAAAATTTACCTAAACCACAATATCACGTAAATAAAAATATAGTATTTAATTTTATATAAGCATACAACAAAAATTTAAATTAAGCAAAAGCTCAAAGAAGATATTAAATATCGATCAGCAGGTCAGCAGGAGACTAGAAAAAGTATTGGAGACAGATGATGTGTATTAAAGAAGAGGACTAAATTGTATAGTTCAATAGCTGATTTAAATCTTGTCCTTAATTAAGTAAACAAGTGTAGTGTAGAGAATATATAAATTAATTGTACAAAAAAATCATAAGATCTAAACATTAAATGAAAACATTCATTTTAAATAACTGAAGATAAAATATGGTGAGTAAGATAGTAATATAACACAAGATTGAAAGCATAAATTTTATCGATAATTTAAGGAACAAAATAGTATTATCGTTATCTTCAAATCAAAATCCGTTGTACAAAATAAAGACTAGTGATGCATGTTATTTTTCTCTATTTCATCATTTTTATTAGTAGTTTATGTATTTTACAGATCAAGAAAATTGATGCATTGTATTGCATGCCATTTTTCCATATAAAGTCGATATTAACAACAACAACAATAAATCTAGTGAATTTTCATAAAGTGGGGTTTGGGGAGGATAAAATGTACGCAGTCCATACCGCTACCTCTGAAGTAGTAGAGAAATTGTTTTCGATAGACCCCTGGCTTAAGATAAAGAATAGTAAACAAGGTCATAATGGAACAATGAAGTAGGATGGATGACATAATAGAGATAAAAAAATAGAGATAAGAGAAATGAGAAATAAGATAAATAAGAGCAATAAGAAATAAGAAATAAGAAATAAGAAATAAGAAATAAGACACTCACATAGTAGTAAACATACACTCACAGACCAAAGACACCCACCACACTCAAACTCTCTGACTAGCTGCTCCTATCTATGGACACAGTCCTAGGATTACTAACCCAGATACACAAGAGCTCTCCTAACTACTTGCTTCGACTCACCCACACACCCTAGCCTTTTACCCTTATCCGCGACCTCCACATCTTTCTGTCTAGGATCATGTCCTCAGTAAGCTGTAACTGCTCCATGTCATGCCTAATCACCTCTCTCTAGTATTTTTTCGGTCTATCTCTACCCCTCCTGAAACTATCCAAAGTTAGCCTCTCACACCTGTGAATTGGGGCATCCGCGTCCTACCTCATCACATGCCCAAACCATCTCAGCCTCCCTTCTCGCATCTTGTCCTCCACCGAAACCACTTCTACCTTCTCTCAGATACTCTCATTCCTAAATCTATCCCCTCTATTACTCCATCTCTAAGACTCAGGAATTTTTGTTGTCTTAAAAATATCGTTGAACAAATTAGTCAACCACCTTAAACCTGCCCCGCCAGTATACTTTCAAAAATTCACCGGAATCTCGTCAGGCCCCGTCGCCCTACCCCTTTGCATCTTAAAAATAGCCTCTCTCACCTCCTCAACCTTAAAAAGTCTACGGTAGCTGAAATCATGGCTCTCCTCCGAGTGCTCCAGCTTTCCTAACTCAATGCCTCTGTCCCCCTCCTCATTTAGAAGTCTATGAAAATACTCCTGTCATCTTCTCTTTATGTGAATATCCTCCACCAGAACTCTACCATCCTTCCCCTTAATGCACTTCACTTGATCGAGGTCACGACCCTTTCGTTCTCTATCCTTAGCAAGCCTATACAACTTTTTTCCCGTCTTTCACCTGTAACCCCGCATACAAGCTCTCAAACACTGCTGTCTTAGTAGCCATAACTGCTAACTTTTGAAGTGAAGGTAATAATTCTGTGCTTTAGATACAATTCTTCTAACAGAAAAAAAAAATGGATTTTGGTTGTTTATTTTAACAACATTAAAAAGACAGCCTGGTGCAGTAAAGCTCCAGCTATGCACGGGGTCCAGGAAAGGGCTGGACCACAAGGGTTTGCTGTATGCAGTCTTACCTTACATTTTTGCTAGAGACTCTTTCCATGGCTTGAACCCATGACCTCTTAATCACAATTGTTAACGGGTAATGATCGTCACGACATTACCCAACTTAAGCAACATCTTGACTGTCACTTTTAAATAAAAAACTTTGGTAAGCTAAACTACTCCTAGGGATCAAATTGGTAAAATCTAGTAGTGGGATTGCCATTTCAGAAAGAAAGTATGCCTTGAATAAAAGGGGAGAAACTAGTACATTGGATATTTATTAGTTTTGTCCTCATGTATGATCTTAATAATATTTTTATTTAGATCATTGTAATTGAATTATATATGATAGTATTTTTTTATAAATATCTTTTTGTTCTTTATTAAATGACTACAATAAATATATATATTATGTTAACATCGGTTCATTGTACTATATTTCTTTTCTTTTACTCCTATATTAACCAATAAAAGAAGTAGGCAATAATCTTTCTGAAAGGAGAATCTCTTTTGCACATTATTATTATTGCGAAAATGCTCGTGCACGTGCACGAGTATGTAATTCAATATATGGCATTATATAACACTATGAAAGAAAACAATATATAATGTATCAAATTTTGTATAAACATATATAATAATATAATAATATTGGTTATGCACAAATATGAGCTAAATTAAACAATAAACTCAAAATATAAGCTACGCAGCATAAGTATTTTCATCCAGCATACATAACACGTAATTTTCCTTTTCTTTTTCTTCTATACTTTACTAGCTGTATTTTGGGGGAATAATTAGGGAAACCCCAATCGAATTTAAAGCGTATAAATTATAATGGAGCTAGCAGATATCTCATTTTAAGAAGAAGAATAAGATAGCAACTAGACAGTATATCACTAACAGATCTATGAATTATCTTTTGTGAAGTTATATATGTAGCCATTGGGTTAAAAAATATTGACCATCGAATGGTCATAAAATTTTAAGGATAAAATTCATAAATAATATACTGAAGATCATAATTACTGAGATTCATAGCAACATTTTTATAATTACTTAAACTAGCAACTTGTATTTTATATTTGAACAAACTGTTGCTACAAAATACATATACAAATCAGCAACTTGTATTTTATATTTGAACAAACTGTTGCTATAAAATACATATACAAATCATTTTACTGCTCATATTTAGCTCAAATCAGTTGAGTTAAATATGATATAATTAGTCATCAATTAAATGTGGAGATTCCTTTTCCATTAAAACCTCTAAATTAACATGATTTTCGTTATTTGTTATCAACTGAAATCAAAATTCAAATTTCAGTTTCACAGTATCGTTTTCATCCCAAAAAAATCAAAATCAAATTCAACTGAAACTTCTTCTGTTCAATATCTTCAAAAATTTAAATTAAACCATTACTTTTATAGAAGTATTTAATCATAATATTGTTTTCTTATATGAATTTCACCATTTGTTTGAAATCGATTTTTTTTTTCATTCTAATTTTTTTTGAACCATTACTGTTATTCCATTTAATTTTTTTTGATCCATTACTAATGTTTCGTTCAAATATAGTGAACAAAATCAACTTTTTATTAAATTATTTTTAAATATTTTGAGCCATTAACGATTTTTCGTTAGAGTGATCAAAATCAATTTTTCGTTACATTGTACAATTTAAAAATTTATTTTGGTAAATTATTTTTGAATATTTTGTAAATGAATTTCAAAAAAAAAAGTAATGCAACAGTAAATTGAATTGATCGAACAATATAGTGATCAAAATTGATTTTTCAAGCTGCTGAAACTCAATATTTTTTCTTTTTCACTTCTCTTTTTTAATTTTTTTCTTCTTCTTTTTTTTTTTACTCTTTCATCTCTAACTTTTATTTTGAAAATAAAAATATGTATATCACATACACATATTTAAAAAATATACAAAATACATAGCCATACATATCTGGATATGTATTTACAGTACAAAACATACATATGTATCTGTATATGTATTTACAAAAATACATATCTCACTCATACGTATATATAAATATATAAGACACAAAATCTCTATAACAAAAAGAACAACTATATACATATACATATAGTTAATCAAAAAATGCAAGATACATATCCTATATGTTTATATATACATGTGAGTCAAATATGTATTTCTGTAACTACATATGCAGATAAATATGTATATTTTTTATTGTAAATACATAGACAAATCTGTATGTCTATTTATTTTGTATATTTTTTGAATATGTATATGTGATATAGATATTTGTCTTTTAAAAATAAAAAATAAAGATAGAGGAGTAAAAAAATAAAAAATAAATAAAAAAAGAAAAAGACAAAAATGAAAAATAAAAATCTGAAAAAAAAGAAGTGAAAAAGAAAAGAAGAAAGAGAATTAGAAACTAGAAATAGAAGTGTAAAAGCAAAAGTGAAAAAACGAAAAAAAGAAGAAGAAGAAAACGAAAAAAATATGAGAAAGGAAAAAATAAGAAAAAGAAAAAAAGAAAAAAATAAAGAAAAATTGAAAAGGAAAAACAAAAGAAGAGAAGTAGAAGAGTAAAAAAAAGTGGAAAGAAGAATAAAAAATAAAAACAAAATAAAATAGATAAATAAAATGAAAAAATGAAAAAACTATCAAGAAAAAAATTTAGAGATATAAGAGAGTGATATTTTGAAATTTTGAATATCATGAAGATAATAATCTTCATAATTGAGTTTGTTTTGGAAAATTTTTTTACTAATATAAATAAGAGTAATTTATGAGAAAGGGAAAAAAATTGAAAGAGTAATTTAAGAGATTTCAAACAATAAAAGGTAAAGTAAAAATCAGTTAAAGTAAAGAAAAAGAGAAGTGACATGAAAAATGGAACCTTATATATATGGTAACTTTTCCAAGGCAGTAAGTGGGGACCATATTTAAAATAATGCTATGTTTGCTACACAATGTAATTTCATTAAAATGTTGCTATTTTTCATAATTTAAGTCTTAAGTATGTTATTTATTGTAGTTTTTTCAAATGTTAATAGACAAATTAGAGTCGTCACTATGGGTCAGGTCCGTTAGAACGGCTTGACCTGGCCTGTAATTTGATAAAGTTGGGCTTCAATTTTTGTAGCTAATTTAAGAATAGGGCTTTTTAGCCTTGCTCGGATAAGACCGTGGCCCGTGGGACTTGAGAAATGCGGTTGGGCTAGCCCGTGGGTTGACCTATAATCAAATACATGCAACTATTTAGATTGCTTATTAGTATTTTTATCTGGTTAGAAGAATATCATGTCAAAAGTATTTAATTTTGCTATTAGAAGTATTTTTTAGGGGTGTTGGAGACTTAATTAACAAGTATTAACACTACTTAATATTATTCAATAATATTTATATTTATTAATATTCTAAAATTAAATTATAAAATATTATTTTTTAAAAGTGGGCTGACCCATGAGACCCGCAGCCCACAGAATAATGGTGTGAGTTTGATTTTTTTGGTCCATCATTTTGATGGATCAACCCACCTGATCCGTCAAACTCAAATATTATGTGGGCTAGCCTAGATGGGATGAGCCGACCCGTATTGACAGCTCTAATGCAAATCATTAATTCTACTAATGAATAAGTGAAACCCCTTGTGCTAAGAAGGGTAATTTCATAAATTCATCTTTATAAGACCTACTAATACCCACCAGGTGTATGCCTTGTAGGTTTCTACGTGTTATAACAATTGAAACTGTCATTTTTGCTAAACATTTGGAAAAGGAAAAGGTCTTTTTCTACCAAGAACTATCAAGAACAAAAAGGTGTGTTTGTGTTTCCTTCTTTGCTTCACTTCTGCTTCTTCCTTCTTTATGATGAATTTTACTATTCCCTTTTCATAGTATATGAAGTGTTATGAATACGATTTTTCCATTCAACTATTTAAATTAAGCTTTTTAGATTTTATTTCTACTATTGTTGAGTTGCTTTTTGTGTTGCATGTGCTAGCTATGACGAAATACAATTACATGTTTACGGAAATATTTTTGCTAAACTTTTTAGAGACTCTTATTTATAGAAGCATGTAGATGTGTAAGTCTGCGAATATATATGTTGGTGGGAGGTGATTGGTTACAATTATCCCGTTGACAGTCAAGGCAAGGTCAAATGGACAAAAATTATCGATTTTGTTCTTTGTAATATTGCATAAATTGTTAAAAAGTTTGAGCTTTTTGTGTTAAATGAAGTTCTTTTATCAGTTCTTTTCTTGTTTATCTGATGGATTTATTTGGTTCTATATATGTGAATATGTTTCTCAAGGTTTAAGGTTGCGATTAAGGTGTGGCTAACAAATGCACCCACTACTACCCAACCTTATTCCCCAACCAGGAAAAAGTTCCACGAATCTAACATCAAAGTCATTACTTCTCATAAGTGGATTAGGGCTGGACTTACTGTAAGAAAAATACGGAGTAAAATCAGTGTTTACCTTTTTCTGAAGCAGCAGAAGAAGATGATTTTGCCACCGAAAGAATTGGTCCAAGTTGATTTTGTTTCTCTTAAAAATGGAATGCTAATTCACAAACTAAATGCCCTTTAAATTTGAGTGTTTTTTTTTTCTGTTTTTGTCACTGATCTCTCTGTCTTTGAAAGGAAGAGATGAATCCCAAATATATAGGGAAGTAGAACATTAACTATTCCCCTAAGTTTTTTTAAAATTCTCCCGTATCTTTTCTTTTTCCTCTTATTTGTCAGATAATCCAAAAGTAAAATTCCAGGTCGGGCCGGTCCACATGGGCGACCCATGACCCATAATCCAACATTTCCCACTTTGCATATGGTGGACATGACCCGAAGCAGTATGAATTCAACATGTCATCTTTTCATACGATAAATAGTTCGTGCGACCTGTGAGCATCTCGAGCTTTACCTATAAGGTTTTATAAACTACATATAGGAATCCAATCACATGTGAAAAAAATTCTCTATTAATATGAGGATTTTAATACTCATAATACCCCAAACATATTTCACTACTTCAGTAGTTACTAATTCGATCACTCATCCTCTTAAAGAGGTGAACTCGAGTTCATGATTAACTTTATGTACATAATTACATTTGACTCTTATATGGTTAGTGTAACAGCCATCTTGTGTAAACAAGATAAAATATTCATCTTAATTATCTTTCTTTTATACTCGAATCTATCTGTTCCAATCAGCTGCTTTCTTAGACATGCACTGCATTACTGAATCTCTCATGGCTATTAGTAACATGCTAAAGTAACAACACTGATCGAAACTTCAAGAAATATTTAAAGGTCTAAGGGTACTTCAATGAAAAGTTAAAATAACTTTGAGGGTCTCACACAATGAAGAAGCAGTGATTCATTCTTCCATTAACCCATTGATCGCTAAGCACAAGATGGCCTCATATCACCAAACCTTCTCCCACAATCCTCCACATTTTTCTCCAATTTTTGTGGACCTTTTATGGAACTTGAAGAGAAATTCTTGCACTAAAAGGTGATTCATAATCTATTGGATCAACCTAGTCATCTATACCTAGCACACATGAACGACCCTGGCAACGCAACACACCATCTCCTCCTTGGGAGAGAACCTTTATTTTCTGATCTCTGATTGACTCTTTCATCTTCACTAGATTGGAATCTCTATCATTCTTTTCCTTCACTTCAGAAACTAAAGATGATTCTGAACTATTCTGCACCCATACACTGCCCTCTTTTGAATCGACTAAGCGGACGCCTAGTTATTCAAGCTGATGAACTTCCTAAACTAACTTCTTCTTATCATTCTTAACACGAGCAACACTACTGATCAACAATCTACTAAGATCATCAACCACTATATTATCCTTGACCAGATGATACATAACACTCATATCATAATCTTTCAATAACTCTAACTATCTTCTCCAACACAAATTCAAATCTTTCTGAGAAAAGACATACTGCAATAAACCTATCCGAACCATTTGGTAGAGTCAAAACTGGGGCTGATATGAGTTAAGTCTTCAACTCCTGAAAACTCTTCTCACAAGAATCTTACCACTGAGGTTTCATATTATGGCTCAAGAGGTTTCATAACTGAGGACAAGGATTGCGTTACTGTTGAAAAATTTTGAAATAATGAGTTTCCAGAAGGTAAATATCGTGGGCGTATAAGAAAAAGCCTCTAGTTCATATAATTTTGATGTGGATAAAGTGGTGAAATAACTAGATAGAAAATTAGTGGTTTTCTAAGATAAAGACCAATCATCTGCTTAAGACAATTGGAACTCGAGACAAGGGAATAAAGGTTAGAACTACTAATGGGAAGGATATGAAGATCGGAGTAGGGAGAGAGATAGTGACTAGAGATGTAAGGATGCTTATAAAGAGAAGAGTGGTGCATATGTTCCACTAGGGAGTTGTGATACTGAGTCAAGGATGTAAGATATGTTGTAAAATCTGGCAAAGGGTCTAGAAAGTCAATAAAGTTGCCTTAAGGAGATTAAGGCAGACATTTTAGGTTTGACCCAAAAAGTGGAATCACATGCTATTACGATAAATAAACTTGAGCAACAAATTGGTCAGATGTCAGTGACCTTGAATCAGCTTTAACTGGGCACTTTTTCAAGTAGTACTATTTAGAATCCAAAGAATGACAATCACTATTTTTCCATCACCACTCGAAATGGTAAGGACACCATTGATACTCCCATGCCTGTAGTTGATCAAGCTAGGAATAATGTCATTGATGTTAATAAGGTACCTGAAGTGGAATCTAAAAGGTTGATGACTAGCGAGGAGTCATTATTACAATCGACAGACGTTGATAAAATTGTTGAGACATATAAAAGAAAGGAAAAGATAGTTGAGCCCGTGTTAAAGACTATTCCACAACCTTCACTACCTTTTCCTTAAAGATTGAAGAAGAAACAAGAGGATAAGAAGTATCAGAATTTTTTATAAATATTCAAAAAATTGTCTGTTAATACTCCTCTTATCGAAGAATTTAAGAAAATTCCTAGATAAGCTATGTTCATGAAGGATTTTGTTACTAGAAAGTAGACGGTGAGTTCTTAGACAACTAATAATATTCATCATTGCAGTGCCGTCGTTTCTTGATTATTGGTTAAGAAGAAAGAGGACCCCAGATCATTTACTATTTTATGTACCATTGGGTCCTTCAACTTCTCTCGAGCTTTATGTGAATTGGGAGATAGTATCAATATGATGTTGTTGACAGTGTACAAGTAGGTGGGGTTGGGGGCACCCAAACCTACATCTATGAGGTTATTGATGGTTGACCAAACTGTGAAGAAACCATTTGGTATTTTTTTTGGATGTTTTATTGAGGGTGGCATACTTTATATTTCCAGTTGATTTTATGATCCTTGACTATGACGTGCACTTTGAAGTCCCTATTATCTTGCGAAGGCCTTTCTTAGCCATGAATAGGGACTTGGTTGACATGGAGATGGGAAGATAAAGTTTAGACTCAATTATGAGCAAGTTACTTTTAATGTGTGTCAATCTATGCGACAATCTTAGGATATAAGATTGGTGTCTATGATAGATAATTTTGATGATGATGTAGTGACTGTGCCCATTTAAGAGAGACTTCGAGTTTAGGCATTAGCAACGGTTGTCATGAACTTTGACAGTGATGGCATTAATGAGTACAATGAGATGGTGAGCGCATTTTATGGTAGAGGTTCTTATAATTATTCTCCAAAGAAGCTGGATCTTGATATAAAGAATAGAACCTCTCCTCCAGCTCAACCATCTATTGAATAGAACTACTTCTCCTTCTCAACCATCTATTGAGGATCCACTGGTCATGAAATTGAAGGCCCTTCCATCTCTCTTGTGTTATACATAGTTTGGGGCCGACAATACCTTATCAGTTGTTATTGCTGCTGATATTGGAGACATAGGTTGAAGCTTTGATTTCAGTGTTTCAAAGGTTCAAGAGGGCCATAAGATACCCTATTGCAGACAATATGGAGATTTCACCCAATATTTGCACTTATAAGATGTAGCTTGAACCGGAGTGTATAACCAGTATCGTGAACCAACATAGGCTAAATCCTCTTATGTAGGAGACAACGAAGAAAGAAATCATCAAGTGATTAGATGTTAGAGTGGTTTGCCCCATTGTAGACAACAAGTGGATCAACCCAGTTCAATATATTTCTAAGAAAAGTGTGATCACTGTGGTCCTAAATGACAAGAATAAATTGATCTCATGAGATCTGTTACTGGATAAAGAGTATGCATGGATTATAGGAAGCTTAATACTTTGACTCAAAAGGACCATTTCCCTAAGCCATTCATGGATCAGATGCTTGACAGACTAGCAGACAAAGGTTGGTATTATTTTCTTGATAGGTACTCAGAATACAATCAAATTTTTATTGCTCTCAAGGACCACAAAAATATTACTTTTTCTTTCCCTTATGGGACTTTTGAATTTAAACGGATGCCATTCGAACTATGCAATGCTCTGGCCACCTTTTAGATATGTATGATGTCTATATTTTATTACATGGAGAAGGACACTATAGAGGTATTCATAGATGACTTTTTGGTAGTTAGGGACTCCTTTGATGATTGTTTGGCCTATTTGACCAACACACTCCAAAGATATGAGGAGTGAAATGTGGTGCTGAATTAGGAGAAATGCCATTTTATGGTAATGAAAGATATTGTCCTCGAACCCAAAATCTCAAAATATGGAATTAAGGTGGATAAAGAAAGATTGAGGTGATTAAAAATTACTTCATCTAGTCTCCGTTAAGGATATCCGAGGCTTTTTGGGTCATGCCGGCTTTTAAAGAAGGTTCATTAAGGATTTCTATTATTGTGTCCCCTAATTGGTCTTTATTGTTTGAAGTTATGTGTGATGCTAGCTGAGTGTCCATGGGTGCTATATTATGCCAAAGACGTGAAAAAAAATACTTCTCCCAATTTATTATGATAGTAAGGCATTAAACCTCGCACAAAAAAACTATACAACCACTAAGCAAGAGTTATTTGCGGTGGTATTTGCCTTTGAAAACTTCCGATCCTATTTGATTAGGACCAAAGTCATATTTCACATAGATCATGGTACTTTAAGGTATATAATATCAATGAAGGATTCTAAATTTAGGTTGATACGTTGGGTCCTCTTATTGAAAAAAATTGACTTTGAGGTGAAAGATTAAAAGGGCATTGAGAACCAGGTCGTTGAAGAGGAGAAAATGCATAAGTTAGGGGAAGAGCTTGACATAGATGATACTTTTGTAGATGAGTGGGTCTTGGCAGCATCTCAAGACTTAATCCCCTGGTTTGATGATTTTGTCAACTTTTTGGCAAGTGATCTTGTTCCGAAAGATTTTTCATTCTAGAAGAGAATACAGTTCATGCGTGAGGTGAATTTTTTTGTGGGATGAGCCTTATATCTTTCAGAGTTATGCAGATGATGTTATTTATAGATGTATTCGAAAGGTGGAGATGATGAGCATCCTTGAGGCTTGTCATTCATATCAAGTTGGGGTCATCATGGTGGTACCCACACAACCCACAAAATTATTTAGTATGGGTATTATTTGCCAACTATCTACAAGGATGCTAATGACTTTATTCAAGCTTGCGACCAGTTTCAGCGACAAGGCAATATCTCATGGAAACATGAATTCCCATGATACCTATCTTCGAGTTAAAGTTGTTTGTTATATGGGGGATTGATTTTATGGGTCCATTTATGTTTCTAGTGATAGATGACTATGTTTCAAAGTGGGTAGAGGTGGTTATGCTTTCCAACAATGAGGGTAAAAGCGTCGTTGCATTCTTTAAAAAGAATATCTTTTCTTTATTTGGGCCTCTGCATGTGATTATTAGTGATGGAGGGTCTCACTTCTGCAATTGTCGTTTTAAGGCCTTACTAAAAAAAGTATGGTGTGAAGCATAAAGTGGAAACACCTTACCATCCTCAGCCAGGTGGGATGGTTGAGGTCTCAAATAAATAGATCAAGACCATAGTGGCAGAGACTGTGAATGCCCACCAAATTTACTAGTCAAGAAATTTAAATGATCTTGTGGGCCTATTGGACAACATTTAAGACCCCTTCATATAATCTTGTGTACAACAATACATTCTACTTGGCATTTAAACTTGAGCAAAAGGCACTATGGCATTGAAAAAACTCAATTTGGAGTGGTATGATGCAACTAATTTGAGGTTGAGCAAGTGAAAAAGTTGGATTAATTTCAGCTCCGTGCTTATGAGAGCTCTGCTTTATACAAAGAAACGATGAAGATGTATCATGACAAGAAAATTGAGAAAAAAGTGTTTGAGATCGGTGATTTAGTCTTGTTGTATAATTCAAGACTCCTCTTATTCCATGAAAAGTTAAATTCTAGGTGGTATGGACCATTCACCATGGTTCAGGTATTCTGACATAGTGCTATCAAGCTATAACATGATGGTGAAGCCCCGTTCAAGGTGAATGGGTAGCGGGTGAAACACTATATGGAAAGCCTTGATGAGGTGAAAGTATGTGTGGACATAAGCCTTGGCTTGAGTAACCAAGGTAATTATGTCATACTGCATCATTACATCAGATGCTGTATGGGAGGTAACCCCTGGGCTGGTTGGGGATGTCTGAGTACCCAACCTAGCCACATTATTTAGCAATGTTTAATCAAATGATGCGTGGGAGGCAATCCATATTTTGTACTTATTACATTATAGGGTAACTTGTGTGTTCAGTATATAGGGTTGGAAGTTGCAGAAAGAAATAAAAATTTTTTTTGGTGCCAGGACCCTGTGGGGGACCCTAAGTGTTCTTTGGTACGTGTTCTCTGGAGTCATGAAGACTCTCAGAATGAGTCATTGTCAGTGATAACGACTCATCACATTGAGTCGTCATGACTAGAGAACCCAGGTAAGGTTTCATCCATAATGAAGGGAGTCTACGACTCATAGCCAGTGGCTACAAGTCGTTATGATGGCTCATCATCGAACTCAACATTTTGGGCCTAATGAGTCGACCCGACCCAAATCAAATGAAATAATATCCCATAATTAACTCTCCTCCCATTTCAAAATCTGTGACTCCCTCTATTCCCAAAACCATCCCATAACTGTTAAATTACACTTTAAGTTCATCCCCATTATCAAAAATTCAAAAGAAAGTCTCCTACAAAGTTATGCCTCTCAAAACTAGGGCTAATCCAAATATTTTCAAGGGATCTAAACAAGTTAAATAAACTAAATTTTATGCTTTAATGAGTTTATCTCTTAAATTGGTACTAAAGATAGTGGAAATTACTTAGATTAGTTGGATAAATTATATGCATAGGGTGATAACTTGTTAACTTGTTCTTGAGATATGATGATTATGAATAAAAAGGGGAGTGAATGAAAAATTGCTCTTAAAATTGGATATGGGGATAAAGTAGGAGGGTATTATAGACTTGAAAATCATGGGGAAGCCTAAGTACCCATTTGGTATACAAAAATTGAAACTCAAACCTCTAAGTATCCATGTAACAATAGATGTGGGACTCATAATATCTCATAGCTCACCTAACGATTTGTCACATGACTCGTAGACACTAGGACCACGGGTTTCTTGTCACACCCTGACTTACACTATAAGTCATTATCTCATCATATGACTCATAGTGTAGACGCATGGTGACTGGGTGGGGGAGTACTATGAGGAAATATTTTTGGTCAGACTATAGGTTTTGATGATGAGTCATTGTCTGACACAATGACTCAGTCGTAGAACTCGTAGCCTGACCAATAAATCATCCATATGTCTCCTTTCACCCTATGAGTCTCATGATGACTCATAGCTTATGGAAATGAGTCTACCCTGACTCGTAGGGTGCCCAGTTACTGCAATATGCTAGTTCTTTTCCTTGTTTTTTTCCCTTTTCCTCGGATTAACTAACAAGTGTGCTACAATAGGTACCATTGGCACCCAAGAATGATTCCACCAAAAATAAAACACCAAAAAAGCAAGCCCATCCCCACTCATCATCTCGGGGATCAAACTACTGATGATGAGTCAAGTGGCTTCATCGAAGAATATCCATTTGAGAGGGTGGTCAAACAAAGAAAGAGCCTACCCCATGAATCTAAAGATGCTCCATGATAAAACTCACCACCACCCACTAGGTTGAGGATGAATAATCCTATCTAATCACCACCATATTCACAGTCCTAGTTTAAAGAGTATGGTGAGTTAGAGTCTATCCCTGAGGAAGAGGATGAGAAAACTGATGATGCAAATAGTGGGTCAGAGAATGTGGAATCGAAAAGATGGGAGGGGTCAAAAAATTAGGATAAAAAGTAGGAGTAGAGAAAAACCAGTGATAACCTATTTGACATACCATCTCCTCCCCCACCAGCTGAGCCTTTATGGATAGAGACTACCCCGATGCCCATTATTTACTGGTGGGGGTACCTTGGGATGTTGGAATTATACAAGAGAGATAGCGCCATCACTCCTTCCACTCAAAGACCAAAGAGAGAGTTCTACTTAGAGCCTAAGTTGAGTACTACAAACATGCTTGATATGCCTAACTTAGAGGCTCGTTTCAGATAATATTACTTTGAGTGGATGACTATGTCTCTAGACAGCATAGCTCGGCATTGGTATGGGTGTTTTTTAACACTTCTTAGATGGAGCTAAAAAGGCTTTATCCACAGAAGACATTGTGGAAGGGTGGTAACCCCTTGGTTACAGTGGAATTTAGGTGAACATCTCAACACAATCCATTTCTATATTCCTTCATGGTCTAGATTTCTAGCTGCCAACCAACACTGCTGAGATTGATTACAGCATGGATGAAAGGCAAAATATAAAGACAAAGCATATTGGGATAGAAAATAAGTACACTTATTTTTTGTGGATGGCTCGGATTATTTATATGGTGCAGGTAGAGGAACCTTTGGTGGTTGGCCGTTCGATACGAATTACAAAGGGTATGCTGAATTTTATGGAGAAAGCTTGGTGGATGTTGGTGCATCATCTCTTATGTCCAAAAAATAGGGAGAATATGCTCAGTCCTGACCGAGTTGCCTTGGTTTTGGGTATCATAGAGGGCTATAAGATTGAAGTAGCCAAGATTATTACTCTGTAAATTCATGACTGAGGTGAGCACAGGCACAAATTTAGTCTTCCTTACTAATTGACACAACAGTGTTTGGATGAGGGTGTGTGAGATATATCAGGTGTGTATCAATTTTTCAGGTTTGGAGGACTACAGAATTGAGATTGATATGAGATTTTTCTAACCCCATCTCCAAGGCAAAGACTGGGGATACTTTACTCCAAGAGGCATTTAAGGCCGAAAGGCATGGTATTGATAATTTGGGATTCACAGATGTTGGTGATACCCCTACCGAGCCTTCCCAGTCCGAGCCTCAAGCCTCGATAGATACAACTATTACTATTTAGACTTTGACCCCACTTTTTACATCGAGACCATTCACTTCTAGGACAACTCCCAGTAGTTATGCTCTAGTCCCTTAGGGCTTTCTGACTGCTATGATTAAAAGATATGGGTTATTTGAGCATAAGGTGAATAATATTAAGTAGGGAGTGCAACTATAGGTTAAGAGAGAGAGATTCAGGTGGAGATTAAGAGTATTCAAACCCGATTTGATGTATTTGAGCAGCAGATCAGCTAAAAGTTAGCATACATTCAATCCCTAAATATGACAGACGTGCATTAGGAGTTGGTCGTGCTCCAGGCCTTCATAAAGGATATGCATGTATTCCCTACTTATCCCATTATTGAGGAGATCCCAGAGGAGGAGGTGTCGGATATTTGGAGCATAAAAGAAAAAGAACCAACTGTTGAGGAAGAAGGTGGTAAGAGGCTGAGGAAAAAGCGAAAGAGAAGAAAGGATAAGGATGTGGTGGTGTCCACGAAGGCTAGTGTTCTATCTTTACATAACCACCAGATGAGGGTCCTAGAGATGGTGGTTGGAACCAGTAGCTACCGAGTGATTATTGTGACAGCTACAACTATAGTAGATTTGAGTGAGTGTACTGCTATGCCTACATAGGTACCATTGAGATCAATGACCATCATCAGAGTCATTGCGGATGTGAGCATCTCAGTCACTACTGGGACCACTACTGATGATATAAGGCCTATTCTAGGGCCTCCTATACTGATACTTTATTTTTCAGCACCTAGTGTACCCAGGTATGTCCTCATCCCCTTTGCTTTATATTATAATCATGCACTGGGGAAAGTGTGTCGTATTTTAGTTAGGGGTGGGGTGTACCAGCCTTCGCGAATTTTTGTTGCCATGGTATGATTGTAGAACCAGCGTGTCTAGGAAATATCGTGTCGTATTATGTTAATTTTGTAGTGTTTTGTGTTGTTGTGTTTTATCTAGGAGAAAAATAAGTACCTTAGGCAGTTGATGTATTGTGCTTTCATTGTGCTTTAATGTGTTAGAAAACTGATACCCCTCTAAAAAATTATTTTTGAATTGTGTGATGTAAAAGAAAAGGAAAAGAAAGAAAAAAAATTTAAAAGGAAAATCGAAAGAAAAAAAGAAAGAATAAACAAACTTCACCAAGCCTGAGCAAGAAAATAAAATAAGAAAAAAGAGAGAAATAATGGAAGAATAAAATAAAAGGTTTGTTTATAAGTGTACCCCTAATGTAATTGTAGTGCCAAGGAGTGTAGTCACTAAAATTCCCAGATATTTTATACCAGCCCCCAAGCCTATGTTACAAGCCGAGTAAAGACCTATAGTAATTTTAGTCTAACTTTCCGAAAACTAAGGTAAAGAAAATAAAGGCAAGCCTATGGTATTCTGTGTGTATTGCTGGAGTTTCTTTGTAAGTGTGAGCGTCTTGTGACCTTCCCCGCATTAACAAGTATGATTTAACTGAGAGAGGGGGACTTCTTTGTCGTGAGAGTGCATGGGTTGTGTTTCTAGCTTCTTATCTTTTTGGGTAATGTAATTTGTACATATGCATGATTATTTGTTGCTAATGTAATTCCATAGCTCGATCCCTTTGTGTCACATTATTGTTCTACATAGATCCGCACAGTTGGTTTTGAAAAGAAAAAGTAGTAGGAGGGGGTAATGTTTTGAGATTGAATGTCATAGGTATCTTAGGTTTGTCACACCCCTTTTCAACCACCAAAAGAATAATTTTAAGTTTCGAAAGGGTTTTTATTATTAAAGTGACAAAAAGATTAAAAATTTATTTTGAAAATGGATTATTTACATTTTTTCATTCAGAGTCGCCACTTGACATAAATCGGGTGTGCCAAGTCACCTTTGGAAATTCTTTTCAAAATAGTTTGACTCTAGAAATTAATCCGCGAATAGAGATTCAAGATAAGGAATTCTGTTGACCGAGGGGAAGGTGTTAGGCGCCCCTCGATCCCATGGTTCGACCACGGTCGCTTGGTGGAGCGTATCGACTAATTTGACATCACAAATGTATACACCAAACAAAAACACTTAAAACAATCAATCAAACACACAAAAACAAAACAAATCCAAAATATAGTGTTCAGTCCAATTATACAGTCTAAAAATAGAAAAAATGAAAAAATATAAATCCTATTCTAAGTTAATCCTAAAACTACGCTCCAATGCTTTACCCGATGCCTTGGGCCTTGATCACGAGCCTCCTTTGCATACATGATACTTTGGGGCATTCCCCAGTGAATAAGTACAATATAATCTCGAGGCATTACCCAGCGAATGAATACGTCTTCAACTCTTGCGCGATAAAGTAGAAAGAACTATTCACACGCACATTCAAAAATTCAACAAAACACCATTCCTCAAATTTGCCTACCTGACTTAGCATTTGCCTACTAGATTCGGTTTATCACATATCCAAAAAATTCAGTATAATTGAAGATCCAAAAAATTAGCACAAATTCACTTCATCATGTTTAACCCCTCCCAAAATTCCTTTTTACACATGAACTTTAACATGAATATAGTTATCAAGCCATATCAACATCGATTTCATACCAACAACTATACAAAATGAAATTATAAGTTAAAACATAAATGAAATTACAAAATCCTATCTATACAACTTCTGTTGGACTCCGGACTTAAGTTTCATCACCCTATTCTTCAGGCGGGCTCCTGACTTGCAATTTAATTACTTGTTGTTTGGTTTTCAATTACTTCACCTCATTTCTTAACTTTTTATTTATTCGCCCTGTGCTTCGGGAGGGATTCTGACTTGCCATTTCATCACCCTGTTATTCAGGCGGGCTCCTGTCTTGTAATTTCATCACCCTGTTCTTCAGGCGGGCTCCTGACTTGCTACTTCATCACCCTATTCTTCAGGTAGGCTCTTGACTTTCAATTTCTTCAACTTGTTGCTTGGCTTTCAATCTCCTTACCCTGTTCTCCAGGTGGGCTCCTGAATTGTTATTTTCAATATATTGGCTTTTAATTTCTTCACCTTTTTACTTGACTTTCCATGTATTCACCCTATTCTTCAGGCGGACTCCTGAAATCATATCAAAACTTAAAAGAAAATTATCGCAAACAAAGATTATTTTAAAGAGGTTTCATTTGCCAGAAAAGTAAAGTTCCAAAAACAAGAATTAAATTTTTCCCCAATTTATCATCAAAGGACTTTTGTGAAAGTCACATCATTATAGGAATCAAGGGGATGACTCGACTAAAAGGTACGTCTTATAGGAATCAAGGGGATGACTCAACTAAAAGGTATGTCTTCTAGGGGTCACGGGGGAATAACTCGACTAAATGGTATGTCTTCTAGGAATCATGGGGAATGACTCGAATAAAAGGTAAGTATTATAGGGGTCAAGGAAATGACTCAACTAAAAGGTACGTCTTGCAGGAATCATGGGGAATGACTTGACTAAAAGGTAGGTCTTCTAGGGGTCAAGGGAATGACTCAACTAAAAGGTACAAATTATAGGATTCATGGGGAATGACTCGACCAAAAGATATGTCTTCTAGGGGTCAAGGGGATGACTCGACTAAAAGGTACGT
This sequence comes from Capsicum baccatum var. pendulum, assembly GCA_030864225.1. Taxonomy (NCBI): domain Eukaryota; kingdom Viridiplantae; phylum Streptophyta; class Magnoliopsida; order Solanales; family Solanaceae; genus Capsicum; species Capsicum baccatum. The sequence continues at coordinate 131,834,283 of CM061551.1, read as the reverse complement.
CTTTTAGGAATAAAGGGAATAACTCGACTACAAGGTACGTCTTATAGGAATCAAGGGGATGACTCGACTACAAGGTACTTCTTATAGGAATCAAGTGGGATGACTCGATTAAAAGGTATATCTTATAGGAACCAAGGGAATGACTCAATTGAAAGGTACGTCTTACAGGAATCAGGGGAATGACTCGACCAAAAGGTACATCTTATAGGAATCAAAGGGAATAACTAGAATAAAAGGTATGTCTTATAGGAGTCAAGGGGAATGACTCGACTAAAAGGTACGTCTTATAGGAATCAAGGGAATGACTCAACTGAAGGTACGCCTTATAGGAATCAGGGGAATGACTCGACTAAAAGGTACGTCTTATAGGAATCAGGGGAATGGCTCGACTAAAAAGGTAAGTCTTATAGGAATCAAAGAGGATGACTCGACTAAAAGGTACGTCTTATAGGAATCAAATAGGATGAATTGATTAAAATGTACGTATTATAGGAATCAAGGGGACTGACTCGACTAAAAGGTACGTCTTATAGGAATCAAGGGAATGACTCGACTAAAAGGTACGTCTTATAGGAATCAAAGGGGATGACTCGACTAAAAGGTACGTCTTCTGGGGATTAAGGGGAATGACTCAACTAAAAGGTACGTCTTCTAGGGTTCAAGGGGAATGACTTGACTAAAAGGTACGTCTTATAGGTATCAAGGGAGATAACTCGACTATAAGGTACGTCTTTTAGGAATCAAGGGTGATAACTCGACTAAAAGGTACGTCTTCTAGGGGTCAATAGAAATGACTCGACTAAAAGGTACGTCTTCTAGGGGTCAAGGGAAATGACTTGACTAAAAGGTACGTCTTCTAAGAGTCAAGGGGAATGACTCAACTAGAAGGTGCATCTCCAAGGAGTGAAGGTTTAATTTAAGAAGTGTATCACCTAGCAAATAAAAACTGAAATCCTTGGACAAGTGTGTCTCCGAGGGATATAGGATGATAAATTTTTACCATGATTTTATTATCAAACCTGTGCAGCAACATTGCTTCCTGCATTTGTAAAAGTGAGGCATTGCAACCCTTGATGTTTATGTTCTAAAGTCCTTGCTTTGAAGGTAATATGTTTCCTGTTTCATAAAAAAAAACTTGTGAGTTTAAAACATGGTGGATGATTTGTGGCTTTAGCTTTCGCGGCGATCGCTCTTGTTCTCATCACATTTAACCTTGATTCCAACCATTAGCATATATCATTGGCTTGCTGCTTCATTGACTTAAACTCAGATTATTAAGGATGACTCTGAAACAAACACAATATCTATGCTTTTCCATGTTTCTCAGACAAACCCCTTTGAACCTTGGTATTTCATGAGTTCCATATGTGTTTGTTGACAAAACTTTCTGCATGCCTCATTTAGGCTCACAATCATGTCTCTTTTATATGTTGGCTTTTGTCTTGCTTTGTGCAATTGAAAAAGCTGGTAGCCAATTTTGAAATTTTTTTCTCACTTATTTTGACATGGACTTGACTCAAAGACAAGAGAAAAAATGGCAATGATTTTTTTCATTTGGATAACTAACTTAAGAAAATAAAATAAAAATAAAGAGAAGAAAGAGAAGACAATGAATGTCCCCATTTAAAACAAAGAAAAGAAAAATTTATCTATAAATGATAGTCAACTCTAATGATTATACCATGCATTTTGGATTAAGCTGCCTGATCTTTCCATCCAAACTTTCTACCAATTGTTCTTGAGTTAATGGCCCTGAAACTGAGTTACTTCTTTGGGCCAATTGTATTCGGAGATTTCTAGTGGTGCCCTGAAGGGTTTTCGCCGACAAGCCTCTCTCCTTTTTTTTTCTTAGTTCAACATTGTCAACTCCCATTTTCCTTTTTCTCAACTCACAGTCATTTTACAGTGCCGGTAAGGGTTTTCACCGATAAAATACCTCCTTTTTATCTCTCTTAAATTATAATCGCCTTATGGTGCCCGTGAGGGTTTTCACCAATAAGACTCTCTTATTTTTATTTCTCTCTTGATTCTTTATGTGGAGGAAGATACGTAGTATCCAAAATACATCACCATATCTTATTGCATGCCTAGCCTTAACATTCTCAAATATTGATCTGAAGGTCTTTCTTTGGTTGTAACTTGACTTTTGGATAGGGTTAGAAAGAAAGAATAGCATGAGGCCCAAACGATACTTGAAGTGGGGTAGGACTTACAACTTTTGGAATTGACTCAAACAATGAGGATTAACTCATGCCCCGATTTCTTTTAACTGATTCTGATCTTTTTTGTTTTTCTCTTCTATTGACTCTTTTTCTTCGCGATTTTTCTGACTCTATTTTTCTTGACGCTCTGCTTTTATTTCTTTTTTTTTTTTTTAAATTTTGTTGACTCTATCTTGATTCCAAAAGAGGGGTATGAAATAAAATAACACTAAGGCTCAAATGGGGTAAACAAAGGATGACACAATATTTGGATAGCAGAATGAAATGACTTCATCATATCAATACTTGAAAATGCTAGTACATAGCATGCAATACAAAAGTGCACGATCAAGATAACTTATGAAATGTTTTACAACACTAACTTTCCCCGAGCAAGTGTGCCACCTCTTTTTCTACACTTGCCCAGCATACAACTCCACTTTGTTGTATATTCCTCACATTGAATGACTCATGCTTTCCTCTTGATAGGATCACGCAGACACTGTTTGACCTAATTAAGACATGTCTTTCAATTGATGACCAAGTTATTCTTGTGATTCTCAAAATATTTGTCTTAATTTTCAAAGAAGGCTTGAACTTGTCACCAAATGTCTCAGCACTCTACCTATTTTTTTAGATGCTCTCTTTTCTAACTTTAACCCTCTGATTCAATGTTTATGCTTAAACTAGATTTTAAGATCTGACTGAAAATTCTGCAGGCATGTCATATCACTAGAATCAACATAAAATGTACTGTATAAAGAAAACAAACAAACAACACATATTCAAAACATAAAAGGAAAGTGACACTTCATTTAGTTGAAATAAAAGATAAAAGGGTTTGAACATAAACGACAAAGGGACAAAACAAGATAGATCCCAAACTACAACCCTGAAATACTTCGGAAAATAGAAAAGAAAATAAAACAAACTACCAGACCTCTTCCTAGTAGGGAGAGGAGTGACTTCTCAATTGCTCAGCCTGACAACTTAGCCACTGGTTTGCATATCAACATGACTAGAGCTTTCCTCACTGTCAATGTTCTGCACCATAATCGATCCATCTTGAATCATCTTTTTAATTTTCCTTTTGAAATCTTGACAATCTTCAATACTATGACCCTGAGCATCAGAATGATTCGCACATCGTATATTAGGGTCAAAAATTCTTAAACGCCGATTAAGAGTGCACCCAAGAAGAGGAGTGATTATTCCTCATTGTACCAATCTCTGAAATAAACTGGCATATGACTCACCAATTGGTGTGAAGCTATCTCTCGACTTTTGCCTCATTTCTTCGTTTGACTTGGATTAAAAATCAGGTTTAGAAGAGTTTTGGTATGTTTGTGGAGTTAGAGGATGACTCTAAGGAGTTGGTGTGTTCCACTGTGGGTAAGATTGGAGTTGAATATGTTGCTGTGCATTATATACTGAATATGGAGGGGGAGGACCAGAGTATAATCAATTTTGGGAGTGATTATGTAAAGCTTGGGCATGAACTTGGGTTTGTGCCTGAGAGTGACGAAGACGGGGTCTTCTTAACCGTGGCCATTGTCCAACTACAATAGAAGATAGATCTTCCTCATTCTTTGTCTCCCCAATACTTCCTGAACCCTTTTGAATTGCTTGAGTTGTCATTTTCAATGTTCCAAAACTCACAATGCGACCAGTCTTAATTCCCTCTTATATTATCTCCCCCATTTTAAGGACCTCAATGAACGGCTTGCCTAATGCAGGTAACAAGTGTTGATAATATGTTTCATCCTGCGCTTGAATAAACACCTCCACTATTTTGCTTTTTTTTATTGACGGTTTTATTCTAGCAGCTTGTTCGTGCCATCTGATCGCATACTCCCTGAGATTCTCAGCATTCTTTTTTTTATACTAGTTAAGGATTTTTTGTCAGGGATCAACTCCACATTGTATTGAAATTGTTGCACAAATTCATTAGCTAGGTCATCCCAGCTATTTCACCTATCAATATCCAGATCAACAAACCACTCTGAGGCTAGACCCGAAATACTCTCACCAAAGTAAGCCATGAGCAGTTCTTCTTTGCCCTTGGCACCTCTTAATTGGTTACAATAACATCTCAAATGTGCCACCGAATACCTGTATCCATCATACTTCTTAAACTTTGGCATATTAAAACCAAGAGGGAGATGAACACCTGAAAACATACACAGATCTTTAAATGAGACACTTTTGTACCCCCCAAGTCCTTTGAGATTCTTCATAGCCAATTCCAAACTTTTTAATTTTCTGGTCATTTCCTCTTGTTCTTCTTTCATAACAGGCTTTTTAGCATTAAGAGAAAATTCAGGCGGATGAGTGTAGCCATAAGGATCAGTCTGAACTTGGGAGCATAATGCTGATCACTAGAAATATTCAATACAGGGTCACTTGTAGAGTAAGGAATCACAACCGTTGGACTGATATTAAAAGCAGGAGCTTCAGGCGGGGGTGGCGCTGCAAAGGCATGAACAACATATGGAGCCGAGTAAGTGGTAGTTTTGTGTTGAGGAGTGAGGAAAGAAATATTAAAAGTGTTTGTATATTGTTTCCCCGGAGTAGTCCCTGATATATGTTGTGTCATGTCAACAAAAATAGGAAATTATGCATGTGATACAGGAAGCAAGCTAGAAAGATATTCCAGATTATCAGTGGGAACTGGAGGAGATGGCAACCCATTAGCCCAAGCTCGATGCATTTCTATCATTTGCCGCCTTAATTTCTGAATCTCTTCATTAGCTTCTAAATTCTCATTCCCGAAACTCCCTATCTGATTAGTGACCCCAACCTCCGTATTCTTGTTGGCCATAACTTTCTCTGTGACTTGGAGCAATATGGAGGACCAGCCAAAATGCCACAAACCAACCACCTTAAACTAACTGGACAAGAGATAGAAAATATGTTAAAGTTCAATAATTTTGCAAAACTTCTCTTTTTTTTATTTTGAAAAAGATCACTAAACCCGAGAAGGGCGCCTACGTATCTCATCCCCGAGAAAGGAGAATCAGGTGTGCATAGTTTGTGAAGTCTTGCCAAAATGGCCAAATTAAACTATTTTTTTCTTTTTATTTTTCTTGAAAATTTAAGAAGAAAAGAAAATAATAATTTGTCAAAAGAATTGACGAAAATCTTTTTGTATTTTTCAGGTTTAAACACCCCTCTATAAAGTGAAATTCTATGATTACCAAAGAAATCTTTTTGGGTTTTCAGTTTTGAGTTTCATTCGAAAATAAAACTCAAACCTATTAAAGGAAAATCTTTTTGTGGTTTTGTTTTAAGATGTATGTGACACCTACTATAAATGAAGAATGAAGAAAAAAAATCTTCTTGGATTTTTTTAAGTAAGATCAACCAAAAATAAAACCTATGACTATTAAGGATTTTTTTTGTATTCTTCTTTTCAGGACATGTATGAAACACCTACTCTCGATAAAGAGTGAAGAAAATCTTTTTTGGATTTTTTAAATAAGATCCCCGAACCTATAATAGGATGCCTAGGTATCTCATTTTCGAAAGAAGAGAATCAGGGGTGTGTAGTTCGTCCAGATTGGATAATTTAAGATTAAAGAGCAAACATAACCTTGACTTGAGACCCGACTAAAGACAAATGAGTGAAGAACGTAAATAAAATCTTTTTGGGGTTTTTAATTTGACACATGACACCCACAACTAGGAAAGAAAAATCTTTTTTGAGACATTTTCGCTATATGAAATGTATAAAACTTCTACCATTTTTGAATTTTCTTTTATAAAACTCCTATTAAAAGAATTTTTTTTTTTTAATTTTCAAATTATGGAAGCTTATTAAAGAAACAAAGAAAAATCTTTTTGATGTTTTTATTTTTGACAAAATGAGTGCAAAAAGGTAATTTTTTTTTTTTTTGAATTTTTGAATTGTGAAAAACAAAAGCCATAAGGAACACTAAAAGCTATGAAACCCTTTTTGACTCACTTCTTCTTTTTTTTTTCAAACACACCTTACTTCTAACACATGCTTTCCCTGAATCAATCCGTCAAATAACTACGTTACCCTAAAAATGCAACATTTAGCACGTGGGGATGCTTTAGAGGTAAGTCTCCTACCAAGGACCAAGTGGTCCCCCGCTAGGTCTCAATATAATGCACATAAGCATGACCTAAAGGCTGATTTACGTCGGGGTTCACTAACAAGGCTATTTGGGGGAGTGTATGTTCGATAGTGGCTTCGACAGCTTTCCACCCACTCCATACGTCCAACGGATTCCCCTCCTAAAATAAGGGTGACTCAACTAGAGTTCGTGTACACGGCGTGCACTCCGAGACTTGTTGCAGAAAGAATTCACTCGGGTTATGCAAATAATTCTAGATATAAAGTGGTAATACATAAAGAAAAACCTTAAACAAAGAGCACGTAGGCACTCAACAATGATAAAATAAACACAAAAGATAACACAAATAATGTCTATACACCCCTAATGCCAAACTAAGCTGATAAAACTCCAAAAATAAGCTCGAATTCTGAAAACGATTCCCCAACAGAGTTGCCAAAGCTGTCACACCCCTTTTCAACTCCTAAAAGAATAATTTTAAGTTTCGAAAGGATTTTTATTATTAAAGTGACAAAAGGATTGAAAATTTATTTCGAAAATGGATTATTTACATTTTTTCATTCAGAGTCACCACTTGACATAAATCAGGTGTGTCAAGTCACCTTTGGAAATCCTTTTCAAAACAGTTTGACTCTAGAAACTGATCCACGAATAGAGATTCCAGATAAGGAATTCTGTTGATCGAGGAAAAGGTGTTAGGCACCTCTGATCCCATGGTTCGACCACAGTTGCTTCGTGGAGCGTATCGACTAATTTGACATCACGAACGTATAAACCACACAAAAACACTTAAATCAATCAATTAAACAAATAAAAATAAAACAAATCCAAAATATAGTGTTCAGTTCAATTATACAGTCCAAAAATAGAAAAAATGCGAAAATATAAATCCTATTCTAAGTTAATCCTAAAACTATGTTCCAACGCCTTACCCGATGCCTCAAGCCTTGATCACAAGCCTCCTTTTCATACATGATACTTCGGGGCATTCCCCGGTGAATAAGTACAATATAATCTCGAGGCATTCCCCGGTGAAGAACTATTCACACGCATATTCAAAAATTCAACAAAATACCATTCCTCAAATTTGCCTACCTGACTTAGCATTTGCCTACTAGATTGGGTTTATCACAATTCCAATAAATTCAATATAAGTGAAGATCCAAAAAATTAACACGAATTCACTTCATCATGTTTAACCCCTCCCAAAATTCCATTTAACGCATGAACTTTAACATGAAAATAGTTATCAAGCCATATCAACATCGATTTCATACCAAAAACTAGCTATTCAAATAAACAACACCAAGTATCAAGAAAATTCCCAATCAGTAATCGTTAAACACATAATGATAATAAGTGAGTAGAGTCAAGAATTGAACCTCAAAAGTTTTTGATTAACTTGAAAAGAAAGATGAGGGCCACTTTGAGAACCTCGGCGAACACCAAAATCTCAACTATGAATCAATTCGAGCACAAAACTCCCTCGAAATCCAATTTAAAAAGAGAACCCATGAAGGACAGTGAACGAACTCTAACTTGGTATTGAGAAACGAAGACCCGAAATAGACCACAATGAACCCACCGAGAAAACAATGTTCCCACCACTCCAATATGCTCGGAAAACAGCGGATACCAATAAACAAGGCTGATTCAGGTGATTTTAATGTTTTCAGGCCGAATTCATCTGTGGAAAATGACAATGACTAGCACAGTCTATTCTGGCAAACCCCAGTCTGTTTTGATGTTCTCCGGCAATAAACTAACGCTACCTATACCTCCTCTTTTGATTCTCACCTCTATCTCTCATTGATTTCACTCTCTCTTCTCCTTCGATTCTCCAATCTCTCTCAAATCTATGTGTTTTAGGTGTGTGTATCAGCGTCTTGTGAGAAAGAAAAAATGGAGTCTCTGGTAGCGTGTGTACTAGTGAAGATGATCGTGGGTATGAAAATAGAGGGTGTGTATATGATGTGCGTGATTTGGTTGTGTGCCTAAGATGATGAAGAAGCAGCCAAAAAGAAAATCAGCAAGAAAAATCCAATCCCCCTATATGCGTGCACTATGTGTATATAAATACCCAAAAGAAATATGTCTTTTATCTTAGTGGTAGGTCCCCCATTCCTTTTTTGTCGTATGTGTATATCAATGGAAAGTGAGGTGTGTAAGTGAAGGGAAATCAGTCCCCCTAATCAAGTGGGCCCCCTTATTTTTGCTTCTCTTTCTTTTGTGATTTGGTTCAAAGAAAATCAAAAGGAACGTGACGAGGTAGTGACGTGGGGTGTAGGGGTGAAGGGGTATGGGCTGTGGGGTAGGGGTAGGTTGTTTGAATAAAGTTTGTTAGGATAGGATTAAAACAAGATAAAATTTGTTACGGGTTTGTTATTTTTTTATCATTTTATGGAGGAATAATTACATGGTTGAGGGTATACGATAGGATAAGATAAAGATGAATAAAAGTGATATCGTGGAGGGATAAAATTAGGTGTCTACAAGGTTTTCTTGGTTAAGAATCGTGTTTGTTTCTTTTATATTTTTGTTACCTGAGGACATGCAACGTTCTACGTTGAGGGTGCTGATGTGCCATGGTTTTAAGCACTTTCAATGCTTAAAACTATGAAAATATGCAATTACTTAGGTCATTTTGTTAGATATGATATGGGTTTCGTGTATTTTGTAGGGAAATTAGGTTTGAAGTGGAATGGATCAAAATGAGATGCAAAAGAGCTTAAAATCAAAGGCACTGATTGGAGTGCGAGTCATTATGTGACTGTACGACTCGTAGCCCAAGTCGTGGTGATAAAAATAAGGGCTGCGAATTCTCGGAGTGAAGTTAAGGATAACCATGACTTTTTAGGAATGACAACAAGTCATGGTCTTAGTCAATCTTAGAAAATTTGCAAAAGTCCTGAAGAGAACCAAGTTAAGGATCCAGTGGACATAGAAGAAGACTAAAAGTCATCATGACAGGGTACGACTCATAGTGAAGAGTCATTTTGACAAAAAAGAGAAAGTCCTGCAAGGTGAAAATCCACGGGAGTGACAACGAGTCCAGCCAATGACTTATAGTGTCTGACCACGAATCATCATCACTCAGCACAGATGACTCATTTCTTGAGGTGTAACCACTGTCCACTTTATTTTTCTATTTTTTATTGGTTAGGTTTTCTTTGTTATTTTGAGAAACTATAAATACCCATTGGATATTCTTGTAATAGGTTGCATACTTTATACTCTTAAAAATATATTTTGATTACAAAATTGACTTTTGATCTTTGAATCTCTTAGTTCTTAGTTTTTGGTTGATTAATTAATTCTAGAAGTTGAGTTTTCTTCATAAATTATTTGTAAGATTATTCATATATTTTCTTTATTGAATTCCATGGATTATTTCGCAACTATGAACGGCTAATTTCCTTAGTTAGGGTTGTGGGAACCCTAGCAGAATAACAAAATAGGGGAAGTTTGAGGTTTATCTAGATCATTGTTTACACTTGTATTGTGATCTTCTTCAATTTAATTGCTTCCTTAGCAGTGGAAAATGCTGAGAACTCACTTATATTCGAGATTGTCTTCACAAGAGCGATTGAGATTGGGAAAAAATATTAAAACTGTGATTCGAGGCTCTCAACCGTCGTCTAATAACTAAATACCTACAAGGTGATAGTTAAACTGGGATCAAAGACGACAGTTAGTAAAGAAACACCCTGAGACTCACAAGGTGAAGGGTGAGATTTATCAATGTATTCAAAAGACGATTAGTAATATCTAGCTTGTCATATTCTGCATGTGTGGTAATGAGATAGTTGGATTAAGGGTGAGAAACCTACTGAGTTAGGAAACCAGGGGATCACAGTCCTAGTGTTCATCTCAAATATTTACAACCAAAAGCATTCGCAAGTTTTTACTTTTTACTATTTACTATTTACTACAAAATCCACCACTTACTTTTCTGCACTTATAATGACTTTAGAAAGTTCGAGAGATAGATTCAATATATTCCCTGTGGGATTGACCCCAACTTAGTTGGGTTACGATAATTGTACAACATCCGTATTGTATCTTCTTTGAGGATATAGTTTGGGTGACGACAGTGCTTAGAACCACAAGTGATCCCAAGCTAACCCAAGGTACTGTATAATACTTGAGCAATTGATTAAAAAATATATTTAAGCTAAACTAACTGAGTGGAATCATAATCATTAGTTAAGTTTTTTCAGTATATTACTGCTAAAAGTTTACAACACTGTAATCTAAAAGAAAAAAACTACATAGAATAACTCTTACTGACTATCTATGAAGCCTCTACTAATACTGACTATAGGTAACTGGGACATGACTCCCAACTATCCCTAATCAATACATACAAATAAGAAATTGAAATGTTAAAACTACATTTGGCTTGAGTCTTCAAAATAAGAGAAATCATCACTTTCCGGCTTAATGTTATGATTTGCCTAACTATGAACTTGATAGTAAGCATCTAAATCTAATTTACATGAAAAATATTGGCAGAAGAGTATATGATCAGTGCTTTGGAATGCACTGAGTATGTAAGATATGCACTAGTCATGAAAACAGACAAAACATGCTTTGAAACTGAGGACATAAGCCATTTGCTTAAACATGCATTTAAAACATGTCTGTATACAACAACTATAAGGTGTAGTGAGACCTCTAAATCATGACCTAAAACATTTCAAAAATTAGAAATATGTAGAAGCATAAATATTTCATATGATTTAATGTTGGTGCTAAACATGCTATAAAATCATACTGAATGCTAACTGATTTCAAAGGAGTTGAACTAAAGTACAATGATGCTATATGAAATACACAAATACTAATATGCAATGATAATTTAAAAAGCCATGGTTTAAGAATATATAAAACTAAGTTGAGGAAGTGAAAATACTAAGTCTGAAACTATGAGATGCAAACTGATGCAATCATCATATAAATATATACGTAAATGATCAATATTGTACTGAGTAACCAATTATGAGGTCAAAAAACTGAGTTTGATCTATGGGAGCTACTGTAATCAACATATATCCATATGAGGTAAACATAGAGTTTGAGTGAAAACCCCATAAAAAAGGGTGCAATATACCTTACCAAGGTATAAAGGTTGATTTGACATGGTACCACTAAACTGATGTCCAAAAAGTCTAAAGTATCAAGCCTAATCTGACAGGTGACCCTTTAGAACCTATGGTGGTGTCGTAGTTCTGGGACTTATGGACTTTTACTTAAGGTCTCAGCCTAACTTATGGGTGAGCCTTCATCCCTACATATACTTGGTGCTAAGGACTACTCCCAACTGAATATAAATTAATATATTACAACTCCTAACTGAATATAAACTAATATAATAAATATCTTAATAATACTAATGTTCTGGTACTTGAATATAAGTGCTTTATCTGAATGTATTCTAAATCATTAAAATTGAAGGATTTCATGTTTGAATAACAACGCATGATATCCTAGGACATCGAGTGTTCATAACCGACCATCTCTGAAGAATGCAACTATCATGATAAATTTTATAATCTAGACAGAAATGTGAAATTTCATAACACAATTTCAAAATAATGAATTTATCAATATACTGAGGGTTCATAATTCTAAGTATATTAAAATACTAAATATCATGGAAAACATGGTATGTGAACTGTAGACTGAAATCCACAAAATTATATTAAATAGTAGATAATAGTCTTGAAAACTCACACATCATACATATCTTGATCATATGTTTTAAATGCTAAGTAATATCATTTAAATCATGCACGAGCATGAAAATATTGTTAATACTGTAATATAGTCATAATAAATCATAACTAATCATGAAAGCATTCTCATGAACGCAAAATATATCAAGGAGAACTGAATTTAGGCTTGGAATTCTATTCGGGTAAAAATCCTTGTTTATGGAAATCATAGAAATCATTATTGAAATTCACATTTTAAAAATAAGTTTTGAGAATAAGGGTAAAAGGAATCTCTTATTGAATACCCATATATCTAGACTGACAAAATCTTGGATTGAAGTCTTAGGAATTCGGCTTTGAGAATAATCCTGGACTTATTCTTGAGGGTTGAATCGCTTGATTTTCTGACTTAGAATGAGTTTGGGAAAAATAATGAGGGATTTGGGGTGATTAAATAGGATTATACCTCTTGTAACAACTGAAACAACAAAGTTTTGGGGTTAAAAGAGTGGGAAAAGTCCAAACAATCTTTTAAAATTATTTGAAAAGTTGTTAGTATCAGTCCCAATGAGTTTGGTGATGATCCATAAGGTCTGGAGATGAGTTATGGCCTGAGCCATTGTTTGGGACCCAAATTTTGTTCCCCACTGCTATGAAGATGAGTCACCCTATGAATTGTAAGGGCCCGACAACGACTCATCGTCTGAGTCGTCGTCACTGGAAACTTTGACAGTGCTTCAGTAAATTGTCCATAACGTTTTACTTCAATTTCAGATTAGGGCAAAACTTGATAAATTGTAAATCCAATTAAATTATCTATCTTTTGATGGGTCTTGAACTTAAAATTTATTAGTAATCTAGAAGTTATGCTTGTTTGAAGTTGACTATAGCAATATTTTTCTCAAGAATTCAATCGATAAGGGATTATTTGACTTTTCTAGAAGCTAGGAGTTATTTGTGGCCTTAATATAAATCTAAATCACTTATCAAACTACCAAAACATGAATTTTAGTTTTTCATGTACTTAAAGAATGTTTCTAATAGTGGCTTGAATTTTTGAGATGTTACAATTAATGACAACTTTGTTAACAATGAGGTTAAACATGATTAGATAGCATGATGAAGGGTAAATTTTGCCAATTATTAAAATTATAGAGGTATTTCTTTATCCCTTTATATTAATTATTTGTAGTCAAGTAAAATTCTAAGGTGTTCAAGTTAACTGACTATTTTATTACAATCTCTCATATTCACAATTCTTTTTACTCGACTATTTTCCCAATACCTTTGGGAATGATTTTGCACTAGGGATAAGAATAATGTGGAATAAAGTATATTAATAGTAGTGGATTAGTAATGCATAGTTATGCAACAATTATTTCTTATCTATTATTTAGTTTGATTACTAAAAACAATATGCATTTTATAATTTCTAAAGAATGTCTATTAACAAAAATACCCCCATATTCTTTAGCTGTGTACACTTTTGAAAAAAAAAATGTATTTAACCATGCTTAGTGATATTTTACATGCCCTAGTATTTCAATGAGCTGTAGATAATTATTTTTTTTAGATGAAACGAGTTGGAAGACATGTTCCTCCAACATCTTAAATGCAGTAAAATAATAATACAATACTTTATGTGGAAAAAACTGACTAACAATAGATGTAAAAAGCCATGACCTATAGCACTATAATATTTAACCCAATTTTGCTAAAGTAATGAGCCACACTAACAATAATTACAAACTCTGTGACCTAAAGGAATTATAAACTCTAATTCGTAAACTCACACAACCACCCTTGGCTTGTGTTTTGAAGTCTTCATCTTATTCCAACTTGATGAATAACTCCTAGTGCAGTTTATAACACAGTGGAACTATGGAAGCATAAGAAAATACAACTCCAGGAACACTTTGAATACAATCAAGCTAAATCTATAGCTAGACTCTAGTCTATGAACATGTTCCTTCTAGGAGTTCTTCATGCAACACCTCAAGAATCAATATCTAATTTCGCCTTTGTTATTATATAAGTGCAAGAATGATTTTTTTGAAGCTTTTAGGTATTTATCGATGTAGATATTTTCTTTCTTTTAAGTCGTTTGCTTTTCCTTTTACGAAATCCTATTCCTTAATGAAAACTTCTTTAAGGAATCCTGTTCTTGTTTGGATACCTTTGCTTCCTTCTTTTAATTCCTTTCCTTACTTGGATTCATCTATTTCTGATATACTTCTATAAGAAGAAATAATGACTTGATTCAAAATCATAAATTCCTTAACTTGCGTTGTTTGTTTCATCAAAGTCAACAAACATCAGCATCTCAGCTAAACGTTGAACTTATTTGATGGACCAGGTGTATCAACTTGTTTGGTGCATCTGTTCTACAGCTTCAACAATCTTTAAACCCATTCTTTTGTTCCACTGCTTGTCAACTTTACAACCATCATATTCTAAATAATTAACCTTTTTTGATGATGATAAATATTTGTCTTTGTGCATTCAATTTATTAAGCCTGAGACAATTCACAAAGCAAGATAGATAGCTAGAATACTTTGATGAACTAGGTTAGTTATGTATTATAAATACTACACAATCCAATCCCCCCTTTTGGCTTCATTGAAAAGTTAAGCGTATAAATTAAAAAGGAAAAATTTAATATATAGCAAACTTAAGCTCATAATTAGAAGCTTCATAGCAAATGTTTCATAATTACCTAAAATAGCACCTTGTATTTTATATTTTATAAAAGTGTTTCGACTAAAATATATATGCAATAAAAATTACTGTCCTTTTTTTGCTCAAATCAGTTGAGTTAAATAAGAAATAATTATGTCATGTATTTAAAATAGTAATTTTTTTTTTCATAAAATGCTCTTATTTAAAGTAGTAGTTCCCTTTTCATAAGTTAATCTTATTTAAATTAGTAGATATCTTTTCCAAATCAAACTCAAATCTGAAGATCATTATCTTCATGATCTTCAAATTTATTTTTCTTGTTGGTTTCTTTTCATCTTCTTTTTTTTATCGCTTTATTTTTTTTCATTTTGATTTCTTTTTCTTTTTCATTTTTTCATTCCACTTTATTTTCTCTCCTTTTTTTTTCATTTTTTTCCTTTTTTTTTCTTTTTCTTTTTCTATTTTTTTCCTTTCTCATATTTTTTTATTTTCCTATTTTCATTTTTTCTTCTTTGTTTCTATTTTTAATTTTTTTTAATTTTTATTCTCTTTTATTTTTACATTTCTATTTCTCTTTTTTTTTTCCTTTTCACTTCTTTTTTTGGATCTTTCTTTTTCGTTTTACTCTTTTTTCTCTTTTTTATTTTTTTAATCTTTTTACTTTTTTTTATCTCTATCTTTTATTTTTAAAAGACGAATATCTATATCACATATACATATTCAAAAAATATGTACAAAATAAATAGACATACAAATCTGCATGTGTATTTACAATACAAAGCATACATATATATCTGCATATATATTTACAAAAATATATATCTGACTCATATGTATATATAAACATATATGACACATAATTTCTATAAAAGAAAAGATAACTATATACATATATATATATATAAGTAATCAAAAAATACACGATACATATTTTAAACAGTAAAAAATACAAATAAGTACATATGTTACACTCAAAAATGACATAGAACAGTTCAAAAATAAATCCAACACCGTACAAAAATGCATATGAGTATGCATTTGTATATATAGAATACAAATACATGCACATGCCCCAAAAAAATTATAATACATTTGCGATATAATACATCTGTCTAATTGTGCTTGAACTACATATTTCTTTTTCTTCATGTAGACACTAAAAATATTCTTATGACAAAAAATTCTTGTACTGCTCCTTTGATAACATTGCCTTAATACATCAATATCATTGATTGTGTGACATTCTATCCTATATGTGGTGCAAATCTTGAAAGTACTCTTACCATGAATATTTGTTCATGCGACACCCATAGAACAAAATAATGACATAAATCTATATTGCATGTACTTTTTCTAAAAAAAATACGAGATATATAGTATGCATATGTTTTCCTTTACATAATACATATTACATTACAAAAAATACATATAGCTCTACATATGTATTTACAGAATATATGCGTGATCCATATGTATATTATCATATAAAAAATACAAATAAGACTCTGATATGTATTTATAAAATACATATCAGATTCATACCAAACATTAACGAACATAACTATAATATTTATCATCATACATATTCGCGAAATATAAATATGACTCATATAAAATAATAAATACAAATGCACATCTTAAATAGTAACAACTATAACTATATACATTTACATATAGCTAAATTAAAAAATACATAATACATATCATGAACATTAAAAAATACTAAAGGAATATATATTTTATCCTCTAAATAAATATATCAACATAATCATACGTGTATATAAAATAATATACTTCACATGACCTATAAGCTAATAAAAATACAAATACAAATATCCTTAAAATTTTAAAATAAAGCATCATGAATGTTTTTTTCTCTCCATAACTGTGATTAAATTTCAAAATAAAGCATCCAAAAAAATAAGTGAAAAGGGGGAAAATAAAGAAGAAAGAGAAATAGAAGTGTAAAAATAAAAGTGACAAAAGAAATAAAAAATAAAAGTAGAAAAAAAGAAGAAGAAAATAAAAATAGGAAAAGAAAAAAAATGTGAAAGAAAAAAAAAAGAAAACAAAAAAAATAAAGAAAAAAGGAAAAAGGAAAAAGGAAAAACAAGAAGAGGAATAGAAGAGAGAAAATAAAGTGGAATGATAGAAAATTGACAAAATAAACATTCCTCTTAACAAAAAAGTAAAAAATGGAATGAAAAAGAAAAAATTCAAAATAAAAAAAGAAAACGATTAAAAAAAGATGAAAAACAATAATTTTTTTTTAGAAATATTAGAGAGAAAAAAATAATAATAATGCTTTATTTTAAAATTTTGAAGATAACAATCTTTAGATTTGAGTTTCATTTGGAAAGGGAATCTACTAATTTAAATAAGAGTAATTTATATAAAAAAAATCTACTAATTAAGGAATCTACTAATCAATGTGAGAAAAAAAGAAAGAGATAATTTTTTTGAATTTTTTTTTTGGGTAAATTGGAGAGAGGTAAAATAATTGAGTGAAAACAGGAAAAAAGAGTGAAACATGCATGTGCAGAGTTAATGGACAAAAAAATGCAACTTTTGCTATAAAATGTAATTTTGAAAAAGTTTTTCTATTTATTGTAATTATGGTCTTAAGTTTATCACTTTCTGTAATTTTTCCAATTAAAAAAGCCACGGTTTGAGTATTCAAGATCGTGGACTATCACCAAGACAATTCTTAAGATATGCAACCAAATTGAAGTATAAATAAGCAAAATTAGTAACAAGGTTAGCAAGAGATAGGAATTCCATTAATACGAAACACATTACAAAATATTACTTAACTGTTAAAAAAAATAACTTGAGCAAAAAAGGTCTAAAAAGTCTAAGGATCTAAGCTGAAGAGAAGGGTAGAATAGGTGAGAGGAGTTATGTCAACTTACGAATTGTTTCAGCATTTGCAAACCTTTTTTTTCTCTAAGTATGCTTCCAACTGAGCAATTCTAACCTCAAGGTGTACCTTTTTAAGAACATGAGCAACCTGAAATGCCTCCAATTCTTGAGTCTTAGAAGCCAAGACATTCTTCATCCTTTACAGAGGAGTGCTGCAGGTAGAGCAACATGTTCCACTATACCCAAAAATATTTTGTGTTCTAAAAGTTTCACACTTGCATAGTTATACAGGCCAAATTACCTCCGGACCTTTGGATAGGATACATATAATGTTTTAGGTGCTCGACAACTTCTTAATGCTATTAAAAGATGCCACACGGATAAAGATTACCATTAAGAAGAGTCAAATAACTTTCATAAGGTCGAAGGCGTGCAAAATGGGGTTCAAAATCCCCTTGGAAGGGACATGCAATCAAGGCACTTTTGATCAGTCTTTGATCTACTCTAGCATTTCAAGAGCGGGTTAAAATAGTCCCTAGTGGATTTTTTCTTGCAATGAGGTCACTTTTGGGCCCTAAATATGAAATAATAAGCCTAAACTATAAATACTTGGGAGCTAGCTTTTCTCCTAAGTTTAGGTTTTGATAATAAAGATTTGAAAACTCTTGAGAGAGTGAGTAATTTCTGGCAAAAGCTTTTGTTGACCCTTGATTAAAAACAATGGTTGTAAGGGTGTTTCATTCCCTTGGAGTCAACGTAAGAGATTGGTGCTTGTTGATAGTTAAATTAGGGTTTGTTGAGTTTAATATACTCATTGGTTCTTAATTCTCTTATCTTCTTTGTCTATCTTTCTATCACTTATCCTTTATCCTTTACTTTCCATATTTTAATTTCGGTGATTCTTTAGTCTCGTTTTTGTTCTTAGCTTTTGTAGTTTGCTCATGTATCATTTGATATCAGAACTGAGCTTGATTTCATTTCTACGAAGTCAATCGTGGGTGTAGTCGTCGTAAAAAATTAAAAAAATCACAAAAAAGTTACTATTCATATTTTAGGTCTTAGGTCAAATTTTGAGTTTTTGATTTTTGAGCATTCTTATGTTTCTAGCGTTAAATTTTTTATCCCTAACATTGTTAGAGTTCAAATATCAAATTTGAGCTAAATTGGAGTTAAATTGAGCCTTCTACTATCGTTGGAAGCTTGGACTGAAGAAATTTGAAGTGGGTCGAAAATTTGAAGATTTTAGTGAATAATTTAAGCTAAACGATGTTTGGAATGAGTTTACCTAGTTTCACAATTTCAACTCATTCCGAGTTAAGAATAAGAAGTTGGAAATGTTGGTGTTCTTGGCGTTCTTTGAGAGATTGTTATCTTCAGCTTGAAAGTTTATCCAGAATTGGTTGTTTTATCCAAAAAGTGAAACACCATAGTTTCTGAACCTTAGAATTTTTTTTGGATTTCTGGTCTCTGTATAGCATACGACTAGGGGATAGGAGTCGTACACTTGGGTACAGGTGATTGGTCCAATCGTATGCTGACCAGTGTTGGTTGGTGGGGTGGATTTAGTTTCTAGAATGGGTATGACTTGGGTGGTACGAGTTTTATCAGTAGATATAGGTTGTTTTGTTACTTTACTTCACCTTAGACTTTGTGACTTAGGTGGGATCTGAGTACGAGTGGCTCACCATGAGCTGTAAGCCAGGGTACGAGTCGTATCTAGGACATGTATGGTGGCCAGTGTTCAAACCTCCTAGATTCTATTCTGTCAGGGGTATGATTTATGGGGACTAGTCGTACACTTGGATATGACTTGAGTTTGGGTGTGTCGTACCGTGGACAACATTGGGTCCAAGCGGGAAAGCTTAGGGTACGGGAGATTGGTACCACTCATCTAGGATGGGTACGACTCATAAGTGTCAATCATACCCTATGACGAGAATTAAATGCAGTTTAAGTGAGGGCAATTTGTATATTTTCCCACTTATCCTAATAAAGTCCCATAACTTATATCCCTATTGGGAGGTTATTTGCCCTGCTATTCTATTCTTATGCAATTGGTAAACATTCTTAAATCCTCTCTAGAGTTTTGGATAAAGGAAGGCTAGGGTTTTATCTTAAGGAGTAAATTGGGGCTTGTATTGGTTATTTCTTTCCATCATTATCTTAGTTTGAGGCATGTTCTCTTCCCTCATTATTAGTTTCAACTAAAGGAATGGTTTTGTACAATGTTTTCATGATTTGAATGTTGTATCATTTTTGGTTTTCAAATATAATTTGGGGTTTTTGGTTATAAATGTTTGGTTATGGTTTACCTATGCTTTAATTATGCTTTTATATGCTTTAATGGTGGTTTTGCATAGTTGGTTGCATGAGAACGATTATTTGGTAATGGACTTTGGTTTTGAAAATATTATGCCCCCAATGTGTTTGATAAAATGCCTATAACAATGCTTTCACTATAATATTGGTTTTTCTATGGAACTTATGCATGGTTTAAACTTGGTAATGGAACCCTAAATAATATGAATGGTTTAAATAGTTTTGGAATGGTTTGGCTTTACAAATATACTTGTGGGGTACATGAGAATCCCCCTAGTTAATTGGATAATATGATCTATGGGTACATAGGAATCCTTTGATCGCAAAAAGGTTTGGCTAAGGACAATACTTGCAAGTTATAGTTGGTATGATGATACCACTACTAATGGCCTTGGTAAATAACAAATAGACAATGGTTTGGTTGTTTGGTAATGGTTTTAATTGGGATTAAGAGAGAGGAAGGTTGTATCCAAGCCATGGAAGGTTGAGGTCTCCGGGGGATCGAAACTAGAAACTCATATTTATCGATGTGAGGTTTGATCCTAGTGACCGTGTTCATGATGTCACACTTTATATTTTTGGGGATGTAATAGTCATCCCAGGTTCTTTTCCCTGGTCGTGCGGATACACGCACTAGGGCCCTTTCAGCAGGGGGAGCTGAACCCATATAGCCTGTGGGTGATTTTAGGATGGCAAAGCTACACAACCCAGGTAAAGGTTTTAAATGGCATGCTAAACTCCGTTCCCTTTTCCAGCATGTTTATACATACATATATATATATATGGTTTGTATGCATAGGTATAGTTTTACTTGGTTTTACAGTTGACACTATTTTATCCTTATCCTGAGTTCATGCTAGCACTCACCCGTTAACCCATCTTTGGGAGGTTGTATCACCACACAATCCAGGAACTGGCCATTCTAATCCTCCTTCTTAGCATTCAGACACTCGAGGGTCAACTTTGGATTAAAGTGGTGACCTTTTATTTATTCGGAGGGATCCATTTCATGGATGTTATTTCATACTCTAGATTATTTAGGGATATTAATTTTGCAATGGTTGGGGGCATGTCCCAACTGAATATTTGAATTCTTTTGGTTAGAGACTTTTATGGAAGTTGGTATGGGCGGGATCAGTATATGTGTCAGCCTTAGCATTAGTATTGGTATTGGTATTGGGACTGACACGGGCTTACTGTATTGTTGGTTGTTCCATCCTCTTTTATTTGGGGATTATATATCTAATTATTAATGGAACTTATTTGGTTATGGTTGGATCTATGTTTTGTTTGGCTTGGTATAGTTGGACGGTTGGTATGGGATGATCGGACTCGAGTGGGTCGGTCTCGATAATAGACCTATCCTAGAGTCTGTATCCAGGATAGTTATGCTATCTTTTTATATGTTCGAAATTCAGGCAACTCAAGACAGGCGGCTAGAGGTTGGGTTGGGTAACGGGGGTGGTCTCCGATCCCGGTTGAACTTGGGATGCCCATTATGTAAGGCCCTGGGTCGGTTTATATCATGTTGGTATCATATATTTAGGTTCATGGTCAATTGAGAGTCCACAAAGCTGTGTCTGGTAGAGTCTCTTTTAGGAGTATTTAGAAATGTTTCACTTTCTTGGTATTCTATTTTCAAGCTTAGAGAATATGTCCTGGAATCTTCTCTAATCCTTGTTTGATCATTTTTCAGATCATGCCTCGATGATATGGAACATAAAGAAATTTTTCTATCCCATCTGGGGATGATGTTGATGGGGTACGTCCTACACGTAGAGTTTGCACTCGTTCTTAGGGTCCCATCCCTAATTGTTCTGGGGTTCCTCCCATTTCTACTAGTCCTCCTCAAGGTAAGGTAACTAATGTAGAATTTTGCCAATCTATTCATACTATTGCCCAGTTGGTTGCTGTTTAGGCTAAGAGGGATGCGTCTGGTGGGTTGTTTGCTGAGACCATAAGGGTTAGCCAATTTATGAAACTGAATCCTCCTATTTTTCCTGGTGTAAAGATGGAGGAGGATTCTCAGGATTTCATGGATTAAATGGAGAAGATATCTTGGGTAATACAGGCTACTTATGTGAAAGGTGTAAATTTTATAACTTATCAGCTCAAGGATGTTGTGTACCAATAGTACAAGAAGTGGGATAATAAAAGGTGATGCGGAGGAGTTGTCCTTATGGGATGCTTTTTCTAATGCTTTACGTTTCTTTCCTCAAGAGCTGAGGGAAGTGAAGATGGAGGAGTATGTAAATCTCAAATAAGGTAAAATATTTGTCAAGGAATATGCCTTGATATTTCATCAACTGTCAAAGTATGCTCCTGATTTGGTGGATGACATGAGGGCGAGAATGAGAAAGTTCACTTCTGGGGTATCTCGGGATCTAATCCTTGAAAGTAAAACTACTTTGCTGATAAAGGATATGGATATTTTGAGGTTGGTTGTCCACATGCAGCAGGTGGACAAAGAAAAGCAGGAACATGTGGAGTTTGGGGAAAGAATGGGTTAGAGGAGTAGTTTTTTTTAGTAGAGTGGTGCTCAAAAATAGGGCGGTCGAGATGGACGTAAATGGCTGAAAAAAATGGGGAAGTTCAGGTTCCTTCTCTACTGCTAGTGCTCCTTACCCAAGGCAGTCGGGTGATAGGCATCCGTAAGGTGGTGATAGTTTTTGAGCACAGAGTGACCAATCTTAGGTGAGTGGGGTATAATTTCTTCTTTATACCCTCCTTGATGGTTTTATGGTCATCTTTATCAGGTCTATTGTGACGAAGGTAGGGACAAGTGTTTCAAATGTGACCAGCCAGGCCATATGCTAAAGAATTATCCGGTTGGTTTAGTTTAGCTTTTGTGTAAAAGTCAATGAGTCCTCCATTATGTTGGGTCAAGGGGGAAGCAAAGCCCTTCTCTTACTAAATCTTTTTTTTTTCTCGAAAATCCAAAAGGGATTTTCGAGAGTGGTTAAAGATCCGATTACTTCATCTTCTGTTCTAGCACCTAGTGGTATGGCTTTGGTATCTGCTCTTGCTTCTGGTATCGATGGCCAGAATAGGTTGTATGGTATTGCATCTCAACAGGAATTTAAGGCATCACCTAATGTCGTTACTAGTACATTACAACTTTTTGTCGTGATGTGTATTGTCTGTTTGATTCTAGGTCCACTTTTTTTATGATCCCATTTGTGGTTGTATGTATTGATTTTGATCCTGAGGTTATTTCAAAACCTTTTTCTGTTTCTACCTCAGTAGGTGACTCGATTATTACTAACAGAGTCTATAGGGTGTGTGTGGTATCTATTGGTGGTAGGCAGACTTTGATGGATTTGTTTGAACTGGATATGGTTGACTTTGATGTCACTCTAGGGATGGATTGGTTACACTCTTGTTATGCATCCTTGGATTGTCAGACCCATAAGGTTATCTTTAGGTTCCTTAGTGAACTGGCTATAGAGTGGGAAGGTGGTTCCCTAGCTCCTAGGGGGAGGTTTATTTCTTATCTTAGATCCCGGAGGTTAATGTCTAAGGGTTGTCTCAATCACTTAGCCCAGGTTAAAGATTCTAACTTGGAGGGTCCTTCTTTTTATTCGATTCTAGTAGTAAATGAGTTTCCTGAGGTCTTTCTAGATGATCTTCCTGGTGTTCCTCCGGATAGAAAAATAGAGTTTGGTATTGATTTTGTTCCAGACACTCGTCCAATATCTATTCTCTTTATAGAATGGCTCTGGCTGAGTTGAGGGAACTTAATGAGAAACTTAAGGATCTTCTGGATAAAGGGGTTTATTCGTCCTAGTGTGTCCTCGTGGGGTGCACCAGTGTTGTTCGTGCACAAGAAGGATGGTTCCCTTCAAATGTGCATTGACTATCGACAGTTGAATAAGGTCATGGTCAAGAACAAGTATCCTCTTCCAAGGATAAATGACTTGTTTGATAAGTTGTAAGGTTCCAAGTTATTTTCTAAGATAGATCTTCAGTTTGGGTATCATCGGCTTAGGATTAGGCAGGAGGATATCCCTAAGACGGCTTTTTGTACTTGGTATGGGCACTTTGAATTCTTGGTGATGTCATTTGGTTTGACTAATGCTCCGGTGGCATTTATACACTTAATGAACAAGGTTTTCAGGCAGTTCTTGAAGTCATTATATTTATTAATGACATTCTGGTTTATTCCAAGAGTGAGGTGGATAATGCTAATCACCTTCGTGTGGTATTACAGACCTTGAAGGAATAGCAGTTGTATGTCAAGTTCTCTAAATATGAGTTTTGGTTGAACACTATGACTTTTCTTGGTCATATTTATTTTAGTAAGGGGATTATGGTGGCTCCTCAAAAGGTGGTTGTGGTTAAAAGGTGGCCTAGACCCACAACTCCAACCGATATTCGGAGCTTCTTGGGTTTGGCTGGGTATTATCAATGGTTTATGGAGAGCTTTTTGGCGATAGCTTCTCTTTTGACCAAATTGACTCAGAATAAGGTCAAGTTTTCTTAGTTAGATGCTTGTGAGGGGATTTTCGAGAATCTTAAGTATAAGAAAACTTTGGCTTTAATTTTGACGTTACCTGGAGGAAATAAGGGGCTTATGGTTTATTCTAATGCAACTCGAGTGGGACTTGGTTGTGTCTTAATGTAGCATGGTAAGGTGATTCCTTATGCTTCTAGACAATTAAAGGTTCATAAGAAGAATTATCTTATTCATGATTTGGAGCTTTTAGAGGTGGTTTTTGCTTTGAAAATCTATTGGCACTACCTGTATGGAGTACATGTGGACATCTTTTCTAATCATAAGAGTCTACAATATGTGTTCACTCAGAGGGAGTTAAATTCAGGAAAATGAGATGGTTGGTGCCTCTCAAGGACTATCACATGAGTCTTCACTATCACCTAGGTAAGTATAACATGGTTGATGATGCTCTCAACAGGTTATCCATGGTGAGTTTGACTCATATGGAGAAAGAAAAAATAGGAATTGGTGAAAGATATTCACCGCTTGGCTAATCTTGGAGTTCGTCTTTTTGACTCCAAGGAGGGTGGTGTGGTGGTTCAAGATATGGTTATGTCCTCCTTTGGTGCAGAGGTTAAGGAGAAGCAGGTGCAAGATCCTATCTTGATGAAAATCAAGAGGGATGTCGGTGAGCAAAGGGTAGTGGCCTTTTAGATCTGTGGTGATAGTACTTTGCGATACCAAAGGAGGTTGTGTGTTCCTGATGCCGATAGGTTAAGGAAAGGATTTTGGCTGAGGCGCATAAATCACACTATATTTTTCATCCTGGTTCAATGAAGATGTATCATAATCTCAAGGAGATATATTGGTGGAATGGTATGAAAAGGGATGTGGATGATTTTGTAGCCAAGTGCATGGTGTGCCAACAAGTTAAAGTTGAGCACATAAGGCTTGGTGGGTTGTATTAAGAAATTGATTTTCCCGAATGGGAATAGGAGGTAATCAATATTGATTTCATTATCCATATTCCTCGATCTTAGAACCAATTTGATTTGATTTGGGTCATCGTGGATAGGATGACAGTCTGCTCACTTTTTGCCAGTGAGGACTACCTTTTTGGCAGAGGATTATGCGTGGTTGTATCTTTAGGAGATTGTGAAGATGCATGGGGTACCTGGTTGATTATCTATGGTCGTGGTATGGAGTTTTCATCTCATTTATGGTTATCTTTAAAGAAGGGATTGGGTACCAAGGTGAGTCTGAGT
Source organism: Capsicum baccatum var. pendulum (assembly GCA_030864225.1). Lineage (NCBI taxonomy): Eukaryota > Viridiplantae > Streptophyta > Magnoliopsida > Solanales > Solanaceae > Capsicum > Capsicum baccatum. Next base: position 131,808,704 of record CM061551.1, on the reverse strand, counting down.
ACTGCTTTTCATCCTCAGACAGATAGGCAAGTGGAAAGAACAATTCAGATAATGGAGGATATGCTTTGGGTATGTGTGATTGATTATGGTGGCAATTGGGTTGAGCGTCTGCCTTTGGTAGACTTTGCTGACAACAATAGCTATCATTCTAGTATTGTTATGGCCCCTTTTGAGGCATTGTATGGTAGAAGTTATAGATCTCCTATTGGGTGGTTTGAGCTTAGTGAGGAAGATACGTTTGGTCCAGACTTTATTTATCAAGATATGGTAAAAGTACAGGTGATTCGGGATAGGCTTAAGTCTGCCCAAAGTCGCCAAAAGTCCTACACAGATGTAAGGCGTAGAGACTTGGAGTTTGAGGTTGGGGATAAGGTGTTCCTAAAGGTATCTCCGATGAAGGGAGTAATACAGTTTGGTAAGAAGGAAAAGCTCAGTCCCCGATATGTTGGTCCTTATGTGGTGTAATACCCCGTATTAGTCTTAGCTCAGTTCAGTTCATAGTGCATATAAGAGGCTTAGAACCTAAAAATTTAGCTAAGTGTTGAGGACTTAGTTTTTGTTTTGGTCTCTTAACTTTGATAATTTTTTAAGTCACCTTCTCGACCCCTAGATATAAGTTTTTGAGTTAATTCATGTTCAGGGGTGTAAGGAGCATGTCTTGGGGAAGTTTTGGATTTTTCAAACGAGGATTAAGGCACATTTGGAATTCTTTTCAAAAACCTCACTACGATTAGATTGTGTCGCACTGGGTATAGGGATGAGGCGTTCATCACATCATGGTGATGCCTAATTCAGTATTCCAGTTATGAATTTAAATCTCAGAGGCACTGTCTTGTCTTTTCCCATCGCCCCAATCCGTAAAAACATGGGATTTACCTTCAGTGAAGGCATTATATGCCCAAATTCCTCAATTTCTCTCTAAAATAAAACCTAACCTTTCCCTAAGTTTATCAAGTTCAATAATCTTTCTTTCAAGAAAACCAAGAAAATTGTGCTTCCTAATCCAAGAATGTTCAAGAAAAGTCAATCCTCTTACAAAATTAAAGCTTTAAGATATGTTTGATGTTCATCCATGGGCCCTTTTCACCCATGGAGTCCAAGAAGTTTGATGTTCATCCATGGGACCTTTTCACCCATGGAGTCCAAGAATCCATTTTTAAGTTTAAATTATGGTTTTAACATGTTATTATGAATTATATCCATGAAGGTCATATGAACTTTGATTTCGAATCATGTATACCATGTGATTTAATTGCATCTATCCCTTGACACATTTGAATGATGATTATTCGCATGTTAAATCCTTAACCCATGATTTTAATGTTGTAATTATTCTATTATCACATGTTTTAAATATTCCCGTGCTTTAACCCATGCCCCTTATGTGTTTGATGAAATGCCTAAGTGGTGAGTTTTGAACAATGATCCCTATTATGATTTGTAAAGCTATGTATGTCCTTATTCATACTTCTATTCAGTGTTACGGGTTATGAATACCCAAAACTTAGCTATTTACTTAGTCTCAATATCTTTTAGATGGTTTTAGTTATGTATGAGAATTATTCATTCAGTCATTTATCATAATCAGTTAAACTCAGATCAGTTTATTAATCCAAATCAATTCAGTTAGGAGTAGGATTTAGCACCGAGTGAACCCAGGGATGGGGGCCCACCTACCAGTAAAGGGTGTGACTCTTATTATAAATCCATGAGTTTCAGAACTATGTAGCCAACCTAGGTTTGATATATTAATCTGCCAGTTGAGGGTTGACACATATCTCATTAGGGAACCTACTAGTAGAGGGTGACTCTTTTGTTTTTCAGGACCTTACTTTAGTGGATCCACACAACCATTGTTAGTACCCGTGGCACGGTACTAACACCCTTCCAACTAAGGTCACATACAATTATATAGTTATTCAGTTATCAGCATTTCAGTATTTTAGTTTACCAATTATTTTAGAATCATATTATATGCTTGGTCATGCATTCACAGATTTCATAGTTTTCATGTATTTATATTCAGTTACCTCATGGTTTTCGTTAGTTATTTATTATTCATGTACATGAACCCATGCATATCAACCTAACCTTATCTATCATACCAGTACATTTATAGTACTTATCAGATACTCTTTTTTTCTACTATGATGTTTGATATCATAGGTTCGAATGCTCAGGCTCCCGACCACGTTTAGACAGTTCAGCCTATCAGCAGCAGTGGTCGTGGTGAGTCCTCATCTATCAAGAACATGGTGGTTTATTTTAGTTTACTTTAGTATTTCAGTACTTTCTTTCAGTTTGGCAATTGGAGTTAGTTGGGGCCTGTCCCATCAACTCTTTTCAGTCAGTTTTAGAGGCTTTTTAGACATTTCTGACAGTCAGTTGAGTTGTTAATCATTTCAGTCAAATTTTTAGTATGTTCGTTTATATTTCAGACTGGAGAATTTTATTGTATTAATTTCAGTACTTAAAACATTTGGCATTATTCAATTATTTCTGCATATGTATATCTTATTACCATACTATTCTATACTCAAAGCAGATACTAGTTCATGGGTTAGCTTGTGGTCTTTCGTGATTGTAAGCATCGTTGTCGCAAGCAGGGGGTAGTCTCGGGTCATGACAAAACTTGGTATCATATCCAAGATTTAAAGTGTCCTAGAGAGTCTGAAAGCCGCATTGAGTAGAGTCTTGTGCATGGGTGTGAAGCACGCCACACTTATGGACAAGAGGATACAAGACTTTTTAGAAAAAGTTTCCCTTCTTTCAGCATTCATGTCATACGAATGATCATGATCTCAATTTAAAATCTCTTTTTAATTTAATCTTCCTTCCATTTATAGAATATGCCTCCCAAAAAGAACAACGAAATAAGAAATAGGAATTAGCTCACACCTCTGCCTATTCAAGAAGATCCCCTGAATGAGCATGTTTCTCATGATAAGTTTAGAGTTGCATTCACTACTTTAGCTCACTCAGTAGTAGCTCAGAATAATCACCAGGTTGCTATCCCATCCAATCCAGTGGCTAATACCACCGCAGTTAGGATTCGGGACTTCACCCGAATGAACCCTCCTTTGTTTATGGGAAACAAAATGATGAGGATCCATAGGAGTTCCTTGATATGGTTTATAAGGTGACTTACATTATGGGTGTCATGTCTAGTTAGAGTGTAGAGTTGTCTTCTTACCAATTGCAGGATGTATCTCACACTTGGTATAAGTAGTGAAAGAGGGATAGAGATAGAGATGCAGGGCCTGTAGAGTGGGAGGAGTTCTCCACAGCCTTTTTAGTCAGATTATTCTTTTTATAGTTAAGGGACCTAAGGTGCAGGAGTTCAGAAATTTAAAATAGGGCAACATGAGTGTGAGTGTAATACCCTATACTTTTCCCAGATTGGAAAGTCATCTAAAAAATGTTAGAAACATTCTTTGAAAGATGAATCCACTTTTGTACACGTAGTATTTTTTAGATTTTCACTTTTTTTCACATGAAAAATTGAATAATATTTCAATCGATACCAATTTCATCAAAATCCGACATCGGATGAGAAAGTTATGGTCGAAATACAGAAAGGAGTAAAACCGCCCAGGTGCAACGGTGCAGGACGACGGACCGTCGGACTAGCGACAGACCATTGACCATGAAGATCACACCGAGGAAGCGAGCCAGCCTTCTGGATGAGTACGACGGAGAGTTCTGATTGACCGTCGGACAAGCGATGGACCATCGCACCCCACCGTCGTACTATGACAGTAGGTCCTAGTTCTGTCTTATTCAGATGGAGAGGTCCGACGGTGAACCAGCAACAGACCGTCGCACCCCACTATCACATGTACCGCTCAGTTATTTTAAATATTTTTAATAGAGGTATTTTGGTCTTTTACCATTCATCTATATATACTCAGTTATGCCCGACCTTAGCCCATTTGATCATTATTTCACAACAACAAATATTAGGGTTTCTCTCCAAGGTTAAGCCCCAAGCATAAAATCCAAATCTTATTCAAGAACTAAGAGATTCCAATCCTTTAAGTTCAAGAACTTCAAGAATCTCATTACCAGGTATGCATAGTGTTCATTCATGGACTCCTTTCGTCCATAAAGCCCAAGAATCTCTTTTCAAAGTTCAAGTTTATCGATTTTCTTTATGAATTTCATAATTGGACTGCTCTTGTTCATGTTGATAATGAGTAATTGAGTTCTATTCCATGCTGGGTGATAAAAATTTATGTGGATTTGATTAGTATTGATGTAGACTCATGTAAACCTATGATTAAGCCCTTGAATGATGAAATTAGAATTGAATCATGATGTTTACTTGTTGTATAATGTTGTTTACACATACTATGCCTACCATGTATTTGATTAAATGCCTAGATGAAGGAAATATACCCAACTAGTATGATATTATGAAATCCCCATTTATGTACAAGTTTATTCTTATCACATGTTTGATGAATTACCTCAATCAATGAATTATGGATTGTGATGTTGGTTATGTATTCAAGATGTCCTGCTTTATCAGTTTCTTTCCATTGAGTCCTGGGGGTACTTGTACCTGACAATTTAGCTGTATGCCTAGAGCCATGTCATGTTTCATGATATCCTCAGTCAATCTATGATCCATAGAACTCAGTCAGTCATGTGACTCAAGCAAGCTCAGTAATTCAGTTATGTCAGTAATTTCAATCAGTTTCAAATATTAGTAGCATTTCGTTAGTCACTGGAACTCAGTTAACTCAGTCCAATTCAGTTAAGTTAATCATGTTCAGAGTCTATTTAGATAGGAGTAGGAGTTAGCACTGAGTGAACCCAAGGAAGGGAACACACACACTGTCAGATGAGGGTGTGATTCTTAGAAGTCATCCTAGTATTCCAGAACTATGTAGCCAGCATAGGTTGAGATATCAATCCTATTCGATGAGGGTTGATGAGGTGGATAAACACTGTTAAATGTGGGTCCCACCATTCTCATTTAGGGGACACTATCAGATGAGGGTCACCAACAGCTTATCCTTACCAGTGGCGTGGTATTGACACCCTTCTAATTAGGGTTACAGATTTAACCCCAACTCCTTTACAATAGTGTATTAAGGGCATGTCGGTTAGATAACTACTTCCCACAGTTTCATCTTATAGAATTAGGACTATCAGATACAGTTAATTAATCTCAGTAATAGAACTCAAATGTTCTACAGAATTTATGACTGTCAGATACAGTCAACTCAGGTACAGTATAAAACTCAGCTAATTCCATCAGATTTAGGACTATCAAATACAACCACTCATGTTATCAGTTATATCAGTTATCAGTATGTCATGTTATCAGTATTCAGATTCAGTAATCATGTTATCACGGTATCAGTTACAATTACGTATTCATGCATGCACTCTCACATTCATGTTAGACAGTCAGTTAACATTGATCATGCATGTGAACCCTTGCATATAGATTACCTCACATGCATACTCAGTACATTCCATCGTACTGATGCATTTGCACTATGGTGCTTTCTTTTTATGTTAACCATGGTTCAGAGATGATAGTTCTAGATCAACAGTAGCATTCCAGTGTTTAGCAGTGAGTTCTCATTCTTCAAGGACATGATCATTTATTATTTATCCTATTAATTAGTTTGTTAGTTGGAGTTAGTTGGGGACATGTCCCATCAACTCCTTATTCAGATTATTCAGATAGTAGAGGCTTTCAAACTAGATGCAGACTAGATTTCAAATTTGATTCAGACTTCAGTTGTTTTTAGTTTTGTTTTGGTATTGATATACCACATTTCCAGACATTATTATGTCATTCATAATTTAGTTTTGAACCTTATGTCCTTTCAGTTCATGTTTCTATATTTTATAGTATATTATGCACTATAAAGGTACAGATATCTGTCATGGGTTAGCTTGTGGTCCTTTAGAATTATGAGCACCCTGTAGTATTCCAGGTACCTGGCTCGTGGCATTACAAACTTGGTATCAGAGCCTAAAGTTCAACAGTGTCCTAGGAAGTCTGAAAGCCGCATTTAGTAGAGTTTTGTATGTGGGTGTGTTGCGCGCCACATTTATGTGCAGGAGTCTATAAGATGTTTTAGGAACAATTTCCCTTCTTTTAGTATTCATGTCGTGCTAGTGTGCATAATCTTAAGTCAATCTCTCAGTCTAATCTGTTTCTCTCTTTTTTCTACAGAACATGCCTCCTAAAAGTAGAAATGGAAATCAGTCAGCCCCTCAGCCTGAAGAACCTTTGGGCAATCATGTTTCTCATGCGGAGTTCAGGGCTGCATTCACTACTTTTGCTCAGTCAGTCACCACTCAAAATGAATGGCCAGTAGTCATTCCAGCCAACCCAGTGGCTAACTCAGTTGCAGCTAGGATTCGAGACTTCACCCAAATGAATCCTCCATCCTTTCTTAGGTCTAAGGCAGATAAGAACCCTTAAGAATTCATTGATTAGGTTCAGAAGGTAACTGACATCATGGGGGTGACTAATGTTGAGGGTGCTGAGCTAGCTGCATAATTACAAGATGTGGCTCATACTTAGTTCAAACAGTGGAAGTCAGACAGGTCAGATGATGCAGGTCCTATAGAGTAGGAGGAGTTTATCACTGCATTCTTAGACAAATTCTTTCCGTAAGATCTTAGAGAGGTTATGGTGCTAGAATTCATCAACCTCAAGCTGTGAAGTATGATAGCGAAAAAGTATTCTCTTAAGTTTTACTCAACTAGCTAGATATGCCCCCCCATATGGTTGCAGACAACAGAGCCAAGATGAGTAAGTTTGCTTCAGGGTTAAATGATAGTGTGGTTAATGAGTGCAGATATTCCATGTTGAATAGTGACATGACTTTAGACAGATTTATAACTTATGCTCAACAGATATAGGAATAGAAGATTAAGTAGAGGGAGAAGCAGAATAAGAGAGCTAGGATGGGTGCTTTAATTTTAGTCAGCCTAAGTTAGAGGGAGGCAATCGTTCTCAGTTTTATCCTAAGTCATCAGTTTTAACTCCTTTTTTAGCTAGTGCTCCAGTTTCTAAGTTCAGGGATGGTAATAGATATAGAGCACCAGGCTTTAAGTCTCATGGTAGGGTCAGTAATGCCCGAACTAACCCCCTTCGTTAGATTTGTGGTAAGAACCACAAGGGTGCTTGCAAAGCTGGTAGCGATGTCTGTTTCGGTTGTGATAAGCCAGGCCACAGAGTCAGAGACTTCCCTCCTGAAATTAGAGTCATCTCCATTCCTCAGCTCAGTCCGATCACCCAAATCAGCAGGGTTCCACCTCTAGTGCTAATAGCGGGCAACGCACAAATCATATTTATGCTCTTCAGATTCGACAAGATCAGGAAAATTCTCCTGATGTAGTTACTGGTACATTACATATCTTTCATGTGCATGTTTATACTTTGCTAGATCCAGGAGCTTTTTTGTCTTTTGTTACTCCCTATATAGCAGGCGATTTCAAAATCAGTCTCGAAATTCTAGTAGAGCCCTTCATAGTCTCTACCCCAGTGGGTAAAACTATCATAAACCAATGCGTATACAGGAACTGCCCAATTATGATATTTTAGAAAGTCACTTTAGCAGACTTAGTCGAATTAGAGATGATTGATTTTGATATCATTCTCGGCATGGATTTGATTTATTCTTGTTATGCCACAGTCGACTAAAAAATAGAATAGTCCAGTTTCAATTTTTGAATGAACCCGTCTTAGAGTGGAAGGGTAGTGTATCCGCTTTTAGAGATCAATTTATTTCCTACCTTCAAGCATGGAAAATAATATCTAAGGGATGTTTCTATCACCTTGTTCGAGTTAAGGACACTAGTTCTGAAACTCCCAGCCTTGAATCAGTCCCAGTAGTGAATGAATATTCAGATGTCTTTCTCGAAGATCTTCCAGGAATTCCTCCCGAAAGGGAAATAGACTTTGACATTGATCTTCTTTCAGATACTCAGCCTATATCTATTCTGCCATACAGAATGGCACCAGCAGAACTCAAAGAATTGAAAGAAAAGCTGAAGGATCTCTTATATAAGGGATTCATCAGGCCCAGTATATCCCCGTGGGGTGCTCCAGTCTTATTCGTACGTAAGAAAGACAGTTCCCTTAGAATGTATATCGACTATAGTCAACTTAATAACGTTATGGTCAAGAACAAGTATCCTCTTCCCAGAATCGATGACTTGTTTGACCAACTTTTGGGTGCTAGCTACTTCTCTAAGATAGACCTTAGATCCGGCTATCATCAGCTTAGAGTTAGAGAATGTGACATTCCAAAAATAGCTTTCCGTACTCGGTATGGTCACTTCGAGTTCCTAGTTATGTCCTTTGGTATTACCAATGCCCCAACAGTTTTTATGGACTTGATAAACTGCATGTTCAAGTAGTACTTAGACATGTTCGTTATAGTCTTCAAAGATAATATTATGGTCTATTCCCACAATAAGTGTGATTATGCAGACCATCTCAGAACAGTACCTTAGACTCTCAAAGATCATTAGCTATTTGCCAAATTCAGTAAGTGTGAGTTTTGGCTAAGGTCAATAGAATTCCTTGGTCATATCATTTTTGGTGATGGCATTAGAGTAGATCCCTAAAAGACTAAAGCAGTAAGAAACTGGCCCCGCCCTGTCTGTCCATCAGATATCAAGAGTTTCTTAGGTTTAGCTGGCTATAATATACGGTTTGTTGAGGGATTTTATTCTATTGAATCCCCTATGTCCAGGTTGACTCAGAAGAAAGTCAAGTTTTAATGGTCATAACCTTACGAGAAGAGTTTCCAGGAGTTAAAGACTCGACTCACCTCAGGCCCAGTCTTAGCTCATCCAAATAGTTCAGATGGGTTCATAGTGTATTATGATGCGTCCATAGTAGGTTTAGGTTGTGTCCTCATGCAGCATGGTAAGTTCATAGCCTACACCTCTAGACAACTTAAACCCCATGAGAAAAATTATCCTACTCATGATCTTGAGTTAGCAGCCGTAGTCTTTTCCTTGAAGATTTGGAGGTATTATCTATACGGTGTTCATATAGTGTGTTCACAGATCACAAGAGTCTTCAGTATGTCTTTTCTCAGAAAGATCTCAATCTTCGTCAGATAAGGTGTTTAGAGCTCTTGAAATATTATGGCATGAGCGTCCTTTATCATCTGGGCAAGGCCAATGTGGTGGCCGATGCTCTTAGCAGACTGTCTATGGGTAGTATTACTTATGTCATGGATAGTAATAAGAAGTTAGATAAGGAAGTCCATCATCTTTCCAGACTAGGCATTCGTTTATCGATACAAAAGAGGGTGATATATAGGTTTAGAGTAGTTCAGAATCATCGCTAGTTTCTGAGGCGAAAGAAAAGCAAGATAGAGATCCCAGCCTTCTCAAGTTGAAAGAGTCAATCTAGGATAAAAAATTAGAGGTTTTCTCCCAAGGGGGAGATGGTGTTTTTCATTATTAGGGTTATCTCTGTGTTCCAAGTGTAGATGACTTAAGGCAGTGAATTCTTCTAGAAGCGCATGGTGCGTGCTACTCTATTCATCTAGGGGTCACAAAGATGTATCGTGATTTGCAGGAGATCTATTGGTGGAGTGGGATGAAGAGAGATGTTGCAGAGTTTATGGCTAAGTTCTCTTTATGTCAGTAGGTTAAGATAGAGCATCAGAAGCCTAGTGGTCCAATGCAGGAGTTCATTATTTCTACTTGGAAGTGGGAAAAAGTGAACATGGACTTTGTGATGGGTTTTCCTCGAACTCATCATCAGCATGATTCAGTCTGGGTCATTGTAGATAGAATGACCAAATCAGCTTATTTCCTTCCAGTTCATACCTGTTATTGAGCCGAGGATTACACCATACTCTATATTAGAGAGTTGGTCAGATTGCACAGTATTCCTCTATCTATTATCTTAGACAGAGGTACCCAATTTATCTCTCATTTCTGGAAAGCATTCCAAAAGGGTCTTGGTACCCAAGTCCATCTCAGTACAGCCTTTCATCCTCAGAAAGATGGTCAAGTAGAAAGGACTATTCAGACTTTAGAAGATATGCTGCGTGCGTGTACAATTGATTTCAAGGTAAGTTGGGATGACCACTTTCCTTTGATTGAATTTTCATACAACAACAACTGTCATTCCAGTATTTATATGGCTCCATTCAAAACTCTCTATGGTAGGAGATCCAGATCTTCAATTGTTTGGTTTGAAGTGAATGAGTCCTCAGTCATAGGTCCTGACTTGGTATTCGATGCCTTAGAAAAAGTTCAGTTGATCAAAGAAAGACTATGGGCTACTCAAAGCCGACAGAAGTCTTATGCAAATATTTGTAGAAAGGATCTCGAGTTTGAAATTGGTGATTTTATCTATCTCAAGATCTCTCCCATGAAGGGAGTGAAGCGATTCGGCAAGAAGGGAAATCTCAGTCCCCGATATGTCAGTCCCTTCAAAATTCTCAATCACTTTGGCAAAGTAGCTTATGAGCTTGAGTTGCCTTCATATCTAGCTTCAGTTCATCCAGTATTCTATGTCTCTTTGCTCAAGAAGTGCATAGGTGAACCAATAGTTGTAGTCCCTATTCAGAGAATTGATGTTCAGAACAGTCTCTTTTATGAGGAGATTCCGGTTGAAATTCTATACTATCAGACTCATAGATTGAGGAACAAAGAAGTCCCTTTAGTTAAAGTCCTTTGGCAAAATCAGTCTGTTGAGGGAGCTACTTGGGAAACAGAAGCATACATACGTACCAAGTATCCTCACCTCTTCTTCACCAACTCAGATCAAGCTCAAGGTAATAGTTCTCCTTAAGCTTACTCAATATCATGTTTAGTGTTCATCACAAACTTGGTACCAAGCACCATGGCATATTCACTGAGGCATTCATGTATCAGCTCGGTTAAATAATTATGCATCAAACATGCATTCTCATTGTGAGAAACATAGTTCATCAGAATACCTAGTCATGCATTCATGTATTAGTTACACATGCATCAGATATGCATGTTCAGTATGATATGTTTAGTTACTAGTCAAGTCATCCATGAGATCATGTTCCAGTTATTCATATTTAATTTGTACTTAAGTTGTATTTTCTCCCCTCTCAATTAATCTTATTCAAGGACAAATGTTCTCAAGGGGGAGATATTGTAATACCCCATACTTTTCCTAGCTTAGAAAATCATCTAAAAATGTTAAAAACTTTCTTTAAAATATAAATCCACTTTTGTACACGTGGTATTTTTAAGATGTTAAATTTTTTGTCATGTGGGAAATTGAATAATATTTCCATTGATATAAATTTCATCAAAATCTGACATCGTATGAGAAAGTTATGGCCGAAATACAAAAAGCAGTAAAACCGCCCAGGTGCAATGGTGCAGGCTGATGGACCGTCGGACAAGCAATGGACCGCTGAACATGACCATCACATCGAGGTAGTGAGCCATCCCTCTAGATGAGTATGATGGAGAGGTCCGATAGACCGTCGGACAAGCAACGGACCGTCGCACCCCACCTTTGTACTATGGCAGTAGGTCCCAATTCTGTCTCAGTCCGACGGAGAGGTCCAACAGACTATCGGACCAGAGATGGACCATTGTAACCCACCATTGTATGTCTCTCTTAGTTATTTTAAGTCATTTTAATAGGGGTATTTTGGTCTTTTACCACCCGCCTATATATACCTAGTTATGCCCGACCTCAGCCCATTTGTTCATTATTTCACAATAATAAATATTAGGGTTTCTCTCCAAGGTTAAGCTCCAAGCATAAAATCCAAATCTTCTGCAAGAACTAAGAGATTCCAATCCTTTAAGTTCAAGAAATTCAAGAATCTCATTACCAGGTATGCATAGTGTTCATTCATGGACTCCTTTCGTCCATGAAGCCCAAGAATCTCTTTACAAAGTTCAAGTTTATGGATTTACTATATTTCCTGATTGGGTTGCTCTTGTTTGTGTTGATAATGAGTAATTGAGTTCTATTCTATGTTGGGTGATAAAAATTTATGTGGATTTGATTAGTATAGATGTAGACTCATGTAAGCCTATGATTAAGCCCTTGAATGATGAAATTAGAATTGAATCATGATGTTTATTTGTTGTATAATGTTGTTTACACATACTATGCCTACCATGTATTTGATTAAATGCCTAGATGAAGGAAATATACCCAACTGGTATGATATTATGAAATCCCCATTTATGTACAGGTTTATTCTTATCACATGTTTGATGAATTTCCTCAATAAATGAATTATGGATTGTGATGTTGGTTATGTATTCAAGAAGTCATGCTTTGTCAGTTTCTTTCCATCGAGTCCTGGGGGTACTTGTACCTGACAATTTAGCTGTATGCCTAGAGCCATGTCATGTTTCATGATATCCTCAGTCAATCTATGATCCATAGAACTCAGTCAGTCATGTGACTCAAGCAAGCTCAGTAATTCAGTTATGTAAGTAATTTCAGTCAGTTTCAAATATCAGTAGCATTTTGTTAGTCACTGGAACTCAGTTAACTCAGTCCAATTCAGTTAAGTTAATCATGTTCAGAGTCTATTTATATAGGATTAGGAGTTCGCACTGAGTGAACCCAAGGAAGGGAACACACACACTGTCAGATGAGGGTGTGATTCTTAGAAGTCATCCTAGTATTCCAGAACTATGTAGCCAGCATAGGTTGAGATATCAAACCTATTCGATGAGGGTTGATGAGGTGGATAAACACTGTCAAATGTGGGTCCCACCATTCTCATTTAGGGGACACTATTAGATGAGGGTCACCAACAACTTATCCTTACCAGTGGCATGGTATTGACACCCTTCTAATTAGGGTTACAGATTTAACCCCAACTCATCCATAATGGCATATCAGGGGCACATCAATTAGATAATTACTTCCCACAGTTTTATTTTATAGAATTAGGACTGTCAGATATAGTCAGTAATAGAACTCAAATAGTTCTATAGAATTTTGGACTGTCAGATACAGTCAACTCAGATACAATATAGAACTTAGCTATTTCCTTCAGATTCAGGACTGTAAGATGCAATCACTCTTGTTATCATTTCTATTAGTTATCAGTATGTTATGTTATCAGTATTCAGATTCAGTAATAATGTTATCACGGTATCAGTTACAGTACTTATTCATGCATGCACTCTTATGTTCATGTTAGATAGTCAGTTAGCATTGATCATGTATGTGAACCCTTGAATATAGTCTCCCTCACATACATACTCAGTACATTCTATCGTACTGATGCATTTTTGCTATGGTGCTTTCTTTTTTTGTTACACCATAGGTTCAGAGACACGAGTTCTAGATTAGCAGTAGCATTCCAGTGTTCAGTAGTGAGTCCTCATTCTTCGAGGACATGACCATTTCTTATTTATCTCATTAATTAGTTTATTAGTTAGAGTTAGTTGGGGACATGTCCTATCAACTCCTTATTTAGATTATTCAGACAGTAGAGGATTTCAAACTAGATGCAGACTAGATTTTAAATTTGATTCAGACTTTAGTTGTTTTCAGTTTTGTTTTGGTATTGATATTCAACATTATTATCTAATTCATGATTCAGTTTTGAACCTTATGGCCTTTGATTTCATGTTCCTGTATTTTATAGTATATTATGCACTATATATGTACAAATATTAGTCATGGGTTAACTTGTGGTCCTTCAGGGTCATGAGCACCATGTAGCATTCCGGGTACCAGGATCGGGGGTATTCACTTAAGTTTACCCAGTTAGCCTGATATGATCCTTTGATGGTGGCTGATAGCAGGTCTAGAATGAGTAAGTTTGTCCCAGGTGTAGCTTATAATATGGTCAAGAAGTGTAGGACTGCAATTTTAATTAGGGAGATGGACTTGTCTAGGCTTATGGTCGATGCTCAATAGATTGAGGAGGAGAAGTATAAGAAGAAAAAAAGAGAGAATAAGAGGGCTAGGATAGACAGATTTAACTTTGCTTAGCCGAGGTCGGAGGGTGGTAACCATCCTTAATTCTTTTAAAAATCTTCAGCCCAAGCTCCATCTTCAACTAGTGCTCCAGTGCAAAATTTCAGAAATGATAATCGGGATAGAATGCTTTGATCTAAGTCCTAGGGCAGTGTAAACAGTGGTCGCACTAATCCACTTTTCTAGAAATATGGTAGAAATCATCAGGGTGTGTGTAGAGTCAACAGTTATGTGTGCTTTGGGTATGGCAAGACAGGACACAGAGTCAGGGATTGCCCAAACGGTGGTCAGCAGGGTCAGTCCATCCGTCCCTCAGTTTCTTTCGATCACCCAACTCAGCAGGGTGTTGCTTCTAGTGCAACCAGTGGTCAGCTCCCAAACATATTGTATACACTCCAGTCCCAACAGGATCAATAAATTTCTCTTGATGTGTTTACGGTTACGTTACAGGTCTTTCATTTACATATTTATGCTTTGTTAGATCCCAGAGCTTCACTTTCTTTTATAACCCCTTACATAGCTGTTAATTTTGGGGTTAGTCCCAAAACTTTAGTAGAGCCCTTCTAAGTGTCCACCCCAGTGGGTTAATCTATTCTAGCCAGATGAGTATATAGAAATTGCTCTATTATAATATCTTAAAACGTCACTTCAGTAAACCTTGTGGAGTTAGAGATAGCTGATTTTGATGTCATTCTTGACATGAATTGGCTACACTCATGCTATGCTTCAGTTGATTATAGAAGCAGAGTTATTAATTTTCAGTATCCAAATGAACCAATCCAATGGAGGGGTAGTATTTTAGCGTTAGGGGTAAGCTTATTTCGTACCTTAGAGAGAGAAAAATGATATCCAAGGGATGTGTTTACCATCTTGTTTGAGTCAAAGACTCTAATTCTGAGACTCCCAGTCTCGATTCCATTTTAGTACTAAGCCAATTTATAGATATATTCCCTGAAGATCTTCCCGGAGTTCCTCCTAAAAGGGAAATTGACTTTGGGATAAACCTTCTTCCAAATACCCAGCCTATCTCTATTCCATCCTAAAGAATGGCTCTATCTAATCTTTGGGATGCTGAAAGAACCATTTAAAAACCTCTTAGATAAGGGATTCATCAGGCCCAATGTTTCCCCAAGGGATGCTCTAATCTTTTTCGTGCAAAATTAGAATGGTTCTCTTAGAATGTGTATTGATTACCGCTATTTGAACAAATTCACAATCAATAATAAGTACCTACTTCCCAAATGACTTATTTGACCAGCTTTAGGGTGCTAGTTATTTCTCTAAGATAAACCTCAGATCCGGCTTTCATTAGATCAGAGTCAGAGAATGTGACATTCTAAAAACATTTTTCGAAACTCAATATGGTCACTTTAAATTTCTAGTTATGTCTTTTGGACTAATGAATTCCCCAGCAGCCTTCATGGAGTTAATGGACTAAGTATTCAAGCAGTACTTGGACATGTTCATCATAGTCTTTTTTGATGATATTTTTGTCTATTCTTGTAATGAAAATGATTATACAGACCACCTCAAAATTGTATTGTAAACTCTTAGAGCCCATCAGTTGTTTGCTAAATTTAGTAAGTGCAACTTTTGGCTAAGATCAGTAATTTTCCTTGGCCATATTATTTTTGGTGGTGGCATTAGAGTTGACCCTTAAAAGGCTAAAGTAGTAAGAAATTGGCCCAAACCTATCTCTTCATCAAATATTAGGATTTTCTTGGGTTTGGATGGCTATTATCATGGTTTGTTGAAGGGTTTTCATCTATTGCATCCCCCATGTCCAGATTAACTCAGAAGAAAGTCAAGTTTTAGTGGTCAGATTCTTGTGAGGAGAGTTTTCAGGAGTTGAAGACTCGAATCACCTCAGCCCCAATTTTAACCTTGCCAGATGGTTCAGATGGGCTTGTTGTTTACTGTGATGCTTCAAGAGTTGGTTTGGGTTGTGTTTTAATGCAAAGAGATAAGGTTATAGCCTATGTCTCTAGAAAACTTAAACCCCATAAAAAGAATTACCCTACCTATAATCTTGTGTTGGCAGCTGTTGGTTTACCATAAATTTTAGAGGCATTATTTATATGTGGTTCATATTGATGTATTCATGTATCACAAAAGCTTACAGTGTGTATTTTCGCAAAAATATTTAAATCTCATCATAAAAGGTGGTTTGGATTGTTGAAAGATGACGATATGAGTGTTTTGTATCATCCAGACAAGGCTAATATAATGCCAAATGCCCTTAGTAGATTGTCTATGGGTAGTTTTGTTCATGTAGTGGATGATAAGAAATAGTTAGTCAGGGAGGTTTATCAGCTTTCTAGATTAGGTGTGCGGTTGGTGGATTCAGCTGAGGGTAGTGTATGGGTTCAGAATAGTTTGAAATCTTCTTTGGTTGCCGAAGTGAAGGGAAAGCAAGATAGGGATTCTAGTCTGGTTAAGTTGAAGGAATTAGTTAGAGGTTAGAAGGTAGAGGTTTTCTCCCAAGGGGGAGATAGTGTTTTATGATGTTAGGGTAGGCTTTATGTGATGGGTTTAGATGGTTTGAGACAACGAGTCCTTGCAGAAGCACATGGTGCACATTATTCTATTTATCTTGGAGCCACTAAGATGTACCGTGATTTGTGAGAAATATATTGGTGGAGTGGTATGAAAAGGGATATTGCAGAGTTTGTAGCTAAGTTTCCTAATTGTCAACTGGTTAAGGTTGAGCACCAGAGGCCTAGTGGAACAATGCAGAATTTCAGCATTACTGCTTGGAAGTAGGAGGAGGTGAACATGGATTTTATGACAGGGTTGGCTAGTTCGCATCATCTACATGATTCGACATGGGTTATTATAGACAGGATGACTAAATTAGCCCTAATCTTACTAGTCCATACTTCCTATAAAGACGAGGACTATGCTAAGATCTATTTTAGAGTGTTGGTTAGACTACATGGAGTCCCATTTTCTATCATTTCAGATAGAGGTACTCAGTTTACCTCTTACTTTTGGAAAGCTTTTCGGAAGGGTCTTGGTACCCAAGTTCCTCTCAGTACAACTTTAAACGCTTAGATAGATGGTCAGGAAAAGAGGACCATTAAAACCCTAGAGGACATATTGAGACCATGTGTATCAACTATAAGGGTAGTTAGGATGATAACTTGCCTTTGATTAAGTTTGCCTACAATAATAGTTATCATTCCAGTATTCAGATGAATCCATTTGAGGATCTTTATGAGAGGATATATAGATCTCCTATTACTTGGTTTGAGGGAGGTGAAATTACATTGATAGGGACAAATTCAGTATTTGATGCGATGAAGAAAGTTTAGTTAATTAGAGAGAGGCTTAAGAAAACCCAAAGTCATCAAATATCCTATACAAATGTAATGAGAAGATATCTTGAGTTTGAGGTTGGTGACTTAGTCTATTTAAAGATCTCCTATGAAGGGAGTGAAGAGTTTTGAAAAAAAGAGGAAGCTCAGTCCCCGATATGCTGACCCTTACAGGATCTTGAGCTGCTTTGGAAAGGTAGCTTATGAGCTTAAGTTTCTTGTAACTTTGGCATCAGTGCATCCAGTTTTCTATATCTCTTTGTTAAAGAAGTATATTGGCAAACCAGTTGTAGTAGTTCCTCTAGAATTCACGAGTGTTCAGGATAGCTTTTCTTGAAGACATCCCAGTTAAAATCCTTACTCATCAGATTTGTAGATTGAGAAACCAAAAAGTTCCCTTGGTCAAGGTTCTTTGGCAGAATTAGTCCTTTGAGGAAGCCACTTGGGAAGCAGAAAAATACATGCGTACCAAGTACCCTCATCTTTTCTCCGCAAACTCAGACTCAACTTAAGGTAATAGTTTTTCTTAGATTATCTCTTTTCCATTCTCAATTCTGTCTATATAATCATCTTTATTTCATTGTATGCATGAGCTTAACTTAAGTTAATAGTTTTTCTTAGATTATCTCTTTTCCAGTCTCAGTTCTAGCTATATAATCATCTTTCTTTCGTTGCATGCATTCATGAATCAGTTCAGTCATGTATCATGTTTCAGACTCAATCATCTAACCATGTTTCAGTTATGCATGTTCAGCATGTGATTTCAGTTCCCTTAGTATTCTCAACTTAATTAGTCTTATTCAAGGACAAATGTTCCCAAGAGGGAGATATTGTAATACGCCGTATTATTCTTAGCTCAATTTAGTTGATAGAGCATGCATAAAAGGCTTAGAGCTTGAAAATTTTGCTAAGTGACCTTTCCGACCCCGAGACATAAGTTTTTGAGTTAATTTATCTTTAGGGTTGTAAGGAACATGTCTCGGGGAAGTTTTGAATTTTTCAAACAAGGATTGAGGCACGTTTGGATTTTATTTCCAGAACCTCACTGCGATTGCATCGTTTTGCGATAGGAATAATGATGAGGGGTTCATATCATCATAATGATTCCTATACCTAATTCGACATTCCAGTTGTGAATTTAAATCCCTAAGGGTAGTCTTGTCTTTTCCCTTTGCCCTAATCCGTAAAAATGCGAGATTTACCTTCAGTTAAGGCATTATATACACAAATTCCACAATTTATCTCTAAAATAAACCTTAACCTTTTCCCAAGTTCAAGCATCTTCATTTTAAGAAAACTAAGAAAATTGTGCTTCCTAATCCAAGAACGTCCAAGAAAAGGAAATCCTCTTTCAAGATTAAAGATTTAAGGTATGTTTGATGTTCATCGATGGGCTCGTTTCACCCATGGAGTCCAAGAATCCGTTTTTAAGTTTAAATTATGGTTTTGACATGTTATTATAAATTATATCCATAAATCTCATATGAACTTTGATTTCAAATCATGTTTACCATGTGATTTCGTTGCAACTATCCCTTGACACGTTTGAATGAAGATTATTGCATGTTAAATTCTTAACCCGTGATGTTAGTATTGCAATTATTCTATCATCACATGTGTTAACTATTCCCATGCCTTATCTCATAACCCTTGTGTGTTTGATGAAATGCCTAAGTAATGAGTTTTGAACAATGATCTCTATTATAATTTGTAAAGCTATGTCAGTAGAGGGTGACTCTTTAGTCCTTCGTGACTTGACTTTGGTGGATCCACATAGTCATTATTAGTACCCATGGCACAATACTAAAATACTTCCAACTGGGGTCACAGGTTGGACCCCAATTAGATTAGATCAGGGCATGTCAGTTAGATGATACCTCCCATAGTCTCAGTTCAGTATTCATTATAGTATTTAGTTTTAGGTTTGTTTGACCATATCATACATTTATCAGTTATTCAGTTCTCAGTATTTAAGTATTTTAGTTTATCAATTATTTCGGAATCATATTATATGCTTGGACATGCATTCAAAGATTTTATAATTTTCATGCATTTATATTCAGTTACCTCATGCTATTCAGTCAGTTAGTTATTAGTCATGCAGATGAACCCATACATATCATCCTAAGCTCATCTCTTATACCAGTACGTTAAAAGTGTTGATCACATACTCTTTTCTTGCGGTATGTTGTTTAATACATACATTCGGAAGCTAAGGCTCCCAACCATACGTAGACAGTTTAGCCTATCAGCAGCAGTAGTCATGGTGAATCCTCATCTGTCTAGGACATGGTGGTATATTTTAGGTTACTTTAGTATTTTAGTACTTTCTTTTAGTTTGTCAGTTGGAGTTAGTTAGGGCCTGTCCCATCAACTCTTGTCTATCCGTTTTAGAGGCTTTTTAGACATTTCAAACATCAGTTGAGTTGTTAATCATTTTTTTCAAATTTTTAGTATGTTCATTTATATTTTAGACTGAAGAATTTTGTTGTATTAATTTCAGTACTTAAAACCTTTGACATTATTCAGTTATTTTCAAAAATGTGTATCTTATTACCATACTATTCAGTGCTCGCAGTAGGTACCAGTTTATGGGTTAGCTTGTGGTCTTTTGGGACCGTAACCACCATTTTTGCGACTAGGGGTAGTCTCGAGTCATGATATGTGGTCCTGTGAAGTGTTGGTAATATGGATTATTAATTGGAGTCACCCTTTGGTTTGATCTCCGTTCATCCTATATTTCATGTTTCTATGTGAAGAAAGTGAATTGGTGATACTTCTTCGATTGTTCATTTGGATGGATTGGGTATCTCAGACTCTTTGTCTTATGAAGAGGTCCCTATTGAGATCTTGGATAGGAAGGTTTGTCGGTTGCAGATCAAGGATGTGGCTGCAGTTAAGGTTCTTTGGCAAAACCATAAGGTGGAAGAAGCACAAGAGAAGTGGAGGAGGACATGAAGTCCAAGTATCTGTATCTGTTTTCTGCTCCTAGGATTCCTGCAGAAGGTATATGTTCTTCAACACATCTTTATTTTCTGAGTTTGTTAATGGAAAGATTAATATCTCTACCTCTTTGTTTCCAAACTTTGTTAAAGATTGGAAATATATTTTTAATACAAATGAATCATGCTTGTGTTTACCTTACCTTGTCCGTTATTCGAGGACGAATGTTCCTAGTGGGGAAGACTGAAACACCCTAGTTTTTTTACCTTAGTAAATTTCTTGGATTTCTGGTCTATGGACAGGATACGACTAGGGGACATGAGTCATACCTTTGGATACAAGTGGTATGGTCCAATTGTATGTTGACCACTGTTGGTTGGTGAAGTGGATTTCGTTTCTATAATGGGCACAACTTTGGTGGTACAAGTCCTATCGGTAGATACGGGTTGTTTGATTACTTTAATTTACCTTAAACCTTGTGACTTAGGTGGGATCTGAGGATGAGTGGCTCACCATGAGCCATAAGCTAGGGTACGAGTCATACCCAGGATCGTATGGTGGTTAGTATTCGAACCTCCTGGATTTTATTTTTCTAGGGTTACAGTTTATGGGTACTAATCATACACTTGGATATGACTTGGTTTTGGGTGTGTCATACTTTAGATAGCGTTGGGTCCAACAGGGAAATCCTAGGGTACGAGAGGTGGGTACCACTTGTATAGGATGGGTACGACTTGTAAGGGTCAATCGTACCCTATGACGGAAATTAAATGCAGCTTAAGTGATGGAATATGGAAATTTTGCCACTTATCCTAATATGGACCCACGACTTATATTCCTATTGGGAGGTTATTTGCTGTAAGACCCCGAAAAGATTAACTCAGCCCTTAGAGCTTGATAAGTGGTCCCATACTTAGAAATTTCAGCCAAGTGTTTACACTTAGAATTATTTTTTAGCCTCATAAGTTGGTGATCCTATTTCCTGACCCTGAAGACCTTAAAGTATCAACTTTTAGGTTGATTCATGATCAAGTATGTCAGTAGCTGTTCTCGAACAAGTTTTGAATTTTTTTGAACATTGTTTGAATTACATTTAGAAGACCAAACCAATGGATCAACGCGATCTCGACTCGCCGCATCGCCCAACGCGTTGATAAATATTTTTCCCAACTCCCAGTGCCAATTTCTAGTGAGCCAATGCGAACTCAATTTAGCGCGTTGGGCTGCGCGTCACCAGACTTGTTTTTAGTCATTAAAACTCCGTGTCATGAGGGTATTTGGGTCTTTTTCCTACCCGTATTCATCCCCAAAAATAAGAAATTAATCACTCCTAGGGAAAAAAAATTCATTATTTCTCTCAAATTACTCAAGAACAAAATTTCAATTCAAGTTTAAAGATATTCACCACCAACCTTCATTAATTCAAGTACCAAGGTATGTGAAGTGCTCATTCAGGGGTTTCCTTCCACCCTTGGAGTTCAAGAAACTCTTTTAAATTATAAGTTAAATGATTTCATAGATTTCATATTGGATTTGAATTTAATCTTGATTATGATGTTAAATGGCTTTCAATTCCAAGATTTATCACAAGTTCCATGAAAACTAGTTGATTGTGGATTGAATTATGTGAACTTCATATTGAACTCTTAAATTACAAGTTGAATATAGTATCTATAATAGTATTACATGTTTATTGATATGTGAAATACCCATGCTCCCCAAGTGTTTGTCAAAATGCTTATGAGAATTGACTAGTGAAAGCATGACATGTTATTATGTGATTTCATTCATGCACAAGGTCATGTATATCAAGTTTTTGACAAAAAGTCTAAATGAATGCATTATTAGTAAGCAAGTACTATTATGCTACTAAAGTCATGCAGTATTTTACTTTTCATATTATCGAGTCCTGGGGCTATTCAATACCTAAAAATCTAGTTGTTTACTTGGAGCTACAGTAGTTATAAAACAGTCTTAGTAGTGATACGAATAGAAATACTCAGTTATCAGTCCTAGTCTGGGTTCAGTAATTAGTTCAAAACTCAGTTTAGTTTAGTTAGACAGTAAGATCAGTAACAGTTCAGTCAAGACTAGTATAGTTTAGAAATCAGTTAAGTATCTATTTAGTTGGGAGTAGGAATCAGCACCGAGCAAACCCAGGGATGAGGTCTTTTCTGCAAGCATAGGGTTAAACCCTTAGTACCAATCCCTGAGTTACAGAACTATATAGCCAACGTAGGTTAAGATATCTTCCTACCAGACTAAGGTTGATATATCTCACATGAGTTTTCTTACCAGCGAGGGTTGACGAAAGTGCTTCCTATCAGAAAGGGTTAACTCACAACTTATCTTTACCCATGGTACGGTATTGACACCCTTCCAACTGGGGTTACAGATTGGACCCCCATCCATTTGGAGAGGGGCATGTTGGTTAGATAACTACCTCCCATAATTTTAGTTTCAATCTCAGTATAGAACTCAGTTCAATTCTACAGATTCAGGACTATCAGACACAGTCACCCAGCTCAGTATAGAACTCAGTTTTATTTTATAGAATCAGGATTGTCAGAAATAGTCACTCAATTATCATTACTGTAGGATCAACAAACTTAGATATCAGTTAATCAGTATTCAGAACTCAGTTTCCAGTGTTAACATGATCTCAGTTATAGTTTATGTATTCATGCATGTACTCTCATTCAGTTATATCCATGTTACTCAGCTAGTTGTTGTCCATACATATGAACTCATGCATATCAACCTACCTCACTTAGCATACCAGTACATTCAATGTACTGATGCATACTTTTCTTTTCAGCTATAATGTCTTATATCATAGGTTCAGACGCACAGGCTCCTGACCACACTTAGCAGCCCAAATTATTAGCTGCAGATTTAGTGGTGAGACCTTATAGTTCGAGGAAGATGTTATCTTTCTGTATTTTAGTAGTTCAGTATATTCAGTAGATGGAGTTAGTAGGGGACTTGTCCCATCAACTCTATGTTCATACAATTAGAGGCTTTCAGACTAGAGTATTTCAAATAGATATTTAGTTTTCAGTATTCATTTACCAATATTCAGTATTTGTTTTTAGTCGTAAAACTTATGGAAACGTTAGCCTAATTTCCATATTTATTTCATTATTATTATTATTATTACGGTGTGATTATTCAGTGCTCGCACCAGATATCAATCATGGGTTAGCTTGTGGTCCTTTAGGGTCGTAAGCACCATGTAGCATTCGGGGTACAAACTCAGGGTGGTACAAACTTGGTATCAGAGCCTAAGGTTCAACATTGTCCTAGAAAGTCTTAAAACCACGTCTAGTAGAGTTTTGTACATGGGTGTGTAGCGCACCACACTTATGGACAAGGGGCTATGCGATATTTTTAGGAAAAGTTTCCCTTCTTTCAGTATTTATGTCGTGCGAGTGAGCATGAGCTCAATTTACACTCTAAGTCTAATTTTTTTCTTCCTTCTGATTACAAAACATGCCTCCCAATAAGAACAGAAGAAGGACAGGAAATCAACTATCCCCTTAGCCCGTTTAGGCAGATCCTCTGGATGAGCTTGTCTCCCATGCGGAATTCAGGGTTAGATTTACTACTCTAGCCAATTCAGTAATAGCCTAGAATAAATACCCAACTGTTGTTCTGGCTATCCTATTGGCCAATATTGCTATAGCCAGGATTTAAGACTTCACCCGCACGAACCCTTCATTATTTACTGGGTCTAAGTCAGATGAGGACCGATAGAAGTTCCTTGATCAGGTGCAGAAGGTTACAGATTATAGGTGTGACTATAAGTGAGAGTTTTGAGATTGTCGTATATCAGTTACATGATATGGCTCACTCATAGTTCAAGCAGTGGAAGGCAGAGTGGGTCGCAGATGCAGGGCCCATAGAATGGGAAGAGTTTTCCACTGCTTTCTTTGATAGGTTTTTCTGACAGAGTTGAAGGAAGCTAAGGTTTTGGATTTTATTAATATGAAGTAGGGCAACATGACAGTTCAAGAGTATTCTCTTAAGTTTACTCAATTAGATAGATATTCCCCTCACGTGTTAGCAGATAGAAGATCAAATATGAGTAAGTTTGTGTTAGGTGTATTTAACAGTATGGTCAAGGAGTATAGGACCGCAATGTTGATTAAGGAGATAGACATATCCAGGCTCATGGTTCATGCTCAACAAATAGAAGAGGCTAAGAATAAAGAGAAGGAGAGGAAGAAGAAGAGAGCGAGAACAGGTAGCTTCAACTTTACTCAACCTAAGTCAGAGGGTGGTAATCATTCTCAGTTCTACCCAAAATCTTCAGTTCCAGCTCCATCCTCAACCAGTGCTCTAGTGCCAAAATTTGGAGACAACAATAGAAATATAGCATCAGGCCATAAAACCCAGGGTAGTGTTAGTAGTGTCCGAACAAATCCTCTTTGCCAGAGATGTGGAAGGAACCCTCAGGGTGTCTGTAGATCTGGAAGTGATGTGTGTTTTGAAAGTGGAAATCCAGGCCATATGATTAAAAAGTATGTTTGGGTGGGTTCTTAGAGTCAGCATAATCGTCCATCATCTCAGTCCGGTCACTCGAACCAGCAGGATGCCACTTCCAGTACCACCAATGGGCAACGCCCAAATAGACTATATGAATTTTAGTCCCAACAAAACTAAGAATGTTATCCTGATGTGGTCACTGGTATGTTACAAGTTTATTATTTACATATTGATGCTTTGTTAGATCCAGGAGCTTTTTTGTCCTTTGTAACTCCTAATACAACCATTGACTCCAGAGTTAGTCCTAAAATTCTAGCAAAGCCTTTCTAAATTTCTACCCCAGTGGGTAAATCGATCATAGTCTGACAGATATACAGGAACTGTCCGATTATGGTATCTCAGAAATTTACTTCAGCCGACTTAGTAGAGCTAGAGATGACAGATTTTGATGTCATTCTCAACATGGATTGGCTTCATTCATGCTATGCTTCAGTTGATTGCAGAAATAGAATTTTTCAATTTTAGTTTCCAAATGAATGTGCTCTAGAGTGAAGGGGTAGTACTTCAATACTTAAGGGTCAGCTAGTTTCATACCTTAGGGCGAGGAAAATGATATCTAAGGGATATGTCTATCATTTTTTTCGAGTTCAAGACTCTAGTTCAGAGACTCCTAAACTTGAATCAGTGTCAGGAGCATGTGAATTCCCATATGTGTTTCCAAAGATCTTCCTGAAAGGGAAATTGACTTTGGAATAAACCTTCTTCCAGATACTTAGCCCATCTCTATCCCTCTATACAGAATGGCTCTAGTAGAACTTAGAGAATTAAAAGAATAGTTGAAGAATCTCCTAGATAAGGGATTCATCA
Source organism: Capsicum baccatum var. pendulum (assembly GCA_030864225.1). Classification (NCBI taxonomy): domain Eukaryota; kingdom Viridiplantae; phylum Streptophyta; class Magnoliopsida; order Solanales; family Solanaceae; genus Capsicum; species Capsicum baccatum. The sequence goes on along the minus strand of CM061551.1, from coordinate 131,783,135 downwards.
AATCCAGCGTATCCCTATGGGGTGAACCAGTCTAATTCGTACGTAAGAAAGACGGTTCTCTTAGAATGTGAATAGACTACTGTCAGCTAAATAAAGTCACGGTCAAGAAAAAGTATCCACTTCCCAGAATTGATGATTTGTTTGACCAACTTCAGGGTGCCAGCTACTTTTCTAAGATAGACCTAAGGTCAGGCTATCATCAGCTCAGAGACAAAGAATATGACATTCTGAAGACAGCTTTCAGGACTCGGTATGGTCACTTTGAATTCCTAGTCATGTCATTTGGTTTTACCAATGCCTCAAAAGCTTTTATGAACTTGATAAACTATGTGCTCAAGCCGTACTTGGACATGTTTATCATAGGCTTCATTGATGACATTCTTATCTACTTCTGCAGTGAGCATGACCATGTAGACCATCTCAGAATAGTGTAACAAACCCTTAGAGCCGATCATTTATTCACCAAATTTAGTAAATGTGAATTTTGGCTAAGCTCAGTAGCTTTCCTTGGTCATATTATTTCCAATGATGGAATTAGAGTTGATCCTCAAAATATCGAATCAGTGAGAAACTGGCCTAGACCCATCTCTCCATCAAATATCAGGAGTTTTTTAGGCTTGGCCGGCTACTACCAATAGTATGTTGAGAGATTTTTGTCTATTGAATCCCCTATGTCCAAACTGACTCAAAAAAAGTCAAATTCCAGTGGTCAAATTTTTGTGAAAAGAGTTTTCAGGAGTTGAAGACTCGACTCACTGCAACTCCAATTTTGACTCTACCAGATGGTTCAGAAGAAAGTCAAATTCCAGTGGGGTGTGTTTTGATGCAGAGAGGTAAGGTTATAGTCTATGCCTCTAGATAGCGTAAACCTATGAAAAAAACTATCCCACATATGATCTTGAGCTAGCAGCTGTAGTATTTGCCTTAAAATTTTGGAGGCACTACTTGTATGGGGTGCATGTCGATGAGTTCACAGACCATAAGCGCCTACAGTATGTGTTTTCTTAGAAAGACCTAAATCTGCATCAAAGGAGGTAGTTAGAGATGTTGAAAAACTATGATATGAATGCTCTGTATTATTCGGGCAAGGCTAATGCAGTGGCTGATGCCCTCAGTAGGATGTCTATGGGTAGTGTTGCTCATGTGGAGGATGTTAAGAATAAGTTAGTTTAGGAAGTCCATTATCTTACTCGACTAGGTATCCACTTAGCCAATTCAGCAGAAGGTAGTGTGTGAGTTCAGAACAGTTCAGAATCATCTCTGGTTTCTAAAGAGGAGGAAAATTAGGGCAGAGATCCCAGTTTAGCTAAGTTAAAAGAGGTAATCACAGATTAGAAAGTGGAGGTTTTCTCCTAAGAGGGAGATAGTGTGTTGCATTTCTAGGGTCGACTATGTATGCCAGGTGTAGATGACTTGAGGTAGTGGATCCTTGCGGAAGTGCATGGCGCGCGCTACTCAATTCATCCAGGGACCACCAAGCTGTACCATGACTTGAAGGAGGTCTATTGGTGGAGTGGGATAAAAAGAGATATTACAGAGTTTATAGCTAAGTGCTCGACATATTAGCAAGTTAAGATTGAGCATCAGAAGCCTAGTGGGTCTATGCAGGAGTTCAGTATTCCCACTTGGAAGTGGGAGGAGGTGAATATGAATTTTGTGATGGATTTAGCCCGTACTCGTCGTCAGCATGATTTGGTTTGGGTCATTATGGACAGTATGACAAAATCAACTCATTTCTTACCATTCCATACTTTCTATTCAACTGAGGAATATGCCAAGCTCTATGTTAGAGAGTTACTCAGATTACACGGAGTTCCATTTTCCATCATATCTGATAGAGGTACGTAGTTTACCTCTCGTTTCTGGAAAGCCTTCCAAATAGGTCTACGTACCTAAGTTCACCTCAGTATATCCTTTCACCCTCAGATAGATGGTCAAGCAGAAAGGACCATTTAGACTTTGGAAAATATGTCAAGTGCGTGTGCTATTGAATTTAAGGGTAGTTGGGATGACCACTTGCCTTTGATTGAGTTTACGTATAATAAAGTTGCCATTCCAGTATGCAGATGGCTCCGTTTGAGATGCTCTATGGGAGGAAATATATATCTTTCATTGGTTGCTTTGAAGTGGGTGAGGACATAGTGGTAGGGCCTGGCTTGGTATTTGATACCTTAGAAAAAGTTTAGTTGATCAGGGAAAGGCTTAAGATAGCTCAAAGCCGGCAAAAATCATACGCAGATGTATGAAGGAATGATCTCAAGTTTGAGATTAGGGATTTTATGTATTTCAAAATCTCTCCTATGAAAGGAGTGAAGAGGTTTGGCAAAAAGGGGAAACTCAGTCCCCGGTATGTTGATCCTTACCGAATTATTAGCCATTTTAGAAAGGTAGCTTACGAGCTTGAGTTGCCTTCAAATTGAGCATCAGTCCATCCAGTATTTCATGTCTCCTTGCTAAAGAAATGCATATGTGACCTAGACGACGTAGTCCCTATAGGGGGCATAGATACTTAAAACAGCCTCTCTTATGAAGAGATCCCAGTCGAAATCCTTGATCGTCAGATTCGTAGACTGAGGAACAAAGAAGTCCCTTTAGTCAAAGTTATTTGGCGGAATTAGTCTGTTGAGGGAGATACTTTGGAAGCAGAAGCAGATATGCAGACCAAGTATCCTCGCCTCTTTTCTGCAAACTCAGATTTATCTCAAGGTAACAATTTTCCTTAAATTTACTCAATTTTATATTCAGATTTTCTTTATAAGTTAGATATCAGTTCAGTTGCTAGCATTCTCATATCACGCATACCCTCATGAAACAGCCCAATCATATGTCATGTCCTCAAATTCAGTCATTTCTTAGTCATGCATGTTCAGTATGAAAATTCAGTGTATCAGTAGTTTCAGTCATGAAATCATGCTTCAGTTATGCATGCTAAGAAAGCAAGTTTAGTCTATCAGTATTCTCAACTTAGTCAATCTCATTAGAAGTTGAATGTTTCCAAGGGGGAGATATCGTAAGACCCCATAAAATTCTAAGCTTAACTCAGCCCTTAGAGTTTGATAAGGGGTCCCATACTTACAAATTTCAGCTATGTCTTTACACTTAGAATTATTTTTTTAGCCTCATAAGTTGGCGATCATATTTCCCGACCCTTAAGACCTTAAAGTGTTAATTTTTAGATTGATTGATGATTAGGCATGTTAGTAGGTGTTCTTAGACAAGTTTTAAATTTTTTGAACATCAATTGAATCACGTTTGGAAGTCAAAACCAGTGGATCAACATGATCTCGATGTGCCGCATCATCCAACACATTGATAAATGTTTTTCCCAGCTCCCAGTGCTAATTTCCACTGAGCCGATATGGACTCGACGTGGCATGTCAAGCAGTGCATCACTGGGCTCATTTTCAATCATTAAAACTCTGCATCCATGAGGGTATTTAGGTCATTTTTCCACCCCTATTCAGCCCCACAAACACGAAGTTAATTACTCCTAGGGCAAAAACATTCATTATTTCTCTCAAATTACTCAAGAACAAAACCCTAGGAGATCTAATTTCAATTCAAGTTTCAATAAATTCACCATCAACCTTCATTAATTCAAGTACCAATGTATGTGAAGTGTTCATCCAAAGGTTATCTTTCACCCTTGGAGTTCAAGAAACTCTTTTAAATTATAAGTTAAATGATTTCATAGATTTCATGTTGGATTTGAATGTAATCTTGATTATGATGTTTAATGGGTTTTCAGTTCCAAGATTTATCACAAGTTCCATGAAAACTAGTTAATTGTGGAATGAATTATGTGAACTTCATGTTGAACTCTTAAATTACAAGTTGAATATAGTATCTATGATAGTATTATATGTTTATTTAAATGTGAAACACCCATGCTCCCCAAGTGTTTGTCAAAATGCTTATGAGAATTGACTAGTGAAAGCATGACATGTTATTATGTGATTTCATTCATGCACAAGCTCATGTATATCAAGTGTTTGACAAAAAGTATAAATGAATGCATTATTAGTAAGCAAGTACTATTATGCTACTAAAGTCATGCCATATTTTACTTTTCATATTATCGAGTCTTGCAGGTATTCAATACCCAAAAATCCAGTTGTTTGCCTAGAGCTACAATAGTTACAGAATAGTCTCAATAGTATTACAAATAGAAATACTCAGTAATTAGTCCCAGTCTCAGTTTAGTAGTCAGTTCAGAAATCATTGAACTCAGTTCAGTTTAGTTAGACAGTATGATCAGTAACAATTTAGTCAAGCCTAGTACAGTTTAAAAATCAGTTCAATGTCTATTCAGTTGAGAGTAGAAATCAGCACTGAGTGAACCCAGGAATGGGGGCATTCCTGGAAGCATAGGGTTTGACACTTAGCAGTAATCCATGAGTTACAGAACTACATAGCCAGTGTAAGTTGAGATATCATCCTGCTAGACTAGGGTTAGTACATCTCACATAAGTTTTCCTGCCTACGAGGATTTACGAAAGTGCTTCCTGTCAGAGAGGGTTAAATCTTAGCTTATTTTTACCCGAGGCACGGTATTGACACCCTTCCAACTGGGGTTATAGGTTGGACCCTAATCTACATGGAGAGAGGCATGTTGGTTAGATAACTACCTCTCACAATTTTAGTTTTAGTCTCAGTATATAACTCAATTCAGTTTTACAAATTCAAGACTGTCAGACATAGTCACCCAGCTCAGTATAGAACTTAGTTTCATTCTACAGAATTAGGACTATCAGAAATAGTGACTCAGTTATCAGTACCACTGTATCAGTAAACTCAAATATCAGTTAATCAGTATTCAAAACTCAGTATCGAGTGTTAATATGATCTCAATTACAATTTATGTATTCATGCATGTACTCTCATTTAATTACGTCCATGTTACTCAGCTAGTTGTTGTCCATGCATATGAACCCATGCATATCAGTCTACCTCACTTATCATACCATTACATTCAACGTACTGACATATACTTTTCTTTTGTGCTATGATGTCTTATATCATAGGTTCAGACGCACGGGCTCTTGGTCGTACTTAGCATCCCAGATTATCAGCAGCAGATTTAGTGGTGAGTCCTCATAGTTCGAGGATGATGTTATCTTTCAGTATTTCAGTAGTTCAGCACATTCATTAGACGAAGTTAGTTGGAGACTTGTACCATCAACTCTATATTCAGATAGTTAGAGGCTTTCATACTAGAGTATTTCAACTTTGGAAAGAGTGATGAAGAGATTACTCAAGGGAATAGACTTGCCAAACTCCCTTGTGATAAGAGCTTTAGAAAGAACAAAATGAGCTCCGTTGATGGATACCATGGTGAAAATTATACTTAATGTGATATATAAGGTAAAATAGCTATTTCTTACACTATTCTAAACCTAAAATGTCATGATGTGGCTAGTAGACAAGTTAGTGTAGTTGGTGGTTTGCCTAAAGATGATTTTCATGAGTCTTCCCTTTGTGATACTCTTGGAAGTTCTAAGTTTCATGATGATCAAGTTATTGTTATAGGTTCACAAGCACAAGTTGATCCTCTAGATAGCTGATTTTATTCTTTGAGTAAGATTGATTTGTATCCACATAGTTCTAGCACCTGTCACTTGAATGAGGTCCCATTGTAAAGTGATAAGAGTAATTACACACTAGTTGACCCTTGTAAAAATCAAGGTGAGTCTAGATTGGCATGCGAATTGACAAAAACTAGTGAAGAGGTGTGTAATGATAAACTTACTAGTGAGTGTAGTCCACCACTTGAGCATGTGTGTGGTATGATTGATGAGTCTCAAGTTAGTGATGGTGTTGATAGAGTTGATCATGTAAATAAAAATGTTGTATACAATGACATGTATCTTCTTGAGAATTAACTTTCAGGGTTAAACTCTTTACCATTGAATAGTGATCCTCTCTTAATAAAAGATGTTTTGTGTGAATATAGTGAGATCACTCCTTGCATGACACCTAATGATATGAAATATGATATGTTTAAAAGGAAAGATGGTGTGCCTAATATTCACATATTATCCTATTTCTTGAAATGCATTAAGAATATAGGATTGAGTGAAGATTATTCTAACTATCCAATTCTTGATAGTGAACTCTTACGTTTGAAAAAGAATGATTAATTGGGTGATGATAACTTGGGCTTACTTGAACGTTTAGAAACTCAATTAGTGATTATTCTTGTGAAATGATTTTGGTTGTGATCCCTTGTATGACACCCCACCTATTTTTGATAAATATGGGGATGAATTGCTTGATTCTTGTAGAGACATGATTCATGATCCCTTTAATGTTAATGTTGGTATGTGTCTACTTGAAGATTATTTCCTTGAAAAAAAGGTGTTAATTGATTGAAAATTGCTTTTTCTTCTACTTTGTGTGCCTCTATTAATGATAATACTCATAGTGAGGATATTAAATCTAATAGTGAGTATATGCATGAAGACAACTTAGGTGAAGATACTTTGTGAGACACATTTCTCTACCCTCCCTTTTCTCATGAAATTATCAATGATCATTGGAGGGTAAGTCTAATTGTGAAGATGGCACTGTTAGGGAAAGTGAGTATTGGCTTGACCAATGTTCTTGTATACTTCTCCCATTTGACTCCGGTGACATATTTGAATATTGTGATGTTTATACACCCAACTTGGTGCTTGGTCAATATGACAAGCAAAGTTTGATTGAGGATGTTGGTAACCTACCCTATGATGAAAAGTCTTTCTTGGGGACTTGCAATCCACTTGATAGACCCAAGTTGCACATGGGAGGAATTTCTAACAAATATGAATATTTTTAAATAAAAGGGAGTAAAAAAGATTCAAGAAAGTTCACTATTGTGTGTCTACCTACTTGACCAAGGTTTCACTCCTTGTAGGTCAAGGATATAGTTTCCTCTAGAAAATACTTGGGATGAATTCCATTTATGTGATACCTTTCTTTGTAAGTTGTTTTAAAATAATGACCCATTTTATTAAAGGTTTTTTCATTCTTGAGGACCCTAGGGAAAATGTGTCATTGTCTCTTTGAAGTTGTGCTTATATACTTGCATCCTTATTTGACACACTTCTGCTTAAGTTGTGTCGACCACAACTTGTGGATAGTGAGTTGATTATTTTTTTGTGTTAGTTTCCATGGATGTTACAGACTTCTTGCCACTTTTATAGGGTTGGAAAATATGAAGTATATTATGAGGCTCTTGGGATCATGTCCATCATTACTAGAGAGAACCCAACTCCTTGGAAGAACTAATTATTTTTATTAGGTCTGGTTTCTAGTAGGGTCCCTATTCTCCCTAGTAGTATGGCTCCATTGATGAAATGCCTCTCCTTAGAGATTTGTTTAAAAGGGAAAGGTTATATGTGCTTAAATATTTTTATTCCATCCTTGTGTGCATTAAGTTCTAAATATTTTGATCCAAGTGGCACTTTTGTAGACATTTACACCTTGGATGATGTCTTTATGCTTGAATCCTTTATATACTACCTCTATGCCTCTGGTGATGTCCAAGCTTGTTGTGGAAATGTTTTTATGGGAGGTACGAAACATTTTGATTGGTCCATTTGGTTGAGTAATAATACCTTATGGTTCATTCACATCTTTGACCCCAAAAAACCCTTGTGTATTTTCGAACAATTGGTGGTCAACTTTTGGTGTGGTCTCTTCAAGAGATAATGAAGAAATTGTGTTTTATGGATCCTATGATAAATGTAGTCTCACCTTTTTGGCTTGCTGATGCCATTATGACCTTTGTGGTTTCCTTATCTCTTTATATTTGTCATAGCTAATTCCTTTGTAACTTTTTCAATAAGCTTTTCATGATTAAAACAAATGATCCTTGGTTATATCTTAAGTGTGTAAAACCTTGTCATGAAAATATGATTATTTGTGCTAACCCTAACCCTCATATCATGAGGATGTTGTGCTTTTTTATCCTCCGTTTGTTCTTGCAAGGTTTGGATTCGAGGTTGAATCCCTTTTCAGAAAGGGGAGGATGATACAAGCCAAATTGACTTAGGACCTTTGGATGGGATACGTATAATACTCGAGGTGCTTGAAGACTCCTTAGTGTTATTAAAAGATGCTACATGGATGAGGATTACCATTACAGAGGGTCAAAGGACTTTGATGAGGTCTAAGGAGTGCAAAATGGGGCTCGAAAGCCCCTGGAAGGTAACTGCACCCAAGGCACTTTGTATCCTTCATTTATCCACTCTATCATTTCAAGAATAGGTCAAAATTTCCTCTAGTGGTCCTTTTCTTGCAATGGGGTCACTTTTGGGCCCTAAATGTGTAATAATTATCCTAAACTATAAATACTTAGGATCTAGATTATTTTCTTTGTTTTGGTTTTGATAATTAAGATATGGAAACTCTTGAGAGAGTGAGTTATAGCATGGAAAAGCTTTTGTTGACCTTTGTTTAAAAATGGTGGTTGCAAGGGTCTTTTGATTCCCTTATGGTTAAGGTAAGAGATTGGTGCTCATTGATAGTTGAATTAGGGGTTTTTGAGTTTAATATACTCATTAGTTCTTAATTCTCTTATTTTTGTGTCTATCTTTCTATCATTTATCATTTATCATTTACTTTTTGTATTTATATTTTGATGATTCTTTAGTCTCGTGTTCGTTCATAGCTTTCGTAGTTTTCTCCTGTATCACATGGGGACTGAATATTCCTCAAAGATCTGAGCCAATAGAGATCCATGAAGGAGAGTATCCCTTGTCATCCTTATGAGTACCCAGTGCATGTGTTTGATTACCAGACTTTGTAGATAAATCTGACATTTGTGTCAAGCAACTCCATCAGTTTAATATCCAAGAGTTGGCCGTACTATGCCTTTTTTTCTTGGTGTGAAGATTTATAAACCACATCAAAATATAACTTATGAAGAGGTGACATTTCCCTCTTCTACAGCCTCCTACGCTGCAATAATCCCTGCTTCCCATAGAACTTTCTACTAATGTCCAATGTGGATTCCATGTTGTTCAAAGGTGGCCACGCACCCTTAACATAGTGTTACCTCTCTCAATGTCTTATATCAAGCCGCATCCTCTATGACTAGATGGATTAGAACTCCCCTTATTCTGGTCGAGAACAAAGTCTCAACTTCAGACCCAATTCTATAGAACTCCTTTACTTCAGTATACACAAACTTACTTTGCACATTTCTTTGGAAAATTAGGGTAGAAAACCCATGAAGTTTTCATTTTTGAAGTAGAGTGGACATCTCAAAACCACCATAACCTGTAACCACAAAAACACTCACCACTAATGTCTTTTGGAAGTAAAGAATACGGTCCAACATCGAGTCAGGAACACTGAAAGTGCCAATTTACTCAATATTATCATCCTCAGTAGCTTCTAAGTCAGACTCCTCATATGGAATAGGTTCTTCTATCAGTTTCTTTGATATGGATTTCAGCAAAGATTTTATTGGAAAGATGTTATGACTCGAGACTAAACCCAAGTCATAATAAATGCTTTGAATCCCAATGACTCCAAGCTAACCTATGTCCTGGTAAAACACTAATAAATATAGATAATATCCAATAACACACTTATACTGAAGTCGGCTTGAATAATTGTATTGCCAAAAACTACACCTCCAAGAATTATAATGCGATCGATGACAAATATAGTAACCCAACAGAGGTTGGGGTCGAACCTATAGGGAATAGTTTGAATATCTCTTACAAATCTGGTGAAGTAGCCAAAAAATGTGGAAAACGTAAATGGGGGTTTTCTTGTGGCAACAGTAAAGTAGAAAAAAGTATTGATTGCTTTATTTTACATCAATCTAAGATGAATACTAGGACTATGTTCCCTCTAGCTTCCTAACTCCATAGAATTGTCGTGCTCAATCTGACTATCTCAATACACTGCATGCACAATCTTAGACAGAGATAGCCAGTCTACCTCTCATTTGTGGAAAGCGATCTAAAAAAGTCCTGGTATACAAGTTCATCTCAGTGCAACCTTTTATCCTCAGACAGATGGTCAAGCAGAAAGGACCATTCAGAATTTAGAAGATATTTTAAGGGCGTATGCAATTGATTTCAAGGGTAGTTGGGATGACCACTTGCCATTGATTGAGTTTGTATACAATAACAACTGTCATTCCAGTATTCGGATGGGTCCATTTGAAGCTCTATGTAGTAGCAGATACAGATCTCCAGTTGGTTGGTTCGAAGTTAGTGAGGCCTCAGGCCTCAGTCATAGGGCCTGAATTAGTATTCGATTCCTTATAAAAAGTCCAGTTGATCAGAGAAAGACTTCGGGCTACTCAGAGCCGACAGAAGTCTTATGCAGATATGCGTAAAAAGGATCTCAAGTTCAAGATTGGTGACTATGTCTATCTAAATATATCTCCCATGAAGGGATTGAAGAGGTTCGGCAAGAAGGGAAAGCTTAGTCCCCGATATGTCAGTCATTTTAAAATTCTTAGTCGTCTTGGCAAGGTAGCTTATGAGCTAGAATTTCCTTTAGATCTAGCCTCAGTTCATCCAGTCTTCTATGTCTCTTTGCTCAAGAAGAGCATAGGTGACCCAGCAGTTGTAGTCCCTATTCAGAGCATAGATGTTTAGAACAACCTCTCTTATGAAGAGATTCCAGTCGAAATCCTAGACTATTAGACTCGTAAATTAAGGAACAAAGAAGTCCCTTTAGTCAAAGTTCTTTGGCGAAATTAGTCCGTTGAGGGAGCTACTTGGGAAACAAAAGCAGACATGAATACCAAATATCCTCACCTCTTCCCCACCAACTCAGATCAAGCTCAAGGTAACAGTTCTCCTTAAGCTTTTCAGTTTTATGTTCATCCTTCAGTTACAAGCTTGGTATTCATCTCATGTTCAGAATCCTATTATAAACTTGGTATTAAGTACCATTGCATATTCATTCATGCATTCATATATTAGTTCAGCTATATAATCATGCATCAGACATGCATTCTCGTTATGAGAACTTTGGTTCATCTGAACACTCAGTCATGCATTCATGAATCAGTTACACATGCATCAGATATGCATGTTCAGTATGATATGTTCAGTTATCAGTCATACAAGTCATGTTCCAGTCATTTATATTCAGTATGTACGTCATTGTCTTCTCCTCTCTTACTCAATCTTATTCGAGGACGAATGTTCTCAAGGGGAAGATATTGTAATACCCCATGCTTCTAACTAGCTTGAAATCATCCCAAGAATGATAGAAACTTACTTTGAAATATGAATCCACTTTTGTACATGTAGAATTTTTAGTATTTTCAATTTTCGTCATGTGGGAAATTGAATAAGCTTTCCATCGATACCAATTTCATCAAAATCCAATATCGGAAGAGAATTTATGGCCGAAATACAGAAGGTAGTAAAATAGCCCAGATGCGATGGTGGAGGCCAACGGACCGTCAGACTAGTGACGGACTATCTCCCACGATCGTCATAGCGAGGCAGTGTAACTAGCTTCTACCTAGGATCGACGGCCCAGGCCGACGAACTATTGGACTAGCGACAGACTGTCGCTTAGGCCGTCGCAAGGGAGGTAGTGAGCCTTTAATCTGCACAGATGTGACGGCCAGGACCAACGAACCATCGACCCAGCGATGAACCATCGCACCCACCATCGCACATCCCATTCAGTTAATTTAAAGTCATTTTTAAAGGGGATTTTTTGTCTTTTACCACCCGTTTATATACCTAGTAATATTCGACCAAGGATCCAAAATTCATTATTCTTCCACAACACAAAAACTAGGGTTTTCTCCTTATGATTTATCCCAAGAAAAAAATCCAAATCTTCTTCAAGAAACTACGAGATTCAAATTCTTCAAGTTCAAGAACTTCAAGAAACTCACTGCCAGGTATGCATAGTGTTCATTCATGGACTCCTTTCGTCCATGAAGCCCACGAATCTCTTTTCAAAGTTCAAGTGTATGGATTTTTGTGAATTTCATGTTAGGTTTGCTTTTTGTTCATGTTGATAATGACTAATTTAATTCTAATCCATGTTGGGTGATAAATTTTATATGGAAATGATTAGTATAGGTGTAGATTCATGTGAACCTATGATTAAACCCTTAGATAATAAAATTAGAGTTGGTTCATGATGTTTACTTGTTGTATAATGTTGTCTACATATACTATGCTTACAATCTATTTGATTAAATGCCTATGTGAAGGAAAAATGCCTTACTAGTATGATAATATGAAATGCCTTAGTCAATGAATTATGGATGTATGTGTGGCCATTGTGGTGCTTTAGAACTTGTACTTCATGAATTCCCCAATTTATTATATTGTGGATTGTTGATGTGATCATGTATTGTATTCAAGAAAGTCATCTTGGTCAGTTTCTTCTATCGAGTCTTGGGGGTACTTGTACCCGATAATTTAGTTGTATGCCTAGAGCCTGTGTCATGTTTTCAAGTTACTCTCAGTCAAGCCATGTTTTGTAGAACTCAGTATTCTCAGTAATCTTAGTCATTTATCAGATCTCAGTAATATTCCGCCAGTCAACCGAAATTAGTTAACTCAGTTCAGTTCAGTCCAGTAATCCATGTTCAGTGTCTATTCAGATGGGAGTAGAAAATAACACCGAGTGAACCCAAGGATGGGAACACACCATGTCAGATGAGGGTGTGATTCTTAAAAGTCATCCTTGCGTTCCAGAACTATGTAGCCAACATAGGTTGAGACATCAACACTGTATGATAAGGGTTGATGAGGTGGATAAGCACTATCAAATGAGGGCCACACCATTCTTTTTTGGGGACACTATCAGATAAGAGTCACTTACAGCTTGTCCTTACTGGTGGCGCGGTATTGATACCATTCCAATTGGGTTACAGATTGGACCCCAACTCATCTATAATTCATTATTTGGGGCACGTCGGTTAGTTAACTACTTCCCACAGTTTCAGTTACAGAATTTAGGACTGTCAGATACAGTCACTCAGTCTCAGTAATAAAACTCAGATAGTTCTACAGAATTTAGGACTGTCAGATACTGTCAACTCAGATACAGTATGGAACTCAGCTAGTTCCACCAGATTTAGGACTGTCAAATGCAGTCACTCATGTTACCAGTTATATTACTCATCAGAACTCACTTATCAGTCATGTTAGTTATCAGTAAATTCATGTTATCATGATTTTAGATATAGTTACTATGTATTCACGCTCATATTACTTAGTTAGTCAGTATTGTTCATGCATATGAACCCCATTCATTCAGCCTACCTCACATGTATACCAGTACATTCAAAGTACTGACGCATTTGCACTATGGTGTCTTATACCATAGGTTCAGAAGCACGAGCACCAGAGCATCAGTAGTATTCCAGTCTTAGCAGTTAGGGTTAGCAGTGAGTCCTCATCCCTCGAGGACATGATTATTCTTTTATTATCTCATTAATTAATTTATTAGTTAGAGTTAGTTGGGGACATGTCCCATCAACTCCTTATCTAGACAGTCATGATTTAGAGGCTTTTCAGACTATAGCATGTTCACACAATTTATTTCAGTTGTTTTGGGTATTTCATACCCCATCCATATGTTATGATTTATCAGATCTTATGTTTCAGTTTTGATCCTTATGGCCTTTCAGTTTATGTTTCCACATTATACAGTAAATTATGCAGTATACAAGTATAAATATCAGTTATGGGTTAGCTTATGGTCCTTCAGGGCCATGAGCACCGTGTAGCATTCTGGGTACCAGGTTTGGGTATTACAGATACCATCCCTCTAATGTATGACAACACAAGTTCTCTATACATGGCGAAGAATCTGGTGCAACATAAGAGGGCTAAACACATTGATGTGAGGCATCACTTCCTAAGAGACAATGTTGAGCAAGGAGCAATCTGCATAATGTTCTGCAAGACTAAGGATCAGATGGCAGAGGATCAGATGGCAGATATATTTATTAAGGACCTATACAAAGAACAATTTCTTAAGAACATGTTGAGATTAGGCCTGATCAAAATGGCCTAATCTACCATGTGAATCAGTAGTTCTCTACAAAATTGACTATGATCAGGAGACAAGTATCCTTAGTAAAATATATAGTTGTTAATCTAACTTAAAATCATACCTTATAGGCATACATACATGGGAACAACTTTGCAATAAATTAGATAAAATGTACATAAATGTGAGAAGTCACTCAATGAAGGAGAGGGACCTGGTCCCATCTCTCAGGTTAGTTTCATGAATATGTATGTTTTTCTTCTTATTTTATTAAAAGGGCCACAATCTCTCTTACCATGTTAGTAAGCTTATCTAAGGCTAAACTGAATCGAATTTCATCTTTGCATTAACCTCATAAACCCTACTGAACTCAATCATCCAAATCATCCAAAGATAAAGCCTTCATAGCAAATTTTGAACATCCTATTACAAGGCACCAGATTTCAGAGGGACCCAGTACCAAGATGAAGAATATTCCTATGCTAAAATTCATAGAGTTAAAAAGGGGAGGGAAAGGAAGATCAGAAATTATATACAACAAGAAAAATGACAAGTTTGAAATGATAGTTAAAATGTTAACCAATGAGTTACATTTGTTACTTGGTCCCGACTTATCAGCCAAGTTGTCAGCCCAAACCAGAAACCCATCATATTATGCCCCTAAGTGATGATCTAAGATAATAGGCAATCAACTTGTGACGACTTATCAACCCAAGTCGTCACCCTTAAAATTCAGCAATTCCCTTATGGTTTTGGAAGGGTATTTTGGACTTTTCCTTCACCTCCCACGACATAAAACATCAAAAACACGTACGTGGACATCATAAATTAGTTTTAAAAACCCTTAATCCTCTCCACTCTCAAGAACAAGAAAATTAGGGTTTCTCTCAAGATCATCTCCCAAGAACAAAATTCAAGCTCTTCTTCAAGAAAACTCAAGAATCAAACCGTCACCATTCAAGAACCTTCAAGAAAAGTTACCCTCTTTCAAAATTCAAGCTTTTGAGGTATGTTAAATGTTCATCCATGGGCCCTTTTCACCCATGGAATTCAATAACCCAATTTCAAATTCCAAGTTATTAATTATACAAGTTATTGTGATTTTAACCATGAATCCCCGTGAATTTTGATTCTATATCATGTTTCCATGAAATTGTTGTTGTTATTAAGCCCTACATACTTTGAATGGTGTTGTTCTCTGGTTTAAGCCTTATTTTGGGTATTTAGTATCAAAATCATACTACTACTAGTTGCTTTTAATGAAAAATATTCCCATGCTTAATCCATGCATTGTAAGTGTTTAATGAAATGCCTCAAAGAATGAGTTTTGAATATTGACTACATTTCATGTCCTCAAAGTTTTAGTATGATATTGTTATTATTTCTATCGAGTCTTGGGGGTTATGAATACCTAAAATTTAGCTGTTTACATAGTTTTAGTATTTTCAAAATATTTTCAGATAAACCTTGAGTCTTTTCGTCCAATTAGTCATCATAATCTATTTAAGGTTAATAATTACCCCAGAATCTATATGCACTATCATTTTTAACATAACATGACCTGAGCTTATTAGTTATCAGTGCATGCACTAGTTAGTAATTGGTGTCTTTCAGTTGGAAGAAGGATTTAGCACCGAGTGGGAAGTGTGGGTTCCGCGCATCCTACTTTCCTAAAAACTACATGCCACCATAGGTCTAAGGTCCTCGCCAGAGAGTGTTTTCCTTTCCTTTGCCCAATATGGGCTCAATTTAGTGATCACTACAGTTCAGGTTCTATTCCGATGGCAAGAATAGAACAACCGTCATCAACGTGGGTCAGACGTTGGACTCCATGATAGCTCACATGGTTTATGTCGGTTACATGATAGCTTTCATAGTCTCAGCCAGTATTCAATTACTTCAGTTCAGGTTTACATTGACCATAGCATACAGTTATCAGTTATTCAGTTATTAGATTTCAGTACTTTAGTTTACAGATTATATTCAGAACATGTTATATGCTTGATCATGCATTCTCAGTATCTATAAACTTTATGCATCCTTAGTATTTATAGACTTTATGTATCCTCAGTGTTTACAGAATTTATGAATCCTTAATATTTATAGAATTTATACATTTTTAATATTTATAGACTTTATGCATACTCAATATTTACAGACTTTGTGCATCCTCAGTATATGTAGATTTCATGCACTCTATTCAGTATCTCATGCTATATGTATTCAGTCAGTCATTATCCATGTACATATGACCATGCATATCAGCCTAACCCCATTTGGTATACCAGTATATTCAAAGTACTGATCGCATACTCTTTTCTTGCACAATGATATCTCATATCATAGGCTTATACACTAAGGTTCCCAACCGTACCTTAATATCCCAGCGTACCAGTAGTATCAGTCGTGGTGAGTCCTTATGTTTTGAGAATTAGTAATATTCATTTTAGTTTCTTAGTTTTAGCAGACAGACAAAGTTAGTTGGAGGGTTTGTCCCATCACCTCCTCAGTTATTCAGTTAGAGTCTTTTAGACTAGTACAGACAGTTAGTCAGTTTTCAGTTGTTATTATCTGCATTGTTTTGCAAAGATTATCAAAATTATGACTTCTTCTGAAAATTTCAGTTAAATTTCAAAAAATAAATCTTTTGTTATCAGTTTTATTCAGTGCTCACAGCAAGTACCAACTTATGGGTTAGCTTGGGGTATCTCGAGACCGTAAGCACCGTGTAACGACCAGGGTGTACTCTCGGGTCGTTACATACTTAGTTTCTAAAAACTATCTTTTCTGTGGGAGATTCTCATAATCTACATAAATCATGTGAGATAGCATGGATTCTAATGTTTGACCCACATTAAGAAGTGTTTTTCTACCCTTTCCATCGGAATAAAATCTGAATTAAACTGGAGTGATCACTAAACTGAACCCATATTTTGTAAGGGGATGCTCTCTAATGAGGTCCCTAACTTATGGTGTCACATTGTTTCTAAGAAACAGGATACATTGAACCTACATTTTTCTCTTGGTGCTAAATACTACTCAAAATATATATACTATATGCTCATACTGATGAAACTCACCTTAAAATAAGAAAATGGGTTTGTAACTCTGAAAACTAGTCATATTTCTATTAATAACTCATACTCATGAATAACTGTGTGAATTTCTGACACGAACCAACCCTAGGACTTGTCGTAAAGGGCATCCTAAGTCCAACAATGACCGGGGACTTCCCTTTGTTACCCAACCAAACCACCTATATCTAGCCTTAGATGGGCTGAATTTTGAACGTATAACAAGATAGCGTTATTGTTCTTATTAAGACTCTGGTATAGAATCACAACCATGACTAATCCAATCGAGTCCAATCGTACCGCACCAGTCGCCCAACCATACCAAGCCAAACCATTTACCATAAACCAAAGGGAATACCAAACATAATATAAAAATCAATCCAAAAATGTAGTATGATGGAACAATGAGAAATCATGTCCGATGATGCCAGCTTCAATATCAATACCAATGCTAAGGCTGACACCTCTACCGATCCCGCCCATACCAACCCCTAGAAGTACCACAAAGCCTCTATCCAAAAGAGTAAATATATCCGATTGTGACATACCCCCAACCATGGCCAAAACCAATATCTGAAATAAAAGCTAAATGTCTAAAGAAATTTATAACATGAAATGATTCCTTATGAAAAGATAAGAGCTCACCACTTTAATCCAAATACTGATACCAAATTTGCGTGCTAAATAGGAGGAGTAGAATGGTCAGTTCCTGCATAGCGTGGGTATACAACTGCCAGTAGACAGGGTTAACGAGTGACCGCTAGCATGAATCTCGGGATAAGAATAAAATAATGACAATCATAAAACCAAGTAAAACCATCTATAATGCACACAACCATACATATATATAAGTGTTGGGAGAGGGGGCCGAGTTTAGCCTTCATTTAAAAACTTTACCTAGGTTGTGTAGCCTTTTCGTCCTAACCACCCACTGGCCATATGGGTTCAGCTCCCCCTGCTGAAAGGGCCCTAGTGTGTGTAGCCGTACTACCAGGGAATATCCCATGGGATGACTAGTACATCACCCAATATAAAATATGACACACGCACATGGTCATCAAGACCCCTCATATCAGCAAATATAAATTTCTGATTTTGGTCCCCCTGGGACCACCACCTTCCACGTCTTAGCTACACACCCAGCTATTAATGCCCAATTAAAACCATGTCCAAAAAATCCATTTAACATTTACTAACCAAGTCCAATATTAGTGGTATGGTCATACCACCCCTTACTTTTAAGTAACGTCCATAGTCAAACCATTTAGGTTAATGGGACCTTAGGTGCCCTTACAATTACCATATAAAATCCACTTGGGAGATTTCCATGTTCTCCACAAGCATAACCATTTAGCGTTTAGCCTTTTTAAACCATTTAAATGATGCATAAATTCTTTTACCAGTTTAAAACATGCAAGAATTCCATTAAAAAAAGTCAATGTAATGAACAAATCTTTATAAGCATTTTATTAAACACCTGGGAGGCATAATATAACCATAACCAATTTCAAAGAACTTTAAACTATTACCATGCAATTCAATTATTCAAAACCACCATTAATACATATAAAAACATAATTAAAAGCATAGGAAACCATAACCAAGCATTCAATATCAAAACCCCCGAATAATAGTTGAAAACAATAATCATGGAATAGTAAAATCATGAAATCAATCATATAAACCATTCCTTTAGTTGAAATTACAAAGAGGGAAGTGAATCATGCTTTATACCAAAGAATTGATGGAAAGAAATCACCAAGGCAAGCCCCAAAGCAATTCGTAAGATGAAACCCTAGCCATCTTTCCCCAAAAGCTCTTGAGAGAATTATGGAGTATTTTGGAATAGTTTCTAAGTGTTAATGAATAGAATAATGGGGTAAATAACCTCCTAAGTGTATTAGAAGTTGTGAGTCCTAGATAGGGTAAGTAGGGAAATATCTAGAATACCCCCACTTAAATCCCTTAAAAACTTATCATAGGGATACGACTGACCTATACGAGTAGTACCCTCCTATACGATTGGTATCAACCACTCGTATCCAAGCCTCAACCCTTGGATCAAACACTATCCATTAAACAACTCATCCAACCAAGTCGTAACCACAACATATGATCCATACTCATAACTCATATCCTTGGCAGAATAAAATACCAGGAGAATCAAATATTTCCCACCATACGAGTCCCTACTACAACTCGTACCAAACCCTTACGACTCATACCTCTAAGTCGTACCCATTCTAATGACCAAAACCATCCTACCAACTAACACTAGTCAGCATACGACAGGACCATACCACTCATACCCCAGCATACAACTCGTACCCATGAGTCGTATTATGTCCAAAGAATGAATTTCCAAGAAATTTTCTAAAGGTCAAAACCCAGGATATTTCAATTTTGTATCATGTCTCAGATCATAAGATCAAAACTAAAATCTAAATCATATTATGGTAATCTAAAATAGTAAATCTGAACTTCTTGTAAATTGAGAAAATAATGATAAATTCACATGGTCTTATTTGTAAAGTGACTAAATTAGACTGAAAATCATATATATTCACCATCACATGGAGATTCATTTCAAAATACTGAAATTCATCTCATAACAACAATCATATAAGTGAAAACATGAGTAAAGGTAAATTCTTGTGCTAACTGAACTTTAAATCCCATGATAGTGTCATATTTTGAAAACATGAAATCAGGGTATGAACCCTAATTGAAATCTCATAAATTCAATTGTAAAATAAAGATTTGGGGCAAAAGAATGAAAGGTTATCCTTGTTCGAACCCCACATACCTGAACTTAGTGAATCTCTTAAAGAAAACTTGAATTGGAGCCTTGGGAGTTGAACTTTGGGAAGAAACCCTATTTTTTTCTCTTCAGAAACGTTGAAAACTGATTAATAACATGAAAACATCATTTATAGAGTGATTTAAGTCATGGGGGAGGAGTTTGAGGTGAGGAAAAGACCAAAATACCCCTAAGAAAACTAACATATTTTTGCAAAAATTTCTCAATTTACAACTAAGCTGACAACTTGTCAACTTGTTGACGGCTTATCAACTTAGTCATCAACCTCTAGCAAAATTTGGATATTTTCTGGTTAAGGTTGATGACTTAGTTGATAGCATGTCAACTTATTAACGTCTTGTCAACTTAGTCGTAACCTTCTCTAAATATTTTAAGGTCTTTACTGATTAAGGTTGATGACTAAGTTGACAGCTCGTCACTTAGTTGATAACTCATCAACTCAAGTTGTCACCTTTTCTTATATAGACACTCCTAGGTAAAATAAGCATAACTTTCTACTCTGATATCAGATTAAGGTAAAATTGAATGCATTGGAAATAAAACTTAAAGATCTTTAATTTGGTGGGTCATGAGTTTCAAAATAATATCTATTCTGGAAGTTATACTCATTTAAAGGTGACCCTTGTAGGCTCGAATACTAAAACTCTATCGATAACAAATGTTCTTAAATCAACTTTGATCTAAGTTCTTCCTATGACCATGATTCGCATTGAAACACATTACACCAAAGGTGGAAGGTCATGACACATATCTATTGTTTAATATAATCACTTTGGTGCCTTTAAACATACGATGGATAGTTGGAAACTTATCTAGGAGCTTGTGGGGTATTACATAAATCACGTCTAAAAACCACGAGGAGGGTTAAAATAAATTAAATTTATAAAATGATTTGTATGGTCATTATATCATCAATATACATATTTCAAACTAATTGGGAACATTAAAAAACTAATCTGAGGTCATCTCGATCGAAGGTTGACCACGATTGGACTTACTTTATTAAAATCAAGAACTCAACGAGTTAAATCACTTTAGAACACCTCAAAGATTGGTGCTACCCATCCCCAAGTCACAAATCACGTCCAAAAACTACAAGGGTTAAAATAAAATAAATTTATAAAATGATTTGTGATGTTATTACATTTATTCTTACCTAAAGATTTCACGTTTGAGTGTTGAGAATAGAAAACCACTTTGATCATGACAACTTCTCTCTTCAACAGACACTATAGGACAATACAAATTTAAATTAATCAAATAAAGATGCCAAATATTATCAAAATTAGATATGAGAGAAAATGAATGGATTTAATTATTTCACCCTAAATTGAAGGTCTCGTGTTTGAGCATTAAGAATGGATAAACCCTTCAATCAACAACATCATTGATAAGGAGAAGAGTAAAACAACAATTTTATTTTTTAATGTTTTAGATTGATGAAAACCAACATTGAAGATATGTTATTCTAATATTAAAAAGAAAATTAAAGGAAGTGAAGGGTAGGGATAAGATGGGGGAGGGGGTTAAAGAAGGGTGATAGTGGTGGGGAGGGGTAGGGCTAGGGTAGGGGGAGGAATATTAAAATAAGAAACATCTAAAATACAAACAAAAGAACAAGACTATCATAGCTTTTAGGACCATATTCTAAAGCTTCAAGTTCAAGTCCAAGTTTTGATCTTCAACTTTTTCAACATTGTCAAAAGTGATGGGCTTGTCTAGCTTCTTGCTCAAAGGCAATGCAAAATCAACAGGGTCCCTCTCCGTATCATCGTTCAGTTGACCCCTAGTGTCTTCGAACATAGGATGGAAAATAGCATGATCATTTCTTCTTAAAGGAATTTGAGGGTGACCTTGTGTAGAATCCAACGTGAAATGTGTCATTCTTGACACTAAAGGGCCTGCAAATTAACTAATATAATATTGAAGTAAAAAGTAAATTTGTAATATGCATTTAATTTATATATATGTGAATTTTCTATCGCATACCAAAAAGGAAAATGGTGGAATCAATAAGATCTCTCGACCCTTAACTTGAGGTCTTGTATTGGAATTCTGGGAACATAAAAAGCCCTTTGGTGGAAAGCATTTTTCCTTTTAATGAATTTTATGCCACATATATTTAAATTAATGGTTTCAATGAAACCATATATATATATATATATATATATATATATATATATATATATATATATATATATATATATATATATATATATATATATATATAATGTATGAGCTAATGCTAACACATTTGAGGCTTTTAACTAAGAATAATTGCGAAGTCTTAAGAAACTTTAGTCATTTTTGATTGGTTTATGTTTGATTTTGCAGTAGAAGCTAATTTTCTAGAGAACCAACAGGGATGGAAGCAAAGGAGTTGAAATCCGAAGTAATTCGAAGAGAAGTATGGCTGATGAAATTTCTGATAAGTCGTAAGCCATGTGATAAGTTATCAGCTTCACCGCCAACCTCAGATAGAGAATGCACCTGAGTTGAGAATTGTGATGATATTTTGTGATAAGCCGCCAAAGAGCTGATAGGTCGTCAAAGTTTTCATCATCCTAACGCAGAACATGAGAGCTAAAGTAGAGACTTGACGACATTTGTGATAGGTCACCAAGGAGTTGATAGGACATAACCGTTTTTCATTAGCTTAAGGCAGCGAGTATCAAAATCAAAAAGGAGATGACGACATTTATGATAGGTCATCAGCCTCCTAATAGGTTATCTCAAATGGCGTCACCTAATTCGAGGAATTTCTGAACTTTATTATTTTGTTTCCATAATTAGGGTGAAATATTTAAAGCATTGTTTAGGGTTTTCTTAGGAGTTCCAAACTTGAGTTTTGAGACATGTATTTTGATATTTTCTCTCTCTAGTTTCTTAACTTGAACAAGCAATTATTTTGAAGAGATTATCATTATTATTTTGGGATTTCTATTGTGACCTAATCTGAGATTCACTAGTTATTTTTCATCTTGTAGTAAGTTTATCTTGCAAATTATGAATTCATCTAGTTGTTCCGATTATTACATCATGCGTGGCTAAATTCCTTTAACCTGAATTATGGGATCTAGGGTTAAGTCTTGATATGGTGCTAAGTGTTCAAGATTCGAAAGATAATAGGACTCTTTGATAATTTTGAGGTTTTAGTTATCATCTATTGGTTGCAAATGATAGATAACACCTGCTTTGATTTTCTTTAGCAAGAAATCAAAAATAGTGGGAAGTGAATTATTAATAGGGACTTGAAAGCACTAAAAACTTCCATTTAATAATTGACGTTGTAACAAGGTTGATTAACCTGAGGTAAAATCTGGTCATGAATATAAAATTCCTAAGTCCGAGAGGATTAGGAATATAAATACTTAAGTAGGTCGAGAGACATTTAGGCATAACTTTGATAAAGATAACTTGTTGTTCTATCTACTGTGAGAATATTGAACTTCTACTAGCATCGGTTAAGTACTAAAACCCCTAGTGAACATAATTCTGGTTTTTCCATAAACTCTTGATTATGAACACTGAAACTAAAGTGACCAACAATTACTTGCTAAACTAAAAAACCCCATTTCAGGAAACATCCAACTATCAGTTTATTAAATTGCAAATGACTTAAGTTCATATCATATTCCTTATGGGATTTGACCTCAACCTAGTTGGGTTTTATATTGACAACGATCACTTAAATTCTCATTAGAGAGGTGTAGTTTGAGCGTTATCAAAAATGGCGCCGTTGCCGGGGAATACGGTTGTAAACTGAAGTTTGTGTGCGCTAATTGACTGTTAGTCAAGTTTCCTAGGTTTATGTTTATTTGTTATTTTTATAATTACAGGATCTTTATAGTGTATGCCAAGAACCAGAAGTTCCGAAGAACCATTATTACCACTTAATCCGAAACCGCAACAAATTGGAAGAATGTCAAAATAGCAAAAAAATGACAGATTAGCAGCCTTAGCTAGAGCTTAGGTAAATGTGTAGAATTTCGGGCAACAAGCACGACATCCAAATCCTGAGGATGAAGATTTGGGAGACGAAGAGTTGCTAAATCCTGATAACTCAAGGCGTGCAGAGCAGGTAGCTGCACCAGCACAATGTAATGTTAACCGAAACCGTCCATTCCGAGAAAGGCAAGATTACCAGTCAGTCCAGTATGAACTCAATAATGATGATGATGGAATGGACGGAGAAGGTGGAATGGGTGCAATCATTCCTCCACCATTGGCACTTGGGGCAAAATTCAACATTAAGAGTACTACGATTCAACTCCTTAATCTGAAGGGGTTGTTTGGTGGCCTTCCTGGGGATGACCCGAACTTGTATCTGGTGAATTTTTTCACCATCTATAAATATTTTGATAACCCAGGAGTGGGCCAAAATGCAATTCAGTTGAGATTATTTCCGTTATCTCTGTCTGGGGAGAAAACTTTGTGGCTAAATAAGCTGACACCCGATTCTATAGCCAACTGAAGGCAGCTGAAAGGAGCTTTAGGTTCTTTCTGCCTTCTAGGAGGGTACAGATGAGGGATGAGATCAGCAACTTTAGGCAGCTCCCAACTGAAGCCTTGCATGAAACTTGGGAAAGATTCAAGAAGAAGCTGACACAGTGTCCGAACCACAATATGACGAACATACACTTGATGGAGACTTTGTACAGGGCTCTTAACTCTATGACAAAGCCAATTGTAGATAATGCTGCTGGTGGTTCATTTGTTTATCTTACATTCCCAGAGGCTTCAGAGATGCTAGAAAGAATGACCAAATAGAGTCGAGCATGGCATACCAGAGACTCTGTGGTAGCTAGCCCCAATGTGTCTGGGGATATTACTGCGGAACAATGTAGAAGAGATGAGGAGAGTGACCAATACATGGATCACCTTAAAATACAGATGGACTTGCTAATCAAGTATTTGCTATTAGTCAAGACTGAGAAGGTGAAAGTTGTGGGATCTCAGGATAAAATTGATACCGATACAGAAGAAGAAGCAAACTATGTTAATAATCAGGGGGTTTCCGAGGCAATAGCCAAGGGAATCAAGTTTGAAACATTTATGATAAGCCAGGTTATAAAGATAGGGAGCAGGGAAATTAGAGGAATAACAAAGACAAGAGCAGGCTATATGATCCTCTTAGAAATCGTGAGGCTGCTTCAATAAGTTCTGAAAAGATGTCCATGGAGGACATGATGGCTAAGTTGTTGAAGGGAGAAGAGGCTACCAAATCTGGTATGACTACCATGAAGACTGATCTATCATCTATTAGTTAGTTGTTAAGCTCGCACTCCACCGCAATCAAATAGATGGAGCAGCAGATGAGCCAACTCTCTGCAGCATTCAACCAGAGGAAGAGCAAAACATTACCAAGTGATATAGTCCAGAATCCACGGAATGATGGCTCATTCATGGCGATTACCACTAGAAGTTGTAAGGTATTACCTGGCCCTTCTGTAGGAAACATGTAGTTGATGAGGTAGTTGATAATAAATCGGAAGAAGGAGGTCTAGTGGAGTTTGAGAAGCTGGATAATTCTAATGATGCTCCAAAAAAAAAAAAAAAAATAAGGTAGTGTTGAAAACTATCCCAAGACCACCACCTCCCTTTCCTCAGCGGTTGAAGAAAAAAAACTAATGATGCAAAATTCAGCGAATTCATGGCAATGCTCAAGCAATTGATAATAAATGTGCCTTTCGTTGAGGTACTTGAGCAAATTCCAGGATATGCGAAGTTCATGAAATACCTTGTGACTAAGAAATGGAAGGTTAGCCATAAGCCGGAGGACAATATCCTTCATTGTGGTGCTATTTCTACTTTAGTGTAGAAAAAGGTAGATCCGAGAACGTTTACCATCTCGTGCACTATTGGGTCCCTGAATTTCACAAAAGCGCTATGCGATTTGGGAGCCAGCATAAATCTAATGCCACTTGCTGTGTACAAAAAACTTGGTTTGGTGGATCCTACCCCGACGAACATACAATTGGTGATGGCAGATAGTCCTGTAAAGCGGCCAGTAGGCATATTACATGATGTATTGGTAAAGGTGGCCGACTTTATTCTGCCTGCTGATTTTGTAGTCCTAGACTATGAGGTGGATTTCAAAGTGCCCATTATCCTGGGTAGACCATTCCTTACAAACGACAGAGTGATCGTAGATATGGAGTTGAATGAGCTGAAGTTTATGCTAAATGATAAAGAAGAACGATTCAAAATACACTCATCTATAACATAGGAAAAAGAGATAAGTGTGTTATCAATCGTGGGCGTATTCTATGAAGATGGTAAAGAGGTATCAACAGGTTGTCTTGGAGAAGTCAGAGTAGTCAAGATAACCAGTCGTGCCGTGACATTAAATCAGGCGCTATTGGAAGGCAACCCAAAATTTTTATGTTCCAGCAAATTATTTGTTTTTGTAGTTAGGTTCTAGTTCGAAGAAGGTGGAATCAATGAATTCAACCAAGTGCTCCTGATGACATTTTTTATGGGCTGTCACAATTGTGATAAGCCATCAGATTTGTCGTCAGAGACATCAGCTCTGAGGTAGGTTCAGTCAAGGCTGAAGACATTCGTGATAAGCTATCACAATTGTGATGGCTTATCAGAAATGTCATCACAAAAATCTCAAAATTAGCTGAAATTGTGGGCAAATTAAAAAGACCCGACCCGGCCCACAATGCTATCTTTCCACCTTCCCGCTAGTTTTTTTTAATTTTATTTCCTTTAAGTTTTAAAATCCTTCCATATTTAGAGTATTTTCTTTCCTTTTTCAAAGTGTATCCAACTAAAACAAAAGAAAACTTCCTTGTGTATGTGGGTTTGCAATCAAAATCAAGAATATTTCTTTACTTCCTCTTGCTCGTGTAATCAAAGTGAAGGTACCCACCAGGTATGCTTGAAACCTAGCCCTTCTTTTCAATTGGTAAGTGATAAACTGAGATAAACCCAAGTTCCCAAGAAGCTTGAATCAAGTTTAGCTTGCAAAAGTAGAAAAATCGAGAACTAGGGTTTGTTGTGAAAGCTTGAGGTTTAAAAGTTCTGTTCAAAAATAAAAATTGATGGGATTTTAAGAAAGAATGGGATCAAAAATTAAGTTAAAGTCGAGATGGGGTTCTGTTTAGAGCTGATGACATTTATGATAAGCTATCACAACTGTGATAGCTTATCAGAAATGTCGTCAGAAGTTGATAAAATTTTGTGGGTTTTGTTTAGAGCTAACGACATTTGTGATAAGCTATCACATTTGTGACGGCTTATCAAGAAATGTCATCACAACTGGGATCTGAAGCATTAATAAGCCCTTTCAAGGGGTGTGAAACTTAAAATGATTGATATGTTTATGCTTATACTCTTAAGGGTTGACTAATGGTTTTTCTCTTGTTACAGGTTGTAAAATGGCACCCAAAGGAAAAAACTCAAAATCTACAAAGAAAATGACCAAGGGAAGTGTACCTCAGAGACTCTTCAATGAAGAGTCTGATTATGAAGAGAAAGAGCCTCTGCTCAGGAAGTAAAAGAAGAAGAAAAGCCCTAAAAAGCCTTCACTACCTCCACCAGTTAAAGTGGAGGAGAGTGAAGAGAATGACACTGAGCCAACAATATCTGAACATACAGCTTCTGAGCAGACGGCCTCTGAGCAACAAGATTCTAAACATGCTGAATCTGAAGAGCATGATTCAGATCATCCTGATTTTGAGGAGCATGAGTCTGGGTAACCTGAATCTGAGGGACCATCAACTGAGTCCCCTTCTGATGAGCCACAAGATGATGAAGAATCTCCAATTCGGGGAACAATGGTTAAATGCAAGAATCATGAAGTCCGAGATGGCACTAGGTTGCAGATTCCCAAAGCTTAGAAAATCTTTTTTTGATAGGCTTTGCCGAACTAATAGAAGATCTTTCAAGAGGACAATCTTTGAAGAGAAGAGAATCATCACTAAAGGGTTGAGCAGGTATCCGGAGGTGGAGCATAAATTTTGTGACTATGATTTGGGATGGACTACACGAGGAGAAAATTCATTTTGCCCTACACTAGTTAGGGATTTCTATGCAAACTACCAAGCTCTCTTGGAAAACCTATGTACAGGAAGAGAGAAAGCAGCTGACCAACCTTTGTTGGATAAAGTTTTGATACGGGGCATAATGGTGGATGTTTCTGAAGCAACAATCAATAGGTTCCTTCATGGCCAAAACTTCACTCCTCAGGCCACTTCACCTACTTTATATTCCTGGTTAAAGCATCAAGAAAATCAGTGGGCTTGGTTAGCCACACTTATAGCTGATGGAGAACCGGAATGAATGACCAACCTGATTGAAAGAATCCTCAAGGCCTCCCTAAATTCAGAGGCAAGATTTTGGTAGGGTATTGTGCGTGCCTGGGTAATGCCCACAGATGGAGATAATATCCTTGGGGATGACAGACCAATATTAGCCGCAAGTTTGTGGCTAACCACAAATTGAACTTTGGAGAGATCGTCACCAAAGAGATAAAAATTTGGGTCTCAAGGTCCGATACAACATATCCCTTCCCTTGTTTAATTACAAGGTTGTGTAGGGCAGCTAATGTGCCCAAGATTGTAGGGTTAGAAGAAGAACTCCTTGCCAAGAAGACCTACAATCCTATCCGAAATAAGGAAAATCAGTCGAGGCTAATGCTTGACAAAGGTGTTGAGATTCCAGCTGATCTACCAGTTACAGGTACTAGATCAGTGCCTAATGTAGAAGTACAGGATTTTGAGGCTGCACCACCAACATCTTCAGCATGAGCAGGTCCAGTGTCTGGAACTGAGACTACCCCTTCAGCTGCGGTGCCTACAACAGAATTTGCCTTCAACCCTATGAATTTTAAAAGATTAGCAAAGCAGTCCAAGTGGTGTGAGGCTCATCTTAAACTCTTTGCCAAGCAATTTGCAACTGCAGTGGACAAGAGGGTTAAGGCTGCACTCGAGCCCTACAAGGCTCTGCCAGGTTGAATTGATAAATTGGAGAACCGCTTCAATACGCAGTTGAAAGAGAGGTTAACTCCAGAGAAGGCATTATTCAAATCATACCTAGACAAAGTAAAGGCAGAGGTTGGGAAGATATAGCAACACCACTTTAGGGTGCCAGCTGATCCGGCAGCTGAGGAGTCTGAGGAAGAAATCCCGATGCTTGATCTCACAAAGGAGCAAGTAAAGAAAAAAAAAAGAAAGGTGAGAAGAAAGGTGAGAATAAAGTCAAAGGTAAGATAGAGAACCTGATAGTGATGAAGAAAGAAAAACAGAGAAGAGGGCAAGAAAGAAGTTTGAAAAGAAGGAGATGAAGAAGGCGAGGATTGAGTCCTTAGTGTACAATGAGAGATGGGAGGCAGTCATCGGAGCGAGAGCCACAGATTCCTCTACTAGTAGGCCTTCAAAGATTGATACACCAGTTGCACCAGAATAGAGCGAGGCTCTTGATGGAGATAGGGCAACCAAGGATGCAGCTGCATGGGAGGCAACCCATGACCCCTGGGATTAATCTGTTCCAGGTATACTCTAACCCTTAGTTTAGATTTTCTTTGATTTTAAGTTGAGGGTGTAGGGTAAATTGTTGTTGTAAATTTTATAGCTGATTAGGAGAAATACTTGTACTTAAGGCAGTTGAATTGTTTTGTGATTTTTGTACACCTCTTTAAGTGCTCTACTTCTTTAACTGTATGATTTGACTTTTGGTGTGACCATTGTGCATCTATGTATGACATTAGTTATAGTAACACAATGATCATTACTAAACAACTGGATGAATTGAATAAGTAGTAGATTGTGATATACCTGTGTGCCAAGTGTGTGTGAGATGTTACATAGTTCTCTTTGTATACTGAAGCCAGAACTTGCTCGATTAGTCTTACCTAGGTTGAAGGATAGGGGTTGGGAAAGGATCATAAGCCGTTTTGATATTAGCTCACTTTAGCCTAAATGACCTTCCCTAAGTGCATAATATCCCTTGATCCCTGTTTTGAGCCTGATTAGCCTATTTCTTTTTATGACACCTATTACCTTCCTATTTAGATCACAATGAACTTGTTTTGGCCCTCGCCCTCCTTGGAAACTATGTACCCTGACTTAGGCAAATGGCCTAAGTTGAGGGTGGTTATCATAGGGATGCATGATATAGAATAAGTATGAAGAAAGGTAGCATAAAAGAAAAGAATAAAAAGCTGGGTGCGGAAGAAAAGCGCAAGAAAAAATGTGTGAAAAAGAAGAAGTGATTATGGAAAAGACTGCACCCATCCTAAATAAGTATGATCAAGAAAAGAGAAGAGATTATCATCATTATTTTGGGATTTCTATTGTGATCTAATCTGAGATTCACTAGCTATTATTCATCTTGTAGTAGGTTTATCTTACAAATTATGAATTCATCTAGTTGTTTCAATTATTACATCATGCGTGGCTAAAATCCTTTAACCTGAATTATGGGATTTAGGGTTAAGTCTTGATAAGGTGCTAAGTGTTCAAGATTCGAAAGGTAATAGGACTCCTTGATAATTCTAAGGTTTTAATTATCGTCTATTGGTTGCAAACGATAGATAACACCTGCTTTGATTTGTTTGATCAAAAAATCAAATATAGTGGGAACTAAATTATTAACAGGGACTTGGAAGCACTAAAAACTTCCATTTAATAATTAACGTTGTAACAAGATTGATTAACATGAGGTAAAATTTGGTCATGAATATAAATTTTTTAAGTCCGAGAGGATTAGGAAATTAAATGCTTAAGTAGGTCGAGAAACATTTAGGCATAACTTCGATACAGATAACTTGTTGTCCTATCTACTGTGAGATCTTGAACTACTATTAGCATCTGTCAAGTACTAAAACCCCTAGTGAATATAATTCTGGTTTTTCCATAAACTCTTGATTACGAACATTGAAACTAAAGTGACCAACAATTACTTGCTAAACTAAAAAACCCCATTTCAGGAAACATCCAACTATCAGTTGATTAAATCACAAACGACTTAAGTTCACATCATATTCCCTGTAGGATTCGACCCCAACCTAGTTGGATTTTATATTGACAACGATCACTTTCATAGGCTCTTGAATGACGAAGGGGATAGAGCTATTGTGTTAGGGGAACTGGAGCTTTCAGAGGAGTGTCGGGAGTTTAGTTATTGTAGACGTTTTAGGGTAGAAGAGGTTAGACAGGCTGTTCGCAGGATGCGGAGGGGTAGGGCGACGGGGCCGGATGAGATACCGGTGGAGTTTTGGAAGTACGTTGGAGAGGCTGGGGTAAGGTGGTTGACTGGTCTATTTAACGAAATCTTCAAGACGGCAAAGATGCCCGAGGCATGGAGGTGGAGTACCATGATCCCTCTTTATAAGAATAAGGGTGACATCCAGTGTTGCAATAACTATAGGGGGATTAAGTTATTGAGTCACTCTATGAAGATTTGGGAGAGAGTGGTCGAGGGGAGGCTGAGACGGATAGTGTCTATTTCAGAAAATCAGTTTGGATTTATGCCTGGGCGCTCGACGACGGAGGTAATTCACCTGGTACGGAGGCTGGTGGAACAGTATAGGGAAAGGAAGAAGGACCTGCACATGGTGTTTATCAACCTAGAGAAGGCTTACGACAAAGTTCCCAGGGAGGTGCTTTGGAGATGCTTGGAGGTGAGTAGAGTCCCGATGGCTTATATTAGAGCGGTTAAAGATATGTATGATGGAGCGAAAACTCAGGTAAGGACAGCGGGAGGAGACTCAGAGCATTTCACTGTCTTGACAGGATTGCATCAGGGATCTACTCTTAGTCCTTTTTTGTTTGCTTTGGTGATGGATGTATTGACGCGGCGTATTCAAGGGGAGGTGCCTTGGTGTATGCTTTTTGCAGACGATGTAGTTCTGATTGATGAGACCCGAAAGGGTGTGAATGACAAATTAGAGGTGTGGAGACAAACTCTTGAGTCTAAAGGGTTCAGGTTGAGCAGAAGCAAGACAGAGTATTTGGAATGCAAGTTTAATGATGTGAGGTTGGAGGACGAGGTGGTCGTGAAGCTGGAATCGCAGGAGGTATGTAAGAGGGATAGTTTCAAGTATCTCGGGTCCGTGATACAGGGTAACGGTGAGATTGACGAGGATGTCTCACACCGTATCGGGGCGGGATGGTTGAAGTGGAAGCTCGCGTCGGGGGTGTTGTGTGATAAGAAGGTGCCGCCCAAGCTTAAAGGTAAATTCTACAGGATGGTAGTCCGTCCGGCCATGTTGTATGGAGCGGAGTGTTGGCCAGTTAAGAACTCCCATATCCAAAAAATGAAGGTGGCGGAAATGCGGATGTTGCGCTGGATGTGTGGGATGACTCGAGGGGATAGAGTTAGGAATGAGACTATCAGGGAGAAGGTTGGTGTGGCTCCAGTGGAGTGCAAGATGCGGGAAGTCCGATTGAGTTGGTTTGGACACGTGAAGAGGAGGGACACGGATGCCCCGGTTCGTAGGTGTGAGAGGCTAGCGTTGGATAGTTTTAGGCGAGGTAGGGGGAGGCCGAAGAAGTACTGGGGTGAGGTGATTAGGCGGGATATGGAGCAGCTACAGCTCACCGAGGACATGACCCTAGATAGGAAGGTCTGGAGGGCGCGAATTAGGGCAGAAAACTAGGGCCAGTTTGGGGCGTTAGGGTAGGGAAGTTTTTGGTGGGGGTTTTATTCCTGTTATTCTTCCTATTCTTATTTTTATTCCTATTCCTATTCCTCTTCTTGTTATGCTTTCGGTGTTCCTTGTTTTATTACGAATCTAGGTGTTTTCCGATGTTTCCTACTACTTATGGGTGCCGTATTTACGTTATGAAATCCTGTTCTGTGTGTTACTTTATATTTGTGTGGTGTCTCGCGTCTTGAGCCGGGGGTCTATCGGAAACAGCCTTTCTACTTCTTCAGAGGTAGAGGTATGGACTGCGTACATCTTACCCCCCCAGACCCCACTAGGTGGGAATACACTGGGTTTGTTGTTGTTGTTATATATATTAGAAAATATGTAATCTCTCCATACTAAGTTAGAGATCTCGTGTTCAAATCTTGAGGATGGAAACATCATCTAATCGAAAATGCTTTAGAATTCAAAATTTCTTTCTCGGCCTATAAGAAAGGTGATTTGCGATCAAACTAGGCTGAATTGCCGTCCTAAAAGTGAATGAAAAATCCCTCTGATTGGGAGCACTTTCCCTTATAAGAAAATTTCCAAATAAACTAAGAATTTAAGTTTTTGTTCCTCATATAAGAAATAATTTGCCACAGAATGAATCATTACCGGTTTTAATATAACAACATATGCCAAATTAAAACGAATTCCATATATCAAGAAAGTAACAACGGATACCAAATTAAAAAAAGTGTAGTCTGATGCACTAAAGTTCCCCTATACGTGAGATCCGAGGAAGGATCGGATCACAAGGGTCTATTCTACGCATCATCACCTTACATTTTTTGTAAGGGGTTATTTCCACGATTTGAACTAGGGAAACTTTACTAGCAAAGGATGCCAAATGATTATACAAAAATTCACAACAATTGATTCATATATGTTCTTACCATTACGTTATATTGCCAGAGTATAAACGTTTCTACAATGAACTTGCTCAAAATGATGAAGCAAAACCACAACATTAGAAAATATTCGGCCACAACATTGACATGCAATTCCATTAGCATAAGTAGTCATGAATATGTTTTTTCTTAACTAAGCTAACTTTGATATAAAGTACACATAATATTAGTGATTCACTAACAAGAACTCACTATACAATTATTGTGGATGAAATAGAAAATGGAGATGCATTTATACCCACAGAAAAGTGACAACTTTGTGAAAATAATTAATAGATTTAAATTACAGTAAATCTTCTTTCACTCAATTCACACAATGCAGTAAATGAAAAAATTAGCATCATTTATTTTATGGGCATTAGTAATTATTGCAGTGAAGGTTTTTTAACAATTGGCAAAACTATGAGGCGGTGATAGTTTATTCTCTCCTCTCCGTTCCAAAATAATTGAATTGTTGGAATATGACACACGTCTTAAAAAAATGACAAAGACATAAATTAGTCATATTTTTTTATTTTTCTCCTTTTCAAACTCCAAAACATTAGTAATGGTCATTGAAACTCATCCTTGGAAATTCAAATAATGAAGAGTAAAACTGAAAAAAAAAAATTCAACATCTATCTTGAATAATGAACAATTCAATTATTTTGAATACCAAAAAATACTTCAATAATTCAATTATTTTAAAACGAAGGGAATACTTGTTAGTTGTCTTACACGTTTTTATTGCTTAAAGTGGTCTATCTATTGTTAAAGAGGAAAACTGAATTAAATGTGGACTAATCCACTAGATTAATTAATAAATTAAAATATATACAGAATTATGTATCAAATTGAATTTTTCAAATACGCCCCTAAACTTTGCGAAAATGTCCAGAAATACCCTGTGTTACAAGTTTGACTCATCAGTTCCCTTGTCGTTCATGTTTTGGTCCATATATATCTCTGTTGTCAAGTTTTGGTTAATATATACCCTTGTTGCCGTTAATTGCTTTGTTTAATTTTTTTTTTTCAACACCCCTTTTCTTTTCTTTTTTTAAGAAATTATATTTTTCACGCTACTTTTTAATTATCACATCACATATAATTAAATCCACCCTTTTTCTATACATTAAATATCCATCAAATGCTCTCATCTACCTCACAATCTTTTTGGATTTTCTCTAATTTGCTGAAATCCCTTTGCTGCATTTCCAAATTCTTGCGTAACTGTTCCTCTCATACAAACAAAAGATATACTCTTAATTGACATCCTGATTTTGTTATCTCTATATGGACTGCCTCTTCTACACTTCTACATCTCAATTTATCACTTGAGTTTTCCTTATTCTTCTTATTCTTGTTGTTGGAATTGAGCGTGGTGCGAAAGAGGAAGTCGGTTGATAATACTCACAATAATTTGCAGTTGGTAAATACTTTAATTCTTGATTTTTATCGTGATTGTGCATTGATTTTTTATCGGGTGTTCTTAACTTTTTAATTTTTTACTTGATGATTCTTGGAGTCACACAAGAATTTGAAAATACAGTAAAGGTGTTTCGGCAATTTAGAGAAAATTCAAAGAGATTGTGAGGTAGATGAAAGGATTTGTCAAATGTTTAATGTGTAGAAGAAGCGGTGGGTTTAATTATATGTGATGTGGTAATTAAAAAATGATGTGGAAAATATAATTTTTTTTAAATAAAGAGGGGATTGAAAAATTTTCAGCAAAGCAATTAACGGCAACAAGGGTGTATATGGGTCAAAACTTGACAATAGGGATATATATGAATCAAAACTTGAACGATAAGGACATTGATGAGCAAAACTTGTAATGAAGTATATATCTGAATATTTTTGCAAAGCTTAAGGGCATATTTGTCCCTTTTTCCTATTGAGATAAAGCAACTTATCAATTGTATAAACCTTTAAAGCTCAATTAAGGCTAGTTAGTTATAAAATATATTTAAAAAATATTCTCATAAGTAGATTGAATAATTTAGTTTAATACTTTAATTGAAGTAAGGAAGAATGAAGTATTAAATAGATCCGGAGTTTTATAGAGTTTTATCAGATAAATTAATGTGTTATTAAATTGATATAATTACTCATTATGTTATCTATCTATATATAAAAATAGAAGCAAAACATACAGGTGTCATCACAGAAAAAACAAGAATTTTTATTAAAAATTAAATGTAAAATAATACTTTTAAACACAGTAAAAATGTTAAACAGTAAAACTTTAACTACAGTAAAACTGTATTTACAGAAAATAATTTTCAGTAAAACAACCAATAATAAAATTACAAAACAACATTAATTTTCAATAATAATTAAATTTAAATTAAAACCTTTCAAAAACTGCCACACAACTACCGATATTACATATTTACTTTAACAGTTATCTCTCTATTTATTATTTTTAATTTCATTACTCACAAAACAACACTAAATTTTAATGTATTTACAGAAAACAACCTTCAGTAAAACAACCAATAATACAATTATAAAACAACATTAATTTTCAATTAAAAATTAAACTTAAATTAAAAACTTTCAAAAACTGCCACACAACTAATGATATTACATATTTACTTTAACAGTTATCTCTCTATTTATTATTTTTAATTTTATTACTTACAAAACAACACTAATTTTCAATTAAAATTACACTTAAGTTTAACACAAAAAAAGGTCTAAATATATCAAAACTGCAAAACAACCAATAATACATATTTTAGGTAAACAATATTAATCTATTTTCATAAAAAAATTATTTATCATTTACACACCCACACTACAACATTTATTATTTTAAAATTTAACACAAAATTTATCTTTAAATAATAAAATCTATAAAACTGTCAAAATTAAATCCAAATAATTCATAAAGTATCCCACACCACCCCCACTACTTAATGTTTAAAAACTATTTGCCATTTATGACTCTCATCCCAACTATTTAAAAACACTACCATTAACATTTCACTTTACCTTTCTTTAGTTTGATTAATTCTTCTTCCTAAATGTGACTACAACATTCAGCCATAAAAATATGGCTTTAAAATTTCATAAAATCTCACAAATTACAAGCAATTCTATGCAATGGAATTTGAAAGTAAGAATTATTCGACTATGCAAAATTTCAGATAAATTCAAACTAGCAATACCCTATTCAACGGAAATGCTTTTACAGGATGCAGATGTACTTACTATTTTTTTTATGTTTTAAGTTTACTGCTTCACTTTGTTTTCATAATTAATATTATTGTAATTGAAATTTTACTGTTACTGTTGTGGATGCACTTAATCATACTAATTTTATTTTTAAAAATTTTTTAATGTAGGAAGATCATATACATGCATCAATTGGCAAGTTTGACATCAAGTTTTTCAAGACCAATTTAGAAGAACTAGAGTTATATTGAATCAACTACTTTGTTGTTACATCTAATTTCAGAAAAATTAAGACAACGACATACAAACACAGGTTGATTCTCATAAAGTCATGACTTTTCTTGAGAAAATTGTTGATTCTTCATTTCCTATGATATATTTAATTTGCGTCCATTTGAACAATTGACAATTCAACAGAACGTTGATGACAATGAACTATTCGGTAATTATTTTTTTTCATCACTGCAATTTTAGATATATAATATATTTTTTTCATGTGCACTAACCTTTACATTTATAGATGTCATAGGTCAAGTTGTGACATATGAATCAATTCAAATCTGTCAAAAAGGAAGCAATAACAGTATTTTTATATATTGTTTTAGAAGATGTAAAGTACGTTTTTTTTTCCTTGATACGATACAAATTGCAACATACAAAAAATTATTCTATCAAAAAATATAATCATACTTTACTGATTAATTGCCTAACCTATTATTTAATATAGGAGGAATAGGCTTTCTACAATTTTATGGGGAGAACTTGTAGATCAAATTCAACCTCATTTAATTGTATCTCTAGATGAACCTTTGATTGTTGTTCTTCAACTTATGAAGGCTAAAAAATTTATAGGTATAACTAATTAAGTATGTAATGTAAATTATATTTTTCCATATTATATTTTATTTTTCAGAATATAAAATAATTTTTCATCAGATGTCTACTCTGTTCGTAGTTGTTGGTATTAATCTAAGCTATGGATAAATCCATCTCTGCCGTAAACTATTGCTTTTAAGTCCAGGTTTATCACCACCTATTATTAAAAACAATCATCGATTAAATATTAAATATAAAATATAATTAAACTTTTATATTTTTTTCCAGATTAAATGCATCATGTGATTCTAACTTTGAACGACTTAGCTAAACATATTCTCAACAAAGTTTCTCTGTTACTGATGAGTTATCCTAAGAAATTGTACCTTTCAAATATATCAGTGCTTTAACTCTCTGCACCGATGTGATTTGAATAATTTTCTAAGTTAATATTGATTTTAAGAATTTGTTAAAACAATTATTAACAACAATATTTCTCATAAACAAGAAGCTACCTATTGGATTGCTATAAAATTTGTATGTTTGGATCTTGAACATAGATGGTCATATTTGGCCTGCAATAAGTGTCTTATAAAGGTTGAGCCAGATGAAAGTTCATAGTTTTGCTCAAAATGTAATGTAGAAGCAAAAGTTGTATACAGGTTAATATAATCCTATACAAATTTATTTCTCTAACAAATAAATATTTTAACATGATAAAAGTGTGACTCTCAGGTATAGGCTACAAGTTCATGTAATGGATGGAACTGGAATTATCACTGTACTGCTTTGGAACCGCGAGGCTATGCAACTTATAGGGAAGTCCGCAAAAGAATTAAAGGAACGCTTAATTCCCGATGATGAATGTTCATATCCAAGTGAGTTGGATGATATTATTGAGAAAAAATTCATGTTGGATGATATTATTGAGAAAAATATCATGTGGAATGATATTATTGAGAAAAAATTCATGTTTAAGAGCATGGTTAAAGAATCTAATATAAACAAATATGATGAAGTCTATAAAGTTGTTGAGTTTGTTGATGATGAAGTTCTTTTCAAGGAATACAGCCATCCTTCACTAACATACAATGTAAGTTCTACTCACTAATATAAATCCTATACAATAACAAAAGTTATTTAAATATCATAATTGATTTTTTTTGTGACATTACTCTGTGTATTAGGAACCCTTATTTTAGGTAGACAAAACTATGGAGGAGATGAGCTTTTTGAGGTAATTATAAACTATATTTATGAGTCTTTTAGATTATTTTTTTATACAAATATAATAATTGTGTTGAAGTAATTACATACCTTTTATAATTAATATTTGCTGCATTTCATCGCTAAATTCATCCTGCAAATTACCTGCTCTCTGCCATATCAATATTTAGACAAAGAGATGATAATCATTATAAGCTACAAGATAATATATTATAAAGATATATATGAAAATTTAAATGCTTAATATAGTTTCATTGTAGTTTTCTTTGAATTAACTTGACACAACTTTATACTACACCTTTACAGATTCCCATCAAGAACAGTCTTTCAAGATGTGGATCATCTCTAACAGATATCGAAGTTGATACGATTGAAAAATAGACTTTCAAGAGAAGCAAATCTGCAAGGAAACTCCCAATGTAGGAATATGATGAAGACTGTAATGACAAACAATCCACCAACAAGGTGTGCAAAGTGATTAAGAAGGAAAAAAATATGATGTGGGATGTGCATGATCAACTATATTTACTTTGCTGCAAATCTTAGATTCAATTTTTTTTTATTTTAGTATAACCTAAGTTTGATGTACTGTTTATGATTATGAAAAAGTATTATATTAGATTTTTAAATGTACTATAAATTATTTGTTGTTTCATTTTTCTTTATCCACTAAATATGATTCAGTTATATTTTACATAAATTTATCATCAATGTCTGTTACTTCGGAAATGAAAAAGTTACAGCATATTGCAACATACTACAAAAACAGGTGGAAAGACAATACAAGCAACCAATATGAAGAACATATTCCTCAAAAGTAAACAATTAATGTACAAATAAATGTAAATGAGTTCCACCATTCACATGTCTATAGGTAATTTATAAATGTCAAAACATATTTCTTTCACCATTAAAAAATTATCTACGCTTCCACAACTGACCACGTTAGTGATGTTTACAACATGACATTGGTACCATTAACTTCAAAATGCAAATTTCAATAGTTCTACCACTACATAAAAGAGGTTATGATTGTAGACACACCTAGATGCTTCAACTCTATATTTTCCTTTGTACTAAGCTATCCAGTAAAAAACAAAAAGCACATTCACAAATGATTGGAAAGACAAACCTTTAGCATGCCACTTGAGTGTAAGGACAAGTTGCAGTCACATTTTCTACGACAATATAAGCAAACCTCTGAGACTTCCTCTTCTTCGAATTCAGGATATCTCCTCATAAAAAATAAATAGCAAAAAGCTTAATATGGTGTTAAAATTTTAGTAGATACTAAATTAATATCTCTAAGCATTTGGACAGGAAGATAAGAAATACACATTACATGTTTACCATGCGCCGATGCACTTAATCCATTAAAATTTCCCTTTACACTTCGTAACAAGGAACAACAGTTCCCCCCATTCACCAACAAAGTAATTATGGTCTACTCCTGCCTTTGACTTGGATCATTTACACTATAAAATCAGAATAAAATCTCACAGGAAAGACAAACCAATCACAACATATTTTTTCCTGTTTATTATTTTTTTAGCGTTGCCCACATCTTTTTAACATAGCATAAAAAAGTTTAGGATCTCGATATATGGTTTAATCAAATCACAAATCAAGCAACACTCTGACTAATGATAGAAGGTGTCACTGGTATAGAACTGTCACTTCCATATTTTGTTGGTGCAAGAAATACACCAGTTGTACAATAAAAGAATTCAAATTAAATTCAAGACTATATTTCATTATGGAATGAAAGATTGAAGAATGAAAATGAAGAACAACCAAAATAATTACATTTAATAGAGCACTTAATATGGAGTTGGAAAGTACAATAGTTCCCCCAAGTCATCAATAAAGTAATTATGATCATATCTCTTGAGTGAGGCAACAACACATCTTAAAATAAAAAAAATCAGATAAATTATACCCGCATTTGTCTACAACTACAAACTACAACTGCTACACATACTAAAATTATTCACAAAATTAAAAGCAGGTGTGAATCATCATCCTGAAGTTATTGTTATGTATGCACTACATGTATTACAGTGACCACCTTAAATGCATCTCTTTTAAGGAGATGAATCACTAAAAAACCAAAAAAATAACTATTCATTACCCGCAAAATGCATCAAAAAATTATTGACTGATCTCTCAGCTTTAATAATTTTATTATGAGTACAACAAGTTCAAATCAGAATCTAGATTAAGAGGGAGAATGAATGAATGAATAGGTTTCAATTTTAAACAGTAAGTATAAGCTTTCTTTTTTATTTTCTTCATAACTAACAGATTATGTTCATAAAAAACATTAAGAATTTGTGTTGCTAAGGTTTTCACTAAAAACTACAAAAAGTACATCAAAGCATGTAGGTATAGATTTTCTAAGCATAAATCGGTAGAGTGTAAGACAGAGAAGATCTGTATAGAAAACCAAAAGGAAATGTAAGAATTACCAGCACTAACAACTTTAATTAAGCAATACTTGAAATGAAGGAATGGCAGAACTTGAATAATAATGCAAACAGTTCATACTTAGGTAGTAAACAAGATCATGCTATAGCAAAATTTGCTCCATTCAATAAATTGGATCCCACAAAATCTAGATATGGGCTCAGGAACCATGTATATTAACACTTTGACCTGCACTGACAAAATTTCAATTTCAGGTCACA
Source organism: Capsicum baccatum var. pendulum (assembly GCA_030864225.1). NCBI lineage: Eukaryota > Viridiplantae > Streptophyta > Magnoliopsida > Solanales > Solanaceae > Capsicum > Capsicum baccatum. The sequence continues at coordinate 131,741,811 of CM061551.1, read as the reverse complement.
TACAGTTGTATCGAGTGATCTTCAGAGATGTATAACAAACTAACAAGTAGATATTCTACAACCTACACCATTAGTGCAGAAAGAAGTCCATATCATATGCCACTTTAGGAAAGTACCAACTAAACAAGACTACACGTACCTTGGTCGATCCCCAACTAAAATAATTGATTCACATATAGCAGGAAGGAATGTAGTGTTTCTGAAGGACCCTAAAGATCCCAGAATAATTCAAGGCATAAAAAATCTTTGAGAGCCCTATAAAAAAAATAACGACATGAAAATATTCCTCACCACAATCCCTATTACAACCTTCAATGTTGTTTTATTTTTATTTTTCAAGATCTTTTATTATCCCAAGGCATGTGATAAGAATGTGTGAATCAAAAGAATCAACGATAATTATTTTTTGGACAGTAAATATACCTGCTTCTATTCTGCGTCAAGATAGTAGGAGACATAATAATACTAATGGTACATTGCATAAGATTCATGACAAGTGAGGTCCTAATTACCTTTCAATTTTACGTTCCATTAAGATGTACTACTAACTCCTAAGCTTCACCATAGTGCTACATTACTTCCTTAAATGCTTCAATAAAGCAAGTACTTGCAAAACAACTAGACATAAAAGTCTTAGCAAGCCATTGTCTTAAGACCGTTAGTTGTTCTGGACATTGATATTCTCAACCACCAATGGGTTATCAATTTTAAGTCATTTGATATTTACAAGAGTATCACATTATAAAATAGATATTATGCAAAGTATATAGATTCTGCACTACCGCTTTAAAAAATAAAATGAGTACACAAACTAGGATAAATCAAATAGAATCTTGCACTGGATATATAGAGAACTTACTTCAATTTCGATAAAACATACTGAATATCTTTCTGTCTGAAAACATTAGGACCTGTATGTCATTAAATTAAAGATGAGGTAACTGTTGCTAAATTAAAAAAATAGTTAATTAATAAAAAAATTCAAATTCTGAAATATACTCCACTGCATTCAACTGTTTTTATGTTTTCAGTATTACATAACTTCTCCAAATAATACAGTAAACACTCACTTTATCATAGAATATAAAAAAAAAACTTGCAAGAAAAACAGAATATGCTTGAGGAAGAATAAAAAATGAGGAAAGTATTCTTCAGATAACAATGGCATAAACTTTGTTCCTTCGTATTTTTTCATACATTTTACATTGCTTCTCCAAAACCTCTATGATATGTACTCTTAACCATACTGTTACATACTTTTTAATGTTTGAAAAGATATATTTTTTAAGAAACATAATATTTGAATTTAAAGGAACATTTATGTTTTCATGTTTTCAAAGTATGTACCCTGTTCGTAAAGATCTTTTAATCTTCTGTCTTAAAACATACTAAATGTCTTCAATTAAAGTAATAGAAACATAATATTTGAATTTACTGTATGTCTGAAACATAATATTTACACTTCTTACATAAATCAGCAGAAATGTAAACCCACATTTATTCACAAAAATTACAGATTTAATACCTTTAAATGAAAATATATGTATCAAACAAGTTTCTTCATAACTACATTATATATTATTGGTATGACAATTACACCAATTAATATTAACTTTTGTATGAAAGATTTTGAGAGCAGTTCATCTTCAACTACAAAGTATTCTAAGGGTAATGGATTGTTTGTGGATGGGAATACTTATTCAACTTATTTTTATATGCAATTTGGTGATATATCAGGTATTTCATTATAAGAACACAATAATTCAACTTTTTACATACAATATCATTATTTAACACTAATATACATGTATCAAGGACATTTGCTCTCAAATCATTAAACTCATGATGAATATGTAGATGAAGATATGTTTGAAGGTCTGTAAAATGCTACCCAACAACAATTAATATTGTTATATTGCATTAATAAACTTAATACTAGATTATATATTAACTATTCTATTTTCAATATTTGTAGTGGATGTAAATAATGATTGGATAACTAACAGTGAAGGTCAGTGTGTTGTTTATTACATTTACATATGTAATATAATTTGTCTATTGTTTATAATAAGTATGACGACAACATTTATATTTATTAAATTTTGACAATATTAGATTATTAGGACATAGGAGATCCTACTTATGAATGTGAATACTGTGGGGCTTATTTCTGGTATGAAATAAGAATTGAGAAGAAGTATAAAAATAGAAAGTCAGTATTCACTTTGTGTTGTAGTAGTGGAAAGATTAAGCTGCCAAATTCAAAAGAACCTCCCTTTGTGCGAATTATTGTTTGGATCAGGTAAATATTTTATTTATAATTTAAATAAAACAACATCACAATATGTGCATATATAAATTTTATCTAACTCAAATTTTATGCAGGAAAAGAAACAATCATTTCAAAGAGAATATTTGAACATATAATTCCCTATTTTCTTTTACATCAATGGGAGGAAAAGTTGATAAATCTGTCAACCAAACAAAGAGATCAAGAATATTCAGATTGTCTGGGCAGAATTATCACAAAATAGGAAGCTTATTACCGAATGAGGGATCTTTTCCAAGATTTGGACAATTGTATATTTATGATACAGAAAATAAGGTAAATAATAGAATTCAATCTATCAGGTAAGTTATTAACTGTAACACCCCAAATCTGGTATTCGGAATGCTACACGATGTCCATGATCTCGAAGGACTACAAGCTAACCCATGACTGATATCTGTACCTGTATACTGCATAAAATATTGTATAATGCAAACACATGAACTAAAAAGCCATAAGGTTCAATACTAATACATAACTGAAGATAGGGTATAACAATACCAAAACAACTGAGATAACTATCTGAACATACTATATTCTGAAAGCCTCTAAACTATCTGAATAAGGAGTTGATGGGACATGTCCCCAACTAACTTCAACTACTGAAATAAACTAAAAACTGAAATAGTAATATAACCATCATGTCCACGAAGGATGAGGACTCACAACTGACTCGACTGCTAAACTTGATACAAGAATAATCAAGGAGATGAACTTATGAGAGTGCGCGTCGAACCCGAGACTCAAAGCGTGCAAGTGAAGTGCAAAGGAACACCATATCACACACCAAGAACGGGTCATACACTACACTCCATAGGCACCTTTTGTCTTCCCTTCATTAAGAGCTTTTGGGACATTTCACTTATGTTTGTAATAAGTCTATAGATAGACTAGTTTTAGGTCTGTAGTTCTTTAGTTGTGAAATGATATTGAAAGACTATTCTCTAGAGAAAGAGTGAGTTGTAACCAAAACTAGGGCAAGACCAAGTGTGGTACTCACTTGTGTTGCAAAATTGGCTAGAAACGTTGGTGCTTGAGTGGTGGATTCCCTCTTGTGTCTTCGTAGGAGTGTGGTGTTACTATTGTAAGTCTTAGTGGTCCTTGGATTTGAGATATACTTGGGTTCTTTGGTCTTGTAATAGTGTATGTCTCACTACCTATCCTTACTTTCATGTACTAGTTTGTTCTTATTTTAGTGAAAACCATTAGATCTTGTTATCTTGTGTTGTTATTCTTCTTGTTATCTTGTGTTGTCCTTGAGTTTGTGGGTTGTTCTTGTATCAGAACTGGTATGCTACTGATGCTATGGAGCTCGTGCTTCTAAACCTATGGTATAAGACACCATAGCGCAAATATGTCAGTACTTTAAATGTACTGGTATGCAAGTGAGGTAGGTTGAATGCAAATGGTTCATATACATAAGCAATACTAACTGACTAACTAACATGAATGTGAGAATACATGAATTACCACGTAACTGTAACTAAGATCGTGATAGGACTGAATACTGTATTACTGAATATTGAGGGACTGATACTATGCTACTGATACACGACTAACTGTGTCTGACAGTTCTGATTATGAAGAACTGGTCTGGTTGAATGTATCTGTAGTCTTGAAACTGAATACTGATAATATGAGTTTTTGATGACTGATATAACTGATAACATGAGTGACTGTATCTAACAGTCCCGAATCTAATAGAACTAGCTGAGTTTCATACTATATCTGAGTAACTGAATCTGAGATCAGTCCTATCTAGCGGGTGATCTCTAAATCTAATTATACTGATACTGATTGACCATAGTTGAGATCAGTCCTATCTAATGGGTAACCCCGAAGTCTATTTATAATGATAAGGATTGGTTATATCTAACAGTCCTGAAATCTGAGGGACTATCTGAGTTCTTTTACTAAGACTGAGTTGACTGTATCTGACAGCCCTGATTTCATAACTAAAACTGTGGGATGTATTCATATAACCTACATACCCCATACTAAGCTAACTGGGGTCCAACCTGTATAAAACTAGCAACACTAATGTTAGGTGATATCTTAAAAGACTTTAACTCTTTCAATTTCTTTTCTCTTTCCCTTCATATAGTCCTTTCATTCTATAACAGATTTTGTGTCGCCTTGGGAACACCATTTCGTATGATCTCACGACCTCGAAAACATGTCCTTTGACAACGTTCTCTTCCACTTTGTTTGTTTGCTCGACATCCTGAACTCCTACTTAGAGTGATTCGAGTTTGTCCCTGTTCAGCCATTTCTGAAATAGGAACCAAGAAATAATAAGAATGATTATTTCATTCAATGCAACAACTTATGTCGCAATTTATTGTAGAAGTCACAATCTTTTTATGAAAAATTAAGAACTATTTTAGACAAGAATTATATCAAGCCTAATTTATACCCTCATTAAAAAAAATTAAAGGCATAATAATTTATACTGCATGATTTTCCATTTTTCTTTTATGAAATCAATTATAGTGCAACAGTAGACACCCTTTTATACATATGTACTATAATTTGTACTTGTACTGCATGTCAGCACCATACAACAACCAAAAAATTAAATAAAGGACCCATTTGAACAAAATATACACATACTGAACAATGTATATAAATATTTTCCTTTTCCCTAAAACAAAGACAAAAAAGGTACATTCCTTAAAGTAAAAAAAATAAACTATTCTTATTAAAAAAAAAAAAGAAAAGGAAAGCACTACTGTACTTCTTCTTTTTCTTAAGAGTGCAACTTTTGTCACACTTTTAAAATAAAAAAAAATTGCCCACAAAGGTTATACCATGGGCGGCGCCTTTGGTAGAGCCTTTTGTACCCTGGGCGGCGCCTTGGGTAATGCCTTGTGCAACCTGGGCGGCACCTTTAGTATTGAATATCCCACAAAGGCTATACCATGGGTGGCGCCCCTTGTGTAGCCTTTGTACCCAGGTTTCAGCATTTCACCTCCGTGTTTTTAAGGGCAATTCGGTTAATTTTCCCACCCTATATAAGCCTAATAACACAAAATTTGACCATAATTCAGCAACTTATACTCAATTTCTCTCAAAAACTCTCAAGAACAAGCCCTAGAATTTTCATAAAAGGTTCAATTCCAAGGAAATTCACCGTCAAATTTCAAGAATCTCTCTGTCAATCTTCATAAAATCATAAGCTAAGGTATGCGTAGTGTTCATTCATGGATTCCTTTCATCCATGAAGTCCAAGAACCCTCTTTTAAATTCTATATTATGTTATTTATGTGGGGAATGGATTACGTTCCTGTTGTTTATGATGAATGATTCCCAAGTTGGAATCTTTATGTGTTTTTATGAATCTATGATATCATATAAGTTGGAAACATGTAAATTTGGTTGATCATGATGAATAATTTGTTGATTAAACCTATGTCTAAGTTGTACATGTAAGGTGTTTGATAAAATGCCTAAAATACTAGAAGTCATGTATTATAGTTGAATTGTGACCTAAATGACAAATGAGTGTTATACCCTTATGAAAACAATGAATTCTATAATATGCTTATGCATTATGATTGTTGATGGAATGTTCATGAAACTAGATTGATGGACTTATGGCATGTTGTTATATGCATTTCCTTCCATGTATAAGACTTTGAGAACTATGTGTAGTATGAAATCCCCAACTTATGGTATTTTGAATTATGAATATTGGTTATGTGTTCAAGAAGAGAAAAGTCATGTTTTGTCAGTTTTCTTCCATCGAGTCCTAGGGGTACTTGTACCCGACCATTTAGTTGTGTGCTTAGAGTCATGTCATGTTTTCACAATACTCTCAGTCAAGCCATGATCCATAGAACTCAGTCAGTCATGCGACTCAGGAAAACCCAGAAATCTCATAAATCTCAGTAATCTCAGTAGTTCAGTAATCTCAGTACCCAGTAATCTCAGTGACCTCAGTATTCTCATTCAATCTCAGTAACTTCAGTACTTTCAGTCAGTCCTCATAACTCAGTACATTCTATCAGTCAACAGAATTCAGTAAATTTAGTTTAGCTCCGCTAGACAATACCACTAGTATAAGTTTAGTTCAGTTAATTAGTTCAGCTCAACTAATCAGTTCAGTGTCTTTCAGATGGGAGTAGGATTTAGGACCGAGCGAGCCTAGGGACGGGGACTCACCCGCTAGATAGAACTGAGATCTCTAAAAACAATCCCTAAGTTCTAGATCTATGTAGCCAACATAGGTATGAGATGTCACCCAGTAGATAGGACTGGCATACTCAAAAATCACCCGTTAGCATGAGCAGCTAAGTCCATATATTGTCTAGAGCATGGGAAAACTATTTTCATATAAGCTACTCACTACTTTAATCTTTTAATAATGAGACTTCTAATAAATTATTTTAATGTATCTTGTTCTATAATGGGGTTTATCTAAGTATGGGGTATTCATTTTCTCGAAGTGTTTGAGGTGTCCGATTAATATCCGGTTTCAGACGTTGGTCAGCCTGAAAGTGTGGTCTCAGCTAAGGTAAGCATTCGACCCTGTTGGTAGTCCCGTCGCTAAGATAACACTAAGAGAAAACTAGAAGTAATAGCCATTAAGACTCGTTAGATCCCATAGGACATAGATCTATTGATATAATTTATTATAGGTTGAATTATTTTAAGATTCTTGTGGTATGCTTTCTTGTGTGAAAATTGTGTTTCCTAGTTAGTCTTTGGACAATAATTATTGTAATGGATTCCAACAACCACGTCAAAAATACTATTAATCTGTTTTCTCAAGCAACTCAGATTGCTAATATTGAAAATGATCTTCGAAAGGAGAAATTCCCTACTCTCAGCGATGACTTCAAAGTTTCAGGAAAAATCCTAGAACAAATCAATGAGAAACTCTCCAGTTTTAGCCTATCTGAAAAGGAGAAAAGCGAATCTAGCACCCAAAAGGATAAGAACTCCCTTTCGAAACTTCCCAATGAACATTTTTCTACCAAGAAAAACTACTACAAACAACCCTCTCCTCCAGACGTCCAGTTTGAGGAAAACCATTACCTCTCCACCTCAAATCATGATGGTAGAGGCATCACTGAATGGAATGTTGATGGATTGGTAGAACACCAAATCTATAACAAACTCCATGAATTTTAAGGCTCCTATCTTGAAATAACTTGGGCTCTCCTATAAAATGTCTAGCTATATGATATAGGAGGGTAGCACAGGCGTCTTCTTTCGCAACTTGCTGAAGGGTTTCTTGTCCACTTTCATTTTTGACAACAACGGTTTCCATGGCCGTGGCCTCATAGATAAGGCTCTTAACTTCATCTGTGAAATAGTTCTCCCACCAATGCTTTATCATACCAGTGAATCCTGATACAATTATGGTGGCTGCTTCTTTGTTAGAAGCTCCTCTGATTTTATAAGTCGTAATAGCGATGCCCATTTCATGGAGTTTGTTATAGATTTGGTGTTCTGCCAATCCATCAACATTCCATTCAGTGATGCCTCTACCATCATGATTTGAGGTGGAGAGGTAATGGTTTTCCTCAAACTGGACGTCTGGAGAAGAGGGTCGTTTGTAGTAGTTGTTCTTGGTAGAAAAATGTTCATTGGTAAGTTTTGGAAGGGAGTTCTTATCCTTTTGGGTGCTAGATTCGCCTTTCTCCTTTTCAGATAGGCTAAACCTGGAGAGTTTCTCATTGATTTGTTCTAGGATTTTTCCTGAAACTTTGAAGTCATCGCTGAGAGTAGGGAATTTCTCCTTTTGAAATTCTGGAATTTTAATGATAGGATTGGTAGTTAGACTAGGGCCTGGAATACTCTTCTCTGGAGTGGGAGAGCTGAAAGGAATTTTTGTGCTTTTAGCATCATCTATTTGACGGGAGATAGTATGAAGGACCTGATTAGTATAGTTATTTTGTTCAACTATCCTATCCAGGTCTCTGTTGACAGGGGCTGATAGGGGTCTATCATGCTTCTTCTTGAAGGGAGAAGCATTTAGAATTTCATTGGAATGGGGAATTTTTATTCCTTCAAGGGGAGGAGTAACTGATTCAATTACTTTGTTACTCCTAGTATTCCATTTATTAATGATAACTTGAAGGGATTCATTTTGGTTTTCCATTCTTCCAGTGAATTCAAACCAACTAAAAAATTCGATGTCGAATCGAAGTCTTTTCATATCAGCTATCTAGAGTCTACCAAACTCTTTTTGTTGATCTTTAGAATAGGTACTGGTGTACCACTTCCTTTTTAACGCATCTTTAGGAAGATACCAGAGGACCTCAAGAGCTTTGAGGTCTGGAGTATACTCATTATTAGATTTGATGACCTCTAATCCTAAGTCAGTTCTAATCTTTTTACGAGGTATGGTGGGGGGAGGTTCCATGTCCGAGGATGTAGGGCTACCTGGATCATAGAGATTTTCGGGTTCTAGGGATTCCTGAACCCTAGTATGTAGCTGGTAATATACTTTGGGAACAGGACCAGAGAAGTCAACTCCTCTAACTTTTCCCTTATCATTATCATTTTCTTTACTTCCTTCTGGGTTTTTCGAGGTAGAAGCTCTGTGCAAGATAGATCTCCTAAATGAAGAATTTCTAGGGGCTTCAAAACCTAGGAATTTTAAATCAATGGATCCGTCAGGGTGCTGGATAACCCTTTCGATCTGTGATTTCTCCGGATAGGTAGGGAGAGGTTGAGTGATAGCATCAAAGTGCCAATCAATTTTATGCATGATATCGTTCCAAATGAGAGCCTTGGGAACAAAGATATTACTTCTGTCTTTGTTTGCTTCCATGAGGGTTGTAACACCCCTAGGGCTCGTAATTCTAGCTTTAGGAGCTAGGGTTGTACCCATAAGCCGATAATATACTCTGTATATTATTGCTATTTCTCTAGTATTATCCTTACAGTTTGTGTCTTTTTTTTTAACATTAAGTGTTAAAACATCCATGATGTTAGGATCATTAATATCCACCGAGAAATTTGGGTAGTAATTAAAGTATACCGGGCCATCGGCGAGGTTACTTTGAATTACCCCTAAGAGAGAATCGTCGAAATTTAATAGACGGGCATCTCTTAGAATAGCACAGACAGGGATATCAAGGCCTTGTCTAAAGAGTGGCTTAATAGCCACTTGAACAAGTCCAACATGAAGATAATTAAACTGATTTTTAAATCTGTTTATGTCATGTTCATTTAATAATTGAATAATTTCTAAGGAATTATTAATGGCGACAGTAGACTCGGATGTCTTGATATTATGTTTTTTAATAAAACTAAATTTAGCAAGTTGATAAATAGTTTTAAAAGGTTCTTCCAGAATACTCCAGTTTTGAAGATCATTTTCAATATTAGCAATCTGAGTTGCTTGGGAAGACAGATTAATAGTATTTTTAACGTGGTTGTTGGAATCGATTACAATAATTATAGTCCAGAGACTAACTGCGAAACACAATTTTCACAAAAGAAAGCATACCACAAGAATCTTAAAATAATTCAACCTATAATAAATTATATCAATAGATCTATGTCCTATGAGATCTAACAAGTCTTAATGGCTATTACTTCTAGTTTTCTCTTAGTGTTATCTTAGCGACGGGACTACCAACAGGGTCGAATGCTTACCTTAGCTGAGACCACAATTTCAGGCTGACCAACGTCTGAAACCGGATATTAATCGGACACCTCAAACACTTTGAGAAAACGAATATCCCATACTTATATAAACCCCATTATAGAACAAGATACATTAAAATAATTTATTAGAAGTCTCATTATTAAAATATTAAAGTAGTGAGTAGCTTATATGAAAATAGTTTTCCCATGCTCTAGACAATATATGAACTTAGTTGCTCATGCTAAATGCATATACTGCCAACATGGATTTGATACCAAGAAAGATCTTAAAGAGTCCCAAAGGATTAATTGATGAATTATGAGAGAAGATTAAGAACAAAATAATTAAAACAACTTACAAGATTTTATTCAAACTTTGTTAACAGAAAACATTACAACAGAGTTTAGGCAAGCGAAATATTTATTATGTTGGAAATTTTCTGATGCCTTCTCTAGAATTACAACATGTCTTATATAAACAAAAGTGAAAGATAAAATACATATAAAGTGTACAAGTGTAAGGCTAAGATTAAGTCTTAGTAGACGACAGTCCTTTTGTAAAGGTAGTTGAGTGCTTTTGCTTTTTGAAAAAGCTGAGTGTTTTGCTTGTTTAAAAGCTTGTCTATGAGATTCCCATTAGGAACAGTAGAATGCCCTTTCAAAAAAGCAATTTCGGTTCTTTGAACCTCTACCTTTTTGAAGGGTCATTTCCCTATTCTTAATAGGGGCCCATATAGAGGTAGAGGTATGGACTGCGTACATCTTACCCCCCCCAGACCCCACCAGGTGTGAATACACTGGGTTTGTTGTTGTTGTTGTTGTTGTATAGGCCACAGCTATTCCTTTGGGATTTAGCATATCTCCATTATTATCACTGCTTCCTGTGGAAGAAGCTTCTTATAGAAGCTGTAAGACTTCTTCTTCATTAGTTTCCAGGCTTTCCATATCATGCAAAGCCTTCTTCAATTTTTCCTTCAGTGCCTTCTTATTTTGTGAAGCATTGTTTGGAGGTGAAACTGGTGAAGTTGTCTTTTCTTTATCCAAAGTCTTTGGCGCTACTGGCTTGGGAGTCCAGCCTTTGACCTTTATCTCTTTGGATAAATATTTGATACAATCCTGTTCTCCTTTAGCGAAGTTCCAAGATATAATGTATGAAACTCGCTTTTAAATAAATAATTCGCATATTTGAATGTGCTCTGGGAGGGTTACACACCCTTCTTTTGAATAGAAATCATTGAACCTGTTAATGAATTATAGAGGGAGAATTTCTTTGATTCCTCCAAAATAGATCCACCATTCGTAAAACCATCTAGGGATAATAGCTTCTACCATGGCCGGACAATATTTAATAAACCAGGTGTGCCCTGGTCTGACATATAAGAAATTAAACCATGCGGACTTATAATCATACCAATTATACATTTGAGGCCTGTGAGGCATCGATAAGGAAATTGGGGTATGCAGGTGGTCTGCAAACTAGTTGAAAGGTATTAATATCCTTTTGATGGTGAACGTAGAATAGTCGATGCATTCTGGGTTCCTTTCGTTCATGGAATATTCGACTTCAATAGAGTCGGTGTCTATAAGGATAGCTTCATAGTATCTCCTTGTTTTGAGCGGATTCTCCATATCCACAAAGCTTTTATCAATATAGACTGGCTTTATTAGCTGGTCTAGTGGATATCCTTCATATTCTTTATCAAGGGCAAAAACTGGCATTACCTGAGTGGTAACGAATTTGAATTCCTCTTTGATGGGAGGAGTTGCTGCTGTTGTTTTACTAGTTGTAGGATCTACAGCCTGTGCGAAGGTTTCAAGAGCCTTCATAGTATAACTCTGCTTCAACTGAGCAGACGAACTTGATGATTGTCCTTTATCAAAAGGTTTATTAGTCTTCAAATCTACCAATCTAGTTGGCATTAATGGAGGAAGCTTTGGAAATTCTGCCAAAGATGCATATTTGTTTTGAAACAGTGACTGTAGTTCCGATTTCCTTTGAGGGACTGATGGTCTTAACGAATTCAGTAGGGCTGACGGAGTGTCAAATGGTCTGGCCATCTTTGTTTGTTCCTGTTTGCTCCCGACTGGGATTTTACCTAGTGTAGTGGGTCTCATTCCGGCCCTGTAAGAATTCTCTTGTTAGAAAATCGGGAAGGGAATTGTTTTCTCCTTTGATAAATTCTATTTGAAAATCAAAGCTAGATAGGAGAGCTTATCATCTAGCAAATATTTGTTTAGAAACCAGATTTTTAACATCCTTTTGTAAAATCTCTTTAGCAGATTTGCAATCTACTCAAAGTAAAAATTCTTTGTTAATAAGGCCATCTTGAAATTTTATAATACATAGCACTATAGATAAAATTTCTTTTTTGATAGTTCTGTAATTTCTTTGGGCGGAATTCCAGATTCCATTTGTAAATTTGACTAATTGTTCAGAGGAATTACTGCCAATCTTTTGCTTCAGAATACCTCCATACCCGAGATCTAAAGCATCAGTTTCGAAAATCATAAAGGCTTCAGGGTTAGGGATACCTAAACAAGGAAGGTCCTTGACTAATTCCTTTATCTTAATGACAACTATGGTTCGCTCAGAGCTCCATGGAACTAGAACCTTTTAAGTCTTTTGTAAAGAGTCCTAGGGGTACTTGTACCTGACAATTTAGTTGTGTGCCTAGAGTCATGTCATGTTTTCACAATACTCTCAGTCAAGCCATGATCCATAGAACTCAGTCAGTCATGCGACTCAAAAAACCCAGAAATCTCATAAATCTCAGTAATCTCAGTAGTTCCGTAATCTCAGTGATCTCAGTACTCAGTAATCTCAGTGACCTCAGTATTCTCATTCAATCTCAGTAAGTTCAGTACTTTCAGTCAGTCCTCATAACTCAGTACATTCTGTCAGTCAACAAAATTCAGTAAATTCAGTTTAGCTCCGCTAGACAATACCTCTAGTATAAGTTTAGTTCAGTTAATCAATTCATCTCAATTAATTAGTTCAGTGTCTTTCAGATGGGAGTAGGATTCAGGACCAAGCAAGCCTAGGGACTGGGACTCACCCGCTAGATAGGACTAAGATCTCTAAAAACAATCCCTAAGTTCTAGAGCTATGTAGGCAACATAGGTATGAGATGTCACCCAGTAGATAGGACTGGCATACTCAAGGATCGCCCGTTAGCACATTTAAATGTATAGGACTGATCCTAGGGGTCACCCGCTAGATTAGAACTGACTCCACAGCAGTTGTCTTTACCAGTGGCGCAGTACTGACACCCTTCCAATTAGTGTTACAGGTTGGACCCCAGTTAGCTTAGTATGGGGTATGTCGGTTAGATGAATACATCCCACAATTTCAGTTATGAAATCAGGACTGTCAAATACAATTAATTCAGTCTCAGTAAAAGAACTCAGATAGTCCCTCAGATTTCAGGACTGTCAGATACAGTCAATCCTTATCATTATAGATAGACTTCGGGATTACCCATTAGATAGGACTAATCTTAAATATGGTCAATTAATATCAGCAAAATCAGATTTAGAGATCATCCGCTAGATAGGACTAATCTCAGATTCAGTTACTCAGATATAGTACGGAACTCGGCTAGTTCCATCAGATTCAGGACTATTAGATACAGTCACTTATGTTATCAGTTATATCAGTCATCAAAACTCATGTTATCAGTATTCAGTTTCAGAACTGTCAGGCACAGTTAACTAGACTAGTTCTTCATAATCAGAACTGTTAGACACAGTTAGTCATGTATCAGTAACATAGTATTAGTTCCTCAGTATTCAGTAATAGAGTATTCAGTCCTATCACGATCTCAGTTACAGTTACGTGGTCATGCATGTGTTCTCACGTTCATGTTAGTCGGTAGGTTAGTATTGTTCATGTATATGAACCATTTGCATTCAACCTACCTCACTTGTATACCAGTACATTCAAAGTACTAATGCATTTGTGCTATGGTGTCTTATACCATAGGTTTAGAAACACGAGCTCTAGAGCATCAGTAGTATCCCAGTTTAGCAGTCGGAGTTAGCTGTGAGTCCTCATCCTTCGAGGACATGATAATTATATTACTATTTCAGTTGTCAGTTTATTTTAGTAGTTGGATTTAGTTGGGGACATTTTCCATCAACTTTTTATTCAGACAGTTTAGAGGCTTCTAGAATATAGTATGTTCAGATAGTTATCTCAGTTGTTTTGGTATTGTTATACCCTATCTTTAGTTAAGTATTAGTATTGAACCTTATGGCCTTTCAGTTTATGTTTTTGCATTATACAGTCTTTTATGCAGTATACAGGTACAGATATCAGTCATGGGTTAGCTTGTGGTCCTTCAAGGATATGAGAACCGTGTAGCATTTTGGGTACCAGATTCGGGGCGTTACAAACTTGGTATCAGAGCCTAAGGTTCAACAACGTCCTAGGAAGTCTGAAAAAGCTGCATCTAGTAGAGTCTTATACATATGAGTGTTGTACACCACCTTATGTACAGGAGGCTATGAGATGTTATAGGAACAGTTTCCCTTTTTTTAGTATTCATGTCGTGCCATGGAGCATAGGCTCAAAGTTAAACTCTCAGTCTAATCCGTTTCTCCCTTTCTTCTACAGAACATACCTCTTAAAAAAAGAAATGAAAATCAGTTAGCCCCTCAGCCCAAAGAACTTTTGGGCGATCATGTCTCTCATGAAGAGTTCAAGGTCGTATTTACTATTCTTGCTCAGTCGGTCGCCGCTTAAAATGAGCGGACAGCAGTCATTTCGGCCAACCCAGTGGTCAATTCAGCCGCAGCTAGGATTCGGGACTTCACCCGAATAATCATCCATCCTTCCTCGGGTCTTAGTCAGATGAGAACCCTCAGGACTTCATTGATCAGGTTTGGAAGATAAAAGATATCATGGGGTACTGTTGAGAATACTGAGCTAGCTGCATATTAGTTGCAGGATGTGGCTCATACTTGGTTCAATCAGTGAAAGTCAGAAAGGGCAGATTAGTCAGGACCTATAGAATGGGATGAATTTGTTACTACATTCTTAGAGAGATTATTTCCCCTAGATCTGAGAGAAGCTAAAGTATTAGAATTCATCAACCTCGGGTAGGACACCATGACGGTGAAAGAGTATTCTCTTAAGTTTACTCAATTAGCCAGATATGCTCATGTGGTTGCAGACAGTAGGGCCAAGATGATTAAGTTTATGTCAGGGGTGAATGATAGTGTGGTTAATGAGTATAGATATGACATGCTGAATAGTGACATGACTTTAGCCAGACTTATGGCCCATGCTCAACAGATAGAAGAGCAAAAGATTAAGATAAAGGAAAAGCAAAATAAGAGGGTGAGGACAGGTAGTTTCAACTTTGCTCAGCCTAAGTCAGAGGGTGGTATCCGTTCTCAGTATAGTCATAACTTTTAGTCCCAGCTTTATATTCAGCTAATGCACCAGTACCCAAGTTCGAGAATGACCTTCGTGATGGGTCGCTAGGATCTGAGGCCCAGGGTAGTAAGAATAGGAATCTTACCTATTTGCTTTGTGAAGAGTGTGGTAAGAATCACCTAGGTATATGTAGAGCAGGCAGTGAGGTATGTTACGGATGTGGTAAGCCGGGCCATAGGCTATGGAAATGTAGAGTAAGGGCTCAGAAGGGAAAAGATTTACGCCAGCAGGGCGTCACTTTCGATACCACTAGTGGTCAGCGTCAGAACAGGTTCGATGCTCTTCATACTCACCATGATCAAGGAAATTCGCCTAGCATTGATTCGGGTACGTTATGGTCCTTCATACTCAATATATGCATTGTTAGACCTCTTGCACTCGTTTTAGCTTATGATTTTCAGCATGAGTTATTCAGTCATGAATCAGTCCGTTGATGCCCTGTGCATCACCCCAGTGTCTCAGTAAGGTGAGCGTCATTAGAGGGACATAGTATCCCGAGGGGGAGATACCCCATTATTCCTCAACGCTCTTATGTCTTAAATTAAGTTTCTCTTCGCATAAGGAATCCAATTTAGAATAGAGGGTAATCATAAGTTTACCATCAAAAGTCCCAACCTCAGCTATGGTCCAAGTATTCAAAGGCTTAGTTCAGTTCACGAAATTCAGTTTATGCATCATGTTTCAGTCAGTCATGTTCTCAGGTTCCCATTCTTGCATATTTCTAGCATAACCATAGGTTCATCGGTACTTCTCAGTCTACATATAATTTTCTTGAACTTACTCAAATCCATGTTTAAATTACCATTATAGACTTGGTATTCAGTTTATGCTCAGATCCCCATTACAAACTTGGTACTTAGTATGCTCAGTTCAGTCATGAAATTATGCATCAGACATGCATTCTCATTGCGAGACATTCAGTTCGTCAGAACATTCCATCATGTATCCATGAGTCAATTATCTATGCATCAGATATGAATGAATTCAAATTATCAGTCATGTATCAGATATGCATATTTCATATATTATATTCAGCTCCTCAGTTATGTCAGTCATGATGTTATGTTATCAGTTGTGTATTTTCTATACGTACTTCAGTAGATCTTTTCTCCCATCTCAGTCAGTTTTCATTCGAGGACGAATGTTCCCAAGGGGGGATATTGTAAAACCCCGCAAAATCTTGCATTTAAATTCAGCTTGTTTAGCTCCTTGAAGCTCTTTAAAAGATCCAACACTTAGAAAATTTTGATAAGTGTTCAACACTTAGTCTCATTTTAAGCCTCCGAACTTTGGGGAATTAAAATGAGACTAAGTATTGAACACTTACCAAAATTTTCTAAGTGTTGGATCTTTTAAAGAGATTCAAGGAGGTAAACGAGCTGAATTTAAATGCAAGATTTTGCAGGGTTTTACATTGACCAATAAAATTTTTAACTATAATTTTGAAAAAATAACAATTTTACTATACTTCGATAAAAAAATCCAAGTCGTGGTAAAAGCAACAAGAAAATACATTCTGAATCGTTAGTGATGTGAAGCAAATACTAGATGAAAACAATGTGCTAGCAAAGTTTTTTAGAATGGTTAGAGACAGATATCAGGAAAATCGCAATTCAAATTTGTGTCTCAGATTGATAGGCAAAAGGGGCTCTGATGGAAGAATATACAATTTACCATCAGTTTCAGAAGTAGCTTCTTTGGTTGTTGGTGATTTTGAACCAACAAGGTCTGCCAGAGATATCGTTATTGAAACTCAATATGGAAAACTACAAAGGATAAATGAATTGAATTTATCATATTTGGGTTTGCAATATCCTCTACTTTTACCACACGGTGAAGATGGATATAGAGAAGATATTTCTTTAAATGTTAGTCATGATTTAAAATGTGGAATAAAATGTGTTAGCTATCGTGAATACTTCTCATATGGAATTCAAGAAAGAAAGCATGAAGTTTCAATAATCGTATCATCTAAAAGATTGTTTCCACAATTCTTAGTTGATGGATATACAATGATGGAATCTTTTAGATTAAATTTTATTAGGCTTAATCAGAAAAAGTTGAGATCACATTTTTATAAAGGGTTAGAAGAAACTATTTTAAGAAGAGACATTGAACCTTCTTCTCAAGGACAAAGAGTTATACTCTCTTCTTCATTCACTGGAGGAACACGTTACATGATGCAAAATTATTAGGATTCCATGGCAATCTACAAATGGGCTAGATATCTCGATCTCTTCATCACATTTACTTGCAATCCAAAATGTCCATACGTAACTAGATTTATAAAGTGTAGGAAATTGTCTCCAAAAGATCGACCAGATATTTTAACGAGGATTTTCAAAATCAAATTGGATCATTTGATAAAGGATCAGTGAGACAATAAAGTTTGTGGAGAAGTAAAGGCAGGTATAAACTTTATGTTGTATCACAATTATTACATTACCTTCTTTATTATTAATAAGTTTTTACAATTATCTACAACAAAATATAAATATTTATCTAATATATCATTTTATATAGTGATTTATATAGTTGAATTTCAAAAGCGTGGATTGCCTCATGCACATAATCTATTGTTTCTCCATAATAAATTTCCAAGTACTGCCTATATTGATAAAATTATTTCAGCTGAATTGATTATAAATTAGTTGATCCACTTTATTATATGGCGATTACAAATTACATGATGCACGGACCATGTGGTTCTGTAATGAAATCTTCTCCTTCCGTGCAAAATGATAAATGTACAAAGAACTTTCCTAAAAAGTTTGTTGAATCAACTTCAATTGATGAAGAAGGATATCCAATCTATAAAAGAAGGGATGATGGTAGATCTACTAAAAGATCAGGTATTGATTTGGATAATAGATATGTTGTGCCATATAATAGATTTTTATTATTTAAATATAGTGCACATATTAATGTTGAATGGTGCAATCTATCAAGTTCCATTAAATACTTATTTAAGTATGTTAATAAAGAACATGATCGTGTCACCGGTGATTTTTCTCAAAGTGGAAATATTTATGACTCCAGCATCATTGATGAAATAAATATGTATTGTGATTGTCGATACATATCACCATGTGAAGCAGCTTGGAGAATTTTTAAATTTCTGATCCATCACAGAGAATCGCCTGTAGAAAGGTTATTCTTTCATCTGGATAGCAATCAAAATGTCATTTTTTTTAGATGATGATCCACTTGATATAGTAGTCAACAAAACTTCTATAAAATAAACAATGTTTTAAAGTGGTTTGAGGCAAATAAAGAATTTCCAGAAGCAAGACAGCTGATGCAGAATTCCCTCAAAAGTTTGTGTGGAAGCAAGATTCAAAGAAATGGGAAAAAAGAAAAACTTCTGCCTTTTCTATTGGCATAATTCTCTTTGTTCCACAAGGATTCGGTGAACAATATTATCTTAGATAATTGTTGAATGTGATTAAAGGTCCAACGTCTTATGAAGATCTGAGAAATATTAATGGTTGTGTTCATAATACTTTCAGAGATGTGTGTTATGCATTAGGTTTATTAGACGATGACAAAGAATATGTGGATGCTATAGTTAAAGCAAGTAATTGGGAAATGCCATCATATTTAAGACAGTTATTAGCTATGCTACTTTTATCAAATTCAATGTCACGTCCAGAAATTGTTTGGCAAGCAACATGAAATTTACTATCAGAAGATATTCTTCTTGAAGAAAGAAGAGTTTTAGATAACCTAGGTACTTCAATAATGCTTTCAATTTTTAAAAATAATCATATACAAATAATACATTTTATTTCATTAACTTAGATTTGATGACAGATAATATTATATACTTATGCATTATATAATTAAAAGTTTCATTAACATATCTTTCATTGAATGTTTCTAAACAAAACTATTATATTTATTGTACATAATTTTAATATGTTTTTATGTTTTCTCAGAAGCTAACCTGACTGATGATGATCTGAAAAATCGTTATTTGCAAAAGATTGAAAATTTCATAAAAGGTTGTGGAAGAAGTTTTCTTGATTTTCCAACAATGCTTGTGCCTTTGTATAATGAGGAAGAGGTTGACAACAGTAACAGATTAATCTGCGACAAAATGTGTTACAATAGGCACGCTTTACCATTGGAACATCAACAATTGATTGAGAACTTGATAGATGAGCAGTAGTTAATGTATAAAAAGATAATGACATCTGTGAATGAAAACAAGGGTGAATTTTTCTTTTTATATGGTTTTGGTGGAACAGGTAAAGCTTTTATCTGGAAGACTTTGTCTACTTTTATAAGATCTAAAGGAGATATTGTGTTAACAATTGCATCTAGTGGAATTGCATCCGTTTTGTTACTAAGTGGAAGAACAACTCATTCAAGATTTGTAGTTCCACTAAATGTAATGGAAGATTCAACGTGCAATATCAAGCAAGGTACTCCTTTAGCAAATTTAATTATAAAGACAAAATAAATTATCTGGGATGAGGCACCAAGGATGCATAGATATTGTTTTGAAGCTCTTGATAAAACATTAAGAGATATTCTTGGCTTCAAAGATTCATCCAATTCACAAAGACCATTTAGAGGTAAAACAGTCGTTCTTGGAGGAGACTTCAGACAATTATTACCTATCATTCCAAAAGGTACTAGGAAAGATATTGTTAATGCAACTCTCAATTATTCATACTTATGGCCACATTGTCATTTATTGATACTTACAAAGAATATGAGATTGCAAGGTATTGAGACAGGTAAACATTTGGATGAGTTGAGAGATTTTTCTAATTGGATTTTGGATGTTGGCGATGGTATGATTGGAAGTTCATTTGACAAAATTGAAAAAGCTCCTATACCAAATGATCTTCTAATCAATGAGTCTATTAATCCAATATCAGCTATTGTGGAGAGTACGTATCTAGATTTCATTAGTCGTTGCAATGATCTAGGATACCTAAACCAAAGAACCATTCTTGCTCCAACTCTTGATATGATGGAATCAATCAATCAATATATGATTTCACTCAATCATAATCTTGAAAAATTATATTTGAGTTCTGATAAAATTTGTAATTCTGATCATACTTATTCAGCTTTAGAACATATACACACACCAAAATTTTTGAATACTAATCATGCTATCACTTTAAAGGTTGAGGTTTCAGTGATGTTATTAAGAAATATTGATTAGTCAGTGGGATTATGTAATGGAACAAGGTTGATTGTTACTAAACTTGGAAATCAGGTAATGAATCTAAAGTTTTATCTAGATAGATGGTTGGACAGAAAGTGTTTATTTTAAGAATGACTTTAACACCATCTGATGCTAGAATTCCATTTGAGTTTCAAAGAAGACAATTTCAAATTACGGTATCCTTTGCCATGACAATCAATAAAAGTCAAGGAAAGTCTCTATCTCACGTGGGATTACTTTTGAAAAAGATAGTATTTACACATGGACAACTGTATGTAGCTCTTTTCAGGGTAACAAGTAGAAAAGAATTAAAAATATTTGCTTATGATGAAGATGGGCAGATTACAAATAAAGTTACAAACATAGTTTATAGAGAAGTTTTCCAAAATTTGGTTTGATACACACTGTATTTTGGAGATTTATATACTATTATTGATTTGAATGTGGATGAATCAGAATATGAAAAAGATATCTGCATAATTCTGCAATACAGCACAGCAACAAACATAGGATGGATGAGAATGTATTAAAATCTTTAACATCTCATTGCTTACGTTATTAAATTTTTATTTAATGTATTCATTGTTATAAAAAATCTTTTTTTACAATGAACCTTACAAGAGCATAATAGTGGATCCACTATGTTTCAACAACGCCAGTGGAACAACAAAGTCAGAGTTTTTAGGTGCATCATGTGTAAAAAGAATGTGATTTTCTGTTTCTTACATGACCAAATGGTACTGAACAATTTAAATAACTATGTTGTTGTTTGTATTTATTTATGCAATTATCTTTCAGTCCTATTAATTGTAACCTTAACTTACGCAGAAATTATACTCCTCTACTTGAATGTTTTGCCCAAAAAAGGTAAGTAATCATATTGTCCTAAAACATTCAACACGGGGAACAATCCTAACTGAGCACATATGAATGATTTGGCCTTCAAATATAGATTAAAAGGGTATAGCAACATGGGCAAGGGCAAGGTCCCATAGCTGACAACGGTAATGACGCAACCAGCACTTCTATAGCCCATAGCCAACATTAGCAGGGGCATGCGCCAAGCGCCCACATTTGACATGGAAAAGTTCAAATCCAAAGTCAAACGTCAATAGAACTTCAAACATAACAGATACAACATGTGAATTTGAAGAAATAAACCCCAAAGTGTGTAAGTAACAGAACGTAATGTTACAAACTTAAGGTACAGGATTTCACTTTCTGGTAGAATAATTAAAAATGCTTTAATTGTATATTGCTAACATCCAATGTTAAAAACATAAGATACAGGAATTCACATTCTGGTATGATAAATAATACTCTCTTTATATATAGCCGAAAAACTAAGGAAACAAACGTACCTCATCACTATATCGCATCTCAATTCTTATGTCATTGTTTCTTGCACGAAACCAATAGCAGGAAATAATTTGGATTATTACTCAACATCAGAAAAGAACTCTCCAGTCATCCATCCGCCATTTCATCATCCATTTCACCCAACTACCATTGATCTAAAAATAGATAATTAGACATTCTCAAAATCCTACTAAAACTCAGTCAAAGAACAAGCTAGCAGAAATGATAGAATGTTGGGGGTGCTCTTATTATATTAGATATACATGACCATAACAAATTTGTTCTATACCATATATCTTGTATTTACTATAGTATCTACTGAACATCCTATACAACTTGCTATAAACTGAGCTCAAATGTATGTCATAAAAATGGAATACATTACCAACGCATTATGTGTAAAACAAGGTAATATTTTGTTTCTTAAATGACCAGATAGTACTGAAAAATTTGAATAACTATATTGTTGTTTGTATTTGTTTATGTAAGAAACTTTCAGTTCTATCAATTGTAAGTTTAAGTTGCGTAGAAATTATACTCTTCTACTTGAATGTTTATCCAAGAAAATGAATATGAGTTAAAGTATATACAATGTTCCTAAAACATGAAACTCTGGGATAAAATTCTTCATAAGCACATATGATTGATTGGACCTTCGAGAATTATAGATCCAAAAGGCGCAGCAACATCGGAAAGTAAAGATGCCCATAGCTGACATCGAAAGTGACACTCACCTAATGCACTCATAGCCTATAGCCGACATCAGCAGGGGCATAATTTAAATGCTAACGGTTAAACAACAATGATTCTTATTTCATTATACCTTATATATGCTATTTTTGAGTAACCGATTCACAAATATATCAATATATTATGATTTGCAAGCAACAACAAAATCGTACCTTTCGGATCCCTTATATGTCAATCAAAAGGTTTTCACTTATCACTTCTAATGATAATTTATCTTCTGCTACAACAACTATAGAATCAAAAATATAATCTGGTACACTTCGAGGTCTCTATCCAGTGACATCCTAATCCTCTTCTATTTCATGAGAAAACATCGTTTGAATGTCAATTATCAGTGCAATAATATCTCAACTATGGATATGAAAATTGAGTCATCAACTTTTTTATGACTCACATTCAGTAAGAGATAAACATAGAAAGGAAAAAGCATTGTGAATATCATCTTAGGTTTTCACATATTATGGTTAAATTGGAAGCGTCCTATTCAGGTATAGGTTAAAATAGTTTCATTTGGAGGTTTTCTGTGGACAATGGAAAAGCTGGCAAAAGGGGCCTGATAAGGGACTTCACTAGGAGGCTCATACTTGGTTTCTCTAAGCCTGCTAACCATAGCAGTAACAATGCAGATAAGGCTAATGTGGTAATATCTAGTCTCCAATAAAATGGTTTATGGATAATGGTTTTAATCAGTTTATAATTGAGCTAGACTTTCCTTTTGGTTTTTCAAATGTTAGAGAAATGAGACACAAGAAATAGCAAGCTGAGAGATGTTATAAAATCCATTATTCATGTGATGGAAAAGTCCAAAAAAAAGGTCATTCTTGCTTCTGGGAAGCCAATGAAGTAGCTGACGATTTGGCCAAACTTGGAACTGATTCAAGGGACATTCACATATTTCAGGATACAAAAAAAATTTCCCACTTATCTCAAGAGAGCATATAATCTGGAAAAGTGTCAAATGTCTGTGATTCCTGTTTTTACCAATTTATGAAAAAAGAATGTAACTTCATATAGGACTAACCTTAACAAGCTTATTGACGATATTTGCAACCAGTGATGAATAAATTAAATAAATATAGAAAAATTAAACCACTATTTGTTTCTGCAAACTTGAATATGGATGATGATAGGTGAATTTACACGCCTATAGTGCTATATTTTACCCATATTTTAGCAATGTTTTGAGAACAAATTATATATTTCATGCACTTTTAGTCCTTTTTCCTGTAAGTGAGCTAACGAACATGATTAGCAAAGTTTCAGGTATAAATGATGCAGAATTAAGCATTTTATGGATAACTTGACGCCAAAGAAAGCTTCACGAAAGGAGAAAAGGGAGTCTTGGACGCCAAGGACCAAAAGTGGTGCATGGAAAATCTGTCCCGGGCTAAAACAGCAATTCTGAAGACTTTGGGGACTAGTAGTAATTTATTAGGATTAGAATAATGATACATTAACCTAGTACAATTGGGTTAAGTATTTCATTAGCTTAGTAGGATTTGGTTAAGTATTTCATTAGCTTAGTAGGAATAGGATATGGGTATTATAAATACCCTATTTTTCTAGAGATTTTTATTCATTCTACTTAACAACAACTTTCATCTTACCATACAATTTATTCACTACTACTAATTCTACTTTCTTCTTCTATTCATCTATTCAATTCTTAATTTCTGCAACAAGAGAAACGTTACTTTGCTAGGAATTCACGCCTAACGCCTACCACACTACTACTACACGAAATCTTTATTGTGGTATAATAACAATGTCTATTGTGATTTCCTTCACACTCATGGGTAACTAAACCTCTCTGTTGGGGTTATGGAAGCCGTATGAGATATTATCTATTGCTATGAGTTTGTGAGTTTGTGACACGTATGCTGCTTATATCATTATTCTCTTCATCTTAATCTAAATTCTTTGTGGTTTCAAACGCAAGAATACGCCAGTATAGCATTAACTTGTTCGAAAGAAAAGTTATATGTCTGGAAAAGAGATAATGTCAAGGTAGTAGGGTCCCATCCCCTATTAAAAAGTTAGTGCCGTAACTGGATTAACCTCTTGGAGAATTTGTACCGTTAGATACGCTTTAAGCTCGAAAGAGTTAAAGTGAAATAATCCTCGAATAGGTTGAAAGATGCCTGGATTTACCATCGAATACAATTCTCTATAAGCACATGCATGTCTGAATTCCGCATAACTCATAGCTAATAGAGACGTAAACTCAGAAGGTGGACATAACCCCAACTCTTCAATTCTCATTGTTTTACATCTTACTAAACATTCTTACTTTTTACTTTGCTATTTTCCGTTTTTACCTTATTACTTTGGTTACATTACTTGCACGACAAAACTCCCCCCTTTTTACGAGACTTGCACTAAAAGTCTAGTAATCTTTGCTTACTTGTTGACCAAGCTATTCCCTGTGGGATCGATACCCAACCCAGTTGGGTTATATATTTGACAACGACCGCTTTACACTCCTACGAGAGCTGTAGATTGAGCGTTATCAAAAATTGGCGCCGTTGCCGGGGAATATGAGTGTCAATTAAGTTTGTGATAATTACTAGACCCTTTGGTCAAAGATTCTTGTACTTTTACTTTTTGTTTTTGTTTACTGCAGGTTTTTATTCAGTGCATGCCCCATACTCGAAGTTCTGGTCAATCGTTATTACCTATCAATCCTGAACCACAACGAATTGGCAGAATGAAGGCACAAACGGAAATCAAAAGAATGGCTGCTCAACAGGAGCAGGCGAGATTAGCTGCTCTTGCCGCCGCCCAAGTACACCAACAAAACATTGATAACCCTGGGCGAGCAACAAATCCTTACAATGAGGATTTAGGTGATGACGAGTTACTAAATCCAAGGCATGATGCTGAAATTGCAACACCTGCCAACAGAAGAGGTCGTCAAGCTCGGTTTAGGTATGATCGCCAATCCATGCAACCAACTTTTGACGACGACAATGATGATCTTGATGGAGCCGGAGCCACAGGAGCCATTATTCCTCCACCATTAGCGCCCGGAGCCAAGTTCAACATCACAAGCACCATGATTCAGTTATTGCAACTCAAGGGATTATTTGGTGGACTAGCAGGCGATGATCTGAATATGCATCTCATCAACTTTATTTCTACATGCAAGTCGTTTGACAATCCTGGTGTTGGTCAGAATGCAATTTGATTACATCTATTTCCATTGTCTCTGTCTGGGGAGGCAACTCTATGGTTGAATGGACTGACTCCTGATTCTATTACAAATTGGAGGCAATTGAGAGACGCTTTCCTAGAAAGATTCTTTCCGCCATCCAAAAGAGCATAATTGAGAGATGAAATCAGCAACTTTCGTCAGCTTCCAACTGAAGCCCTTCATGAAACATGGGAGAGGTTCAAGACAAAGCTATCAAGATGCCCAAACCATCACATGACTAATGTTCACCTAATGGAGATATTATACAGAGCCTTGAATTCAATAACTAAACCAGTGGTGGATAATGCGGCTGGAAGATCTTTTATGGACCTCACCTTTGGTCAAGCAAGCAATATGCTAGATCGTATGATGAAGCAAAGTAGTGCTTGGCATACCAGGGATTCTGAGGTAGCAAGCCCCACTTTATCTATTGGCATGACTGCAGACCAAAGAAGAAGAGAAGAAGAACGTGATCAAGATATGGCGCACATGAAAACAGAAATGGATCTTCTTACAAATCATTTATTATCAGTGAAGACCGAAAAAGTCAAAGCTATTGCGTCAAAAGGAAGAGACGAATCTAATTCGGAAGAAGAGGCCAACTACTTGAACAATCAGGGGGGTTTCCGAGGGAATACCCAAGTAAACCAAGGTCGGAACTACTATGATAAATATGGAAACAAGGACCAAGGAAGTTGGAAGAACAAGAATGAAAAGAGTGGTTTGTACGTTCCCCCTGGAAGACGTGACGCCACCACATCTAATTCTGGAAGTATGGAAGACATGCTGGCTAAAATATTGAAAGGAGTGGAAGCAACAAAAGCGGGAGTAACGGAGGTAGTTAATGATTTGTCCTCTATGAAACAAATAGTTGATTCTTATTCCACTTCAATCAAGCAAATAGAGCAGCAATTGAGCCAACTTTCAGCAGCACTCAATCAAAGAAAGGCTGGCACTTTACCTAGCGATACTGTGCAAAACCCAAGGAATGATGGTTCATGCATGGCCATTACTACCCGAAGTGGTAAGGTGCTGGAAACTTCAGCAAAAAGTAAGCAAGTGGTTGACAAAGCAGCGGATATTGATGATAAAGCGAAAGTAGAAGCATTCGCAGAACAAGGCCACGATGTACATGACGTCAACCCCAATGATTTGCAACCTGAAAAAGCTAAAAAACGGAAGCAAGAGGAGAAGAAAGCCGTGGAGAGAACAATTCCATACCCACCACCACCTTTCCCTCAAAGATTGAAGAAGGTGGCAGATGACACGAAGTTCAGCAAATTCATGACTATGTTAAAGCAGCTGACCATTAATGTTCCATTGGTGGAGACACTTGAACAAATACCTGGGTATGCAAAATTTATGAAGGATCTTTTGACAAAGAAGCGGGCAGCAAGTTATGAGTTGAAATATGATGTTCATCACTGCAGCACAATCGCTACCCGATCAATAGTTCAGAAGAAGGCTGACCCCGGTGCTTTCACTATTCCTTGCACCGTTGAATCTTTAAATTTTTCCAAGGCATTATGTGATTTAGGAGCCAGCATCAATTTGATGCCACTATCTATCTATAAAAAGTTGGGGTTGGGTGATCCTACTCCAACCAATATGAGGCTCGTAATGGCGGATAGGTCGGTAAAATGACCTATTGGTATTCTATGTGATGTATTGGTAAAGGTTTATTCATTCATCTTTCCGGCAGACTTTGTTATTTTGGATTGTGAGGCAGATTCAGAAGTTCCCATAATCTTGGGGCACTCTTTCCTTGCTACGGGAAGTGTGCTTATTGATTTGAGAGCTAATGGGCTTTCATTCCGAATAAATGATGAAGTAGTTCGCTTTGATGTTTGCAAATCAATGAAGCAACCCAAAGAGCTGAATGTATTCTCGGTGGCTGATGTTTACTTTGATGATGAGAAAGAATTACTTGAAGAGGAGCAGCTGAGTGATGACCCATTGGCGACTTTGCTTATGAATGGTGAGAGTAAGGATGCTGAAAATTGTGAAGAAGCTATTTGTGCTCTATCAGGATTAGGGACATATCGCCATGCTCCCAAGAAGCTGGACCTTGATCTCAAAAATTGACCCACACCACCAGCTAAGCCATCTATTGAAAAGCCACCCACGTTAGAATTGAAGGAGCTGCCAAGTCATTTAAAGTATGCATTCTTAGGAAGCGGAAATACACTTCCAGTCATTGTGGCGGCAGATTTGGGTGAGCAACAAGTTTCAGCTCTCATTTCTATTCTACGGAAGTATATAAGAGCCATTGGATGGACCATTGCGGATATTATTGGTATTCCACCTGGGATTTGTACACACAAGATTCAGCTTGAAGAGAATTGCACACCCACCATTGAGCATCAAAGGCGTCTAAACCCACCTATGCAAGAAGTGGTGAAGAAAGAAATAATTAAGTGGTTAGACGCAGGAGTTATGTATCCAATCTCTGATAGTACATGGGTAAGCCCGGTACAATGTGTTCCCAAGAAAGGAGGCATGACGGTGGTCGCGAATGAAAAGAATGAGCTTATTCCACTTAGACCCGTCACCGGATGGAGGGTATGCATGGACTACCGAAAGCTAAATTCATGGGCACTCAAAGATCACTTTCCAATGTCATTTATGGACCAAATGCTAGATCGATTAGCGGGGAAAGGATGGTTTTGTTTCTTAGATGGTTATTCCGGCTATAATCAGATTTGTATTGCTCCCGAAGACCAAGAGAATACAACGTTCACATGCCCATATGGTACGTTTTCCTTCAAACGTATGCCATTCGGGCTATGTAATGCACCAGCCACCTTTCAGCGATGTATGATGTCCATTTTTTTTATATGGTTGAAGACACTTTGGAGGTATTTATGGACGATTTTTCAGTTGTTGGTGAGTCTTTTGAAGCATGCTTGGCAAACCTAAGCATGGCATTGGAAAGATGTCTAGAATTTAACCTAGTGCTGAATTGGGAGAAGTGCCACTTTATGGTAAAAGAAGGTATCGTTCTTGGGCATAAAATCTCCGAAAGAGGAATTGAGGTGGATCGAGCGAAAATTGAAGTTATTGAGAATCTGCCACCCCCAATCTCTATGAAAGGTGTTCGTAGTTTCCTCGGTCACGCAGGTTTCTATCGACGGTTTATCAAAGACTTCTCCAAAATTGCTAGTCCATTGTGCAAACTCTTGGAGAAAGATGCAAAGTTTGACTTCAATGAAGATTGTGTGAAGGCATTCAAATGCCTCAAAGAAAAACTAATTGAAGCCCCTATCATGGTAGCACCAGATTGGTCTCTCCCGTTCGAAGTCATGTGTGATGCTAGTGGGGTAGCCGTTGGTGCTGTACTTGGACAAAGAAAGGAGAAGCTATTTCATCCTATCTACTATGCGAGTAAGGTCCTGAACGAAGCCCAAAAGAACTACACTATCACAGAACAAGAGCTCCTAGCGGTTGTGTATGCGTTTGAGAAGTTCCGAGCTTATTTGTTGGGTACCAAAGTGATAGTTCATACAGACCATGCAGCTCTAAGGTATCTAATGACAAACAAGGATTCAAAACCAAGACTAATTCGATGGGTTTTGCTGCTGCATGAATTTGATTTCGAGGTTAAAGATAGAAGAGGTTGTGAGAACCAAGTGGCTGACAATCTGTCTAGACTCGAGAACGAGCATGTGGCGCAGCCTGAAATCGAGATTGATGATGCATTCCCTGATGAAGAGATCTTAGCAGCAACAATGGAAGGATTACCATGGTATGCCGACTTTGCAAATTTTGTGGTGAGTAATGTGATACCTGCAAACTTATCTTACCATCAAAAGAGGAAGTTTATGCATGATGTACAGCACTACTTTTGGGATGAGCCATATTTGTTTCGACGATGTGCGGATGGTGTTATTCGACGATGTATATCCCATGTAGAGGTTCCTAATATATTGGAAGCATGCCACACTTCCCAAGTTGGTGGACATCACGCAGGTAATCGGACAGCAAGAAAGGTATTGCAAAGTGGATATTATTGGCCTTCGATATTCAGAGATGCCTACGACTTTGTTAAAAGATGCGACCAATGCCAAAGACAAGGTGCTATTTCGAAACACCATGAGATGCCCATGTCAAAAATCCTTGAAATAGAGCTCTTTGACGCATGGGGTATTGATTTCATGGGTCCGTTCATAAATTCATTTGGGATGATGTACATCCTAGTTGCTATAGATTATGTCTCAAAATGGATTGAAGCTGCAGCGTTGGCCGACAATGAGGGAAAGCGTGTTGTAGCATTCTTAAAGAGAAATATCTTCTCTCGCTTTGGAGTACCACGTACTATTATAAGCGATGGAGGATCTCACTTTTGCAACAAGCTATTCAAATCCGTGTTGGCAAAATATGGTGTCAAGCAACATAAGGTATCCACGCCTTATCACCCACAAAGTAGCGGCCAGGTAGAGGTTTCCAACCGAGAGATCAAGCAAATCCTTACTAAAACGGTAAATGCTAATAGGACAGATTGGTCTCGGAAGCTGGACGATGCACTATGGGCCTATAGGACTGCATTCAAAACACCAATTGGCATGTCCCCTTATCAACTAGTTTATGGGAAGGCTTGTCACTTACCCATTGAGCTTGAGCATAAGGCATTGTGGTCATTAAAGCGATTGAATCTGAATTGGGATGATGCAATGAATCTGAGATTGGAGCAACTGAACGAGATGGATGAATTCCGTCTACATGCTTATGAGAGATTAGACCTATACAAGGAGCGGATGAAGAAGTATCATGATCAGCGGATTGTTCGACGAAACTTTCAAAAGGATGATATGGTGCTTCTCTTCAACTCCAGATTGAAGATATTCCCAGGTAAGTTAAAGTCCAAGTGGTTTGGTCCATACAAAGTTATCCAAGTCTACTCGTCTGGAGTAGTTGAGTTGGAAGACACCAATGGTGTTATCTTCAAAGTGAATGGCCAATGAGTTAAACCCTATATCGGTCCTCTTGATTCGATAAATTATATGTCCATCACTTATCTCAACGAAGTCTAAGTACTCGAGGTAACTATGTCGTGCCGCAACAATAAATAAGGCGCTAGATGGGAGGCAACCCATCGTTTATCATTTTTCATTTTTTTCGTTCTAGTATGTGTTTTGCTTTTGATTAATAAAAATCCAAAAAGAAGAGTCGTGCCACGACCAAAACTAAGGCGCTTGGTGGGAGTCAACCCATCGTACTAATCGTTTTCATTGGTTTTGACCAAATGTAGGTGCACAAGGTATACAACGAGGAGATCGGTTTCAAATTTCGATTTGGACGGATTGCATGGTAAAGGTGGTAAGTTAGGAATGAAGATAAAAAAGGCTATGGATTGAGCATTGATCATGAAAATATAGGCATCGAACAAGGCTAGGCCTAGGTAAAACTAGGACACGAACAAGGCAAGGCCTATACTATGGTCTAAGGTCTCAGAATCTAGTGTGCCATAGCATAGGCGCCGCCCATGCTCAAGTATGCCATAGCATAGGCGCCGCCTATGCTAAAGCTTTTTGTCTCTGAATCTCAAATGCAAAGTGAAAGGCGCCGCCTATGGTCACTAAAGGCTTTGCACTAGGCGCCGCCTATGCTCACCAAAGGCAAAGCAAAAGGCGTTGCCTATGCCAAGCATAGGCAAAGCTAAAGGCGCCGCCTATGGTCACTTTTTGTCTCCAAACACGATTTTAAATGGGCCAAAACCCGACCCAACCTTTTTCTATAAATAGGAGACTTAGTCTTGAAACACAAACACATTGAAAAACCTAACTAGGCGCCGCACATACTCTCCAAAACATCTCAAAAATTTTCCTTTTGCTCTAATTCTTCACAAGAACATCAACCAAAGGCATTAATCAAGTAAGTACTTCTTTGTTCTTCATTTATTTTTTGTAAATACTACATTATCATGCCTATTATGAATTGCTAAATCTTGAAGAAATATTGGTGATAAGTATGTGTTTGAATTGTTGATACACAACCAAGTGAGTGAACATATACGTTGGGATAATCTTAACTTGTTTCCAACTTGAATTTGATTTTGATGCATTGTTATACTACTTACGGAATTGCCATAGTCATTAACATTGCATAATCTTGTCACTTGAATACTTACATGTTGGAATGACTTGTTCATCGGAATGAGACTTATAGTGGTCTGCCAACATAGGAGGTTGTGATTATTGTTAGATGCTATACCTTCATGTAATCCCTATGTAGTAGTCTTGCTATATACATCATGAAAGTATTGCAAAGATTACAACAAGGGTGACATCTCTGATTTGATTGTTGGAATATAGCACCTAAAACGTATGTCGATGAAGTCTAAGTAATCGACCACTTTTACTTCACTAATTTGTATCAACAATCTAAGTGTGGGGTGGTACCCCTATTGCTTGTGTATAGATTGTATCCATTGAGATGATGCTAACATGAACATTGTTCTAAGTCTCAGGTACAATTGCACCCAAAGCAAGACAAGGCAAAGATAAGGCTACCACTTCCCAAAAAGGCAAGAAAAGAGGCCGCAAAGAGCAAGGAGAATCATCTTCAATGCAATTACCACGCCGCATGTTTGGAATAAAATGGGTTCTTGAGGAGAAAGTGAAGGAATGGTATAGGAACAACAAGGAAAGAAAATATGTTCATGTGGACTTGATAAACAAGGAAAGCCTAGCGAAGAAGGAGCCGCGCATGTTGGCCAAGATCATGGCATTACATCTTGATTTCATCTTCCGAGACATGGGAGAATATAATATCGATTTGACAAGAGAATTTTATGCCAACTGGTCGCCGAAAACCACAGGCAGCGAGGTCAAGATTCGGGGCCAAGTTTTACAACTCAATGCGGATTTCTTCAACTCCTTTCTTGGCTTGCCTTCAGTCGATCCATCACCATTCAAAGAGCTGTACAGTAGACCTCCATATAGAGCAATTCGACAAACACTTTGTGGAAGTAGATCCATGGCAAGGTGAAGCAGACAAAAAGACACCGGACGACACAACACCTTCCCATATGCTCCTTTGAATAGGGAAGCAAGGATATGGTTGCGTATTGTCAACTCTTGCCTCATACCAGGGACCCAGTACACCAAGATAACAAGAGATAGAGTGTGCTTGGTATACGCGCTGATGATGAATGTCCCTATCAACTTTGGGGCAATTATTCGATCCACCATGCGGAAAACCAGGCTACACAAGTGGTCCCATTTCAGTTTCAGCAACTTGTTGACTGCAATCTTGAGAAAGGAAGACATCAAAGAGAAACCGGCTGATCATAGACTCCCACACAATCCAAAGAAGGTTGACCTTACAAAGGTCAAAGATGCTGAAACCACACATGGCGTCAACCTTACTACGGCAGAGAGACATGCTCGGGATGAGAGTTTCTTTCGCCATCTTTATGGCATGACTTGGTTCACAATGATGAGTGGTGGACGTATTCCAACTGCTGCAGAGCTCCAACAGCTGGATCATGACTATCCAATGAATGTGCATGCAAGGGAGATGTGTGGAGTAGGTACATACTTTGAGGAACCTCTTGATGATGATGTGTCGACCGATGATGAGCGACGAATGCCAGACTCCGACGTGGAGGAGAATTCTGATGACGACGACTCCTATGATGATTCCGACGAAGGGGGTATGACCCCCGACATAGAGAAGGAGTCCGACTGACCAGGTTCTTCGTATTTATTTTCCACTGAGGGCAGTGTCCCGTCTAAGTGTGGGGGTATTTGCATGCTATACTCCTTATCCGCATTTGCATTTATTTATGTTTGTTTGTTTGAGTTTTTTTTCGTTTTTCATTTTTTTTGTATTTAAATTTTTTTTACTTAGCTTCGCATGAAATTATTCTAATAGGCAGCATGAGATTATAACAAGAGTTTGTGCTAAAATCATGACTATTGAGACGTTTAGGCTCTAATTGTGACTCACTACGTGATATTGTGTGGTATAATTCCTTCAGTTGTTGGGTAAGAGTCTATACTACTCCCAATAAAGTCGACCATGTGCCTTGTGTGTGTGAGGATATTGTATATTCTATGTTTGTGGCTGATGCTAGAACTTGCTTGGTATGTATGTAAAGCGAAAATAAAGAGTGCAAGTTTAGGAGATGATTTAGGCATTTCTTTGGCAACCTGTAATTGCTTACCCTCATTCTAACCTACCCATGGACATCATCCTAGTTAAACCCTTTTGAGCCTTTAGCCTATGTTCTTTGACAGCCTCATATGTAAGCCTAATCCATTTTTTTTCAAGACCATAATTTGATCCAAATTCCTAAGTACTTTAAAGTGTAAAGTCATGTGACAAAATAAGAGGAAGTTGGGTAAGTATGATGCTTTAGAATGTAATGGTGCTTGAATTTGTTATGAAAAAGAATTGCTATCATAAGAGGCATGTTATGAAAAGAAAAAGGAAAGGAAAGCTGAAAAGTTGCTTAAAATTGAAAAACAAAAGAGGAGAAAAAGGGTGGTAGAATAAAAGAAGGTAGAAAGGTTGTTTGAAATAAAAGTGTTAATGATACAATGTGATGTATTAAAGCGCTTAGGAACATAGTCACTATTTCTGTCCAAAATAGTCCTACCTGTCCTTTAGCCTACATTACAGCCCGTAAAAGACCTAGTTGATCCTAAGCTTAGCATTCTGACATTTAGTGGAGCATTACACTAAGGTCAAGCCTATGGTCATCAGTTGCTGCATATGAATTCTTTGTGAGAGCGAGAGCAAGGATATTTCTATACCCATGTTTGAAAAATATGCTATACTTGTGAGTGATTATGGGTAATATATTGTGAGACACACATGGTTGATGAGTTTTGGGTAGTTGTGTATAACTCTTTGTACCATAACTTTTGGATATAAATTAACTACCATCACGAGTCTATGTTGGAGGTTGAATTGTTTCTACTAATGATCAGAAAACTACTCTTAGTTGATAATTATTGTGTTTGTCTTGATGAATATTTTGTGTTGATACTGTGAAACCCTAAGTTGATGTTTAGATGGACATGATAGTTTGTTCGAGGACGAACAAAGCTTCAAGTGTGGGGTGTTGATGATAGGTGAATTTACACGCCTATAGTGCTATATTTTACCCATATTTTAGCAATGTTTTGAGAACAAATTATATATTTCATGCACTTTTAGTCTTTTTTCCTGTAAGTGAGCTAACGAACATGATTAGCAAAGTTTCAGGTATAAATGATGCAGAATTAAGCATTTTATGGATAACTTGACGCCAAAGAAAGCTTCACGAAAGGAGAAAAGGGAGTCTTGGACGCCAAGGACCAAAAGTGGTGCATGGAAAATCTGTCCCGGGCTAAAACAGCAATTCTGAAGACTTTGGAGACTAGCAGTAATTTATTAGGATTAGGATAATGATACATTAACCTAGTACAATTGGGTTAAGTATTTCATTTGCTTAGTAGGATTTGGTTAAGTATTTCATTAGCTTAGTAGGAATAGGATATGGGTATTATAAATACCCTATTTTGCTAGAGATTTTTATTCATTCTACTTAACAACAACTTTCATCTTACCTTACAATTCATTCACTACTACTAATTTTACTTTCTTCTTCTATTCATCTATTCAATTCTTAATTTCTGCAACAAGAGAAACGTTACTTTGCTAGGAATTCACGCCTAACGCCTACCACACTACTACTACACGAAATCTTTATTGTGGTATAATAACAATGTCTATTGTGATTTCCTTCACACTCATGGGTAACTAAACCTCTCTGTTGGGGTTATGGAAGTCGTATGAGATACTATCTATTGCTATGAGTTTGTGAGTTTGTGACACGTATGCTACTTATATCATTATTCTCTTCATCTTAATCTAAATTCTTTGTGGTTGCAAACGCAAGAATACGCCAGTATAGCATTAACTTGTTCGAAAGAAAAGTTATATGTCTGGAAAAGAGATAATGTCAAGGTAGTAGGGTCCCATCCCCTATTAAAAAGTTAGTGTTGTAACTGGATTAACCTCTTGGAGAATTTGTACCGTTAGATACGCTTTAAGCTCGAAAGAGTTAAAGTGAAATAATCCTCAAATAGGTCGAAAGACGTCTGGATTTACCATCGAATACAATTCTCTATAAGCACATGCATGTCTGAATTCCGCATAACTCATAGCTAATAGAGACGTAAACTCAGAAGGTGAACATAACCCCAACTCTTCAATTCTTATTGTTTTACATCTTACTAAACATTCTTACTTTTTACTTTGCTATTTTCCATTTTTACCTTATTACTTTGGTTACATTACTTGCACGACAAAACTCCCCCCTTTTTACGAGACTTGCACTAAAAGTCTAGTAATCTTTGCTTACTTGTTGACCAAGCTATTCCTTGTGGGATCGATACCCAACCCAGTTGGGTTATATATTTGACAACAACCGTTTTACACTCCTACAAGAGCTGTAGATTGAGCGTTATCAATGGACAAAGTGGCCGCTCTACTTTGCAAAACCTTTTGAAAGTTATACTACTATATTGCTACTCTGATAATTAGACAAGCCAAGGAAAGATTTCACATGATCGGCTAAAGTCAGGTAAAAGTTGGTAGATTTTGAGATACTAAAATTGCAAGCAGAAGCATAAATGTAGTGTTTTTTGCATAATATGTCACTTGTGAATGAAAGATATCCATTTTGAGGGTGAAGTTGCTT
Organism: Capsicum baccatum var. pendulum; assembly: GCA_030864225.1. Classification (NCBI taxonomy): domain Eukaryota; kingdom Viridiplantae; phylum Streptophyta; class Magnoliopsida; order Solanales; family Solanaceae; genus Capsicum; species Capsicum baccatum. The sequence continues at coordinate 131,705,257 of CM061551.1, read as the reverse complement.
ACAACTTTCACCGGTAGAGGTATCAGTTTGCTTGGCATCAAATATTGGATGAGTCCCTGCAATTATATCCATGATGAGTGTGACCAATTGAGACATCAAAACTATTGGATCAACGCCTAAATCCAACAATTCCCGAGCTCTTTTTACTGTTTCTGTAGTATCAGATAACATGGCTAGCTCCAAAATTTCCAGTAGCTTCTCATCTGTAACCATATCAATCAGATATAAAAAAAAAATTATTTGGTTTCATGCCAAGCATGGAAAAGAAAAGGCAAAAATTAGTACAAAAAGGTGTAAACATACACATCAAACTCACCAGATCATTTACCACAGAAGTGGTAATTCGTTTCCCCAACAAACTTAGCTAGTCAAACATAGTCTCCACATACCAGTGTGATCCATCTGACTTGACTCAGGTTCTTCTTGTTGATGACTCAAGGTTTTCTTGGTTGGGTCATGAAAATCGGGTTGATTTGAAAATCAAGTAACATCCATAGAGACATACTTTCTTTTTGTAATGGGATCAAAGCATTTTGTGATGTCGGATAACCAGTGAAGACACATCTCACAGCTCTAGGATCCAATTTCTCATGAGAGGTCCCGGTTACATAGACATAAAACACACCCAAAAATGGAAGAAGCTTGCTTCGTGGCAGAGCATTTAGCAATGCCAGCAGCCTGGTGAGGGCTGGCTGTCTGAGGACAGGTTAAGGCAGGGCCTGCTGGGCTTGCTTCTCATGAGAATGGATGAGGGTATTCTTCCTAAATAGTAGACACAGGTAATAAATAAGAGAATACTAAAGATCCAAGCCATAGAATTTCTCAATTCTAACACAAGGTACTTATTAGATCGAATGTACTTCTTAGATCTAATAGAATGATTTTGCCGTATCCAGACTAATACCAATCCAAGCCATTTCATGAATAAAATGTGACCAATTAACCAACCAACAAAATCACTTGTTACAAATAAGATCTTGTTGTTGCATCGAAAGAGATCTAAGACAAGAGATTTTTCTTACTCTTAAGTTTGATCTTTCGCTAGGAGCCTTAGCAAGAATGGTTGGAACCGGTCTGACCTATGAGACTACTCGAAAGGAGGCTGGTCCACAACTCCTTATCATAGTGGTCAACAATTCAGTGAATCCGACGTTGCTAGATATTAGTAGAAAATGATAAGTCGACAAATCTGGATAGGTCTTGGCACATTACAATTTTATATTTCTATCTATATGAGTCTTTATAGAACCTAATAACATAGTTATATAGTTTTACTCACGTAAGAGTGATAAGTTTGGTCATACTTTATGGAAAGGTATGAATTTGAAACACTATGCTCTGTCAACAAGCGATTTTCGATGAGTAAGAACATATTCAATAATTTTAAAATAAACCAGTTATGTACCTTATTTCTTAAATTTATTAGCACTAGATGATTCTTACAACCACCAAATGCAAGATCATATCCCACTACAAGCAAAATCTGAAAATTTTGTGATAACTAATTAACACATGCAATATCTGCTACAATAGTTCTGCAGCTATGAGAAACATGTATAATTTAAGAAATCAATTCAAAAAAAAATTCTTTCGATTCCAATATGAATATTCTAAAATCTGTAGCAATAAATCTTATAACTATAGGATACACAAGCTCTAATATGGTCACGAAATCCAACAATAACTATTAAGCATAAAATAAATAATTTATTTATGAAAAATACAATCACGAAAAATAATCAAAAATAATTTAATTAATACATGCAAAGAAATAATTAACTTATAAGAAATTATCCATCAAATTAACACTGAGAGAAATTAAGATAGTTTAATAAGACACTTTTTGCAAAAAAAAATATTACAAAATAAAAATAACCTCATGGACTTCATTTTCTTTCTTCATTTTTTTAGTACATCGACATGCAAAGCAGATCAAATAATTTACCTTCGGTAACAAATACAAAAAAAGACATGTTTCATCGGATAAAATTTCTATGACCTTGCTAAAGCTATATAACTGAAATACACAGATATAAACTACTGTCTTAATCCAGGAGTTAACTTGCTATTTTACCTTTATTTTTTATCCTAATTGTCTAAGACTTTGCTGGAAAATCCATAATTATATATACCTGAATGACTGCCAAAGTTTCACATGCTTAAATTTCAAGAAAAAAATCAACATCCTCCATATCTCATCAACAAAAAAACTTAGAATGCATAATCACTACTTTTAACTTTGAATAGTAAAAATTATACGGAGAAAACTAGGTGCAGATCGGAGAGAAGATAAAAAGACGAAGTTTCCTGAGTGAAAATGTAGATAGCACTGTACTTTCTTTTTTTGATTCGTACTTCACTTCTATTGAACCACTCATTTATCCAATCACTCCAATTGGACCACTCATTTATCCAATAATATATAATTTGTGTTCATTTTTATTTAGAATATATAATAACTATTAAATGTTAAAGTGTATGAATCTTTAAAAAAAATTATAAACACTATTACAATAATAGTTAAATTGACCTATATCTTATTATTTCATTTACTTAATCCTTTTAACAATAATTTAATAATAATAAATATTGAACTAATAAATATTTTATATCATATAATATTTTATAATATAATTAACACTTATTTAATTTAATATGATTTTAAAATCTTATATTATATTCGATATTTTAAATTATTATTGACAAATTTTAAGATCACTCGTGCATCGCACGGATAGGTTAACTAGTTGCAATAATTAGAGTGCGTTGTTAAATTTATTGCAAGTTATATTGTACTTAAATGATATAGAGTATTTAATATACTAATAATAACCTTACAAGCAGAAAAGTTCCTGCATATATTGTACTTAAATAATATAGAGTATTTAATATACTAATAATAACCTTACAAGAAGAAAAGTTCCTCCAATTTAGTATCAAGAATATCTCATATCATCACAAATAAGCCAATAGGACAAGGAAAATTTTTACAAAATCATAACTTAAAATATCTAAATTACTAAAAAAATTTTACTTAATAAAAATTATAAATATTCCTTAATTACATTCTCTCTTTAAATCTCCATATACATAACTTCTATCCTAAAAAATAGAGAAAAATTTATTGCCCCCCTAAAAATTTATCTTAATATCTTCTGTTCACCAATTTAATACTATTAATGTCTAACCTACTCCTTCAGAGTATTTTTCATAAACCTTTCGCCTCCCTATCCGTTGGAGTATCCACCGGAGAAATTAGAAAAGACGGCGGCATACGGTATCTCCGATCACCATCAATTCTCAACCCAGCAAACAACGATTCAATGGATGGCTGAAGATGAAACTCTGTGAACTCCGTTAACACATTCCATTAAAGAAAAGAGAATCTAGCACTTCTAGAAGAAAAGGTATTATTTCGAAAAGAAAAGTTGTTGAAGTCACAACGAGAGACATCTTTTCAAAAGTTTAGCAGTTTTTGTATCTGAGCATTTTAATTCGGGACACATTTTTATTAGATGAAGATACATAACTTAGCTTAATTCTTTATGTATGTTCCCGTTGCGTATTCATGTATCTGTATGCCTAATAAATTTTTCTGATATGTATCTCTTTCATATGCATGTATATAATTTAAAGGTTTCAGCATGTATTTCTTTTAAAATATGTATCTCTGCACCTGATACATTTTTTTGTATTATGCATCTCTTATACCTTTGTATTTCAAATCTCGTTTTCTATACTGAAACATTATGTCTCGTCATAATACATTTTTAATTAATATTTGTATCTCTTTTGTCAAGATTTAAAATCATTGCAAAAAAGTTAAAAAGGAAAATAACACCAAGAAAAAAAGAGAAAAGCTAAAGAAGAATGAATATAGAAGTTGAATGTGGAGAAGAATATTTTCACGACCCGATCCGAGTTCCTAACCGCGACAGGCACTCCGAACAACCAAGACCCAAGAGATACCTTAGCATACTATCATAAGCATAATTCATACATAAATCAAAGTGGGGAAGATATAATGAAATTCAAGTTGATCTTATGATCGAAATATGTCAATAAAGTTATGACAATACAATACTCAAATCTCATCCACAAAGCCTCTACTAAAAACTAACTGTCTAGGCCAGGACAAGGCTCCCGACAGGACCATAAACTGAAAAAGTCAACCTATGAATAAATTACCTTACGTAAGAGGGATGGTTCACCAAGTATATGATATCCCAAATATTCTACTGAGATGATGGACCATAAGACAGTACCTCAGAACCTGTATTACGAGGGTCAATACTTGGGCATAATTAAAAGATCTTCAAATCATTCTTCCAAAACATTGACTCAACTCTTTACTTTAATTCTGAGTTAGACGGTACATCCTACATTTCTATAATTCCACGGGATATATAGAATCTGCCATTAACTCATCGGTTAAGCTCTCAATCCATGTTTGAAGGAAATATGCGGAGTTTCTGTAAGGGGGTAAACAAGATCACAAAGCAGGGTACTATAATCCCCAATCAAGTCAACATGCCATGGGGGTGCTGTAATACCCCGTACTTTTCTTAGTCCCATTTATCTCATAGTATGTTAAGCGTAAACTTTAAAAATAAATAACTTTTGATACGTGTAGAATTTTCTATCTCTAGACCCACCAAATTATAGATAATTGAATTAGCATTCCAACGATGTTAATTTCGCCTAAATTTGATACTCGAGTGAGAATTTATGGCACTTTTAGTGAAAAACAGTAGTTCACTGCGATAGCACCGCGTCGTGGTGAAGTGCAGATTCGCAATTGTCCATTTTCTACTGAAGCACCTTGATTACGTCACATTGCGGTGAACTCTAAAATCTCACTCATATCTTTCAAATAGCTCACTGCGATTTGTCACTATCGTGCCGAAATTCTCAATGGGATAGACACCGTGTTGCGGTGGAGTGCAAAATGGCACTCGTCCTTTTCTAGTGGCGCAACGCAATTACGTTGCATCATGCCATAGTGCAAAATAGAACTTGTCCCTTTTCTAGTAAGCCACTGCGATGGCGTCGCATCGCGCCGCGGTGCAAAATTGAGATTTTTAGTTTCGAACTTATTTTTCCAAAGGGCAACTTAGTCTTATCCCTAGCCCCCAATTCATGAAAAACACTAGATTAAACCTATTCTAAGCCTAATACGCTCATAATTCATCAAATTACTCTCCAAGAAAAACTAGAACTTCAAATTTCAAACCTCAAGAAATCCAAATTCTACCATTCTTTTTCCAAGATAACCTCAAATTAAAGATTTTCAATTCAAGATCTTCAAGAAACAATCTTCAAGAGAACAAATACGAACTCAAAGTTCAAGCTTCTTCGTCTATTCATTAATTAAGGTATGTGGGTTTATGAACAAGGATAATCTTTTCATCCTTGTACCCAAAATTAGTTTTAAATTTTATTTTTTCATGAAAATATATAAATTTTAGTCTAGAGTTTATACCCACTCATCACTATTTAAAGATTATGAGATTACAAGTGATTTATTTGTTGAATTGCATATCTACTTTCGAAATCTTATGTGTATGTCATTAATTTTCAGATTTAGATTTGAATTATCAATACGCTCATTATTACGCATGAACTTTATCATGATTTGACATGAATTTGATGCATGGGTTATTAAGCCCTAGTTGATTAGTGATATTTCAAGAATGATTGTGCTTGATGCACCCTATGATTAGCTACCTTTAGATTTTTTATCAAGATTTGATCTTTTGATCTTAGCTTAGATATGGAATTCACTTTACAGTTTTAGCTATAGTTTAAATTAAACAGATACACAATTGGTTTCCATTATAAACCCTTATACTAGTTTTAAAGTGGATTTCCAACAGAATGAGCCTACAGATTAAAGAGAGTAGTATTTAGCACCGAGTTGGGTATGTTCACATGCCCCAAAACTATGACCCAATGTACGTTCAGATTATCAGATTATTCCTATTTCTATATAACTTAGGTTATAATCTTTGGCAAGAGTATGACACCTCTGCCCAAAGTGAGGTTTTCCCATAAGAAAACTATATGTTGGACACAATGATAGCTCACATAGTGTATGTCGGTTAGAAGAACCTCCCTATAGAAAGACTAATCCTAACAGAAAATCTATTAGAAACTAAGTGTAAAGGCTCATAGCTTTATTTAGATATTTGCTTTACATAATACATTAGCTATGATATTTCATCTTTTAGTTTACAGATAGAAAAGTGAGTCCTTTCTACACTTAGAACACATGATTTAAAGATAGAACACAATTATAACTTTTAGAACTAAGTGTTATGACTCAAAAGATTTATACAGTATGCTTTACTACTTATGATTATGATTCTCAATGTTCAGTTATTCAAGCTAATGTAAGTCATTAACACTTAGCATGCATTCTTCTACAAATTTATAACAATGTTGAGATATTGTTTTACTTATGCATTTCATCCCCACATGCTCAGTACAATCCAGAAATACCGATCCATATATATGTCTATGTGCTACATTGTTTAATAATGTAGGTTAGGTTGCTCAGTTTCAGTAGAGTGAGTGATTTTGAGCATCTCCATCTACATCTTGATAGTTGGGGAGTCCTCATAGTTTGAGGACCCAGTTATTCAGTTTTTTAGCTTATTAGAGTAGTTGATTCAGCATTTTTCAGTCAGTTCAAGTCAGCTGGGGTTTTTTCCAGTGGCTCTCTAGTTATTAGTAGTAGAGACTTGTCAGACTGCTAGCTGTGATTCAGATTTCCAGAATTGACTGTCCAAACTTCTATGTCAAGTATTTTCAGATATTATGTTCAGATAATTTCAGCTTAGGTCAGACAAAATTCTGCATTTTAGCTTTGAATTATACATCTATATTTCTCTATTATGAGTTTTAGATTTAGTAGAAGGCTTACAAGGTTAGCTTAAGGCTAATCGTAGTCTTGAGAACCTTGTGACGTCTTGGGATCCATTTTAGGGCATTACAAATTTGGTATCAGAGCCTAAGGTTATAAGAGTCCTAGGAGGTCATACAAGCCGTGTTACATAGAGTCTTGATCATGGGTGTGAAGCGCACCACATTTATAAGCAAGAGGCTACATGATGTTTTAGGAAATTATCCTTTTCTTTCATGATCTATCGTGCTTACAGTGTCTCTATCTTCTTTTAACTCATGGTCTTATGTGACAGTTGAATATGCCTCCTCACCAAACTAATGCATATAAAAATGATAACCATCCACCCTAGTATATTGACCTTTTGAATAAGAATGTATCCCATGCTGAATTTCGAGCTGCAATTTAGGCATTAGCCCAGGATATGATTGCCAATGTTTAGGGCAACCATTAGGCGGCAGTCCTACTTTAGCAGAATGATGATTTAGCAGTAGCCAAAATTCGTGACTTCATGATAATGAATTCGCCTGAGTTTTTTAGGTCAAAAGTAGGTGAGGGCCCACAGCATTACTTAGATGAGGTGATGAAGATCACTCAGATTATGCATGTGTAATTTCTTGTACTTTTCCTAGCTTAAATTCGTACCTAGAATGTTGAGGGATAGCTTCTAAAATAAATAATACTTATTTCGTGTCGAATTTCTCAGATTTAAACCTCCCATTGTGTGGGAAATTGAATAAGCTTTCCATCAATACCAAATTTGTCTAAATTTGATACGCATTGAAAAGTTATGACATTTTTAAGTTGACAATGTGCCACCTGGGCACTCAGCGCATCGCGAAAAAGGTAAAAATGGCAATCGATTCTGGTGGAACTCCGCAATATTGATGTATCACAGAGTGGTCCATCTTTCTATTTTTTAAAATCCAGTAGCCCAACATGATCTTACCGCATCGCATTGGTGGCCAAAATGGCATTCCAAAGAGGCACCACGATGGTGGCACATCGCGGAGCATGCCCAATTCCCACTCGTCCACTTTCCAGTAAGCCACTATGAAAGGGGCGCGTTGCGGTGGCCTACCAGTTCAGAAAGTGTTACTTTTTTCTAGATCCATTTAGAAGTTTAAGAGGGGTATTTTGGTCAATTCCTAGGGCCCCAATCCGTCCATAACATATGATTAATCATATTCAAGGCACTTTATGCCCAATTTCATTCATTCTCTCTCAATGCAAAACCTTAGAGCTCCAAAGCTTCTTCTCCAAGAAATCAAAATCCTCTACTAATTCTCCAAGAAGCTTAAGATTGAGGATACCCAAGGCAAGATAATCAAGAATGCATCTTCAAGAACTCAAATAGAAATCAATAATTCAAGTTTTTTCATCTAATCATCTATCAAGGTATGTGAGGGTTTTTAACTAGGATCCTCTTTCATCCTTGTGCCCGAGACCAAGTTTTAATTACAAGTTTTTATTATTTTGAATGACTATTCATAAGATTTGAATTAGGGTTCATGCCCATTATTTCTAATTGCAAGATTTTGAGATTTCAAGTGTTTTAGAAGATGAATTGCATGTCTATTTTCATATTTTCATGCCTATTACAGAAATTTCTATATTTTGAGATGAACTATCATTGTTTTCATTATCAAGCATAATTATTATGATGTTTTGACATTAGTTTGATGAATGGGTTATTAAGTCCAAGTTTATATATTGATATTTCAAGAAAGATGATGCTTTAAGTATCTTATGAGCAGATTATTTATAGATTTTCATTAAAGCTTTGATCTTTTGATCATCGGTTTAGCTATGGAATCCACTTTACAGATTTATTACAGATTACAAAATTTATATATGCTTTATTTATAGAATGATTCTTATAAAAACATAAATGGTTTCATAATAAACCATTATACTAGATTTTAAAGTAGATTTCCAGTAGAATGAGCATACATATTAAAGGGAGTAGTATTTAGCACTTAGATGGAAGTGTGAGATTAGCGGGCCCTATCTTCCATAAAACTATGTAGACAATTTTGGTACATATTATTAGATTATTCCCATTTCTTTATGGATAACCAATTTAGCTTGTGATAGATCACATGGAAAGTAGGTTATACTCCCTGGAAAGAGTATGACACCTCTCCCTAACGTGAGGTTTCCTCCTTATGAGAACAAGACGTTGGACTCCATGTTAGCTCACATGGTTTATGTCTATTAGAAGAACCTCCCTAACAGTAAAAGCTTTCAGAATAGTTTAAAAGTATTTTCCCTAATGGAAAAGAATAACAGAGAAGTTTTTAGAAAATGAAGTGTAAAGCCTCGCAGTTTACTCAGATTATAATTTATGTAAATATAATAGTTACGGATTTTAGCTTTCAAATTTCAAATTCAGAGTGAGCTTATTTACACTTAAACAGTATAATTTGCAAATAGAACATTATTACAACTTTTAGAACTAAATATTATGATTCACTAGATTTATATAGTATGATTTGTTATTCATGATTTTAGATATTCCAGCTTGTGTGAGTCATTTACATTTAGCATGCATTATTTTAGAAAAGATTGATGATGAGATGATGTTTTACTTATGTATTTCACACTCATATACTCAGTACATCCTCAAAGTACTGATCAATATATACGTCTATATGCTACATTATCTCATAATGTAGGTTCAAGTGCTCAGCATCAGCAGCGTGAGTAGTTAGAGCATATTTATCTATATCTGACAGTTGGTGAGTCCTCATAGTTTGGAGACTTATTCATTCAGATTCTACAGCTTAGTTGTTTTATATGATTCAGTATTCTTTTTAGACAGTTTGAGTTGGTTGGAGATCTGTCCCAGTGATCGTCCAGTATTAGGAGTAGAGGCTTGTCATACTACTAGATTTGATTCAGACTTACAGTATTTAATTTTTAGACATTTATTTCAGATATCATATTTAGACAGATTTTTGCAACTAGTATGAATTTTATGTCTATATTTCCTTTATTATGAGATTCAAATTTAGTAATAGGCAAACAGGGTTAGCTTAAGGCTACTTGTAGTCTTGAGCACCGTGTGACGACTCGAGATTAGATTTTGGCACGTTATTAACTTGGTATTAGAGCCTAAGGTTTATAAGATTCCTAGGGACTCAAACAAGCCGCATTGCGTAGAGTCTTGATCATTGGTATGAAGCGCCACACATTTATGAGCAAAGGTCTATGGAACATTCTTAGGAAATTATCTCTTTATTTCATGATCTATTGTGCTTACAATATCTCTATCTTCTTTTAACTTGTACTCTTACATGATAGTTGAATATGCCTCCTCGTCGAGCTAACGCCCGTAGAAATGATAACCAGTCATCCCAGCCCACCGATTCTTTAAATGAGGATATATCCCATACTGAGTTTAGGGCTGCCTTTCAGGCATTTGCCAAAGCTATGACTGCTAATATTCAGGAAAATCATTAGGCCGCAGTCCTACTTCAGCCGAATGGGTACTTAGCAGCGGCCAGAATTAGAGACTTCATAAAAATAAATCTGCAAGAATTATTTGGGTCGAAAGCAGGTGAGGACCCACAGCTTTATCTAGATGCGGTAAACAAAATCACCCAGGTTATGCATGTTTCTGAAGAGGAGAGTACGGAGTTAGCATCCTATAGATTGAAGGATATATCTTATGATTGATTGGTTATATGGAGGAATAGTAGGGGTATGAATGTATCTACTATGAGATAGAAGGTGTTCTAGGATGATTTTCTAGACAAGTTATTTCCACGTGAGATGAGGAAAGCTAAGATAGAGGAGTTTGTGAATTTGAGGCAGGGCTCGATGATAGTGAAGGAGTACTACCTTAAGTTCAATCAGATGTCTAAGTATGCCCCTAATACGGTGGATGATCCTAGGTTAAGTATGAGTAAGTTTGTTACTGGAGTATCTGGTTTGGTAATCAAGAAGTGTAGGACTGTAATGCTTATTAGAGACATGGAACTTACCAGATTGATAATTCATGCTCAGTAGATTGAGGCAGAGAAGTTAAAGGGAAGAGATAAAAATAATAAGAGAGCTAGAATAGAGCAATTTGAGTATGGCCAAGCTAGGTCTGGAGGGGGAAATCAGTCACTGTTTCAGAATTATTCATATATGCCAGCACCAGCTTCAGCTAGTGCTCTCACTCCCAGAGGTAGACAGGAGTAATAGGGTAAGTTTTCTAAGTCCAGATCCCAGAATAGTCTGAGTGGTAGGCCTAGTTATCCTCCTTGTGATAGGTGTGGTAAAATTCATCTTGGTGAGTGTTTAGATGGACAGAAGGGTTGTTTTGGTTTTGGTAAGTTAGGTCATGGTATTAGAGATTGTCCGCATGCTAAGCAGGGAAACACAGATGTTCGTCCTCAGACTCAGGCTACTAGTGTACCAGCTTCTTTAGGTCGGCCAGTCCCTTCTCAGGGTGCGTCATCTAATACTGGTGGCAGTCAGTGCCAGAATCGATTTTATGCTTTACCATCCATTCAGGAGCAGGAGGATTCACTAGATGTTGTTACTGGTATGTTTCATGTCTTTCATCTTGATGTTTATGTGTTGTTAGACCCTGGGTCGAGTTTCTCTTATGTGACCCCTTCAGTTGCAGGAAATTTTGAAATAAGTCCTGAAAAATCTCTGAGCCTTTCTTGGTTTCTACCCTAGTGGGTGAGTCATTTGTTGCTAACCAGATCTATAGAAAGTCTCCTGTGACTGTCCTTCATAAAGTCATGTTAGCAGACTTAATAGAGTATATATGGTTGACTTTGATCTTATTATTGGTATGGATTGGCTCCATTCCTGCTATGCATCCACAGATTTTCGCACCCAAGTGGTGAAGTTTCAGTTTCCAGATAAGCCAGTCTTTGAGTGAAAAGGTAACTCAGTGTCTCCCAAGAGTCATTTTATATCTTATCTTAAAGCCCGAAAGTTAATCTCCAAAGGGTATATCTATCATCTAGTTTGAGTCAAGGACACTAAGTCTGAGACACTAACAATTCAGTCAGTTAGCATAGTAAATGAGTTTCCTGATATTTTTCCGAAAGATTTGCTAGGGGTACTGATCATAGGCGTATTTACACGCCTAAAGTGCTATAATCTACCCATATTTTAGCTAAGTTTTGAGGACAAAATACATAATTCATGCACTTTTAGTCCTCTTTCCTGTAAGTGAGCTAACAAACGTGATTAGCAAGTTTTCAGGTATAAATGATGAAGATTTCAGCATTTTATGGATAACTTGAAGCCAAAGGAAGCTTCACGAAAAAAGGAAAGCAGAGCTTGGACGCATAGGGACTAAAAGTGACGCATGGAAAACCTATCCCGGGCAAAAATAGCATTTTCAAAAACTTTGGGGATCAGCAGTAACTTAGTAGGATTAGGATAATGATGCAATAACTTATTAGGATTAGGATAACTACGCAGTAGCCTAGTAGGAATAGGATATGGGTATTATAAATACCCTATTTTGCTGAAGTTTTTCATACTTCATACTTCTTCAATCAATTAATTTTTATTATTCATTCAACACTCTTTCAATTAATTCTTATTACTTTCTCTTCATCGACTTCTAAATTTTCACAACAAGAGAAACGCTACTTGCAAGGAATTCACGCCACAAGCACTACCAAAGCATACTTCACGTTAGACTGTTATTTTGGTATGATAATAATGTCTATTGTGATTTCCGTTGCACTCATGAGTAGCTAAACTTCTCTGTTGAGCTTATGGAAGCCTTATGAGACACTATCTATTGCTATGAGTTAGTGAATTCTTGACACGTATGCTGCTTATATCATTATTCTCTTCATCCTAATCTAAATTCTTGTGGTTGCAAACATATAGAATACGCCAGTATAGCATTAACTTGTTCGAAAGAAAAGTAACATGTCTGGAAAAGAGATAATGTCAAGGTAATAGGGCACCAACCCCTGTTAAAAAGTTAGTGTCGTAACTGGATTATCCTCTTGGAGAATCTGTACCAACAGAGACGCTTTAATCGCGAAAGAGTTAAAGTGAAATAATCCTTGATGGTCGAAAGACGCCTGGATTTACCATAGAATACGATTCTCTATAAGCGCATGCATGTCTAAATTCCGCATAACTCATAGTCAATAGATACGTATAACTCATAAGGTGGACATAACCCTAACTCTCAATTCTCATTGATCAAAACCAACCAAGCAATCCGTTTTACTCTTCTATTTTCCATTCTTACGTTACTATTTTGATACTCTTAAATTCACGCTACAATTCCCCCCTTTTTTTACGAAACATTCACCAAAAGTCTAATAATCTTTGCTTACTTAGTGACCAAGTATTCCCTGTGGGATTCGACACCCAACCCAGTTGGGTTCTATATTTGACAACGACCGCTTACACTCTTACAAGAGCTGTAGTTTGAGCGTTATCAGGTACCTCCCGATAGGAAAATAGAATTTGGTATTGACCTTCTTCCAGGTACTCACCCAATTTCTATACCTCCATATTATATGTCTCCCGCCGAGCTTAAGGAGTTGAAGAAACAACTCAAAGATCCTCTATATAAAGGTATCATAAGGCCTAATGTTTCTCCATGAAGTGCTCCCGTCCTATTCGTGCAAAAGAAAGATGGTTCTTTGTGTATGTACATTGACTATCATCAGTTGAATAAAGTTATAGTCAAAAATAAATATCCTATTCCTAGAATTAATTACTTATTTGATCAACTCCAAGGTGCAAGTTATTTCTCAAAGATGGACCTTAGATCCGGCTATCATCAGCATAAGGTAAGGGAATATGATATTCTAAAAATAGCTTTTAGAACCCGTTATGGTCATTTTGAGTTTCTTGTCATGTCCTTCGGGCTAACTAATGCCCAGCAGCCTTTATGGACTTAATGAACAGGGTGTTCAAACAGTATCTGGACATGTTTGTCATAGTCTTTATCGATGATATTCATGTCTACTCTCGTAGTGAGGATGATCATGCAAACCATCTTAGAATTGTGTTGCAAACTCTTAGAGATCACCAGTTGTTCGCAAAATTCAGCAAGTGTGAATTTTGGCTAAGGTCAGCAGATTTTCTTGGTCATATCGTTTCCAATAAAGGCATTAGAGTTGATCTCCAAAAGATAGAAGCCATAAAAAATTATCCTAGACCTATCTCTCCGTTAGACATTAGGAGTTTCTTGGGTCTAGCTGGTTATTACAGACTCTTTGTTGAGGATTTCCCATCTATTGTGTCTCTTATGTCTAGATTAACTCAAAAGAAAGTTAAATTTTAGTGGTCAAATTCCTAATAAAAGATTTTTCAAGAGTTGAAGACTCAACTCACTTTAGCCCCAGTTTTAGCATTACCTAATGGTACAGATAGTTTTGTGGTTTATTATGATACCTCCAGAGTTGGTTTGGGTTGTGTTCTGATGCGGAGAGGTAAGGTCATATCCTATGCCTCTAGATAGCTTAAGCGTCATGAAATAATTACCTAACCCTTGATCTTGAGTTAACTGCTGTTGTGTTTGCTTTGAAAATCTGGAGACATTATTTCTATGGGGTGCATATAGATGTTCTTACGGATCACAAAAGCTTGCAGTATGTGTTTACTCAGAGAGAGTTGAATCTTTATTAGAGAAGGTGGTTACAATTGTTGAAGGATTAGGACATGAGTGTTGTATCATCCGGCAAGGATAATATAGTGGCAGACGTCCTTGGTAGATTTTCCATGGGCAGTGTTACCCATATGGAGAATGATAAGAAGGAGTTAGTTCGAGAAGTGCATCGATTAGCTAGTTGGGTGTTAGGTTGGTTGATTCAGCTGAAAGGAATGTTTAGGTTCAGAGTAGTTCCGAATATTCCCTAGTTTCAGAGGTGAAGGAGAAGCAAGATAAGGATCCTAGTTTGGTCAAACTGAAGGAGTCAGATAAAGACTAAAAGATAAAGGTTTTCTCCTAAGGGGGAGATGGTGTGTTAAGATACCAGAGTAGATTATGTGTTCCATGTGTTAATGATTTGAGGAAGCGGATTATGGCGGTAGCACATGGTGCACGTTATTTTGTTCATCCAGGAGAAACCAAGATGTACCGCGACTTTCAGGAAATCTATTGATGTAATGGTATGAAATGAGATATAGCAGAGTTTGCAGCCAAGTGTGCAACTTGTCAACAGGTTAAGGTAGAGCACCAAAGGCCTAGTGGTACATTACAAGATTTTGGTATCCCCACTTAGAAGTGGGAAGAGGTGAATATGAATTTTTTGACTGGGTTACCCCATTCGTATCATCAGCATGATTCGATTTGGGTGATAGTAGACAAATTAACTAAGTCAGTGCAATTTTTTCCAGTTCACACATCTTACATAGATAAAGATTATTCTAAGTTATATATCAGGGAGTTAGTTAGATTACATGGTGTTCCTTTGTCGATCATCTCCATAGGGGAACTCAGTTTACCTCTTAGTTTTGGAGAGCCTTTCAAAAGGGTCTTGGTACCCAAATTTATCTCAGTTCAGCTTTTCATCCACAGATAGATGGTCAGGCAGAGAAGACCATTCAAAGGTCAGGCAAAGAGGACTATTCAAACACTAGAGGATATGTTAAGGGGATGTGTTATTGATTTCAAAGGTAGCTGGGATGAGCATTTGCCATTGATTGAGTTTGCTTATAACAATAGTTATTATGCTAGTATTCATATGGCTCTATTTGAGGCTCTTTATGGGCAAAGATATAGATCACCATTTGGTTGGTCCGGAGTGGGTAAAGTTGCTTTGTTTGGGTTAGACGTGGTATTTGAAGCCATGGAGAAAGTTCAGTTGACTCGAGAAAGATTGAAAATAACCCAAAGTCGTCAGAAATCTTCTGCAGACATAAGAATAAGAGATCTTGAGTTTGAGGTTGATGATCTTGTGTATTTAAAAGTTTTACCCATGAAGGGGTGAAAATATTTGGTAAAAAAGGGAAGCTTAGTCCCCGTTATGTTGGTCCCTTCCATATTTTGAGTCGTGCTGAGAAGGTACCGTATGAGCTTGAGCTACCCATAGATTTATCCTCAGTTCATCCAGTATTCCATATGTCTTTGTTGAAGAAGTGCATGGACGATTTAGTTGTTATAGTTCCTCTAGAAAGTACAGGTATTCAGAATATCCTTTCTTATGAAGAAGTCCCAGTAGAGATTCTTGATCGTTAGATTCGTAGGCTAAGGAACAAAGAAGTTCCCTTGGTTAAAGTGTTGTGGAAAAATCAGTCCGTTGAGGGTGCTACTTGGGAAGTTGAAGAAGACATGCTTACCAAGTATCCTTATCTCTTCTCCACGAACTCAGATTCAGCTAAAGGTAATAGTTTTCCTTCATTCAGATCTTTTTCAGTTTTAGATTTAGACATATAGTTATTTTTATAAGAATTCATGCACTCATAGATCGGTTCAGTAGCTCATTTTAATTGAGATTCAATCATTCAATTTATTTCAGTTGTGCATGATAGCTTATAGCCTCAGATTACTCAGTATTATTAGCTTAACTAGCCACATTCGAGGACGAATGTTCCCAAGGGGGAGATATTGTAATACCCCATAATTTTCCTAGCTTAAATTCATCCCTAAAATATTGAGGGATATCTTCCAAAATAAATAGTACTTATTTCGTGTGGAATTTCTCAGATTTAGACCTCTCATTGTGTGGGAAATTAAATAAGCTTTCTGTCGATACCAAATTTACCTAAATCTGATAAGCGATTGAAAAGTTATGGTATTTTTAAATTGACTGTGTGCCACCTGGGCACTCAGTGCATCATGGAGAAGGAAAATTTTGAAATCGTCAATTCCAGTGGACCTCCGCGATATTGACGCATCTCAGAGTGGTCCATTTTCCCATTTGTCAAAATCTAGTAGTCCAACGCGACCTTACCATGTCACATTGATGGCCAAAATGGCATTCCAACGGGGCACCGCGATGGTGGCGCATTGCGGAGCACGCCCAGTTCCCACTCGTCCACTTTCTAGTAAGCCACAGCATTAGTGGCGCATCGCGGTGGCCTCCCAATTTAAAAAATGTTGCTTTTTTCAGATCCATTTAAAAGTTTAAGAGGTGTATTTTGGTTAATTCCTATGGCCCCAATCTGTCCAAAATATAAGATTAATCATATTCAAGGCACTTTATGCCCAAAACATCCATTCTCTCTCAAAACAAAACCCTAGAACTCCAAAGCTTCTTCTCCAAGAAATCAAAATCCTCCATTGATTCTCTAAGAAAGCTTAAGATTGAGGATTACCGAGGTAAGATAATCAAGAATCCATCTTCAAGAACTCAAATAGGAATCAATAATTCAAGTTTCTTCGTCTAATCATCAATAAAGGTATGTGGGGGGGTTTTAACAACGATCCTTTTTCATCCTTGTGCCTAAACCCAAGTTTTAATTACAAAATCTTATTATTTTGAAAGACTGTTCATGAGATTTGAATTAGGGTTCATGCCCATTATTTCTAATTGCAAGATTTTGAGATTTCAAGTGTCTTAGAAGATGAATTGCATGTCTATTTTCATAATTTCATGCCTATTGCAGAAATTTTCAGATTTTGAGATAAACTATCATTATTTTCATTATCAAACATGATTATTATGATGTTTTGACATTGGTTTGATGCATGGGTTATTAAGCCCAATTTTATATATTGATATTTCAAGAAAGATAATGCTTTAAGCATCCTATGAGCAGATTATTTATTGATTTTTAGTAAAGCTTTGATCTTTTAATCATCGGTTTAGCTAGGAATCCACTTTACAGCTTTATTACAGATTACAGAATTTAGATCAGCTTTATTTATAGAATGATTCTTATAAAAGTCTAAATGGTTTCGTAATGAACCATTATACTAGCTTTTAAATTGGATTTCAAACAGAATGAGCATACAAATTAAAGGTAGTAGTATTTAGCACCGAGCTTAAAGTGTGGGATTAGCGTGCCCTATCCTCCATAGAACTAAATAGCCAATATAGGTATAGACTATCATATTATTCCCATTTCTATATGGATGGCAGATTTATCTTGTGATGGATCCCATGAACAGTAGGTTATAATCCCTGAAAAGAGGATGACACATCTCCCCAACATGAGGATTGTTCCTTAGGAGGACAAGACGTTGGACTCCATGTTAGCTCACATAATTTATGTCAGTTAGAAGAACCTCCCTAATAGTAAAAGCTTTTAGAATAGTTTTAAAAGTATTTTCCCTAATGGATGAGAATAACCGAGAAGCTTTTAGAAAATGAAGTGTAAAGCCTCACAGTTTACTCAGATTATGATTTATAGAAAGATAATAGTAACAGATTTCATATTTCAAATTTTAGATTCAGACTGAGGTCATTTACACTTAGACAGTATGATTTACAGACAAAACATTAGTACAGCTTTTAGATGTGAGTCATTTACATTTAGCATGCATTGTCTTACAAAAGATTGATGATGAGATGATGTTTTACTTATGCATTTCACCCCCATATACATAGTACATCCTCAAAGTACTAATCCACATATACGTCTATGTGCTACATTATCTCATAATATAGGTTCAGGTGCTCAGTATCAGCAGTGTGAGTAGTTCGAACATCTTTATCTACATCTGACAGTTGGTGAGTCCTCATAGTTTAGGGACTCATTCATTCTGATTCTGTATGACTTTCATGTCTATATTATGAGATTCAGATTTAGTAATAGGCAGCCAAGGTTAGATTAAGGCTACTCGTAGTCTTGAGCATTGTGTTACGTCTCGGGATTAGATTGTGGGGTGTTATAATATATTACTGAAGAGGAGAGTGTAGAGTTAACATCATATAGGTTGAAGGATATAGCATATGATTGGGTGGATATATTGAAAATAATAGAGGTGAGAATGTAGATCCTATGAGTTGGCAAGTGTTTCAAGATGCATTTTTTGACAGGCTCTTCCCATATGAAATGAGAAAATCTAAGGTAGAGAAATTTGTAAACCTGAGGCAGGGCTCGTTGATAATGAAGGGGTACTACCTTAAGTTCAATCAGATGTCTAAGTATGCCCTTGATACATTGGTTGGCCCTAGGTCGAGTATGGGTAAGTTTGTTACTGGAGTATCTAGTTTGGTAGTCAAGAAGTGTAGGACTACCATGCTTATTGGGGATATGGATCTTGCTAGGTTGATGATTCATGCTTGGTAGATTGAGTCAGAAAAGTTTAAGTGAAGAGAGAGAGGATAAAAGAAGGCTACGACCGAGCAGTTTGAGTATGGCCGGACAAAATTTAGAGGGGAAAATCATTCATAATTTCAGAATCGCTCATCTATGCCAGCCCCATGTTTATCCAGTGCTATTGCCCCCAGATATAGGCAGGAACAGGGGGCTAAAAACTCGTTATGGTTATTTTGAGTTTCTAGTCATGTCCTTCGGGCTGACAAATGCCCCAGCAGCCTTCATGGACTTGATGAACAGAGTGTTCAGACAGTATCTGAACATATTTATCATAGTCTTTATCAATGATATTCTTGTCTATTCTTATAGTGAGGTGATGTGAGCAGATGCTAACACATTTGAGGCTTTTAACTGAGAATAGTTGAAAAGTCTTAAGCAATTTTTATCATTTTTAATTGTTTTCTCTTTGTTATTGTAGGAAAAGTAAAGATGAAAGAAAACCAACAACAACTGAGATAAAAGAGTTGAATTTTGAGCAAAATAAGAAGGGAAGTGATAATATTTAGCAGGAAGAAGTGACGACAACCTATAATAGGCCATCAGAGTTGTGATAAGCCGTCAGGCTTAGGCAGTGCTTGAGAAATTAAAGTGAAGACGTGACAACATCCATGATAATTCTTCAAAGGTATGATAAGCCATCACAAGTTCTTATCAGCCTAAGGCAGCAAACACTGAAGTGGAGTAGGAGTTGATGACATTTGTGATAAGTCGTCACACTCCTAATAAGTTGTCAGACATGTTGTCAGGTAAGGAGAAAAATCTGAATTTTTAATTTCGATTTTTTCTTAAGTTATGGATATAAATAATAGGTTTTAGGATTTCATGGAGGGGACGGAACATCTTAAAATAACTGGAATTTATTCCAAAGGAGTTCACCTCTCTTTGGGGGCTCTTAACTTAGAATTCAATTTTCAATTTCTTTGATTTAGTTGTGGGATATTCTTCTTGAATTTGGGAAGAGAATCAATTTCTGAATATATCTTTTGTAAGTTTAATCACTTTGAATTATGAATTCAGTTATTATAATCACTTTCTCTTTTGTGTGGAACTAAAACCCACAACTAGGGTTGTGGGATCTATAATTATTCCTTCATGGATTTAATAGTTGGCTAGGGTTTGAGTGATTGTGGGGACATCTTGATAATTCCTTTGTTATGGTTGTTATTTATTGGTTGCAAACAACAGATCCCACCTTATGTTGATTTTCTCAAATTGAGAAATAAACCAAAGGTAGCGAATTATCAACGAGGATTTTGGAAGGTTAAGTTCTCATCTAATGATTAATGCTGTAACAAGATTGATCAACTTGAGATAAAATCAGTATGAATAGAATGTTTGTCTAAGTTCGAGAGAATTAGGGAGTTCAACATCTAGGTAGGTTGAGAAACACTTAAATGGACTGTCGAAACTAACAATCTGGTGTTTCCCCCAAGTCATAAGAACCCAATACTACAGTTATTATTTAATAGGGATTAATAATCATAGTGATCACAACCCTAGTTTCTCTATATCATTGATTTGAAATATTGTAGTTTAAGATTTGAGTTCTAAGGTGAATTAAAGTGTTAATAACTTTTGTTCAATCATTAAAAAGCCCCATTTTGTCTTTACGTGTCAGTTGTTTGAATTTAACTTGTATATTTAGTTTCAAAGTAGTTTAATCACAACTCACATTGTTCCCTATGGATTCGACCCCGACTCCAAAGTTAGGTAAATATATTGACAACGATCGCCTTGCACTAAATTGACGTGTAAGTTGAGCGTTATCAAAAATGGCACTGTTGCCGGGGAACAATTTGGCGTATTGAGTTGGTTTGGAATTTTAGCCTACTTGCTTGAATTCAAACTTGTAAATATTTGTTTTTAGTTTTTTTTATCTCTTGTGTTAGGTAGATTTTTATTTTTGTTTACTTATTACTATGGCATCGTGGAATGAACATGAGCTTGGTGGTTCGAAATCTTATCTTGATGATCCATGTCCATATTGTAATGGACCTCACTTTTGGCAAGATTATAGATACGCTCCCAGAGAGAGATGTGTGCACCATCTCCATCCTATCGGGAGTATGATTGTTCTTTATGTGGTGGTCAAAATGGACATTTGAGTGATTGCCCAAATGCCCCCTCCCCTTATTACGCTAACCCAAATTCTAGTTTTTCTTATGATTTTGATAGTTCTTATGATCAACAAATGGAAGAACAAAGCACCATAAAGAGTGGCATTGAAGCTTTATTCCAACGAATGTTGGATCTCCAGAAAGAAACATGTGATATCGTATGTGATATGCGTCAAGACATAAAACCAATTATTCATGAGGAGATAGATATAGAGGTCAATCGTTCAAAGCATTCTTTTATATTATGTTTAGATGATTTCTTGTCTGTGGAATCATTTAAAATAATGAAAGAGTGTGAAGATGAGAAGCAAGAACCCTATATTGATGTTGAACTTGATGTTGAGAAACCCTCAGTGATTTCCCAACCAACCGAATCAACCATGAGAGATAATGCCAAGATTGAGGACATAGTGCTAGAGGCAAAAGAAGAAATCAAGAAAATCTCTAATAAAGACTCTATCCCAATTCGAAGTGAAGATGTCGAGAAGTTGAATAAAAGTTAGTGTGCAGTATATAGTGTAAATTTTGAAGTAGGATTAATTGGGCCTTATTCACAAAACTTTTCTACATTATGTTTAGATGATATCTTGTCTATAGAATCATTTAAAATAGTAGAAGAGTGTGAAGATGGGGAACAAGAATCCTATATTCTTGATGTTACATTAGACAAGCAACATAAAAAAACACCTCACTTTAAGGACAAGTGGTTTACCACGCTCAATCCATTACTCGACTTCTCAATTTTTATACCACCCCCTATGATCGAGGTAAGAAGATGGACTCTAAGTTGGGGGTGAAATTCATATCCTCAAGGTGGAGGAAAAAGTTGAGTTGGGTCGTTCCGCGACACTAAATTAGGCGCTTCTTGGGAGGCAACCCAAGGTATTTTGTTGTTTGTATTCATAGTATGTGATTGACATCATATCTTCACACCCATGGTGCCACAGGTATGTTTCTAACTCTCTTGTTTTGGTTTGACGCATTGGGGATATTGCATGATTTTAAGTTGAGCATAGGGCTACTTGTGGGTATTGATGTCCTCTTGGGATTTTTTTTGTCGTGCCCCTTTTCCCCAAAGTCTTGTTCCTAGTAGAGCTAGCATATTTAGGTGTATTATGTTTGTTTTGTGATGTTTTATGGTTAACTGGGGGGAAAATAAGTATATAGGACAGTTGACATATTTTTGTTGATTTTTCTTGGAATGATAAATACCTCTCCAATTGTCTATCTAGTAACTGTGTGATGTGCATCTATATGTAACTACTGTGAATCTTTTTATGGCATTAGTACTAGGGACATGATAATTACTGCTAACAATTGCATGAACCGAATGGGTAGTAGCTTGTGATGTACCTTTGTTCCATGTGTGTGTGAGATACTACCTAGTTTTCATTGTGTGTTAAATCTAAAACTTGCTCGGTTGGTCATGCCTTGGTTGTAGGATAGCAGTTAGGAAAGGATCATAGGTTGTTATTGATATTAGTCCACTTTTAGCCTAAATAAACTTTCATTTGTGAATAATATCCCTTGATCCTAATTTTGAGCCTGATTGCCTATTCTTTTTATTATACCTATCACCTTCCCATTTCTATCACAATGAACCTGTTTTGGCCCCGGTCCTCCTTGGATATTGTGCACTTTGACTTAGGCAACTAGCCTAAGTTGAGGGTGGCTATCATAGGGGTGCGTGATGTAAATTGAGTATGAAGAAGGGTAATAAAAATATATATATTCAAGGCTGGGTGTGGTAGAAAAAGAATGAGAAAAGAAAAGTTATGAAAAAAAGAAAATGAATGAATAAAAACTGCACCCAGCTTGAATGTGCTTTAATCAAGAAAGAGAGAAATAAGTTAAAGGTTGATAAGTGAGAGCCCAAAAATAGTGTAGTTCCAAGGAGGCTTAGTCACTTTAAATATCCTTGTGTATCATACTAGCGCCAAGCCTACATCACAAGCTGAAGAAAACTCCTATAGTGATCCTAGCTTAACTGTCTGAAAGCCTCGGTGATGAAAATAAGGGCAAGCTTATGGTATTTGGCATACATTGATTAGAAATTCTTTCTGAGAGTGAGTGTCTCTTGACCCTCCACTCATTGACATACTTGATTACATATATGAGTGAAGAGGGACTTCTTTGTTGTAAGGGCACATTGGTTGCATTGCTAGTTGCTTACATGTTTGGGTAGTGTAACTTGTATATATGGATGGTTATTGTTGCTGATTTGATGTCATATCTTTATTCCCTTGTGTCACATTGTTGATCTTTATTAATATACACAGTTGGGTTTAAAGTGATTAAAAATAAAGAGGGTAATGTGTTTTGAACTAAAATTGATGATTAACTGTCATAGGTATCTTATGTGTCTCTTGGTTAAGCATCATAGTGTGGTGTCATGTAGTTGCTTGAGGACAAGCAATTGTTTTAAGTTGAGGGTGTTGATGTGTGAGCAGATGCTAACACTTTTGAGGCTTTTAACTGAGAATATTGCAAAGTCTTAAGTAACTTTTGTCATTTTTTATTATTTTCTCTTTGTTATTGCAGGAAAAGTAAAGATGAAAGAAAACCAACAACAACTGAGGTAAAAGTGTTGAATTTTGAGCAAAATAAGAAGGTAAGTATAGTTGACGACTTGTATGATAAGTCGTCAACTCCCTGATAAGTTATCAGACTCATCGTCAGCCTTAGATAGAGAATGAGATTCAGCTGAAAGAAGTGATGACAACCTGTGATAGGCCATCAGACTTGTGATAAGCCGTCAGGCTCATCGTCAAGCTTGGGCAGTGCTTGAGAAATTAAAGTAAAGATGTGACGACATCCATGATAAGTCATCAAAGGTATGATAAGACGTCACGAGTCCTCGTCAACCTAAGGTAGCAAAAATTGAAGTAGAGGAGGAGCTGATGACATTTGTGATAAGTCATCACACTCCTGATAAGTCGTCAGCTAATGAGAAAAATCTGAATTTTGAATTTTGAATTTTTCTTAAGTTACGAATATAAATAGCAGCTTTTAGTGTTTCATGGAGGGGATAGAACATCTTAAAATGGCTGGAATTTATTCCAAAGGAGTTCATCTCTCTTTGGGGGCTCTTAACTTAGAATTGAATTATCAATTTCGTTGATTTAGTTGTGGGATATTCTTCTTGAATTTGGGAAGAGAATAAATTTCTGACTACATCTTTTATAAGTTTAATCACTTTGAATTATGAATTCAGTTATTGTTATGGCTTTCTCTTTTATGTGGAACTAAAACCAACAACTAGGGTTGTGGGATCTATGATTATTCCTTCATGGATTTAATAGTTTGCTAGGGTTTGTGTGATTGTGGGGACATCTTGATAATTTCTTTGTTATGATTGTTATTTATTAGTTGCAAACAATAGATCCCACCTTATGTTGATTTGCTTGAACTGAGAAATAAACTAAAGGTAGCGAATTATCAATGAGGATTTGGGAAGGTTAAGTTCTTATCTAATGATTAATGTTGTAACAAGATTGATCAACTTGAGATAAAATCAGTATGAACAAAATGTATCCCTAAGTTCGAGATAATTAGGGAGTTGAACATCTAGGTAGGTAGAGAAACACTTAGATGGACTATCGAAACTGATAATTTGGTGTTTCCCGCAAGTCATGAGAACCCAATACTATAGTTATTATTTAATGAGGATTAATAATCATAGTGATCACAACCCTAGTTTCTCTATATTATTGATTTGAAATATTGCAGTTTACGATTTGAGTTCTCAGGTGAATTGAAGTGTTAATAACTTTTGTTCAATCATTAAAAAACCCCGATTTTATATTTTCGTGCCAGTTGTTTGAATTTAACTTGTAGCTTTAGTTTCAAACTAGTCTAATTGCCACTCATATTGCTCCCAGTGGATTCGACCCCGACTCCAAAGTTGGGTAAATATATTGACGACAACCGCCTTACACTAAATTGACGTGTAAGTTGAGCATTATCATGAGGAAGATCATGCAGACCATCTTAGAATTGTATTGCAAACTCTTAGAGATCACCAGTTGTTCGCCAAATACTGTGAATTTTGGATAAAGTCAGTAACTTTGCTTGGTTATATTATTTTCAGTGATGGCATTAGAGTTGATCCCCAAAAGATAGAAGCAGTAAGAAACTAGCCTAGACCTATATCTCTATCAGACATCAGAAGTTTCTTAGGTTTAGCTAGCTATTACAGACGTTTTGTTGAGGGTTTTTCATCTATTGCACCCTTACCTCTAGATTGACCCAAAAGAAAGTTAAGTTTTAGTGGTCAGATTTTTGTGAGAAGAGTTTTTAGGAGTTAAAGACTCGACTCACTTAAACTCCAATTTTAGCGATACCTGATAGTATAGATGGATTCATTGTCTATTGTGATACTTCTAGAACATGTCTGGGTTATGTTTTAATGCAGAGAGGTAAGGTTATAGCCTACGCCTCTAGACAGATTAAGCCTCACAAAAAGAACTACCTTACTCATGACCTTGAGTTAGTTGTTGTTGTATTTTCTTTAAAAATTTGGAGGGACTATTTTTATGGGGTGCATATCGATGTCTTTACGGACCACAAAAGATTGCAATATGTGTTACTCAGAGGGAGTTAAATCTTTGTCAGAGAAGGTGATTAGAATTATTAAAGGATTATGACATAAGTGTGTTATATCATCTTGGCAAGGCCAATGTAGTGGTAGACGCCCTTAGTAGACTGTCTATGGGTAGTGTTGCTCATGTGGAGAACAATAAGAGAGAACTAGTTTGAGAAGTTCACCGGTTAGCTATATTGGGTGTGAGGTTGGTTTACTCAGCTGAAGGGATATTTGGGTTCAGAGTAGTTCAGAATCTTCTTTAGTTTCTGAAGTGAAAGAGAAGCAGGATAAGGACTCTAGTTTGGTCAAACTGAAGGGTTCAGTTAAGGACCAAAAGGTTTAGGTTTTCTACCAAGAGGGAGGTGGTGTGTTGAGATACCAGAGTAGATTATGTGTGCTATGTGCTAATGATTGAGACAGTGGATTATGGTAGAATCTTATGGTGCGCGTTACTCCATCCACCCAAGAGCCACCAAGATGTACCACTATTTGCAGGATGTCTATTGGTGGAGTTGTACGAAGAAAGATATCACAAAATTTGTAGCCAAGTATGCAACTTGTCAACAGGTTAAGGTAGAGAATCAAAGACATGGTGGCATATTGCAGGAGTTTGGTATTCCCACTTAGAAGTGGGAGGAGGTGAACATGGACTTTGTGACAGAATCACCCCATTCACATTGACACTGTGATTCAATTTAGGTTATTGTAGATAGATTGATCAAATCCGTCTATTTTTTGCTAGTCAGCCTATTTTTTGCCAGTCCACACGTCCTACACAGCTGAAGCTTATGCTAAGCTCTATATTAGAGAGTTGGTTAGATTACACAAAGTTCCCTTGTTCGTTATTTTAGATAGGGGTACTCAGTTTACCTTTCAGTTTTGGAAAGCCTTTCAAAAGGGTCTTGGTACCCAAGTTCATCTCAGTTTAGCTTTTCATCCACAGACAGATGGTCAGGCAGAGAGCACCATCCAAACCTTAGAGGATATATTGAGGGCATGTATTCTTGACTTCAAAGGCAGTTGGGATGACCACTTGCCGTTGATCGAGTTTGCCTACAATAAAAGTTACCATTCTAGTATTCAGATGGCCCAATTTAAGGCTCTTTATGGGCAATGATGTAGATCACCAGTCGATTAGTTCGAAGTAGGTGAGGTCGCTTTGATTGGGCCAGATATGGTATTTGAATCTATGGAGAAAGTTCAGTTTATTCGAGAAAGATTAAAGGTAGCTCAGAGTCATTAGAAATCTTATGTAGATGTAGGACGGAGAGATCTTGTATTTGAAGTAGATGATTTTGTGTATTTGAAGGTTTCACCCATGAAGGGGGTGAACAGATTTGGCAAAAAGGGGAATCTTAGTCCCCAATATGTAGGTCCCTACAAGATTTTAAGTCGTATGGGTAAGGTAGGGTATAGCTTGAGCTATCGACAGACTTATCATCAATTCACCCTGTGTCCTATGTGTCCTTAGTGAAGAAGTGTATGGATGATTCAGCTGTTGTAGTCCCTCTAGAAAGCACAGATATTCAAAATAGCCTTTCATATGAAGAACATCTAGTAGAGATTCTTGATCATCATATCCGTAGACTAAGGAACAAAAAGGTTCCCTTGGTTAAAGTTCTATGGAAAAATCAATCTGTTGAGGGTGTTAATTGGGAAGCAGAAGCAGACATGTGAGCCGAGTATCATCATCTCTTCTCCACAAACTTAGATTCAGCCTAAGGTAATAGTCATCCTTAATTCAGTTCTTTTCTAGCCTTAGTTTCAGCCAAGTGATTATCTTCATGTCAGTTCATGCATTCTAATATCTGTTTAGTTGCTTAGTATAATTTAGATTCAGTCATATAGTTCTTGTTTAGTGGTGAATGATAGTATATATCCATAGTTCCTAAGTACCCTCCTTTTAACTAGTCTCATTCGAGGACGAATGTTCCCAAGTGGGAGATATTATAATACACAATACATTTCCTAGTCCCGTTTAGCTCCTGGTTTTTCAAGGGTCAACTTTAAAAATAATAACTCTTGATACGTGTAGAATTTTCAAATCTATAACCCCCAAGTTATAGATAATTGAATTCTCTTTCTGATGATAATAATTTTGCCTAAATCTGATACTCGGGTGAGAAGTAATGGCACTTTTAGTGAAAAACAATAGTTCACTGTGATAGCACCGCTCGCGGTGAAGTGCAAATTTGCAATTGTCCATTTTTTAGTAAAGCAACGCGATTACACTGCATCGTGGTGAACTCCAAAATCCCACTCATCCCTTTTCAATAGTTCACCGCGATTTGCCAGTATAGTACCAGAATTATCAATGGGACAGACACCGCGTCGCGATGGAGTGCAAAATGGCACTCGTCCTTTTCTAGTGACGCAACATGATTATGCCACGTCGCGCCATTGTGCAAAATCGGGATTTCTAGTTTCAAACTTATTTTTATAAAGGGAAACTTAGTCTTTTCTCAAGGCCCCAATTTATTGAAAAATACTATATTAAACCTATTCTAAGTCTAATACGCTCATAATTAATCAAATTACCCTCCAAGAAACACTAGAACTTCAAATTTCAAACCTTAAGAAATCCAAATTCCACCATTATTTATCTAAGATAACCCAAAATACTAGATTCTCAATTCAATATCTTCAAGAAACAATTTTCAATAACACAAATGGGAACTCAAAGTTCAAGCTTCTTCATTTATTCTTCAATTAAGGTATGTAGGGTTATGAACAAGGATAATCCTTTCACCTTTGTGCCCAAAATTAGTTTTAAAGTTGAATTTTTCTTGAAAATATATGAATTTCAGTCTAGGGTTTATACCGACTCATCACTATTTGAAGATTATGATATTACAAGTGATTTAGATGTTGAATTGCATGTCTATTTCAAAATTTTATGCGTATGTCATTGATGTTAGGCGAATTTACACGCCTAAAGTACCATAATGTACCCATATTTTAGCTAAGTTTTGAGGACAAATTATATAATTCATGCACTTTTAGTCCTTTTTCCTGTAAGTGAGCTAACAAACGTGATTAGCAAGTTTTCAGGTACAAATGATGCAGATTTCAGCATCTTATGGATAACTTGATGCCAAAGAAAGCTTCACGAAAGAAGGAAGGGAAAGCTTGGACGCCGAGGACCAAAAGTGACGCATGGGAAACCTGTCCCGGGCAAAAACAACAATTCTAAAGACTTTGGGGATTAGCAGTAACTTATTAGGATTAGGATAATGATGCAGTAACCCAGTAGGAATGGGTTAAGTAATGCAGTAGCTTAGTAGGAATAGGATATGGGTGTTATAAATACCCTATTTTGCTAGAGATTTGGAGAGACATTCTCCTTCCATTAATTCTACTTTATTCTCTTCATCTATTCAATTCTTAATTTCCACAACAAGAGAAACGTTACTCAGCAAGGAATTCACGCCATTCTTACCCCTATACTTATCATGAGATTATTTTGGTATGATGATAATTGCTATTGTGTTTTCCGTTGCAATCATGAGTAGCTAAACTTCTCTGTTGGGGTTATGGAAGCCTTATGAGATACTATCTTGCTATGAGTTTGTGAGTTCTTGACACGTATGTTGCTTATATCATTATTCTCTTCATCTTAATGCAAATTCTTGTGGTTGCAAACACGTAGGGTACGCCAGTATAGCTTTAACTTGTTCAAAAGAAAAGTTATATGTCTGGAAAAGAGATAATGTCAAGGTAATAGGGCACCAACCCCTGTTACAAAGTTAGTGTCGTAACTGGATTAACCTCTTGGAGAATTTGTACCGTTAGATACGCTTTAAGCTCGAAAGACTTAAAGTGAAATAGTCCTTGTTAGGTCGAAATACGCTTGGATTTACCATAGAATACAATTCTCTATAAGCACATGCATGTCTGAATTCCGCATAACTCATAGACAATAGAGACATATAACTCATAAGGTGGACATAACCCCAACTCTCAATTCTCATTGTTTAACGTCTTACTAAAACATTCTTTCTTTTTACTTTGCTATTTTCTGTTTTCATTCTATTATTTTGTTTACATCAATTGCACGTTACAATCCCCCCTCTTTTACGAGACTTGCACCAAAAGTCTAGTAATCATTACTTACTTGTTGACCGGCTATTCTCTGTGGGATCGATACCCAACCCAATTGGGTTATATATTTGATAACAACTGCTTTACACTCTCACGAGAGCTGTAGTTTGAGCGTTATCAAAAATTGGCATCGTTGCCGGGGAATACGGTTGTCTACTAAGTTTGTGATAATTACTAGACCCTTTGGTCAAAGATTCTCGTACTTTTACTTTTAGTTTTTGTTTTTGTTTTCTGCAGGTTTTTATTCAGTGCATGCCCCATACTCGAAGTTCTGGTCAACCGTTATTACCTATCAATCCTGAACCACAACGTATTGGCAGAATGGAGGCACAACAGGAAATTGAAAGGATGGCTGCTCAACATGAACAGGCGAGACTAGCTGCTCTAGCCGCTGCTCAAGTCCATCAACAGAATATTGATAACCCTGGGCGAGCAATAAATCCTGAAGACGAGGACCTAGGTGATGACGAGTTACTAAACCCTAGGCATGCTGCTGAGATCGCAACACCTGCTAACAGAAGAGATCATCAAGCTAGGTTTAGGCACGAATGTCGACCCGTGAAACCAGCATTCGACGATGATGATGATGATCTTGATGGAGCCGGAGCCACAGGAGCCATTATTCCTCCACCATTGGCACCCGGAGCCAAGTTCAACATCACAAGCACCATGATTCAGTTATTGCAACTTAAGGGATTATTTGGTGGACTAGCAGGCGATGATCCGAATATGCACCTGATCAACTTTATTTCTACATGCAAGTCATTTGACAATCCTGGTGTTGGTCAGAATGCAATACGATTATGCTTATTTCCATTGTCACTGTCTGGGGAGGCAACTCTATGGTTGAATGGGCTGACTCCTGATTCTATTACAAATTGGAGGCAATTGAAAGACGCTTTCCTAGAAAGATTCTTTCCGCCATCCAAAAGAGCACAATTGAGAGATGAAATCAGCAATTTTCGGCAGCTTCCAACCAAATCTCTTCATGAAACATGGGAGACGTTCAAGACGAAGCTTATGCGGTGCCCAAACCATCATATGACCAATGTCCACCTAATGGAAATACTATACAGATCCTTAAATTCAATAACTAAACCAGTGGTGGATAATGCGGCTGGAGGATCATTTATGGATCTCACCTTTGGTCAGGCAAGCAATATGCTAGATCGGATGACGAAGCATAGTAGAGGTTGGCATACCAGGGATTCTGAGGTAGCAAGCCCCACTTTATCTATTGGCATGACTGCAGAACAAAGAAGAAGAGAAGAAGAACATGATCAAGATTTGGCGCACATGAAAACACAAGTGGATCTTCTTACAAAGCATCTACTATCAGGAAAGATCGACAAAGTCAAAGCAGTTGCGTCAAAAGGAAGAGAGGAATCCGATTCTGAGGAAGAAGCCAACTACGTGAACAATCAGGGGGGTTTCCGAGGCAATGCCCAAGGAAACCAAGGTCGGAACTATTATGATAATTCTAGAAACAAGGATAGGGATCAAGGTAGTTGGAAGAACAAGACTGACAGGAGTGGCATGTATATTCCTCCTGGACGATGAGAGGACACTGCATCTGTTCGGGAAATATGTCAATGGAAGATATGATGGCTAAGCTGTTGAAAGGAGTGGAAGCAACCAGCACGGGAGTAACTGAGGTAATAAATGACTTGGCCTCAATGAAGCAATTGGTTGACTCACATTCCACTTCAATAAGAAGCTGGAACAACAATTGAGTCGAATTTCAGCCACATTAAATCAAAGAAAAGTTGGCACCCTACCGAGCGACACAGTGCAAAACCCAAGAAACGATGGATCATGCATGGCTGTTACTACCAGAAGTGGTAAGGTGCTGGAAAATTCATCCCAAAGCAAGCAAGTGGCCGAAGATATCGTAGGAGATGATGCCGTCGAAACTGATGAAAACGTTCATGACGTCATTACCCAACGTCCACATCCCGAAAAGATCACCAACCCAAAGAAAGAGGAAAAGAAAGTAGTGGAGAAAACTATTCCCCTTCCACCACCACCTTTTCCTCAAAGATTAAAGAAGAGAGCGGATGATACAAGGTTCAATAAATTCATGACGATGTTGAAACAGCTTTCCATTCATGTTCCATTGGTTGAGGCGCTGGAACAGATGCCTGGGTATGCCAAATTCATGAAGGACCTTTTAAAAAAGAAGCGGGCAGTAAGCTATGAGCCGACAGATAATATTCATCATTGCAGTGCAATTGCCACAAGGTCCTTAGTACAAAAAAAGGCAGACCCTGGTGCTTTCACTATTCCTTGCACAGTTGGATCTATGAATTTTGCTAAGGCATTGTGCGATTTGGGAGAAAGCATCAATTTGATGCCACTATCCGTCTATAGAAAGTTGGGGTTGGGCGACCCTACACCAACCAATATGCGGCTCGTGATGGCAGATAGGTCGATAAAACGACCTGTTGGTATCTTAAATGATGTGTTGGTGAAGGTTTCCACCTTCATCTTTCCTGCAAACTTTGTATTTTGGATTGCGAGGTGGACTCTGAAGTTTGAATAATCTTGGGACGCCCTTTCCTTGCAACAGGAAGTGTGCTTATTGACATGAGAGCTAATGAGCTTTTATTTTGGTTGAATGATGAAGTGGTCCGTTTTGATGTATGCAAAGCAATGAAGCAGCCCGAAGATATGGATGTGTTCTCTGTAGCTGACGTAATTATAAGGATGACAAAGAATTATCTGTAGAGAAGCAGCTTACTGTTTAGTCACTATCTGAGGTGCTTTCGAATTGTGAGCATGAGGATGTTGAAGAATATGAAGAAACCGTTTGTGCTCTAACAGGAATAAAGTCCTATTCTCATGCTCCTAAGCAGCCGGACCTTGATCTTAAGAATCAACCGTCACCAACATCAAAGACTTCCATTGAAGAGCCCCCAGTGCTAGAATCGAAAGAGCTCCCCAATTATCTAAGGTATGCGTTCTTGGGAAGTGGAGATACACTTCCTGTGAGTGTGGCGGAAAATTTAAGTGCACAGCACGTAGAGTCTCTCATCTCTGCTCTGAAGAGATACAAGAGAGCTATGGGTTGGACTATTAATGATATAATTGGTATCCTGCCTGGGATATGTATGCACAAGGGTCATCTCGAAGAAGATTGCATGCCTACAAGTAAGCTTCATTGTCGTCTGAATCTATTTAGAAAACGATC
This sequence comes from Capsicum baccatum var. pendulum, assembly GCA_030864225.1. Lineage (NCBI taxonomy): Eukaryota > Viridiplantae > Streptophyta > Magnoliopsida > Solanales > Solanaceae > Capsicum > Capsicum baccatum. Next base: position 131,672,159 of record CM061551.1, on the reverse strand, counting down.
CAACATCTATCTCGATGAAGTCTAAGTAATCGAGATAGCTATGTCGTGCCGCGACAATAAATCAAGCGCTTGATGGGAGGCAACCCATCATTTTTAATTGTTTTTGTTGTTTTTGTTTTCCTAGGATTTTGTCGAGCCACGACCAAAACTAAGGCGCTTGATGGGAGGCAACCCATCGTTCTAATCGTTTTTGTTGTTTTTGAGTAAATGTAGGTACAAGAGGTGTAAAGGAGGAGATTGGTTTTAAATTTTGATTTGGAAGTGTTGCATGTTGAAGGTGGTAAGTTAGGAATGAAGAAGCAAAAGGCTATGGATTAGGCATTGCCTATGAAAATATAGGCAAAGAACAAGGCAAAGCCTATGTAAATCTAGGCCACGAACAAGGCAAGGCCTATACTATGGCCTAAGCTCTCGGAATCTAGTGTGCCATAGCATAGGCGCCACCCATGGCCAAGTATGCCATAGCATAGGCGCCGCCTATGCCAATGCCTTTTGTCTCTGAATCTCATATGCTATGCAAAGGGCGTCGCCTATGCCTAACAATGCCATGGAATAGGCACCGCCTATGCTCAACAATGCTTTGCAAAAGGCGCTGCCTATGCCAAGCATAGGCAAAGCTTTAGGCGCCGCCTATGGACACTTCTTGTCTCCAAATCCAATTTTAAATGGGTCAAAACCCAACCCAAGCCTCTCCTATAAATAAGAAACTTAGTCTTAGACCAAAAACACATTGCAAACCTAGCATAAGCGCCGCCTATAGTCTTCAAATCCTCTCAAAGAATTTCCTTTTGCTCTTTTAACTTTGCAAGAACATCATCCAAAGGCATCAACCAAGTAAGTACTTCTTTGTTCTTCATTTATATTCCGTAAAGTACTACACTACTACGCATGTTATGAATCGCTAAATCTTGAAGTAGTATTGGTGATTTGAATGTGGTTGATGTGTTGTGATACAACTAAGTGAGTGAAAGAATACGTAAGAATGATCTTAACATGTTTCCAACTTGAATTTGATTTTGATGCACTGTCATACTTTTGTGAAATTCACATGAAAATTGCATAATCTTGTCAATAGAAATCTTACATGTTGGAATGACTTGTTCATCGAGATAAGAATTATGGTTGACTACCAACATATGAGGTTGTGATTATTTCTAGATACTATACCTTGATTCAATCACTATGTAGTAAGTGTTGATATATCAAACATGAAAGTATTGCCAAGGTCACAAGAAGTATGACTGCACTGATTATATTGTTGGAACATAACACCTAAACGTATATCGATGAAATCTGAGTAATCGACATCGTTCACTTCACTAGTTCGTACAAACAAACTAAGTGTGGGGTGGTGCCACTACTGCTTGTTTATTGATTGTATCCACCGAGATGATGCTAACATGACTATTGTTTTAATCTCAGGTACAATGGCACCCAAATCAAGACAAGGCAAAGATAAAGTAACCACTTCACAAAAAGGCAAGAAAAGAAGACGAAAAGAGCAAGGAGAATCATCCTCGATGCAAGTACCATGCCGCATGTTCGGAATTAAATGGGTCCTCGAGGAGGAAGCAAAGGAGTGGTATAGGAACAATAAAGAGAGAAAATATGTTCATGTGGACCTGATACACAAAGAAAGCCTAGCAAAGAAAGAACCACGCATGTTGGCCAAGATAATGGCGTTACATCTTGATTTCATCTTCCGAGATATGGGAGAGTGCAATCTCGATTTAACACGAGAATTCTATGCCAACTGGTCACCGAAAACCACAGGGAATGAAGTCAAGATTCAGGGTCAAGTTTTACAACTAAATGCGGATTTCTTCAACTCCTTTCTAGGTTTGCCTTCAGTTGATCCATCACCACTCAAGGAGTTGTACAATAGACCTCCATACAGGGCCATTCGACACACACTTTGTGGAACAAGATCTATGGAACAATGGAGTAGACACAAGGACACCGGTCGGCACAACACCTTCCCATATGCTCCTTTGAATAGGGAAGCAAGGATATGGTTGTGCATAGTCAACTCTTGCCTAATTCTAGGGACCCAGTACACTAAGATAACATGAGATAGAGTGTGCTTGGTATACGCATTGATGACGAATGTCCCTATCAATATTGGGGCAATTATTCGATCTACAATGCGGAAAGCTAGGCTACACAAGAGGTCCCACTTCAGTTTTGGCAACCTGTTGACTGCAATATTGAGGAAGGAGGACATCAAAGAGGAACCGGCTGATCATAAGCTTCCACACAACCCGAAGAAGGTTGACCTCACAAAGGTTAAAGATGTTGAATCTACACATGGCGTCAACCTTACTACTACTGAGAGACATGCTCGGGATGAGAGTTTCTTTTGCCATCTTTATGGCATGACTCGGTTTACAATGATGAGTGGAGGTAGTATTCCAACTGCTGCAGAGCTCCAACAGTTGGATTATGACTACTCAATGAATGAGCATGCAAGGCAAATGTGTGGAGTAGGGGTATACTTTGAGGAACCTCTTGAGGATGATGTGCCAACCGATGATGATCGCAGAATGCTAGACTCCAACGCGGAGGAGAATTCTAATGACGACGACTCCAATGATGATTCCGAAGAAGGGGGTATGACCCCAGACATAGAGGAGGAGTCCGACTAACCAGGTTCTTCTTATTTATTTTCCACTAAGGGCAGTGTGTCCCGTCTAAGTGTGGGGTTCTGGTATTTGCATGCTATACTTCCTTATCTACATTTTCTTATTTATGTGTGTTTTGCTTATTTATGTTTGTTTTTTTTAATTTTTTAGGAATTTTTTTTGGTTACAAACTTTGCATAAAATTATTCTGATAGGAAGCATGGTATTATGACAAGAGTCTGTGATAAAATCATTACTATTAAGATGTTTAGGCTCTAATTGTGACTCACCATGTGATAATTGTGTGGTTCAGTTCCTTCATTTGTTGGGTCAAGAGTCTATATTTCTTCCAATAAAGTCGACCATGTTCCTTGTGTGTGAGAGATGATAGTATATTCTATGCTTGTGGCTGATGCTAGAACTTGCCTGGTATGTATGTAAAGCGAAATAAAGAGTGTGAGTTTAGGAGATGATTTAGGCATTTCTTTGGCAACCTATGATAGTTTACCTTCATTTTATTTACCCATGGACATCATCCAAGATAACCCCCTTTGCGCCTTTAGCGTACTTTCTTTGACAACCTCATATGTAAGCCTAATCCATTTTTTTCAAGACCATAATTTGATCCAAATTCCTAAGTGCTTTAAAATTGTAAAGTCATGTGACAAAATAAGAGGAAATTGGGTGAGAGTAGTGCCTTACAGTAAATTGGTACTTGAATTCGTTATGAAAAAGAATTGCTATCATAAGAGGTGTGTTATGAAAAGAAAAAGGAAAACAAAAATAAAAAGTTATGTTTAAAATTGAATAACAAAAGAGGTGAGAAGGGGTGGTAGATTAAAGGAAAGTAGAAAGGTTGTTTGAAAGAAAGTGTTAATGGCATAATGTGATGTATTAAAGCGCTTAGGAACATAGTCACTATTTCTGGCCAAAATAGTCCTACCCGTCCCTTAGCCTACATTACAACCTGTAAAAGACCTATTTGATCCTAAGCTTAGCATTCCGATATTTAGTGGAGCATTACACTAAGGGCAAGCCTATGGTCATCAGCTGCAACATATGAATTCTTTGTGAGAGTGAGAGCAAAGATAATCTTATACCCATGTTCGAAATATATACAATACTTGTGAGTGATTATGGGTTATATTTTGTGAGACACACATGGTTGATGAGTTTTGGATAGTTGTGTATGATTCTCTGTGCCTTAACTTTTTGAATACGAATTGACCATCATCACGAGTCTATGTTGGAGGTTGAATTATTTCTACTAATGATCAGAAAACTACTCTTTGTTGATAATTGTCGTGCTTGTCTTGATGAATAATTTGTGTTGTTACTGTGAAACCCTAAGTAGATGTTTAGATGGACATGATATTTTGTTCGATGAAAAACAAAGCTTTAAGTGTGGGGTGTTGATGTTAGGTGAATTTACACGCCTAAAGTACCATAATGTACCCATATTTTAGCTAAGTTTTGAGGACAAATTATATAATTCATGCACTTTTAGTCCTTTTTCCTGTAAGTGAGCTAACAAACGTGATTAGCAAGTTTTTAGGTACAAATGATGCAGATTTCAGTATCTTATGGATAACTTGATGCCAAAGAAAGCTTCACGAAAGAAGGAAGGGAAAGCTTGGACACCAAGGACCAAAAGTGACGCATGGGAAACCTGTTCCGGGCAAAAACAACAATTCTAAAGACTTTGGGGATTAGCAGTAACTTATTAGGATTAGGATAATGATGCAGTAACCCAGTAGGAATGGGTTAAGTAATGCAGTAGCTTAGTAGGAATAGGTTATGGGTGTTATAAATACCCTATTTTGCTAGAGATTTGGAGAGACATTCTCCTTCCATTAATTCTACTTTATTCTCTTCATCTATTCAATTCTTAATTTCCACAACAAGAGAAACGTTACTCAGCAAGGAATTCACGCCATTCTTACCCCTATACTTATCGTGAGATTATTTTGGTATGATGATAATTGCTATTGTGTTTTCCGTTGCAATCATGAGTAGCTAAACTTCTCTGTTGGGGTTATGGAAGCCTTATGAGATACTATCTATTGCTATGAGTTTGTGAGTTCTTAACACGTATGCTGCTTATATCATTATTCTCTTCATCTTAATGCAAATTCTTGTGGTTGAAAACACGTAGGGTACGCCAGTATAGCATTAACTTGTTCGAAAGAAAAGTTATATGTCTGAAAAAGAGATAATGTCAAGGTAATAGGGCACCAACCCCTGTTAAAAAGTTGGTGCCGTAACTGGATTAACCTCTTGGAGAATTTGTACTGTTAGATACGCTTTAAGCTCGAAAGAGTTAAAGTGAAATAGTCCTTGTTAGGTCGAAAGACGCTTGGATTAACCATAGAATACAATTCTCTATAAGTACATGCATGTCTGAATTCCGCATAACTCATAGACAATAGAGACGTATAACTCATAAGGTGGACATAACCCCAACTCTCAATTCTCATTGTTTAACATCTTACTAAAACATTCTTTCTTTTTACTTTGCTATTTTCTGTTTTCATTCTATTATTTTGTTTACATCAATTGCACGTTACAATCCCCCCCTCTTTTACGAGACTTGCACCAAAAGTCTAGTAATCATTACTTACTTGTTGACCGGCTATTCTCTGTGGGATTGATACCCAACCTAGTTGGGTTATATATTTGACAACGACCGCTTTACACTCTTACGAGAGCTATAGTTTGAGCGTTATCAGTCATTAATTTCCATGCTTAGAATTATATTATCAATACTTTCATATTAAGCATGAAATTTATCATGATTTGACATGAATTTGATGCATGGGTTATTATGCCCTAGTTGAATATTGATATTTCAAGAATGATTGTGCTTCACGCACCCTATGATTAGTTATTTTCAAATTTTTGATCAAGATTTGATCTATTGATCTTAGCTTAGATATGGAATCCACATTATAGTTTCATCTATAGTTTAAATTTAACAGATACACAATTGGTTTTCATTATAAACCCTTCTTAAAGTTGATTTCCAACAGAATGAGCATACAGATTAAAGAGGGTAGTATTTAGCACCGAGTTGGGTATGTTGACATGCCACAGAACTATGAGACAATGTAGGTTTAGATTATCAGATAATTTCAATTTCTATATGGATGACAGTTACGGCTATGATCACTTAGCGTAGGTTATACTCCTTGGCAAGAGTATGACACCTCTCCCCAATGTGAGGTTTTCTCATAAGGGAACTAGACATTAGACACTATGATATCTCACATAGTGTATGTCAGTTAGAAGAACCTCCCTACAAAAAAGAGTAATCCTAACAGAAATTTTTTTAGAAACTAAGTGTAAAGGCTCACAGCTTTATTCAGATATTTTCTTTACATAATACATTAGCTATGAGATTTCAGCTTTTTGTTTATAGATAGAAAAGTGAGTCCTTTCTACACTTAGACCACATGATTTAAAGATAGAACACAAGTACAGCTTTTAGAACTAAGTGTTATGATTCACCAGATTTATACAGTATGCTTTACTACTAATGATTATGATTCTCAGTGTTTAGTTATACAAGCTAATGTGAGTTACCAATACTTAGTATGCATTCTCTTACAAATTTATAACAATGTTGAGATATTGTTTTGCTTATGCATTTCACCCCCACATTCTCATTACAATCCAGAATTACTGATCCACATATATGTCTATGTGCTACATTGTTTAATAATGTAGGTTCAGGTGCTCAGTTTCAGCAGCGTGAGTGATTTCGAGCATCACCATCTACATCCCGACAGTTGGTGAGTCCTCATAGTTCAGGGACCTAGTTATTCAGTTTCTTAGCTTATTAGAGTAGTTGATTCAGTATTTTTTAGTTAGTTCAAGTTAGCTAGGGTTTTTCCCAGTAGCTCTCTAGTTATTAGTAGTAGAGGCTTGTTAGTCTGCTAGCTATGATTCATATTTTCAGTATCGATTGTCCAAACTTCTAAGTCAAGTATTTTTAGATATTATGTTCGGACAATTTCAGCTTAGATCAGACAAAATTCTTCATTTTAGCTTTGTATTATATATCTATATTTCTCTATTATGAGTTTCAGATTTAGTAGAAGGCTTACAAGGTTAGCTTAAGGCTACTCGTAGTCTTGAGCACCATATGACATCTTGGGACTCATTTTTGGGGTGTTACAAACTTGGTATCAGAGCCTAAGGTTAAAAGAGTCCAAGGGAGTCAGACAAGCTATTTTACATATAGTATTGATCATGGGTGTGAAGCGTATCATATTTATGAGCAAGAGGCTACGGGTCATTTTAGGAAATCATCGTGTTCTTTCATGATCTATTATGCTTACAGTGTCTCTATCTTCTTTTAAATCATGCTCTTACATGAAAATTGAATATGCCTCCTCATCGAGCTAATGCACGCAGAAATGATAACCAGCCACCCCAGCCTGCTAACCCTTTGAATGATAATGTATTCCATGCTGAATTTTGGGCTGCCTTTCAAGCATTAGCCTAGGATGTGACTGTAAATGTTCAGGGCAACCATCAGGCAGCAGTCTCACTTTAGCGAATAATGATTTAGTAGCATCCAAAATTCATGACTTTATGAGAATGAATCCGCCTGAGTTCTTTGGGTCAAAAGTAGGTGAGGACCCATAGATTTACTTAGATGAGTGAGAAAGATCACTCATATTATGAATGTTACTAAAGAGGGGAGTGTAGATTTGACATCCTATAGGTTGTAGAATATAGTGTATGATAGGGTAAGTATGTGGAAAAATTGTACAGGTTAGAATACAGCTCCTATGAGTTGGCAGGCATTTCAGGATATATTTTTAGTTAGGTTCTTTCCACATGAAATGAGAGAAGCTAAGGAAGAGGAATTTGTGAACCTGTGGTAGGGCTCGATGACAGTAAAAAAGTACTATCTTAAGTTCAACCATTTGTCTAATTATGCCTTTAATACGATGGTTGGCCCTAGGTCGAGTATGAGTAAGTTTGTTATTGGAGTATCTGGTTTGGTAGTCAAGGAGAGTAGGACTGCCATGCTTATTGAGGATATGGATCTTGCTAGATTAATTATTCATGCTCAGCAGATTGAGGCAAAAAATTTAAAGGGGAAAGAGAGAGAAAATAAGAAGGCTAGGACCAGGCAGTTTGAGTATGGCCAAACAAAGTTTGGTGGGGAAAATCGTTCACAGTTTTAGAATTGCTCATCTATGCTAGCATCATTTTCAACCAGTGCTCTCACCCCAGACCTAGGCAGGAACGGTGAGGTAAGAACCCGTTATGGTTATTTCGAGTTTCTAGTCATGTCTTTCGGGCCGATAAATGCACCAGCAGCCTTCATGTACTTGATGAACAGAGTGTTTAAATAGTATCTGGACATATTTGTCATAGTCTTTTTCGATGATATTCTTGTATATTCTCGTAGTGAGGATGATCATGCAGACCATCTTAGAATTGTGTTGCAAATGCTTAGAGATCATCAGTTGTTTGCCAAATTTAGCAAATGTGAATTTTGGCTAAGGTCAGTAGCTTTCCTCGGTCTTATTATTTCCAGCGATGGCATTAGAGTTGAACCCCAAAAGATAGACGCAGTAAGAAACTGGCCTAGACCTATCTCTCCATCAGATATCAGAAGTTTCTTGGGTTTAGCTGGCTATTATAGACATTTTGTTGAGTGTTTTTCATCTATTGCATCACCTATGTCTAGATTGACCCAAAAGAAAGTTAAGTTTCAGTGGTCATATTCCTGTGAGAAGAGTTTTTAGGAGTTAAAGACTCAACTCACTTTAGCTCCAGTTTTAGCGCTACCTGATGGTACAGATGGATTCAATGTCTATTGTGATGCTTTTAGAATTGGTCTGGGTTATGTTTTAATGCAAATAGGTAAGTTTATAGCCTATGCCTTTAGTCAGCTTAAGCCTCATAAAAATATCTACCCTTCCCATGACCTTGAGTTAGTTGTTGTTGTATTTGCTTTAAAATTTGAAGGCACTATCTTTAAGGGGTGCATGTCGATATGTTTACGGACCATAAAAGCTTGCAAAATTTGTTTACTCAGAGGAAGTTAAATCTTCATCATAGAAGGTGGTTAGAATTGTTGAAGGATTATGACATAAGTGTGTTATATCATTCGGGCAAGGCCAATATGGTGGCAAATACCCTTAATAGACTGTCTATGGGCAGTGTTTCTCATATGCAGAACGATAAGAGTGAACTAGTTTAAGAAGTTCACTGATTAGCTATATTTGGTGTGAGGTTGGTCGAGTCAGCTAAAGAGAATATTTGGGTTCAGAGTAGTTCAGAATCTTCTTTAGATTTAGAAGTGAAAGAGAGGCAAGATAAAGACTCTAGTTTGGTCAAACTGAAGGATTCAGTTAAGGACCAAAAGGTAGAGGTTTTATACCAACGAGAGATGGTGTGTTGACATACCAGAGTAGATTGTGTGTGCCATGTGTTGATGATTTGAGGCAGCGGATTTGGTAGAAGCTCATGGTGCACGTTACTTCATCCACCAAAATGTACCGCAATTTATGGAAAGTTTATTGGTGGAGTGGTTTGAAGAGTGATATCGCAAAATTTGTAGTCAAGTCTGCAACTTTTCAACAGGTTATGGTAGAGCACCAAAGACCTGGTGGCACATTACAGGAGTTTGGTATTCCCACTTGGAAGTGGGAGGAGTTGAACATGGAATTTGTGATAGGATTACCCCATTCGCGTCGACAATATGATTTGATTTGGGTTATTGTAAATAGATTGACCAAATCAGTTAATTTCTTGCCAGTTCATATGACCTACACAGCTAAAGATTATGCTAAGTTGTATATCAGAGAGTTAGTTAGATTGCATGGAGTTCTCTTGTCTGTCATTTTAAATAGAGGTACATAGTTAACCTTTCAGTTTTGGAAAGCCTTTTCAGAAGGTTCTTGGTATCCAAGTTCATCTCAATTCATCTTTTTATCCGCAGATAGTTGGTCAGGCAGAGAGGACCATACATACCTTAGAGGATATATTGAGGGCATGTGTTCTTGAATTTAAAGGTAGTTAGGATGACCGCTTGTAGTTAATCGAGTTTGCCTACAATAACAGTTAGCATTTTAGTATTTAGATGGCCCTATTTGGGGCTCTTTATGGGCGGAGATATAGATCACCAGTCGGTTGGTTCAAAGTAGGTGAGGCCACTTTAATTAGGCCACATATGATGTTTGAATCTATGGAGAAAGTTTAGTTGATTTTAGAGAGATTAAGCAGCTTAGACTCATCAGAAATCTTATATAGACGTAAGAGAAAGAGATCTTGAGTTTGAAGTAGATGATCTTGTGTATTTGAAAGTTTCACCCTTGAAAGGGATAAAGAGATTTGGCTAAAAGGGGAAGCTTAATCCCCGATATGTAGGTCCCTACAGGATTTTAAGTCATGTGGGGAAGGTAGCGTACGAGTTTGAGCTACCGGCAGACTTGTCATCAGTTCACCCAGTGTTCCATGTGTCCTTATTAAAGAAGTGTATGGATGATTCATCTGTTGTAGTCCCTTTAGAAATCACAGATATTCAGAAGAGCTTTCTTACGAAGAACTTCTAGTAGAGATTTTTGATCACCAAATTTGTAGTCTAAGGAACAAAGAAGTTCCCTTGGTCAAAGTTCTGTGGCGAAATCAATATGTTAAGGGTGCTACTTGGGAAGACGAAGCAGACATGCGAACCAAGTATCCTCATCTTTTCTCCACAAACTCAGATTCAACCTAAGGTAACAATCTTCCTTAATTCAGTTCTTTTCCAGTCTCAGTTTCAACCATGTGATAATCTTCATGTCAGTTCATGCATTCGCAGATTAGTTCAATCGCACAGTATGATTTGATTCAGTCACGTAGTTCTATTTCAGTAGTGCATGATAGTATATAGCCTCAGTTCCTCAGTACTATCAATCTCACTAGTCTCTTTCGAGGACAAATATTCCTAAGGGGGAGATATTGTAATACCCCGTACTTTTCTTAGCCCCATTTAGCTCGTAGTGTGTCAAGGGTCAACTTTAAAAATAAATAACTCTTGATACATGTAGAATTTTCCAGCTCTAGACAGACCAAATTGTAGATAATTGAGTTAGCTTTCCAACGATACTAATTTCGCCTAAATTTGATATTCGAATGAGAAGTTATGGCACTTTTAATAAATAATAGTAGTTCGTCGTGATAACACCGCATCGCGGTGAAGTGTAGATTCGCAATTGTCCATTTTCCACTGAAGCACCATAATTATGCCGCCTTATGGTGAACTCCTAAATACCACTTATCCCTTTTCCGTAGCTCACCGTGATTTGCCACTATCATGCCAGAATTCTCAATGGGACAAACACCGCATCACGGTGGAGTACAAAATGGCACTCTTCCTTTTCTAGTGATGCAACGCGATTACGCCGTATCACTCTGTAGTGCAAAATGGCACTCATTCCTTTTCCAGTAAGCCACCACAATGGCGTTGTATTGCGCTACGGTGCAGAAATAGGATTTTCAGTTTCGAACTTATTTTTCAATAGGGCAACTTAGTCTTTTCCCAAACCCCCAATTTGTAAAAAATAGTAGATTAAACCTATTCTAAGACTAATACGCTCATAATTCATCAAACTACTCTCCAAGAAACACTAGAACTTCAAATTTCAAACCTCAAGAACTCCAAATCCACGATTTTTTTTCAAGATAACCCAAAATTCAAGATTCTCAATTCAAGATCTTCAAGAAACAATCTTCAAGAGCACAAATAGGTACTCAAAGTTCAAGCTTCTTCATCTATTCATCAATTAAGGTATGTAGGGTTATGAACAAGGATAATCCTTTCACTCTTGTGCCTAAAATTAGTTTTAAAGTTGAATTTTTTATGAAAATATATGAATTTATGTCTAGAGTTTATACCCATTTATCACTAGTGGAAGACTATGAGATTATAAGTGATTTAGATGTTGAATTGCATGTCTACTTTCAAAATTTTATGCATATGTGATTAATTTCAAGATTTGGAATTGAATTATTAATACTGTCATTATTAAGCATGATCTTTATCATGGTTTGACATGAATTTGATGCATGAGTTATTAAGCCCTAGTTGAATATTGATATTTCAAGAATGATTGTGCTTTACGCACCCTATGATTAGTTATTTTCAGATTTTTGATCAAGATTTGATCTATTGATTTTAGCTTAGATATGGCATCCACTTTACAGTTTCAGCTACAGTTTCAATTAAACAGATACACAATTGGTTTTCACTATAAACCTTTATACTAGTTTTAAAGTGGATTTCCAACAGAATGAGCATACAACTTAAAGGGGTAGTATTTAGCACCGAGTTGGCTATGTTCACATGCCCCAGCACTACGAGACAACATATGTTTAGATTATCATATTATTCCCATTTCTGTATGGATGAAAGTTACAGATGTGATCACTTAGCTTAGGTTATACTCCTTGGAAAGAGTATGACACCTCACCCCGATGTGAGGTTTTCCCATAAGGGAACTAGACGTTGGACACTATGATAGCTCACATAGTGTATGTCGATTAGAAGAACCTCCCTATAGAAAAGAGTAATCCTAACAGAAAATCTTTTGGAAACTAAGTGTAAAGGCTCATAGCTTTATTTAGATACTTGCTTTACATAATACATTAGCTATGAGATTTCATGTTTTCATTTACAGATAGAAAAGTGAGTCATTTCTACACATAGACCGCATGATTTAAGGATAGAACACAAGTACAGCTTTTAGAACTAAGTGTTATGACTCACAAGATTTGTATAGTATGTTTTACTACTCATGATTATGATTCTCAGTGTTCAGTTATTCAATCTAATGTGAGTCACCAACACTTAGCATGCATTCTCTTACAAATTTATAACAATGTTGAGATATTATTTTACTTATGCATTTCACCCCTACACGCTCAGTACAATCCAGAAGTACTGATCCACATATATATCTATGTGCTACATTTTTTAATAACGTAGGTTCAGGTGCTCAGTTTCAGCAGCGTGAGTGATTTCGAGCATCTCCATCTACATCCTGACAGTTGGTGAGTCCTCATAGTTTGGGGACCCAATTATCCAATTTTTCAGCTTATTAGAGTAGTTAATTCATTATTTTTCAGTCAGTTCGAGTCAGCTGGGGGGTTTTCCCAGTGGCTCTCTAGTTTTTAGTAGTAGAGGCTTGTCAGACTGCCAGCTATAATTCAGATTTCCAGTATTGATTTTCCAGACTTCTAAGTCAAGTATTTTCAGATATTATGTCCAGATAATTTCAGCTTAGATCAGACAGAGTTTCGCATTTTAGCTTTGAAATATATATTTATATTTCTCTATTATGAGTTTCAGATTTAGTAGAAGACTTAAAGGGTTAGCTTAAGGCTATTAGTAGTCTTGAGCACCGTGTGACATCTCCGGACCCATTTTCGGGGTGTTACAGGTGCATAAGATCACAAAGAAGGGCTACTCACCATAGTACCAAATTGGGATAACATGAATCAAAGGTACATAAGATCACAAAGCTGGGTACCATAATCATGCATCAGCAAAACATGATTTTTAGTGATGAGTCTTTCAACTCGTGCTTTCTTTGGATAACCATTTAACTATCTTTAATCCCAATTTTAGCCTCTTAAAATCATGGTTCATGCTTATAAACAATTACATCTTTTATGTTAAAGGCATTCCATAATGGGTGTCATCATGACTAGACTTGCAAGCCATATCATATCATATCATATCATGTCTATAACCCTTCTCATTCAAAACATATAAATAACTATCCAAAAAAAATACATATCACACGAGAGTTCTTATTTTAAAAGCACATGAAAACTTATGCAAAACACTCTCCTTTCAAGATTTTAACATAGGGTGGCTATCTCTTTCATCAATCACATGCAATTCATCCATTTAACACAAAGGGTATTTATAAAATAAGAAAACATCCTCCCATTGGATCATAAAACAATGTCACTCCATAAATCATAGTAAAGCATTTAAACTCAACTTTTTAATCATCTGTTTGAACAACCCATAACATGTTAAGACAAAAAGTTTTCATGATGAGAGAGGAAATTTCATAAATCTTGCTCTCATATCAATTCTTAAAACTCATAACATATATACACATGAATATAACTCAAGTTTATGAAAAAAAATCATAGTTCATACAAAATTTCATCTTAAAATGGGATTCATGATGCATGCTCTTCAAACAATTTTAAAACTTATAATATATCCATACATCTACAATTTAAAGCTTATTAAAACATTATACTTACGCCAATGAGAGTTAGGATAGTTCTACATACATTTTTGATGAACAAAATTCAAGATATCTTGAATCTAAGCCTTGAAAGTATGAGTTTTGAAAGAAACCCTAACTTCTTTCTCTCTTAAGAGTGGAGAGGAGAATAAGCGATGAGAAGTTGATATCTAATGAGAAAATAAAGTTTAAAGTGTGATTTAAGTCGTTGAGGTAGGGTTTGAGGTGACTAAAAGACTAAAATACCCCTAAAAACAAAAATAGTTGTAGGAATTCTTCAGTTGACAACTAGGCTGACAACCCATCAGTTTGGTGACATCTTGTCACCTTAGTCGTCAACTCTAGATGGATCATTCTATTTACTAGTTAAGGCTGATGACTTGGATTAACGGCTCATCACCTTAGTCGTCACCTAGTTAACGGCTAGTCAACTTAGTCGTCACATTCTGATAGACAGACGCTCCAAAGTAAAATGAGCATAACATTCAACTTTGATATCAGATTAAGGTTAAATTGGATGTGTTGGAAAGAATACTCAAAGATCTTTCATTTGATATATAGTAGGCCAGATAACTCATTATATTCTAGGAGTAATAGTCGTTGAAAGTTCACCTAAGTTGAATCATCCGGTAAAACTCAATCGGTAGAAAAGTTCTCAACTCGACTTTGAATGAGGAGATTTTTATTATATCAATTCATATCCAAAGATGTTTCCACACTATAGAATATATCATCACACTTATATTGACATAGAATCATTAGGTTCGGGTCTATATACGTAGGAACGACGGTTTAAATTTTAGTCCGAAAATGCGGGGTGTTACAAATATGGAGAAGAATATTTCAAAAAAATTGCATTATTAACTAAATATCATTTTTTTGGGGATCTTTAGATGTTAATTAGAAGATCTGTAGAGTAAATTACTCCTTAAATGAGTTAATTACCATTATTTTTCATAATTACAGGTTAGTTGTTTCTTAAGATGTAACATCAATCATGTATCTCTTTTATTATGTGTCTGTAAAACTAAGAATCTGGATTTTATGAAATTTTGCAAAAAGATGGAATAGGGTGTCATTATGGGTAAACTAGTCGGGATTTATGTAAAACACCCAAGCTTTAATGCAATGGCATGAAATGGTATGCAATGACCATGCTTATCGGTATACACCTATCCAGTCATGTATTTCAAGGTATGACTCACGGGGGACTCGCGAGGTCCGTCTACCCTGCCCAAAATTCTGCATCGAACAAACTCAATATAAATATCCCCAGTCATCATCTGGAGTGTCACTTCAAATTAGATTTATAAAAATAATTTATTTTGTAAAAAAAATCAGTAGTTCTAGTGGTATAATTCCAGATCCACGAGTTGAATGAATATACATATGCAAAATGATATGATGAATTCAATCTTCGTAGATATGTATAAAATCTCAAGATATAATACAGGCTTCAAGCCTCAATATCAAGCAAGAAATCCTTATTCCATTTGTCTAGGATGGTATAACACCCAATCTGGCATCATAATGGCAATCCATCTCAAATACCACGATAAATCACTAAAATGTAAGTTCTATACTTCTATTTCGAATCTAAAAAGTCAAGCAATATGAATCCAACAATATTCATATTGCTTTACTTTCATTTCAAATCTAAAAGATCAATTAAAAATTCAACTCCGAGCACACAAGAGAAAAATTAAAATTTTATTAGAAAATTAATTTATCCATAACCTAAGGAGTTCAATTATAAAATTTCATAAAAAAATAAAGTTAAAACCAAAATAGAAATCATCAAAAAATCATTTTAATCTTTACCAAAAAAACCCTCAAAATTTCAAGTAGAAAAATCAAGACTTGAAGGTTTTATGAAATACGTAATAATTGGGAATGTTAAAATAATGACTTAGAAACTTACCCGGTGAAGAAATACCAAAATCCCTTTTTAAATCACCAAAAATCAAGGTACAAAGCTTCAAAAATTGAGTTGTGGAGTTTGAGGTTCAAAAAAGATATTCTGTCCAGCTCGCTACCTTCTTCATGAATGCAATGAGTCCATCGTGTTCTCAACTGACCCAATCCAGAACACGATGAAGAGAAACTCTGACCTAAACTCAATAATCCATAGCGAATACGGTGCCCCTCCTTGTGTTCGTGACGACCAATTTCGACCATACTCATTCACGAACTCGCCCCTAGTCTCATGAACGCGAAGGATAAAATCCTGGTGCACCAGCAATAGGCTAAGACTAAAAATATCCTAAATAGATCCTCAATAATTATTCAGGTCCCACAAAAATGAATCGATTATGCTACTATGTTATTTTCGGTGTTGTTGGCTCAGTAGAACCATAGGAATCACCAACAAAGGTTGTTACCATCAGTTTTGGCCGAAGTTAACTCTAACCCAAACTTTACCAACATTTCAATCAAATGCTCAAAACACATCAAATATTTCAGGACCCAAACCAACAATGCTACTAACCTTAAATGATATTCCATAGCTAAAAGAACTGATGGAATTCTCATATGACGCCTAAAACATAAAATACTGACCAAAGTCAACTCTACCAACTTCAAAACTATCCAAAACAAAAGAACTCGCATAAAACTCGACCAAACACCTCGGGAATCATACCATCCACTCCTGCAACTCAAAAATATCATGCAACAACTACGGGGAGGTATAAAATGATCAAAACACATAAAATTTCAAAAATCACTTATGAGGGTTGTTACACTAAATAACAAAATTTGATCGCTAATTCTATTTAGCATCGGATTAGCGACAAAATATAAAAATCTTTAGTTAGCCACGAGAAATTGACAAATAATACTTTACAGATTTAAAATAAGCGACATTTTTAAAACTAATTGCATTTAGTCACCTTTTCATACCAAAAAATAATTTAGATAAAAGTATCCCAATTTTAAAAGCGAAAAGACTCTCTTGATAATCTTTTGCAACTTTACGAACTCCACAATAATATCCTATGGTTCAATTTTTGTAACTTAAAATTCCATGACATTTGTCTTAAGTTCAAACCTGAAAAATAAGCTCGACATAATTTGTGATAGTCCAAGCTCTAGAAAAAAAAAATTGGATTTTGAATTTTTTATAATTTTTTTTTGCCTTGGAGGTTGATTTGCAATTTGAACCCTTATTAAATAATTTTCAAAGAAATTAAAAATCGTGAAGTTTAAGTTTAGTCGTATAAGATAAGGATAAAAAGAATTCTAGTAACTAAATTTACTTATTTTTCAACTGAATTTCAAATAGTATGATTTTTTCCTCACAAAGTGCTCCCCCTATTTTGTTACGTCAATGATTTGTATATGTTGATTTGAATTTGAATTTTTAATTGAAAAAGCAATTTGAATTTCTTAAATTATATTTTTTTATTAAACATAAAGCCCTGCAATATCTGGAAACTATAAAAACCTTTTCATATCTTGTATAATCTTAACAAATGAGAAAATTATAATTAATATCCAAAAGCATGGCATTAAAAAAATTACATATTTACATGTTTCTTTTATAAATAAACATACATTTATGGGTAAAGTCATTATTTCCACCCCAATTTATATTCAAAAAGTCAAAGACAAATCTAAAATATTGAAGTGACCTAATATGAACCTATATTATTTAATAGTGAATTTATTTACCCCTTAAAATTTCACAATCAGATTTTGTCTTAAATGTATCTACACGCGCTGAAACATGTCAATAGCATATTTTTTTCACTTTTTTTTCTTTTTTCCTAGATTAATCTCTTTTTATTCAGATAAAAATTATCTCATATACACTACCGAGATACATTCTTGTTTTGCGAGGAAACAAAATTACCGAAAAAAATGGTTGCCTTCGTTATCAAGAATTTGAAAAACGAGAAAAGAGAAAAGGAGAAAGAAAACAACAGGAAAACAACTAGCTCAAAAATCTAAAAGAAATCCGACTGAAGTCACCAGTTCCTTTCACTATCCTAATTGTCACGCCTAGTCCTCCTGCGAGGAGCAGCTACAACATCCCCACTCTGCTCTTATTTCTCCTCAGTGGCTTGACTATTGGAAGTGGAAGTCAGCTCCATCAATTTTTTCAGTCTCTGCACTAGCTCTAGCTGGCTGCTTCTTATTCAATCACCAACTTCGATCTTCGTTTTTTAGTTTAAATCTGGAAAAAGTCCATTTATTGATAAAACGAATGAAGTCAATCGGGTCAAAGCAATCCGAATCCAACAAGCAAAATAGCTTCTATTCTTTCACTGTTTCACAACCTTCTGCTATTTTGTAAAATTTAAGAAATCCAAACACAATTCGATAAAATTCGAGCAAATCATAACCCAATTCATAAAACGCAAACACATAACTCGATTTTTGAAATTCAAGAAATCCACAATCTAGTTCAGTAAAATTCAAGTAATTCACAATCCAATTTTTAAATGCAAGAAACCCACAATCTAACGTTGTAAAATTCGATAAATCCACAACTCAATCCACAAAATTCAAGAAACCCACTACGTAATTTAGTAAAATTCAAGAAATTTAAAACTCAACTCGTGAAATTCAAGATATCCACAACCCGATTTTGTAAAATTTGAACAACAACCCACAATCCAATTTAATTTTCAACTTCCTACAATGAAATGCAAAAAAAAAAAAAAAAAAAAGTTAAAAGGATAAGTGTATTTGTGAACTCATCAATGAATTGATGGAGGTTAGAGAAGAAATGAAGCTAAAGAATTAAATATAAAGTTAAAAAAGAGAGGAGAAAATATGAAAGAAGATGAAGAGGGAAAAAAAGAAAAAGAAAAATAATAAAAAAGTAAAGAAAGAAAACAAAAAGATAAAATGGTCTGTTACCCCCCAACCTTTAGTCGAAATCTCAACTACATACTCAACCTTTTAATGTGACCTATTACCCCCCTGAACTTGTTTTTACCGAATTTATTACCCCCTCAGTTGCTGACGTGTCATTGGACGTGACTACACCCGCCCATAGGCGCGTCAGTTGACTTTTTTTCACTTTAAAATCATTATTTTTTATTGCCACGTTATTATTTTTAATAATTATTATTTTTTATTAATAAATATTGGCTTCTTCTTCTATTCTTCTTCTTCAATAACTTCTTCTTGTCCTTCTTCTTTTTTTTCTTCTTCTTCTATTCTTCTTTTTCAATGCCTTCAATGGTGCAGCTTCAATGGTGAAATATCGAAGAACAGTGACGGCACCGAAAAATTCAAAATTCTGTCGACTTTTTTTTTGATGAATTTCACGTAATTCGATTCAACATTTTGATTCAACACATTGATTCAACATTCGATTCAGCTTCACGTAATCAATGGCATTCGACTTTTTTGATTCAACATTCTCACATAATTCAAGTTCTTGGATGCCATTGAAGAAGAAGAAGAAGAAGAAGAAGAAGAAGAAGAAGAAGAAGAAGAAGAAGAAGAAGAAGAAGAAGAAGAAGAAGAAGAAAGAAAAATAATAATTGCCATTGATGGGCTCTTGGGTGCCATTGAAGAAGAAGAAGAATTGGAGAAGAAGAATTGAAGAGGAAGAAATAAAGAAGAAGAAATAAAAATAATAATTGGGAAATAATAATGTTTAATTATTATTTTTTTAAAGTAAAAAAATAAAAAATGATGTGGCAATGACGTGGCATGACATGGCGGCACGTGCATCACACCATATTTGCAATGACTAGTTGTCAGTTTTGGGGGGTTTAATAATTTCACTTTAAAATAGTTCAGGGAGATAGTAATTTCACTTTAAAATAGTTCAGGGGGGTAATAGGTCACCTTTAAAGGTTGAGTGTGTAGTTGGGATTTGAGGTAAAGGTTGGGGGGGGTAACAGACCATTTTCTCAAACAAAAATTATATAAATATATAAAAAAGTAATTAAATATAATTAGTTGATAATTATCCAATTAAATGATGACATGTGGACGTCTTAATAAGCTTTTAATTTTTTTCTGCTTTTCATGCGCGTGTAGGAATGTGGATATCACACTTTTTGTTAGGTCAGTTTTGAGAGGTAAATAAATTCACTTTTAAATATATAGGCATGTATGAGGTCATTTCAATAGTTTAGGTGTGTCTTCGACTTTTCGAATATAGTTTAAGATGGAAATGATGGCTTTTTCCTACATTTATCATATCATACCATTCTTGACATCATTTGTCATAACAATAAGCATTTTTTAAATTGTTGACTTGAACAATCTGAGCCTATTGATGGCAACCATACTCTATCTAGCCACCCAACACTTTATTTGGATGGTGGTTTTTCATGATTTCATAACATATGGTGTTATATGGTACGATATGGTATTGTACTGTACAGTATAGTACAATATAATATTGGAATAGATTGTATTGTGTGTTGTTGTTCAATAACAGTTTTATTACTTGATTTGACGGTATGATACTATATCATAACTGGTAAGTTTACTAAAATATCCTTAATTATTATACATGGAAAATTTATCAATAATTATTAATAAAATAATTTAAGATAATTTTTTCCTGCTAATTTATCATAAGTTATATCATGTAAATATATGAAGTTGTTAAATTCGTGTAAATTCTAACAAAATCAATAAAAGAGTAAGTCAAAATAAATGTATCAGATTCATTTTTTTTTATAATAACAAAATTTATTTCTTTTTGGTGTTTGAGACGTGACCACCAATGATAAGTACAAAGTTTGAATGAATTTTTTTGTGTATGCTATAGATGTGTTCGGTATGGAGGAAAATATTTTTCATGTCCAAGAAAATATTTTCTAGGAAAATAAGTTATTTCTTGCTTATTTTTTTTGTTCGTTATGCAAGTAAAAAAATAAGAAAAAAGTTTTTGAATTTTTTTTACAAAAATTAATTTGTTTTATGGGAGGGAGTGGGCTAAGAAATCTTTTATAATTTGTGGAAGGAGGTTTGATAGGGGGCTGGGGTCAGGGTAGGGGTGGGATAAGAAAACAAAATTAAAATTTTTAAAGAATAAATTAAAAAACTAAAATAATTTTTTGGTGGGAAGGGGTGGCTAATGGCGATGGGGTCATGGTAGGGGGCAGGGATGACGATATAAGGTGAAAGGTAACATAGGATTATATAATATTAAGCAAAGGCATAATTAGAAAAAGAAATAAGGAAATCATAAGAAATCCCATTTTGAGTTAGAGTTAAACCAATTTTAAGTCTATAATTAGTGTTAACTTGATAACAGTGAAGCTTGAGAAAGCCTGTGAGGACAGATCATAGTTTTTCTCCTTTAAACAAGGAGGTTTTCACGTATCATTTGTGTTGATTTACTTTAAGCATTTATTTTGCATTTCTGTTTCACTGTTACTTATTATCTCTTATGAACCTGGTCCCTAACACTTTATTTGGATGATGGTTTGTCATGGTTTCATAATGTATGGTACTGTATGGTATGGTATAGTATAGTATAGTACAGTATATTATAATACAATGTTTGGATAGACTGTATCGTTCACCTCTGTTTGTGACAGTTTTATTATTTGGTTTGATAGTATGGTACTGTATTGTAACTTGTAAGTTAACTAAAATGCCCTTAATCATTATAAATGTTAAATTTATCAATAATTGTTAATAAAATAATTTTCTTTCTATTATTTTATCATAATTATGCCATGTAGATATATTAAATTATTAAATTCGTGTAAATTCTAACAAAGTCAATAAAATAGTAAATCAAATAAATATAATCAGATTTATTTTTTATAGTAACAAATTTCATTTCTTTTTGGTGTTTTGAGTCTAGACACCAACGACAAGTAGAATGTTTGAATGCATTTTTTGTGTATGTTATGGGTGTGTTTGGTAATGGAATTCAAAAAAAATATTTTTCAAGAAAATAAATTGATTTTTGCTTATTTTCTTGTGTTTGTAATACAAAGAAAAAAAATTCTAAAAGCATTTTCATATATTTAACATAAAATAATAAAAATAAATATGATAAAGAGTGACGGGGTTAAAAAATTAATTTTTTTAAAGAAATATTTGGGGGTGGAGTAGTGGAGTGGAGGGTGGGATAGGGGTAGGGATATGGGTAGGGCGTGGGGTGGGGGTAAAAAAAGTTTTAATTTTTTTAAAGAAACTGATGAAAAAAGTTATTTCTTTTTTTGTGTGTGTGTGTGGTGTGTGTTGGGGGGAGATGGTAGGGGTGGGGGTGGTGTAAGAAATTTTTTTTGAAAGTTTTAAAAATTAAAAAGAAATTGGTGAGGGAGAGGTCTAGTAGGTGGTGGGGTGGGTTGGGGATGAGGATTGGGTAAGAACAAGTTTTTGAAATATTTTATTTAAAAATAGTGGAGTGAGAATTTGGTGGGGGTGGGGGTGGGGCGAGGCTGGTGGGGTAAGGGGTCGGAGTAGGAGATGGAGTTAAATAATATAAGGTGGATGAAAAATAAGATTATATAATATTAAGTAAGGGCATAATTGGAAAAAAATAAGTAGACCATGGGATACCACCAAATCGGTGGTTACATAAAATGGGGGTTTTCATGGTTATCGAACCATGAGATTAAACCATACTATACCATACATTTTAAGAAACAACCAAAATAAACATGGTTCTCTTAATAACTATACCATACCATACCATGGGAAACCACCATCCAAACAGAGGGTTAGTGGTGACGAACCCCTACGATTCAACCAATAGATTCACATAAACTAAACCAAAGTGTCTGACTAAGTACTTACTAATTAATTAATACTTGGTCGTACATGTGAATAGAAAGGTTTGCGAGGATCCTAACCTTGTGGAAGCAGTCAAACAGAGGACTTTTTTCCAGTGAGTTGTGTTGGGTTCAATTGGTGTGAATGAAAAATGAAAAGTTGCTTGAAAAGGACACAAAGGACACAACTCTTCGAGTAAAAGATACACTATTTCGGAAAAACGTCTGACTGTTTGGATGGTTGTGGCTATTCGGAAAAAAAACACGCTTTCGAATGGACAAACATAACTGTTCATAAAGGATACACCTTTCCAGTAAACTATTGACACCTTTCGGAAGGGGCACTTAATGTCTATATAAACCTGCATTTTTTCACAGGCTTAGTACGAATTTTTCTACACTTAAAAATATTTTTTGTCTTCTAAAATACTGGGTGTGATCATCTAACTGTTGAGTGAGTTCGAAGATAATCCGATCGTTTAAGGTACCACAACAGTTGGATTGTTAAGCCATTTTATCTTAGGAGGAAAATTCTGCAATCTCGGGTACTTGAGGGGCACTCCGTGAATTCAGAGGACTTGGTTTTTTCTGCTTCATCTAATTTTCCATACTGAAAACACACTTCTTTGAAAGGTCATTTTTTATCTTGTGTTGAAGGTATTGGAAACTTGATAAGTGTTCTTGATTTATTCTTGAACTTGTGTTGAAGTTGTTTTTCCAAAATACAGATTTTTGTGTACCCGAAACAACAATTTTAAGGAAATAATTTTTGAAATCTATAATGCTTGGTTTCTGGAGATTAAAGCTTTAAACTTTCTACTCCGTTTGAACTTAACTTATGATTTGAAGAAATAAAATCTTCATTACAAGTTAAAGATCACTCGGTTAATGATTGGAAGTCATAAAAACTTCATTGTTAAACTAAAAACAAGAGGTGTTTAAAGTTGCTGCAACTTTATTAATAGCATTTTGATATACTAAAGTTACTGTCTTGTTGTGATAGAAAAATGACTACTGATAGTCAAGTGTATGATACTGCAACGACTGTGACAACAACTAGTATTGCCATAACGAGTCATACTAATGCTCCGCAAGAAATGGTACCAGCGGAGAAACCCAGAAAATTCGCGGGTATTGACTTCAAAATGTGGCAGCAAAAAATGTTCTTCTACCTTTCGACTCTTTGTCTTCAAAGGTTCATATTTGAAGAAGCTCCAGAGGTGTCCGAGGGAACCTTTGACCAAGAGCGATTTGTCATTGTGGAGGCTTAAAAACACTCAGATTTCCTATGCAGGAATTACATGCTAAATGGCCTCCAAGATGAACTATACAATGTGTATAGTAGAATGAAGATGACAAAAGAGTTGTGGGGACGCTGGAAAGAAAATACAAGACTGAGGATGCGGAAACCAAAAAGTTCTTCATTGCAAGATTCCTAGAGTTTAAAATAATTAACAACAAATCTGTTGCATCTCAAGTCCAGAAACTGCAAGTAATCATCTACGATCTCCTCATGGACGGTATGGTTGTGAATGAGGCATTTCAAGTCACGACAATAATAGAGAAATTACCACCTATGTGGAAGGACTTCAAGAACTACTTGAAACATAAGCGAAATGAGATGACAGTCGAAGATCTTATAGTAAGACTGCATATTGAAGAAGATAATAAATCTACGGAAAGAAGGTCGAAAGAAAATTCTGCAATAAGTGGAGCAAATATTGTAAAAGACGACCACAACAACTCCAAAAAGCGGAAGAAAGCTGGACAGGAAAGCAATCAATCCAAGGAAAAATTCAAGGGAAAATCCTTTAACAGTGGCAAGATTGGCCACAAGTCAATAGATTGTCGTGCCCTAAAGAAAGAGAAAAAGAAGGACCAAGCAAATATGACTGAGTCCAAGAAAGAAATGGATGATCTGTATGCCATGTTAACTAAATGCAACTTGGTGGGAAATCCTCAAAAATGGTGGATGGATTTCGGTGCCACCCACCACATTTGTGCTAATAAGGAGTTATTTGTTGTTTTTGCTCTGGCTCAAAGTGAAGAGAAGACTCCGCAACTGCAAAAGTTGAAGGAACAAGAAAAGTATGCCTAAAAATGGCCTCAGGCAAAGTGTTGACTTTGAACAATGTCCTGTATGTACCGGAGTTACGGAAGAACTTAATTTCTATATCACTTCTTGATAAAAATGGATTCAAATGTGTATTTACTTTTGGAAAAATTATACTTAGTAAAGGAGAAATGTACGTAAAAAAAGACTTACCTCACTGAGGGCCTATTCAATATGAATGTAATGAATATTGAAATCCATAAAAGTTCAGTTTCTTTTTACTTGCTTGAGTCTTATGATTTATGGCATGAACGATTAGGACATGTCAATTACAAAACATTGCGAAAACTGATTAACTTAAAAGTTTTGCAAAACTTTGAGTGCAATAAATCAAAATGTCAAACATGTGTGGAATCAAAGTATGCTAACCATCTGTATAAGTCTGTTGAAAGGAATTTCAATCCCTTAGATTTAATCCACACTGACATTTATGACATGAAGTCAACACCATCTCGTGGTGGGAAAATGTACTTTATAACTTTTATTGATGATTGCACTAGATACTGTTATGTCTATTTGCTAAAAAGTAAGGATGAAGCAATAGATGTGTTTAGGCAATATAAAATAAAATTTGAAAATCAGTTAGAGAAAAAATTCAAAATGATAAGAAATGATAGAGGCGGAGAATATGAATCTCCCTTTGCACAAATATGTGTAGAGAATGGAATTGTCCATCAAACTACGACCCATATTCACCTTAATCTAATGAAATTATGGAAAGAAAAAACTAAACCTTAAAGGAAATAATGAATTCCTTACTTATAAGTTCAGGTTTATCACAAAACTTGTGGGGGCAAGTTACCCTTACAGCTAACCGAATACTCAATAGAGTCCCCCATAGTAAGACACAATCAATTTCATATGAAAAATATAAAGGAAGGAAACTCAACTTAAAATATTTCAAAGTGTGGGGGGTGTTTAGCGAAGGTCCAAGTTCCTATGCCTAAAAGAATAAAGATAGGACCTAAGACGATGGACTATGTGTTCGTAGGATATGCTAAAAGTAGTAAAGCATGTCGATTTTTGGTTCATAAATTAGAACATCCTAATATCAATGAAAATATAGTAATTGAGTCAGATAATATTGAATTCTTTGAACACATTTATCCGTATAAAACTAGACATGAACAGTCTAGTAGAGGGTCTAAACGACCTCGAGATGAACCAAGTGAGGATGTACATAATAATGAGAATCCAAGACGTAGTACACGTCAAAGAACTTCAACTTCATTTGGATCGGATTTTGTAACATTTCTCTTAGAAAATGAGCCTCAAACATTTAAAAAAGCGAGGCGTCTTCAGATTCATCCTTTTGGAAAAAGGCAGTCAATGGTGAGATTGATTCAATCGTAAGCAACCATATGTGGGAATTGGTTAATCTTCCTCCAGGATATAAACCTTTAGGTTCTAAATAGATCTTCAAAAGAAAAATGAAGGCAAATGGTACTATTGACAAATACAAGGCAAGACTTGTAGTAAAAGGCTTCAAATAGAAAGAAGGCCTTGATTACTTTGATACATACTCGTCAGTAACAAGTATAATATTAATTCGAATGTTAATTGCCTTGGCGGTGGTATATGGTCTTGAAATCCATCAAAATAGATGTGAAAACAGCATTCCTAAATGGAAAATTAAAGGAAGAAATCTACATGGAATAGCATGAGAGTTTTGTGATTCCAGGAAAAGAAAATAAGGTGTGTAAACTTGTTATATCACTTTATGGACTAAAACAAGCACCTAAACAGTGGCATGCAAAGTTTTACCAAACCATGTTGGCAAACGGGTTCAAGATAAATAATGTGATAAATGTTTTTACATTAAAGACACTCCAAATCACCAAGTCATTGTTTGTTTATATGTGGATGATATGATGATCATCAGTAGAGACATTTCTGACATAAATGCTACAAAACAAATGCTAACGCAGGTTTGATATGAAAGACCTTGGAGTTGCAGATGTGATCTTAGGAATAAGAATCCATAGAACTCCACTAGGGTTGGCATTGTCATAGTCTCATTACATCGAAAAAGTACTTGATAAATTCAGGTGTTTGGAATTTGAAATTTCCAAGACACCATTGAGCTTCGCACTTCAAAAGAATGAAGGCGAAAGTGACTCACAATTGGAGTATGCAAGAGTGTTGGGATATTTAATGTATATAATAAATGTTACACGATCATACATAGCATGTGTTACTAGTAAGTTGAGTCGGTACACGAGTAATTCTAACAAAACTCATTGGATGGAAATGAAAAGAGTTATGTAGTATCTTAAATACCTCAAGACTATACTTTGCATTATAATAAATATCCTTCCCGTACTTGAAGGATATAGTGATGCAAATTGGATCACCGGATCAAATGAAGTAAAATCCACGAGTGGATACGTATTTACAATAGGTGGAGGAGCAGTCTCTTGGAAATTATCCAAACAGACATGTATTGCTCGCTCTACGATGGAATCAAAATTTATCACATTAGATAAAGCCGGTGAAGAAGCAAAATGGCTCCAAAATTTCTTGAAAGATATTTCTTATTGGCCCAAACCATTGGCACCAGTATGCATATACTGGGATAGTCAAGCGGCAATAGATAGGGCGGGGATCATAATGTACAATGGTAAATCTCATCACATAAGACAAAGACATAATACCATTAGAGAACTTCTCTCTAGTGAAACTATTACTGTTGACTATGTGAAGTCAAAGGATAATTTGTCGGATTTTCTTACAAAAGGCCTGTCTAGAGAAGCAGCTGAGAGGACATCTAAGAAAATGGGTTTACGGTCTAGGACAAGTCAGCATGGAGGTAACTCTACCTAGTAGACTGAAGATCCTAAGAGCTAGGTTCAAGGAGATCAAACAAAGTTGTGTCTGACAGATTTAACATTGTCAATATATCCAACCCATTCTCATGATGTAGACAATGTTTAGTATACAAGGATAAGACTTATGGAGTGAAGTCTTTTAATGATTATCTAAATTTGGAAGATTTGACCAAATAGATTAATCTACAGGATTGAACATTTAGAAATCACCTATGTGAGGGCAAAGTTGAAGCCGCTTCAAGAAGAATGTTAGTAAAGGCCTATTCTCTAAGATCTCATGAGACCGGGACGTGTTCATGGATGAAACGAACAAAACCATGAGAACCATAAATGGTAAATGGCTGGTTATGTGACATGTGGTGTCTAGGTTTAAATTAAAGCTCGATGGTTCAAAGATATCAAATCTACCGATTGACCGAGTGCATCCGATCCATGTTCACTACAGAAAGTTCAAAGGGAAACCCACTTATCCGAATGCAACCAGAATTTGATTGATGATCACATACTTTTCTATAAAGTTTTACAAAGAGTAGTCATTCTCCATTCATGTGGGGGATTGTTGAGTTCAATTAGTGTGAATGGAAAATGAAAAGTTGCTTGAAAGGGACACAACTCTTCGAGTAAAAGACACACTATTTCGAGAAAAGGTATGACTGTTTTGAGGCTGTTCGAAAAAGACACACTCTTTCAAATGGACAAACATGACTGTTCAGAAAGGATACACCTTTCCGGTGAACCATTATCACCTTACGGAAGGGGCACTTAATGTCTATATAAACCTATTTTTTTCTACAGGTTTAGTACAAATTTTTCTGCACTTGAAAATATTTCTTGTCTTCTAAAATACTCCGCGTGATCATCTAACTGTTGAGTGATTTTGAAGAGAATCTGATTGTTTGAGGTACTACTACAGTCGGATTGTTAGGCGATTTTATCCTGGGAGGAAAATTTCGCAACCTCGGGTACTTGAGAGGAATTATTTTCTTAAGGACACTCTGTGAATTCAACGGACTTGGCTTTTTCTGCTTCATCTAATTTTCTTTAAAATACTGAAAACACACTTCTTTGAAAGGTCATTTTTTATCTTGTGTTGAAGGTGTTGGAAACTTCATAAGTGTTTTTGATTTATTCCTGAACTTGTATTGAAGTTGTTTTGCCAAAATACAAATTTTTGTGTACCCGAAACAACAGGTTGCACATAGAAGCAGAACAATCAAAAGCATCTGGTAACATCTGGACTAAAGCAATCATACCAGCACGCATAGCACTGCATTTCAATTACTTGTGAGGAATTCGATCCCTTTGCATTTCAATTACTTGTGAACAATCAAACATCGCACTCTCGGCATTGTGATAAGCTTTGCACCAAATGGATTCCGCCCTCTTCACACTCATCTACGTTCCTTGGAGATCTTGCTAGCCCTCGAGGGTTGCATGGAAATTGGGTTTGTAACTTCCGACCTAGAGAACCTTCTCTCCATAAAAATGCTTGAAGTGGGTGATTTGTTTATTGTTCCACAAGGTCTTGTACATTTCCAGAGGAATGTGGGAGAGGCTTGTACATTCCCAGAGGAATGTGGGAGAGGCTAATGATGTTACCATTACGGCTCTTAATAGCGAAGCCCCTAAACTTATTTGGGTAGCGTATGCTAATTTCGGATGATAGCCCAAGATTCCTGGTGATCTACCTGCTAAAGGCTTTTTAACATGATGAAAACTGTAACACCCCATAAATTTTTTCGTACACTTATCGCGATTATATGGAGTCCTAAAGGCTTGCGTATGAGTTAAATTAAGTTTATGGTGTTCGAAAGTATCCCGTCAATAGTTGTATCTGTAGGTATTGGAATAATCTTTCCAACGATATAAAGTTTGCCCAAAACAGAGGAGTATTTCATATAAGCGAGCACATTCAAAATTTCAAAACGGTGGCCGGGAAGCCTATGAACAGTAAATCTGCAGGAAAATTACTGCAGCTAGGCAATTATTTTTTTGGATCAACTTTAGACGATCATAACTTCTCGTACAAAAAGAACTGTGTGAGATGCTATATATCGACGAAAATCTCTGAGAGTCTTATTTCCGATGAAATTAGTTTCATCCAAATCCAATATCTGAGTAAGGAGCTATACCCGTTTTACTACAGCCTATCAAAAAAAAAAAACAGAATTGTGGGACAGATTTTTGGGTCAACTTTAAACGACCATAACTCCTTGTACAATAAGAACTGGGTGGTATACTTTATATGAAAATGAAATCCCTTTGAATTATATTTCCAATACAATTGGTTTCACCCAAATCTGATACCGGAGAAAAGATTTATGATCGATTTACTTCAGCCTGTCAAAACTGTCCACTGGGGACAGATTCGGATTTATTTAAATTTTTAGGGCAAAATGGTCATTTTCTATTACCTCTTGGACGAAAATGGGTCTTTATAAACCTAAACTTAGACTCATATATATCATATATCATCCAATTATTAAGAGAAGGTGAAACCCTAGCCTAATTTCAACTTCAAATATTTTGTGATTCAACCGTAGAAAATTCGAATTAGTTCCGTAGTTGTGTTCACCATCTCGAAAGCTTCGAGAAGCACCCCATGGTTATGTAAGGAGGATTCTAAATACAAGAGTTCATTGTTAAGGTATGAATATTGTTTATTCTTTATTCTTATCCATGAATAAGTATTGATAAAGGATTATGAGTATTGTCTTGATGTTGGAAGATAACTAGAAACATAGTTATGAATTGTTTTGTATAAATTGTTAGTAGTAAATTAAGGAAGTTGTTGTATTGGATTATGGAGGATGAATTGTGGTGATATATCATTATATTGGTGGTTATGTATGCCTAGTGATCATGTTGGTATTGGATGGTGATTAAGAAGGGAAATAAAGGCTAAGAGTGATGTTGAGGGATATTTCATGAAATGCATGATATGTGAATGTAATAAGAGTATAAGAGGATGTATGTAGCACTCTTATTGATGAGTTAAAGGATTACTTCCTGGAAATTATTTGGTGAAGTTAATACCTAAATGGTAAGGTTTGGTTGCTAATACTAGTTTGCCACAAATGACTTATTGTAGATAAGTGTTCGAAGAGTACGGGAAGTCAAGTTGGACTTGTATTGAAGTGGTTATATCAAGGTATGTAAGACATACTCTATCTAATCTTTGGCATGAATAATGACCCATGGCACTCTCAAGTAAGCTTCCAACATTGTCCTACGACACATGACACATCATAACATCATATGATCTTCGACACTACCAATTGAACTTGTTTTCACTTTTAAGATGTCCGGCTAGTCAAACAAATGTCCATATACTATTGTTGACTCCGAAATGGCTTAATGAGGTATCCATGATTCTCTACTTCATTTTCATGATATTGATTACCTATTTACATGTTTTTCCTATTGAGGTATCATGGTTTCAAGTTCCATAAGGTGTGACCACAAAGTAACCAATCTCAAAGATTAATTGAATTAAGAAATGGAATGTCTGTATTTTAAATTGATGATATGATGTATTGTATTAGTACCACTGATCAGTTGGCCATTGTATTATAAAGTTTATGTATATATGCTATTCCAGGGGCGGTCCCTGATGTATTGTATTAGTACCACTGATCAGTTGGCCATTGTATGACATATGTTATGTATTGATAAGGATTACGGGAAGTAATGATATGAAAGTAATGTGCAGGTATCCCATCAGCTCTTTTAAGTGTGGTCTACTCATACTGTTTATTCACTGGTATCTGGGTTCTGTTGATCTTTTGTATCTCATCTTGATACTCACTGCCTTACATACTCAGTACATATTTCCGTACTAACGTCCCTCACGGGGGACCCGTATTCATGCCTGCAGGAACAGGTACTTCAGGTCGTACACCTCCGCAGTAAGAGCCAGGACATTCTGTTGTTAGTGGTGATCTCCAGTTGTTTTGGGGCATCCCAAGTCGTGTCTATATGTATTTTTGGTATTTGTATAAAAGTCTTTTATGGGCGGGAGTTTGTCCCGACCCTAACTCAGTTGTGTATCTATGTAGAGGCTTTTGTAGACATATTGTACAGTCATAGGAGTGTTTGGTTGATAGACGTGATGGCTCTGACGGCCAATTACTGTTTATATATATATTTATGCGTGTCTACTGGGCTGATACAGGTACTGTTTTCTTCTATTTACAACGAAGTGCTGCCCAAATTTCTAATTTTCATAAGTCATGTAAATGTGAAAGTATAGGTTATGAACGGGTTCTCCTGGGCCTCCTCGGCTACGGGTGCCAGTCCGCTCCAATGGGATTTGGGGTGTGACAGAAGTGGTATCAGAGCAGTTCGTCCTAGTGAGTCTACAAAGCCGTGTCTACGTAGAATCTTATTTATCGGTGTGTTGTGCACCACATCTATAAACAGGAGGCTATTGGACATTTAGGGATTGTTTCCACTCTCCATTTCTTAGATCGTGCAATAGAGCCCATATTAGAGATAAAGTCATAATCGATCGCTTAATCCAATTGTTTTTTTTGTTATAGTAACGATGCCGTGTACAAGGAGAAAGAATAAGTAGAAGCGAGTGGATGTAGTGGCCGAAGAAGGTACTAGTAAGTCATCACCGGCACAAGCTGAACAAAGTGAGTCTCAAGCTGAGCATATATCAGGAGCTTCTTCTCCTCCGGAAGGGCCATCTATTAATGCTGTTGATCAAAATTTGAGGGATGCAGTACAACTTCAGACGCGTATAGTTGCCGGTCAAGTTCAAGGGCAAGCTATTCCTACCACGGGTTCTAGTGGTACGGATAGAGCAGCTAGCCTTCGAACACAGGATTTTCTGAAACTGGATCCTCCTACTTTTATCGGATCAGATATTAACAAAGACCCGCAGGACTTTGTCGATCAAACCCAAAAGGCTCTAGATGTTATGAACATATCCGGTAAAGAGATGGTTGAGCTAGCAGCATATAGACTGAAAGGAGAGGCTATATTGTGGTACGAGGATTGGAAACGATCTAGGGGTATTGATGCACCTCCAACTACGTGGGGAGAGTTCAAAGATGCATTTATTGATCATTATCTTCCATTTGAGACTCGTCAGGCCCGTGCAGATCAATTCTTAAATCTTCGTCAGGGTAATATGAGTGTAAGGGAGTATAGTCTTCTATTTAAATCCTTGTCTCGATATGCTTCTAATGTGGTAGCTACTATGGATGACAGAGTTCATCACTATGTGGATAGATTGGAACCATACTTGGTTAGAGATTATACCATTGCTGCTTTGAACAAGGACATGGATATAGCGAGGATACAAGCTTTCGCTCAGAAGATGGAAGATCAGAGGCAAAGAAGAAGAACCCAGGAATCAGAAAAAGTATATTCTAA
Organism: Capsicum baccatum var. pendulum; assembly: GCA_030864225.1. Taxonomy (NCBI): domain Eukaryota; kingdom Viridiplantae; phylum Streptophyta; class Magnoliopsida; order Solanales; family Solanaceae; genus Capsicum; species Capsicum baccatum. Next base: position 131,639,231 of record CM061551.1, on the reverse strand, counting down.
GCGGGCCAGAGCTATAGGGCAGTTTATGGCATCTCAGGGAGGTTTTAGGCCTTCGTTCTCTCATAGATTGCCTAGCCCGTTATCTTCTTATCCGGCAATTAGTGCTCCACCGCAATTTCAAAGGTTCAGAGGTAATCAGTTCGGGCAAAGCAGTGAAAATCAGAGTTCACGAACAGTGGGGTATCAAGGGCAAGGGAGTATGAGTCAATTGAGACCTCCACGACACCCGTGCCCCATATGTAGAAGAATTCACTTTGGCGAATGTCGTCTTGGAACGAACAATTGCTTTTGGTGCGGTAGGCCGGGGCATATGGCTAGAGATTGCCAACGCAGGACCACAGGTGGTATAACACGACCTACCAGATCAGCTGTTGCGTCATCATCGGTGCCTCCTTTGAGTAGGGGTGCACAACCTATGGGTCACGGTAGAGGTGATAGAGGAGCAGCTAGTTCTAGCGGAGCTCAGAACCGTGTGTATGCCCTAGCAGATCGACAGAATTTAGAGGCTTCTCCTGACGTGGTTACAGGTACGTTGTCCATCTTTGCATTTGATGTGTATGCCTTAATTGATCCTGGTTCTACATTATCGTATGTTACTCCTTTGGTTGCGAGAAGGTTCGGGAGAACACCCGAATTATTAGACAAGCCATTTGAAGTATCAACGCCAGTGGGGGAATCTCTTATAGCTAGGAATGTTTATCGAAATTGTGTTGTGAATATTTGTGGTCGTGATACGATGGCCGATCTTGTTGAGTTAGAAATGGTAGATTTTGATGTTATTATGGGCATGGATTGGTTAGCGTCTTGTTATGCTACAGTAGACTGCCGTTCTAAGAAGGTGTATTTCTATTTCCCAAATGAGGCAGTCCTTGAATGGAAGGGTAATGTTGGTGCGCCGAGAGGTAGATTTATTTCTTACTTTAAGGCAAGAAAAATGATTTCCAAGGGGTACATATACCATTTGGTTAGAGTAAGGGATACAGAGGCAGAGCCGCCAACTTTTCAGACCGTTCCGGTTGTGAATGATTTTCCTGATGTATTTCCTGAAGAACTACCAGGTTTACCTCCTGGATGAGAAGTGGAGTTTGGTATTGATATGTTGCCAGACACGCAGCCAATCTCAATTCCTCTTTATAGAATGGCACCAGCAAAGTTGCGAGAATTGAAAGAGCAACTGAAAGACTTGCTAGAGAAGGGATTCATCAGGCCTAGTATGTCCCCTTGGGGAGCACCAGTATTGTTTGTGCATAAGAAAGATGGTTTGTTGAGAATGTGTATTGACTATCGGCAATTGAATAAGGTGACTATCAAGAATAAATACCCTCTTCCCCGAATTGATGATTTATTTGACCAGTTGCAGGGTGCCCAGTGTTTTTCCAAGATTGACTTGAGATCAGGCTATCATCAAGTGAGAGTCAAGGATAAAGATATACCCAAGACAGCTTTCCGAACACGGTATGGTCATTATGAATTCCTGGTTATGTCATTCGGGCTGACAAATGCACCCGCAGTTTTTATGGATCTGATGAATAGGCTGTTTAAGCCGTTTCTAGATGTGTTCATGATAGTTTTCATAGATGATATTCTGGTCTACTCTAGATCAGAAGAGGACCATGTTAATCACTTGAGGCAGGCGTTGCAGATTCTTCGTGATCGTAAGCTGTATACGAAGTTTTCTAAATGTGAGTTTTGGCTCAAGTCAGTGGTATTTTTGGTCCATATTGTATCCAGTGAAGGCATAAAAGTTGACACTCAGAAGATTGAGGCTGTGTAGAATTGGCCAAGACCCACGATGCCTACGGAGATTCGTAGTTTCCTCGGGTTGGCAGGTTATTATAGAAAGTTTGTTGAAGGTTTTTCTTCTATTTCTGCACCCTTGACTAAGTTGACGCATAAAGCCTCCAAGTTTCAATGGAATGATGCCTGTGAAAAGAGTTTCCAAGATCTGAAGAGCAAGTTGACTTCTACACCGGTATTGGTACTTCTTGAAGGCACAGAAGGGTATGCAGTGTACTGCGATGCTTCGAGAAGTGGCTTAGGATGCGTATTAATGCAACATGGTAGAGTAATAGCCTATGGCTCTAGACAGTTGCGACCACATGAGAGGAATTATCCCACACATAATCTTGAGCTAGCTGCAGTTGTATTTGCTTTGAAGATATGGCGCCACTACTTATATGGGGTTTATGTTGACATATATACCGATCATAAGAGCTTGCAATATATCTTCAGTCAGAAAGATCTAAACATGAGGCAGCGGAGATGGCTTGAATTGTTGAAAGATTACGATGTTGATATCTTGTATCATCCAGGGAAAGTGAATGTGGTAGCGGATGCACTGAGTCGTAAGTCTAAAATGGAATCTATAGAAAAGCAGGGGATGATTAAGGATCTTCACCAACTAGCTAATTTGGGAGTTCGACTTCTCGAAACTCCAGATGAAGAGGTTATTGTACGCAATGCAGCGGAATCTTCATTGATAGCTGAAGTAAAAGAGAAGCAGTATGCAGATCCAATTTTATTATAGCTTAAGGAGGATGTGCAGAGTGGCATGACAAAGGCATTTGAGCTTACGCGAGAAGGAGTGCTTCAGTGTCAGAATCGTTTATGTGTACCTGATGTAGTTGAGCTAAGAAAGAGAATTATGACAGAAGCACACTGTTCAAGGTATTCCATCCATCTAGGGTCGACTAAGATGTATCAAGATTTGAAAACAATATATTGGTGGAATGACATGAAGAAGAATATTGCCGAATTTGTAGCTGAATGTCTGAATCGTCAAAGAGTCAAAGTAGAACACCAGAAACCCGGTGGTTACATGCAATGTATAGATCTTCCAGTCTGGAAGTGGGACAAGATCAATATGGATTTCATCACGGGTTTGCCTCGTACATATCTGAAGTTTGATTCCATATGGGTGATCATTGATAGGCTTACCAAATCTGCGCACTTCTTACCAGTTAAGACAACTTATACGGTGGAAGAGTATGCGAAGTTGTATATTAAGGAGATCGTTCGGTTACATGGAGTTCCAATTTCCATTATATCCGATCGAGGAGCCCAATTTACTGCGAATTTCTGGAAGTCTTTTCAAAGGAGTTTGGGGACACAAGTAAATCTAAGTACGAATTTTCATCCTCAAACGGACGGACAAGCGGAACGTACCATCCAGACACTTGAAGATATGCTACTAGCATGTGTATTAGATTTCAAAGGCAACTGGGATGATCACCTACCTCTTATCGAGTTTGCCTACAATAATAGCTATCATTCAAGTATCAAAATGGCATCATATGAAGCATTGTGTGGAAGAAAGTGTAGATCGCCAATAGGATGGTTTGAAGCAGGTGATGCGGTCTGGTTTGGACCGGATCTTGTTTATCAAGCAATGGAGAAGTTTAAAGTGATCCAACAACGGCTTGAAACAGCTCAAAGTCGACACAAATCTTATGCGGATGTTAGAAGAATAGGACTTGAATATTCTATCGACGATTGGGTATTCTTGAAAGTATCACCAATGAAAGGAGTGATGAGGTTTGGCAAGAAAGGAAAGTCCACGATACATAGGTCCGTACAAGATCATTCAAAGATTTGGACAAGTTGCTTATGAGTTAGAGCCACCTCAAGAGCTCTCAGCAGTTCATCCCGTATTTCATGTTTCGATGCTTCGCAAGTACATCGGAGATCCATCGCACATCACTACTACGGAAGATGTACAAGTTACAGAAGATCTCACTTTTGAAGAAATGCCTATTGCTATTCTTGATCGCCAGATTAAAAAGATAAGGAATAAAGAGATAGCATCGGTAAAAGTACTTTGGAGGAATCAACAAGTTGAGGAGATCACATGGGAAGCCGAGGAAGCGATGAAGATTAAGTACCCTTACCTATTCAACGATGAGGAGGAAGTTTATGAGACGGAAGAAGAACAATAACAAGTAAGTGTTTATTTTTATGCAAGTATGTTATGATGATGAATATGTTAATTGTAAGCTTGGACATGTCTTAATTGAGTAACTATGCTAACATTCGAGGACGAATGTTCTTAAGGGGGGGAGAATGTAACACCCCATAAATTTTTTCGTACACTTATCGCGATTATATGGAGTCCTAAAGGCTTGCGTATGAGTTAAATTAAGTTTATGGTGTTCGGAAGTATCCCGTCAATAGTTGTATCTGTAGGTATTGGAATAATCTTTCCAACGATATAAAGTTTGCCCAAAACAGAGGAGTATTTCATATAAGCGAGCACATTCAAAATTTCAAAACAGTGGTCGGGAAGCCTGTGAACAGTAAATCTGCAGGAAAATTACTGCAGCTAGGCAATTATTTTTTTGGATCAACTTTAGACGATCATAACTTCTCGTACAAAAAGAACTGTGTGAGATGCTATATATCGACGAAAATCTCTGAGAGTCTTATTTCCGATGAAATTAGTTTCATCCAAATCCAATATCTGAGTAAGGAGCTATACCCGTTTTACTACAGCCTATCAAAAAAAAAACAGAATTGTGGGACAGATTTTTGGGTCAACTTTAAACGACCATAACTCCTTGTACAATAAGAACTGGGTGGTATACTTTATATGAAAATGAAATCCCTTTGAATTATATTTCCAATGCAATTGGTTTCACCCAAATCTGATACCGGAGAAAAGATTTATGATCGATTTACTTCAGCCTGTCAAAACTGTCCACTGGGGACAGATTCGGATTTATTTAAATTTTTAGGGCAAAATGGTCATTTTCTATTACCTCTTGGACGAAAATGGGTCTTTATAAACCTACACTTAGACTCATATATATCATATATCATCCAATTATTAAGAGAAGGTGAAACCCTAGCCTAATTTCAACTTCAAATATTTTGTGATTCAACCGTAGAAAATTCGAATTGGTTCCGTAGTTGTGTTCACCATCTCGAAAGCTTCGAGAAGCACCCCATGGTTATGTAAGGAGGATTCTAAATACAAGAGTTCATTGTTAAGGTATGAATATTGTTTATTCTTTATTCTTATCCATGAATAAGTATTGATAAAGGATTATGAGTATTGTCTTGATGTTGGAAGATAACTAGAAACATAGTTATGAATTGTTTTGTATAAATTGTTAGTAGTAAATTAAGGAAGTTGTTGTATTGGATTATGGAGGATGAATTGTGGTGATATATCATTATATTGGTGGTTATGTATGCCTAGTGATCATGTTGGTATTGGATGGTGATTAAGAAGGGAAATAAAGGCTAAGAGTGATGTTGAGGGATATTTCATGAAATGCATGATATGTGAATGTAATAAGAGTATAAGAGGATGTATGTAGCACTCTTATTGATGAGTTAAAGGATTACTTCCTGGAAATTATTTGGTGAAGTTAATACCTAAATGGTAAGGTTTGGTTGCTAATACTAGTTTGCCACAAATGACTTATTGTAGATAAGTGTTCGAAGAGTACGGGAAGTCAAGTTGGACTTGTATTGAAGTGGTTATATCAAGGTATGTAAGACATACTCTATCTAATCTTTGGCATGAATAATGACCCATGGCACTCTCAAGTAAGCTTCCAACATTGTCCTACGACACATGACACATCATAACATCATATGATCTTCGACACTACCAATTGAACTTGTTTTCACTTTTAAGATGTCCGGCTAGTCAAACAAATGTCCATATACTATTGTTGACTCTGAAATGGCTTAATGAGGTATCCATGATTCTCTACTTCATTTTCATGATATTGATTACCTATTTACATGTTTTTCCTATTGAGGTATCATGGTTTCAAGTTCCATAAGGTGTGACCACAAAGTAACCAATCTCAAAGATTAATTGAATTAAGAAATGGAATGTCTGTATTTTAAATTGATGATATGATGTATTGTATTAGTACCACTGATCAGTTGGCCATTGTATTATAAAGTTTATGTATATATGCTATTCCAGGGGCGGTCCCTGATGTATTGTATTAGTACCACTGATCAGTTGGCCATTGTATGACATATGTTATGTATTGATAAGGATTACGGGAAGTAATGATATGAAAGTAATGTGCAGGTATCCCATCAGCTCTTTTAAGTGTGGTCTACTCATACTGTTTATTCACTGGTATCTGGGTTCTGTTGATCTTTTGTATCTCATCTTGATACTCACTGCCTTACATACTCAGTACATATTTCCGTACTGACGTCCCTCACGGGGGACCCGTATTCATGCCTGCAGGAACAGGTACTTCAGGTCGTACACCTCCGCAGTAAGAGCCAGGACATTCTGTTGTTAGTGGTGAGCTCCAGTTGTTTCGGGGCATCCCAAGTCGTGTCTATATGTATTTTTGGTATTTGTATAAAAGTCTTTTATGGGCGGGAGTTTGTCCCGACCCTAACTCAGTTGTGTATCTATGTAGAGGCTTTTGTAGACATATTGTATAGCCATAGGAGTGTTTGGTTGATAGACGTGATGGCTCTGACGGCCAATTACTGTTTATATATATGTATTTATGCGTGTCTGCTGGGTTGATACAGGTACTGTTTTCTTCTATTTACAACGAAGTGCTGCCCAAATTTCTAATTTTCATAAGTAATGTAAATGTGAAAGTATAGGTTATGAACGGGTTCTCCCGGGCCTCCTCGGCTACGGGTGCCAGTCCGCTCCAATGGGATTTGGGATGTGACAAAAACACGGAAAGACAAATACAAAAAAGGAGTAATTGAGTTCGACCTGCCAAGATGGTATACTCTCAACAGACGGAAATTAGCCCATGAGATGAGATCAAACAAAGTAAGGCTTAGAACAAAGTTGTCAACTTCGCTCTAAGCCTTCTAAGTAAAGAGGGATGTATCCATTACCAAGTATCATTGATTGATATTTCATCTATCAAGTCGGAGGTTTTAGGGGGAGGTTGTCAAAACCTTATCCATAAAAAGTATATGAATATATGCATACTCACAAAGAACTACAAGACAGACTACTTTATATCATTACTCATTCTCACACTTGACTGTGAAATGAGAATCATTAGATTCATCCAGTTAGTGTAGTATATTCCGTATCACTGTTAATCCCAGTCTTTTGTGACATTTTTTTTTGTTGTTAACCCGATGGTCTATCGAAAATAATCTCTCTACCTTTCAAAGTAGGGTTAAGGTGTGCATACACACTATCGTTCCCAAACCCACTTGTGGGATTACGCTACATATTGTTGTGACATCTTTTTACTGCAACTCTGTAAACAATTTGGATTACACTATGTGCCTACAGATTAATTAAGACTTCAGTACATGTGAATAGGAAGGTCTGGAAGGACCCTAACCTCGTGGAAGCAAAAGACTTCTTTTTCAGTAAGTTGCATATAGCAGGCAACACTATCAAACGTATCTGGTAAGTGGTAAGATCGGGAGTAAAGCAATCATTCTAGGACTCAAAACTCTTGGCATTTCATTGGCTTCCTTTGGATTGAGCTCTCTATCCTCACGCATCATAGATGGTGCTAATCTTGAGGGTATATTTTTTAACAGTTTTGATTCATTATTTTCATATATTTGACAAAATCTGATCAACTAAATTTAACGAAATTGAAACAAGTAAAACCAGAAGAAAAATCTTAAAATATACTATTTATCATAAATATTAAATAATTACATTTTCATTCACTTATCCTTTACTAATATACTATTTTGTTTAATTAATACTTTATAAACATCTTTTCTTTATTTTTGTTAAATCTTATTTTGTTCATACTATTAGTACATTATTTAAGTAAATAAATATGACCTTTAAATTATTTTATAATAATTTCTCTGAATATTATTACAGATACATTGAATACGTGACCTAAAATGTAACATTTTTAGTAAATAGAGTTATTAAAAGAAAATAAAAAATAAAATAATATTACTTATTATAAAATTAAAAAATTAAAAAGTTTTGGATGGAAAATTTTTTTGGAAAGTTGAGGGATGGAGCTGAAAGATTTGTTGAAAATTGAAAATGATGGTATGATGAAAATTTTAAAAATTTATACTAGTATTTCACTTCTTAATATTTTAGTTATTTCATAAAAGAATTGATCCCCAGTTATCTTAATATTCGTGTCTAACGACAAAAAATAATACTTATTCTTTATTTTTATTTAACAGTAAAAATGAATGAAATAACTAAAAGGGATAAAACTAATAAAACATGTTTAGAAAATTAATCAATTAAATAGTATTGATAGGGGAAAATAAGTTTAAATACATATTTTATTTTTCATTAGTGATTGTTACAAAAAAAAACTAATAAAACATGTTTATAAAATTAATCAATTAAATAGTATTGATAGGGGAAAATAAGTTTCAATACATATTTTATTTTGCATTAGTGATAAATGCGTTAAAGCAATTGTTACAAAAACAATTAAAATAATCAAAGTAAGCGGAGAAAATTGAAGGAAAGGTGTCTTTTAAGTCTTGAATGAAGGATTGGTGACATTGACCAATTTAAAAGGTCAAACATAATTAAAAAAACTTGATTAGGTTAATTGTGGACTTGATTAATATTTTTAAAACTTTTTAATCTTTTCAAAAATATAAATTAACTCACACCCACAAAACTTCCCTCCCTCTGCAAATCAATCTCTCTCTTCTCTCTTTCTCTCGATAGTTTCTCTCTCTAACTTCTCCCAACCAACAACTTTTCAAATTTCTCCCTTCAATCTTGTGCAACTTCAACCTCTGGCAACAAATAATTTTGAGTTCTTGCCCATTCCTTTTTTACTTTCAACCGTCAGTCGACGTGACAACATTCTCCGGCAACAACAACTTCTAGTTCTTCATCGTTTCTTTTTAAGTTATGACGAAAATGAGGAACTTGATTTGTTGGTGTTTGTTATTTTTTTATACTTTTTGTTATTTTTTTTAATGTTTGTTATTTTTTAGTTGAATTTCTCATCTGGATATATCTGCTACTGTTATTTTTTAATAATGGATAAAACATGTAACGTGAATTCAACAGATGAGTATTTGTTGCAACATATATGACTAATCTATGCAACAGATTAGTAATCTATTGCAACATATATGACTAATATGTTGCGCAGATTAGTAATCTGTTGCAACATATATTACTAATCTGTTGCAACATATATGACTAATTTATTGCAACAAATGAGTAATCTGTTGCAACATATATGACTAATCTGTTGCAACATATATGACTAATTTGTTGCAACAAATGAGTAATCTGTTGCAACATATATGACTAACCTGTTGCAATAAATTACTCATATGTTGGATTCGTTTTATAGTGTTGTAATATGAATCCAACATATGGGTCATCTGTTGCAACAGATTAGTCATATATTGCAACAGATTACTCACTTGTTGCAATAGATGACTAATATGTTGGATTCATGTTGTAGGTTCTATCCATTGTAGCAGTAACAGATACAACAAATAAGAAATTTAACAAAAATTATAATTTTACTTACAAAATAAGCTATAAAGTAATGTCCAAGTGATATACGAACAAAATTTGATCTAAAATTTTTTTAAAAAATTTCAACAGGGGCACAATGAATAAGTAAAACACATAAAAAATTTCATGAAACAGGTAAAGAAGACAAAAATAATATACCATGCATCAAATGCAAAAGGATCGAGGGGACAAACATTTGAGTTCTCCTAAAACGTTTAAGTTCCCTAATATTTTAATTGTTTTCTAATAGTTGACCCATCTGTTACAACAGATTTTCTATCTGTTTGATAATTTCCAATAGATGAATCATCTGATGCAACATGCTATTCATCTGTTAATTCAAATTGAGCAATTATTAGTAATAACTAAATTGATTTAACTAAAATTAAAGACGTCTCTACGACAATGGGACAAACATTTGTGTTCTCCTAAAAATATTTGAGTTCCCTAGTATTTTAATTATTTTTCAATAGACTATCTATTTGTTGCAACAAGTTAGTCATCTATTGCAACAGATGTTTATAACAGGTTAGTCATTTGTTTATTCAAATTAAGCAATTATTAATAATAACTAAATTAATTTAATTAAAATTGAAGACAAGTCTTTAATACAAGACCTTAGACAAGGGGACAAATGTTTGAGTTCTCCTAAAAATATTTGAGCTTTAGTATTTTAAATTGCTTTTCAACATATATCGAACTCGGAATCAAAATGAGCCACGGAATTAAAAAAGTGACCAAAATAGGTCACCTATTTAAAAGTTACCAAAATAGGCTAAACGTAATAATTTATTACGTTTTTTATTTTTTTCTTAACAGTCAACTAACGGAGTTCACTTTTACAAAAACGTAAGAATTTCTTACGTTTTACATTTTTTTTGTAAAACGTAAAAAATTCTTATGTTTTATAAAAAAAAATATAAAACGTAAGAAATTCTTACATTTTACATGATAATCGAGGAAAAAATACAATGAATTGTCAAATAAATTAAAAAGGTACTAAAAAAAGAGTTGTTCAACGTAACAAAAGTTATGTTCTTTAACTTTTTTAAAGCAGTGCCCCACCCACAATTTCTTTTTCTACAAATGTTCCATCACTTCTACTTTTTCCTCTTTTTACATATGATAATTATGAATTTCTTATTAGTTAAATTTATTTATATTTTATATGTAGTTCAAATAATTTATTTTTTCTAATAAATTTTTACGTTTTACATAAAAAAAAAAAAAAAAAAGAAGTATCAATTACCTCATTAACTTAACAATTTTCTTATATTTATTCTATATCAAAAATAATCAATTCTATCCTTAATTATTCGATTTCTCTTTTAAAAAAATTATACTTTTGAGTTTTTCTCTACTCCAAAATAATGAAATGTTGAATTATCGCCGATCAAATATGCTACTATATACAATAATTATATTTTTTTAGGAGTGTTCCCAAAAAATTATATTTTCTTATATTAATTTAGGAGTGCTCCTAAATTAAATTGTGATTTTTTACTCCATTAATTATAATATGAAATGTATTTGTGCATGTGAGTCTCCTCAATATACTAATCGAAACACTAATCAAAAACTACAATGAATCACTATCTGAAAAAATTAATTTCATATTTTTAACACACCAAAAAAATATAATTATTGTATATAGTAGCATATTTGATTGACGATAATTCAACATTTCACTATTTTGGAGTAGAGGAAAACTCAAAAGTATAATTTCCTTTAGAGAGAAATCGGATAATTAAGGATAGAAGTGATTATTTTTTTATATAAAATAAATATAAGAAAATTGTTAAGTTAATGAGGTAATTGATACTTCTATTTTTAAATTTTTTTTATGTAAAACGTAAAAATTTATTACGTAGAGAAAAAAATAAATTATTTGAACTACATGTAAAATATAAATAAATTTAACTAATCAAAAAATTCATAATTATTATATGTAAAAAGAGGAAAAAGTAGAAGTGATGGGACATTTGTGGAAAAAAGAATTGTGAGTGGGGGACCACAACTATAAAAAAGTTATGAACGTATCTTTTTGTTATGTTGAACAATTCATTTTTTAGTATCTTTTTATTTGATTTGATAATTCACTGCATTTTTTTCCTCGGTCATCGTGTAAAATGTAAAAATTCTTACATTTTATATTTTTTTATAAAATATAAGAATTTTTTACGTTTTACAAAAAAAAATGTAAAACGTAAGAAATTGTAAAAGTCAACTCTGTTAATTGATCGTTAAGAAAAAAATAGAAAATGTAATAAATTATTACGTTTAGCCTATTTTAGTAACTTTTTAAATAAGAGACCTATTTTGGTCACTTTTTAAATTTAGTGGCTCATTTTGGTTCTGAGTTCACATATATCTTATCTATTTAATAATTTCCAATAGATGAGTCATATGTTGCAACAATTTAGTCATCTGTTGCAATAGATATCTATATTTGTTGGATAATTTTCAATAGATGAGTTAGCTATTGCAACAGGTTAGTCATCTGTTGCAACAGATGTCTATATATGTTTGGTCATTTTTCAACAAATGTCTTTAACTGTTTGGTCTTTTGAAACAGATTACTCATCTATTGCAACATGTTAATAGAAATCGTAATTGAATTTATCAATTCATCTTTAATTTTAGTTAAATCAATGTTGTTATTACTAATAATGTCTTAATTTGAATCATTTCAAATAAAACTGGTCAATTAACACTTTACTCAAGATGAATACACTTAGATGATCATGTAATTACTATGAGATTAATTGAAATCGTAATTAAATTATCAATTCATATTTAATTTTAGTTAAATCAATTTAGTTATTACTGATAATTACTTAATTTTAATTATTTCAAATCAAATTGGTCAATTGATCATTCTACTTAGGACGAAACACTTAGTTGATCATGTAATTACTATAAAATTAATTGAAATTGTAAGTGAACTTACTAATTCATCTTTAATTCTAGTTAAATCAATATAGTTATTTCTAATTATGGCTTGGTTTGAATCATTTCAAATAAAATGGATCAATTGATCACTCTACTCAGGACGAACACACTTAGTTGATCGTGTAATTACCATGAGATTAATTGAAATAGTAATTGAACTTATTAACACTAGTCAAATCAATTTAGTTATTACTAATATAGTGGCTTAATATGAATCAATAGATGACTAAGATGTTGCAAAAGATGAGTAATCTGCTGAAAATGACCAAACAGATAAAGACATCTGTTGCAACAAATTAGTCACCTATTGCAACAGATTAGTAATCTGTTGGAAATAACAAACAGATAAAGTCATATGTTGCAACAGATTGGTCATCTATTGTAAATGACCAACAGATAAAGATATTTGTTACGACAGATGACTAATCTATTACAATATATGTGTATATTTGTTTGATAATTTTCAACAAATGACTCATCTGTTGCAACAGATTAAATCTGTTGCAATAGGTTATAAACTTAAATGATCATGTAATTACTATGAGATTAAGTGAAATTGTAATTATTAAATCAACTTGGCTATTACTAATAATGGCTTAATTTGAACCATTTCAAATAAAATTAGTCAATTGATCACTCTACTCAGAACGAACACACTAAGATAATCATGTAATTAATATGAGAATAATTGAAATCGTAATTGAACTTATCAATTCATCCTTAATTTTAGTTATATCAATGTAGTTATTACTCATAATATCTTAATTTGAATCATTTCAAATAAAATTGGTCAATTAACACTTTACTCAAGACGAATACACTTAGATGATCATGTAATTACTAACTATGAGATTAATTAAAATCGTAATTAAAATTATCAATTCATCTTTAATTTTAGTTAAATTAATTTAATTATTACTAATAATTGCTTGATTTTAATTATTTCAAATAAAATCGGTCAATTGATCATTCTACTTAAGACGAAACACTTAGTTGATCATGTAATTACTATAAAATTAATTGAAATTGTAAGTCAACTTACCAATTCATCTTTATTTTAGTTAAATCAATATAGTTATTTCTAATTATGGTTTGGTTTTAATCATTTCAAATAAAATTGATCAATTGATCATTCTATTTAGGACGAACACTTTTAGTTGATAGTGTAATTACCATAAGATTAATTGAAATTGTAATTGAACTTATTAATTCATGTTTAATTCTAGTTAAATAAATTTAGTTATTACTAATATAATAGCTTAATATGAATCAATAGATGACTAACATGTTGCAAAAGATGAGTAATCTGTTGAAAATGATCAAACAGATAAAAATATCTGTTGGAAATGACCAAACAAATAAAGACATCTGTTGGAAATGACTAAAAAAATATAGACATATGTTGCAACAGATGACTAACCTATTGCAATAAATGACTCATCTATTGAAAATTATCAAATAAATATAGATATTTGTTGCAACAGATGACTAAGTTGTTGCAACAGATGACTCATCTGTTGAAAATTATCAAACATATAGGATATATGTTGGAAAATAATTTACATAGTAAAGCTCAGATGTTTTTAAGAGAACTCAAATGTTTATCCCCTTGTCTAAGGTCATGTCTTTAATTTTTGTTAAATCAATTTAGCTATTACTAATAATTTCTTAATTTGAATTCTTTTAAATAAAATTTATCAATTGATCATTCTATTAAGGATGAATACATTAATTGAAATTGTAAGTGGACTTATCAATTCATCTTTAATTTAGTCAAGATCAATTTATTTATACTAATAATGACTTAATTTGAATCATTTGAAATAAAATTGGTCGATTGATCACTCTTCTCGAGACGAATACACATAGTTGATCATGTAATTACTATGAGATTAATTGAAATTGTAAGTGAACTTATAAATTCATCTTTAATTTTAGTTTTATCAATTTAGTTATTACGAATAATGGCTTAATTTGATTCATTTCAAATAAAATTGGTCAATTGATCACTCTAATCATGACGAATACACTTAGTTGATAATTTAATTACTATGAGATTAACTGAAATTGTAAGTTTATCTTTAATTTTTGTTAAATCAATTTAGTTATTACTAATAATATCTTAATTTTAATTATTTCAAATAAAATTGGTCGATTGATCACTCTACTTGGGACGAATACACTTAGTTAATCATGTAATTACGATGAGATTAATTGAAATTGTAAGTGAACTCATTAATTCATGTTTAATTTTAGTTAAATCAAAATAGTTATTACTAATAATGGCTTAATTTGAATCATTTAAAATAAAATTGGTCAATTAATTATTCTACTAAGGATGAAACACTTAATTGATCATTTAATTATTGAGATTAATTGAAATCGTAATTGAACTTACTAATTCATCTTTAATTTTAGTTAAATCAATGTAGTTATTTCTAATAATGGTTTAATTTGAATTATTTCACATAAAATTTGTCAATTAATCATTCTACTCAGTACGAAACACTTAATTGATCATGTAATTACTATAAAATTAATTGAAATCGTAATTGAACTTACTAATTCATCTTTAGTTTTAGTTAAATCAATATAGTTATTTCTAATGATGACTTAGTTTGAATCATTTCAAATAAAATTGGTCAATTGATCACTCTACTCAGGACGAACATACATAGTTGATCGTGTAATTACCATGAGCAATCAATTTAGTTATTACTAATAATGACTTAATGTGAATCAATAGATGACTAACATGTTACAACAGAAGAGTAATCTGTTGGAAATGACCAAATAAATAAAAACATCTGTTGAAAATGACCAAACAGATATAGACATCTGTTGTAATAAATGACACACTTGTTGCAACAACTAATTCATCTATTGAAAATTATCAAACAGATATAGACATCTGTTGCAATAAATGACTAAGTTGATGCAACATATGACTCATTTGTTGGAAATTACTAAATAGAAAAAATATGTGTTGAAAAGCAATTTAAAATACTAAAGCTCAAATATTTTTTAGGAGAACTCAAATGTTTTCCCCCTTGTCTAAGGTCTTGTCTTCAATTTTAGTTAAATCAATTTAATTATTATTAATAATTGCTTAATTTGAATGAACAAATGGCCAACCTGTTATAAGCATTTATTGCAACAGATGACTAACTTGTTGCAACAAATAGGTGATCTGTTGGAAAATAATTAAAATACTAAGGAACTCAAATATTTTTAGGAGAACTCAAATGTTTATCCCATTGTCTTAAAGACTTGTCTCTAATTTTAGCTAAATCAATTTAGTTATTACTAATAATTGTTTAATTTGAATCAATAGATGACTGATATGTTGCAACAGATAATTCATCTGTTGGAAATTATCAAACATATAGAAAATCTGTTATAATAGATGGGTTATCCATTAGAAAGCAATTAACATACTAGGGAACTTAAATATTTTTAGGAGAGCTCAAACATTTGTCCCCTCGATCCTTTTGCATTTGATGTATGATACACTATTTTTGTCTTCTTTACCTGTTTCAGAAAATTTTTCATGTGTTTCACTTATTCGTTGTGCCCTTGTTGAAATTTTTAGAATTTTTTTAGGTCAAATTTTGTTCGTATATCACTTGGACATTACTTCATAGGTGATTTTGTAAGTATAATTATGATTTTTGTTGTATTTTTTATTTGGTATATTTGTTACTACTACAATAGATAGAACCTGCAACATGAATCCAATATACGAGTCATTTATTGAAATAAGTGAGTAATGTGTTGCAACATATGACTAATTTGTTGCAACAGATGACCCATATATTGGATTCATGTTATAACACTATAATACAAATCCAACAGATGAGTAATCTGTTGCAACAGATTAGTCATATATGTTGCAACAAATTACTCATATATTGCAACAAATTAGTCAATATATTGCAATAGATTAGTCAATATGCTACAACAGGTTACTCATCTGTGCAACAGATTACTCATCTGTTGGATTCACATTACATGTTTTGTCTACTGTTGAAAAAATAGCAATAACAGATACACCCAGATGAGAAATTCAACTATAAATTATAATTTTACTTACTAAAATCACCTATAAGTAATTCCCAAGTGATATACGAATAAAATTTGACCTAAAAAAATTTGATCAAGTAGCAATAGTAGCGGTAACAACAATGTTCAACAACAAGAAGATAATGATGATGAACAAGAAGAGATGATAATGAAGAACAAGATGATGATAATGAAGAAGAAGATGATGAATAAAGCAACAACAACAATGAACAACAAAAATCACGAAGAGAGAGAAAACTCCAATAAATGAGAAAAGAGAGAAACGTGCCTTTTTCCCTCCATTTCTAGTTATATTAGGTTTTACATTAGATCAAAGTGTAAATTAAAAAACTTGTGGTTTATTTTCAAATTTTTCTTACTTTCTTAATCCTTAATAAAGTAATTGTCACCTCCACTCAATTATTAAGACTTGTGTCACCCACACTTCATTTTAAAACTCTTTTGTCACCTAGAGCCCAAGGCCCCAAGTAAGTGTGGTATCATATGTAACATGAGACATCAACGTTATGAAGCAAAAGTTGTGAAGGGGTTGATGAAATTATTCTTAAAATAGATAAAAATACATCTAGCAAGCTACATCAAATCCTGCAATAGACCAAAAAAATGCAAAGAATCCACCTCTAAATGTGAGTTAATATTAAATTTTTTTCACAGATCGAAAAATTCAACATTCAAAATTTAAGTATTTGATGAAGATCAAATGTACTCATTTTTATCAAGCTTAAAGTACAAAAACCATTCAAAAGTACATTTAAGGGGTCATTTTGAACCTATCCTCAAACACAAAGGATCTTTTTTTAATTTCATCTTACAGTTTAGATAGAGTTTTAACTAAATTTTGTCAAAGTTACTTTTGTGAAAGATGAGGAAAAGTAAAATGACTTCTATGAAACAAAATAAAGAATAGCAAGTACAAAGCTAAATGATCACCCATGAAATTTGAACTCAGTCATTTTTCGATTGTGTGTTTTGAATCGAATCCAGTGGTTCCAGTTGATCTTCTTGCCAAGTCTTTTCAATTTGACGAGAAGACGAATCATCAGATGAGTTCTTTATGTGGAACATAAAGGAGCATCAAAAAATATGAAACTATATGCTCTTTGTTGGGTTCAATAGGATGTGTGAATTAAAAATAGAGGGAATTCTTGGAGGAAAAGTGAGCTCACACTTAAAAAGAAAAGTGTACTCACTAAAGGAAAGTCTACTTCCCCCACATTGGTGGGAGAAAGCAACTTTATTGTGTTTTTATTAAAAAACACTCCTTGAAGTGGATAGTGAGACAAGAACCAAGAGGTGTCTCACGCCTTTGTTGTCGTTGCTCGCTCGGCTCGAATTTGGATTTGAAAAATGATCGATGAGATTAATTTTTTAGACAAAGTTTATTTCAAACTTAGAAAAACAAGTGAAATTTTTAATTCAAAAATCCAACAAAAAATATTTTCTATACGAACATGCATGCAGAAACGCACCTCGAAAGGGACGCAACCCTTCAAGGAAATGACACACTATTTTGGAAAAAGGGTGATTGTTTGGTCGAACGGTTTTAACTAAATTTTGTCAAAGTTACTTTTGTGAAAGATGAGTCAAAGTAAAATGAATTCTATGAAACAAAATAAAGAATGACAAAATCAAAACTAGATGATCACCCATGAAATTTGAACTCAGTCATTTTTCGATTGTGTGTTTTGGATCGAATCCAGTGGTTACAGTTGATCTTCTTGCCAAGTCTTTTCAATTTGACGAGAAGACGAATCATCAGATGAGTTCTTTATGTGGAACATAAAGGAGCATCGAAAAATATGAAACTATATGCTCTTTGTTGGGTTCAATAGGATGTGTGAATTAAAAATAGAGGGAATTCTTAGAGGGAAAGTGAGCTCACATTTAAAAAAAACGTGTACTCACTAAAGGAAAGTCTAATTCTCCCATATTGATGGGAAAAACAACTTTATTGTGGTTTTATTAAAAAAACACTCCATCAAGTAGGGGTGGACATGGTATGGTATATACCGAATTACCATACCGAATCAAAATTTTTGATACCGTGATTTTGTTATTATGGTATATGGTAGCATTTTAAATTTTTTTGGTATTCGGTATTTACAAATGACGTACCGGCATACCAAATATCATACCGAAGTATATGTAGTTACATAACTTATATATATATATAGGGAAAAGGGTCAAATATGCCCCTCAACTTTGTAAAAAGGTCCAAATGTACCCTCCGTTATAAGTTTGGTCCAAATATGCCCTCGCCGTTAAAGTTTAGGAGTAAATATACCCCTAAACGTTGTGAAAGGCTCCAAATATGCCCTCCGTTACAGATTTGATCCAAATATGCCCTCCGTTACAGATTTGGTCCAAATATGCCCTCGTTGTTAAAGTTTAGGAGCAAATATACCACTTAATTTTGCGAAAATGTTCAAATATACCCTCCGTTACAACCCATAATAATAATAATAATAATAATAATAATAATAATAAATTTCAACTTTTACACAAATAAATTAGTTCAGACACATGAATCGTACGTAAAACCCGTACATGTTTCAATTGAAGTTGATGTGCATAGCAAAAATATGTAACATATATGATATTAGTGGCGAAATTAAAATTTTACTAAGAGGATTCAAAATATAAAGAAGTAAATACATGAACTTAATTACCGAAGGAGCAACGTCTGTTATATATACGTAAAAAATAATTTCAATCATATATAAATTGTTCCGCCTCTACTTGATAATATGAGCATAACTTTTCTAAATTTGAATCGAAAGAGTTTAATAAAACACTTTGACACATGTTTAAGTTCTCAATTGAAATAAATCGCAATTTACGTGTCTGAACTCAATTTATTTATGTAAAAGTTAAACTTTATTATTATTATATATACATAAAAATAATTTCAATCGTATATAAATCATTCCACCTTTGCTTGAGAACATAAACATTTCTAAAATTTAAATCAAAAGAGTTTAATAAAACACTTTAACACATGTTTAAGTTCTCAATTGAAACAAATCGTAATTCATGTGTCTGAACTAATTTATTTGTGTAAAAGTTGAACTTTATTATTATTATTATTATTATTATTATTATTATTATTATTATTATTATTATTATTATTATTATTATTATTATTATTATGGATTGTAACGGAGGATATATTTGGACATTTTCGCAAAGTTAAGGGGTATATTTGCTCCTAAACTTTAACAGCGAGGGCATATTTGAACCAAACCTATAACGGAGGGAATATTTGGACCCTTTCGCAAAGTTTAGGGGTATATTTGCTCCTAAACTTTAACGGCAAGGGTATATTTGGACCAAACTTGTAACGGAGGGGATATTTAGACCTTTTTGCAAAGTTGAGGGGCATATTTGACCCTTTTCCCATATATAAATACACACACAAAAAAAAATATAATACTTAGTATTAGTATAAAAATATTTAGACATTGAAACTTTCGCTACTCTATCTTGATTGAAATATTTTTGTTGTGTAGTTGACTAACAAAAGGAATTGTTTGTACTTCTTTTTCAATATTTCTACATTTGTAATGTGTATTTATGAATCAATTTAGACGTGCTTTTGAAAAGTCGATGTAATAATACTCTAGTATACGAGTATATATTGTCGAAGTTGTACAAACTATGGATACCGATTACCATACCGCAAAATATCAAAACCAAATGTCAAAATACCGAACCATACCGAATTAATATGGTATGGTAAAGGTATAATATCTTTAAAAACTGAATACCGAAATTACCGTACTGAAGTTTCAAATAACGTACCATACCATACCATGCCCACCCCTACCTTCAAGTGGATAGTGAGGAAAGAACCAAGAGGTGTCTCGCGCCGTCATCATCGTCGCTCACTCGACTTTGGCTTCGGATTTGGAAAATGATCGATGAAACTTGGATTCGGATTTGGATTTGGAAAATGATCAATAAGATTAATTTTTTAGACAAAGTTTATTTGAAACTTGAAAAAAAAAGTGAAAGTCTTAATCCAAAAATCCAACACGCAACTCGAAAGGGACGAAACCTTTCTATAAAATGGAACATTATTTTGAAAAATAGGTGATTGTTCAGTCAAACATGACTGTCCAGAAAAGCCACACTATTTTGGAATGGACATACATGACTATTTTGAAGTGATACACATTTCCATGAACCATTGCTTCCTTTCCAAAGGGGCACTTGATAGCTATAAATACCTGAACTGTTTCCTCAGGTATGTACGAAACTTTTAGTATTGAAAAACACTCTTCTACTTCCAAAAACTCTTTGAGATCATTAACTGTTGAGTGTGTTCAAAGAATTTGAAGGTTTGAGGTACCACTACATCTCACTCTAGAGTTGTCCACTAGAGGAAACCATGTCATAAACCTACTCTTGTCCTTGAGATCCTGGCTACATACTTTTTTTATTAAGAAATATGTGTCTCATTCAACCTAGGATGCCTTGACACCCTTGATGCATTGAATGAGAATTGTGAGCCATTTTATTCTGGGAGGAAAAACTTTGCAACCTCGGGTACTTGAGGGGAATTAATTCCTTAAAGACACTCCGTGAAATCGGAGGACTTGGTTCTGTTTCTACTTCATCTTATTTCTTTTAGATAACATACTTCTTTGATAGTTCGTGTTGAAATTGTGTTGAAGGTGTTAAAAACTTCATTGTTGTTCTTGAAACATTCTTGAACTTGTGTTGAAGTGTAGTATATAAATATACAGATTGTGTACCCGAAACAATACTCTTTTTATGATTGAAGCTGTGTTATGTGATTTCTAGTTCAATTGTGTCGTATATGTATTGTTTCTTTAAATACAATACTTTAAAGAGTACGACAATTAGATTTATATTCATCAACAAGAATACCTCTAACAAAAGAAAGAATACAACTAGCCACTTATCTATCGAATGTACCAAGGAAGCATTATATCCTGAAGTCAGTGTGAAATTACTTAGACAAAGAGCTCGACCGATAAAAGACTAAAAGAGCCATCTTCAGTTGTAAAAAAAAAGGTTAGCTATCCAAAACAAATATAACTGAGGTACTTAGAACGTACGTTGCTTATAATTTTACTTACATATAACCTGTTAATGTTAAATATAATTTCCCTCCAACAGTTGCTTGTACATGTTGTGCCACTAACCCAATCGGCTGGGATAAAGGAAAGACCATAGTTGGTCACTTCTCTGTATTTGAAATTGGTTAGTCATAATTAAAACGGTATTCCCACTTTATCCTGCCAGAAATATTTCATTTATTAAGTACTGGTTATTATTAGGTTCGATATCAAATGCCTTTGCTGAATGACATGATCCATCAATATCAGTTGTCATTAAAAAAAAAAAAGGCTTTAAGTCATTGATAGCCCTTTAAACTTGTTTTGAAATTTCACTTAAACCCCTCAACTCAGACTTATACCTATCAAGCCCCTAACCCATCCAAAATTTGATCCACCTAAGCCTGTTTTGATCATATTTCATGATATCCTTGCGCGTGTCACCAAGCGTTACTTATGTGGAAAACTAGTCTACTCAAATTTCTCCACGTGGATTGAATATATCCACATATGTAACGATCAGTTTTTTGATGAAATATGTGAAATGTATAATTCTGTGCGATTTAACTATTTTACCCCTCCACATAGTTGCATTATGGTATTTCTAGGGTGTGGGGGTGATTGACACAATTTTCGATGCATTTTAGTACCATCTATGCGATATTGTGATTTTTTGCGGTTTCAAGAGCCTTATTTTGGACTTTTATGGTTATCTTTTGATCCATACAACGGATGGATGAACAGACTGCATCAGCATATTCGAAACATCAATTTTAGGGTGGTAATATATTTGTTTTGATTTTTTGGCTTTTAAATCTCATTTCGATCCTTGATTTGGAAAATTGTAATTTCGAATTTCGGGAGAAAACTTTGTGAAAATGAAATATTTTCAAAAATTCTACTTTGCCAACACATCCGTAACATCGAATTTAGTGGGGTTATATAGTTCATTTGCGTAAATCAGACTCCAAACAAATCCCAGACACCCCATCGAAGTTCGTTTTTTACTTAAAAATCTGGTGCACCAGGTTAACTGGTGAACAAAGGGTAAAACTCACTTGGTGAATGTGTTTTATGTCTTACAGGGTAAAAACAATTAGCAAGTGTGATTTATACCCTTTTTGTGCTAGGTAACCTGGTGCAATATAAAAAATCCTTTTTTACTCGATTTTAGCTCTTTTTTCACCTTGTCTCTTGAGAGTTAAACCCTAAAATAGTGTGAAAGCTTAAAAGTGTCGCTTTTGGGTGCTTGGGAAGCTAGATTAACGTCTATTTCTCAATTCTTTTACGAATGTAAGGTGAGATGTCATCATTTTCTTACTTTAATTCTTGATTTAATTGTTCAAACCTCCCAAAATCTTATTACTTGATTTATCCTCAAATTTTACTCCTTTTCACTTGAATAATGTTCTTAATCGTAATTACTTGTTTTTTCTCGATTTCATCTTCAAAACAACCTCAATTCTTGATTTTAACATGGATTTCAAAGATTTTACCCGGTAAAGCTTAAAACGATTTTTCTTCAATTTGAACCTCATTTTTAACTCGATTTGACTAAGATTTTCAGGTGTAGATTCCTAGAAATATGAAAAAGATGTTTTACAATAAAATCTCAATTTTGCCTTCTTTTTTGAAAATTCGTTTCGGGGTCCATTTTGACCTCGAACCAAAAGTGGAAAATATGGGTATGGTTAGCTTTGTTTTGACGCATAGATTCTATAATTCTTGGTTTTAGTTAATTTTGGGACCTTTCATGAAAATTAAGGTCGTGGATTTGAAGTGTAGCAGACCAGTTTTAATATTCGAGGTAGGTTGTGGCTTAAGTCTTTCAAACTGAGATGGATTGTAAATGTTGATACAAAATGCATATTACGGGTGAGAACTAATCATGAAAAATGAATATTCATGTGTTGTGACTGTGTGGGGACCTATATGTAAGATCAATCAGTTTAGAGAGTAATTCAACTCCAATGATGAATAACAAGAGAGATAGAGGGGCTCCTTGCTTTATTCCTCTAGTAAAGTGAAAAAAAAGAAGACTTTTGACTCTTGTGGTTTTATATTAATGTTTTATCAAATGTACCAAAATTTCATTTAATCATGTGATCTTAAACATGTCATGTTAAAGTAGAAAATTGTCAAAACATAAAAGAATCATTCTTTTTTAAACGAACAAAGAAAACATAAATCATTCTTTTTAAAAGGAGGAAGTACATTTTAAAAAAATAGACATATGAAAATGTTGGTTACAAATTTATATATACTACTATAATTTAAGGGAAAGTGAATGGAGGAAATCAAACTATGTATTGACTCATTTCTTCCCAATAGTACTTTCTCCGTTCGAATCTACTTGATACATTTATTAAGAAAATAATGTCTGATATAATAATTTTATCATATTAGTTTTATTAGTTGATGTTTAGTAATAGGTATCAGAAAACATTTTGAAGAGTAAGTAATTAATGCTAAAGGGAAAATATAAACAATTATAATTTTTGATTTATCAAAAATAACAAGTAAATATGAAAATCAAATTAGAAAAAAAATGACAAGTAAATTGGAACGACGAATAATAACTATGCTTTGGATTTTATTTATTTTTTAGCACAAAACTCAATTCTTTGAAAGTGCTACTTTATTTCAAAGATGTCCTTACTTCTATTCTTTTTAACCAAAAAAAAAAAGGAAAAATCATTCTGATAGTAAGAAAAATTTCACACCTCTAAAGAAAATCAATTGGTATCCAATCATCTATGAATACATTTTTAAATACATCTCATTTTTACCCAACTCTAGTGGCTCCATTCCCACCATCCCATACCGTCTGTATCATCTTCACCTGTAATAATATTTATTTAAATTATATATACAAGAAAATTTTAAAATGATAGTTTTTTATTTACCTATGAATTGCAAGAAACTTAATTCTTTTTTTTTTTTGAAAACATTTTACTTCGTATAAAATTTCTTTTTGTTTGAAAACATTTTACTTCGTACAGAAGCACCCTTAATCAAGGAAAAAGGTTTAAAAAGGCTAAAAATTACTGTGGCGTGGTGATTTATCTAATCTATATATACTAAACTAGTATAGGTATCCACACGATGCGCAGAATATTTTTAAAAAATAAATCATTGGAAATATTATTTTATTAATTTGAAATAACAAATTAACATTTATTGTATCACATTAATATATTTTAAATTAATTAAGAAATATTAAATATATTTTATAATAAATAATGTATGAAATTACATAGTTCAGTTAATTTAGTTGAACTATGGATTCTCCCTTTACTATCACTGCGTCACTCCCACCCGTCTTCAACCCTCTCAATCTCTCCCTCCACACAATCCCATAATTAAATCATATGAAGAAAAAAATAAGGAATCATATAATTATCAAAAAAATAAAAAAATTGACCAGTAGTTATCTTTATTGCATTGTTCATTATCTAATATTATTCGATTGTTAATATTAACTTTTATTAACTTATCAAATTGCTTAATATAATTATCTAGTATTTTTCTTGTTAATATAAAATTATATATTTATTTTATTTAATCATGTTTTTCTATTTTTCTTCAATATAAAATATACAGATAGTAATTTGTCTGTTATCTAATTTCTTTATTGAATTTTTTAATTTAATTTCTTCATTTTATTCTCAAAGTTAATTCAAAATCCTTATCCCTCATCCCAACCCTCAATATTTGTAAAAATAATTACTTTATTTTAATTATTTTCTCTAGAATACATTGAATTTATTTTTTTTGTTACATTTCATAAGCAGTTTATCTTTTTCTCTTACATTTCAAACTATAAGATACTGAATTTTGATCTAGATTACTTAGCTTTTTATATTTTAATGTTCATATAATCTGTGGTACATTGGTGCTTTACGTGACAGAAAAAATTTGAACTTTTACTTGTTATGATTTATAAAGAAAATTATTTAATATATTAATTGTATTATACTACTACTACACATACTAAGTACTACTACTGCTACTATTTATCATTATTAGTAGCATTATTATATTCTTATATTTCATTTAATATTTCAATAAATTACATTTAGATATATTTTATAATACATATAATAATTAAACATACCTACAATTTTTAAAAAAAAATTTATATTTATCTTTGAGAAGATATTGTATCTCCAATTTAAATTCAAAAAAGAAAGAGACAACAATAAGAATTCAATTAGATCTCTTTAGTATGATAGCTAACTACTTCTAATATATAATTTCATATACTTTTACTTTACCTTTAAGCTTGTTTTAAAACCAAATAACTCTCTTAATTTGAATATTCGACTTCCTCTCCCCCCCTACTCATCTCAATTGAAGATTTTAGAAACCTTTTGTTACTTACTAACATTTTTATTTTGATTAGTTTTAATATTATATAATATTCTTCTCTTTAAATATATATTATGGACTTATATGTACTTATAGAACAAATAAATTTTACTTATTAAATAAATATGAGATATATAATTTTTCAAACATATAAATGTTACAAAGATAAAATAAGTAAGCACAATAATATTTTAGTTGGAATGATTTTTTTGCATAAGTAATTTTGACAATATTATTAAAAATACAAATTTTTATATACATATTTGATAATGGAAAAAAATCAAAAACTATTATTATTAAAATTATTATTATTATTATTATTATTATTATAAATAATTATTGTTATTGCTTTTACGGTTACTATTTTACATTTAAATTTTGAATCCTTATCTTTCAATAATTATTTTTATTTTTGTATTTGTTAAAAATAATACTTACTCTTTTCCTAAATGTATTTTGAATTTGTGGACTCCACCTATTCTCATTTAATGGCAGCAACAAATCGAGCAAAGAATAGACATCTAATAATTTTGTGTTGAAAATTTCAAGTTTATTTAAAATTGGATAACTAAATAGTAGATAAAAAAAAAAGAACAACTATTTAGGAGCAATCACTAACAACTAACTTTCAAATGAAGTAAAAAAAATAGATAAAAAACATATAATTCTAAAAATAAGGAAGATAGTTTATCTTCTTCTTTCTTTTTCTTTTTTTTGCAAAAGCGTGTATATAGAGTCCAACTATTTTTCCTTTTTTAATTTATTGTTCTTATGTTTTGTCTTTTTTTATTTTCCTTTCTAATCGATATAAAAAAAAAAAAGAGAGAGAACATTAATTTTTATTCTTATTTTGTTAAATGTGTTATTTTTCAAACAAAAATTCAAAAAAAAAAAATAATTTATAATCTTATATTTGTTGTGAAATTATCTTATTATTTTACTAATTTTGAATATTTTTAAATTAAAAGCACTATAACTTGTATATTACTACTATTATTTTAAATAATATGTTATTAAAATAATGTCATAATAGCAAGAAACTACAAACACCTTCCATTTCTTCAAGGTGAAAAACGTTATCATAATTAATATGTTATCATAATTTTAATTAATATGTTATCATAATTTTTTTAATATAACGTGAAAAACATTTAACAATATCATACTCTAATAAATAAGCCAAATAAAAAAAATGTTGAGTGGAGGATAAAGTGATCGGCTGAATATCCACAATGAATATCATTTGCTATAACCTTTTTGAGAAGAGGCAAATGTGTAATAGTCACTCCATGGATCGATTACTGAATGACATTGTATACAAAATATTATATAAGAGTTCAATTTACATGCATCCGAGTAATAACTCTTTACATTGCGAGTGAATCAATATAAGTTGTCTTGCTCCAAAGGTATGACTTACAGAAGGCTTTTTGAGCTTGGTGGTGAGGTTGGTATTGAGGCAGATTAGGAACATAAATAGCAAAAATATTAAGCGAACAATATTACTTAATTTAATTCATATGTGAATATATTAGAAAGAACAGTCTGTAATAAGATCATCACTTATCTACATACAAAAAATATAAAATGTTAAAACACACACACACAAAAAAAAAAAAAAAAAAAAAAAAAGATGAAGATCGTAAAAAATGTAGTAAATAAAATTAATGAGAGAAAGATTAACATTACATGTTAGTGTGGGAGTATATATAATAGAGGTTAATGATGTAGAATTTCATTTCAATTCAAATTTCTCAAATTCAAATTCAAAATCATATCATTTTGTTATAAAAAAAAAATTAGATTGTTACTCTCTCTTATCCTATTTATTTTATTATTCATATTTGGATTGAGAAAAATGTATAAGTAAAAATTTTTGTTTGTTGATAAACTTAAAAAGTTTTAAAAAAATTACAGATTAATAATATAAATAGATATAACATTGTAGAGATAAATTAAAATAACTTTATCATTAAATTGATTAAGTTAGATATGGATTAATTCAAATTTCAAAATTCTATAAATTATTATGTTAATGACTTATTAAAATTATGATGAGATATTAGCAGTACACGTTCTTCATGTTTTTAAAACCATCCTGCCATTACGATTTTTATTATTTTCATTAATTTATCTTTCATTTAATATTTAAATCAATTGTATTTAGATATATATTATAACTGAATGAGATAAGTATATGAAGCTGCAAGAGTTCATTTAGATATCTTCAATTATAGGTTCCTAGTTTTAAGCTAACGATAATTTTTTTTCTTTCTTTCTTAAAATCTAATATTTTTAAATTAAAATAAATTTAATATTTTAATTCAAAAATTATTATTGCACTACTATTAATTTTTTTGTTATTATTATTATTATTATTATTATTATTATTATTATTATTATTTTATTAATAATAATAATAATAATAATAATAATAATGGTATATTACTAAGACCGCTACTATATATTATTATTATTATTATTATTATTATTATTATTATTATTATTATTATTATGAACTACAACACATATTACGTACTACTACTATTTTTTTATCATTATGTTTTTTATTTTTCATAATATTTAAATCGAATGAACTCAGATATATTTCAAAACGTTGAAAGAAATAAATGAGAAAATGGTTTATTACCCCCCCCCCCCAACCTTTAGTCGAAATTTCAACTACACACTCAATCTTTAAAGGTGATCTATTACCTCCCTAAATTTTTTTTTACCGAATTTACTACTCCCCCCAGTTGCTGACCTGTCAATGGATGTGACTACACCGACCATGGGCGCGTCAGTTGACTTCATTTCACTTTAAATTCTTTATTTTCTAATTACCACATCATTATTTTTAATAATATAATAAATATTATATTATATTATATTATATTATATATTATTCAATTCTTTATTCTCTTTCTAAATTTCAATTTATTAAAGAGTTTGTCCCCAATGGTCCAAACTCATCTTCTTCGATGAGACTTCTTCTCCTCCATTTTTTTTTTATTTTTGTCAAAAGATCTTCTTATCTCTAGCTTGGTTTGTAATCCCAATTTCTTGTTGAACTCTTGACATTGTGATTTATAATCTTGTCCAACTTTAATTTGGAGTTCGTAATTTGTTGATTGATTTTATCGGAATTCTTCATATGGCAAATGCAAAATTGAATAAGCTTTGTATGGATGAATCATACCCAATGCTTGATGCTGTAGTGAGATGTAAACATAGAATTTTGTTGAACTTGCAAACTTATGGTCGAAATCAAATTCGGGAAGAAGATTTTGGTCTTGTTGACAAGCAACAACATGTAGAGCAGTCTTCTCAACATCGTCTCGAAAATTTACATCAGTTCCTGAATCCAATAGCTCCTTGATCCCCTCAATATCACCCTCATTAGCTGAATACATCAACATAATCCTTGGATCAATATCTATAACATCCCCTTCTTCCCCATCTTCACTCTCAATTTCCACTGCCTCAACCACGCTTTCTGGTGCAAGGAACGATTGCTTACCCAATGTAAATCTTACTGGCTCTATTTCAAGATAAAGAATATTCCAACCCCTTTTAAGATCTACTGCCAATATACCTAACTAGTCTAATGATTAAAGAATAAAACACCTTCAGAATCTCAAAATAAGAAAAAAGACTCAACCTTTTCAAGAATCCAAAATCTGCATAAAGGGTGTCACCAAAATTTACTTTCTTTTTCAAACTAAAGCTTTTTCAAGAGTCCAAAATCTGCACAAACGGTTCCACCAAAACTTTTCATTTTTTCAAACTATTGCTTTTCAAGAATCCAAAATCTACATAAAGGGTGTCACCAAAACTTATTGTTTTTTTTCAAACTAAAGCTTTTGCAAGAATCCAAAGATGGAAAAAAGGTAATCTTGAAACTTACTTTTTCTACCCAATTTTGGATCAAATGTGAACAAAAATTGAAAAAGAAACGGAAACTTATAATAGCAACAAGATGGATTGTTTGAAAAGCCACAACCAAAATTTTAGATTAGAACAAAAATTTCCAAAAAAAAAATGAAATCATGGTTTAGAGAGAAGAGAGAGAGGAGAGAGGAAGATGAAAAGGATTAGAGAAAGGAGAGGGGAAGATGAAAATGAAAGGATGAAAGGATTTTTTGTTTTTATAGAAATAAAGAATATTGGTGTGGGCCCAAGCGTGTGGAATGCACGGATGTATTATTACTTAGTTTATGTTGACAGGTCAGCAACTGGAGGGTAATAAATTCGGTAAAAAAAAGTTTAGGGGGGTAATAGGTCATCTTTAAAGGTTGAGTGTGTAGTTGGAATTTCGACTAAAGGTTGGGGGGTAATAGACCATTTTCTCGAAATAAATTTATGAATAGTTAGAGTTCATTTAGAACTCATCAATATTAGATTCTTAGTTTCAACCTAATGACAATTTTTTTTTAATTTAATCTTTTCAAATTCAAATGTCTACTACTACTACTACTACTGCTGCTGCTACTACTGCTACCGTTGCTGCTACTGCTACTACTGTTGTTGTTGTTGTTGCTGCTGCTACTGCTACTGCTGCTACTACTACTACTACTACTGCTAATACTACTACTACTACTACTACTACTACTACTACTGCTGCTGCTGCTGCTAATACTACTACTACTACTACTAGTAGTGCTACTACTACTGCTACTGCTACTGCTACTACTACTGCTACTGCTGTTACTACTACTGCTGTTGTTGTTACTACTGTTGCTGCTACTGCTGCTGCTACTACTACTACTACTGTTGTTGTTGTTGTTGCTGCTACTACTACTACTACATCTACTACTACTACTACTGCTACTACTACTATTGTTCTTGCTGGTACTACTACTATTCATGCTCCTGCTACTCCTCCTGCTACTCTTGCTACTCCTCCTGTTGCTCCTCCTGCTGCTCCTGCTACTACTCTTGCTACTCCTGCTACTACTAGTACTCCTGCTCCTACTGCTCCTACTACTACTGTTACTACTCTTGCTCCTCCTCCTGCTACTACTCATGCTCCTCCTATTGTTACTACTACTGCTCTTGCTGCTGCTGCTACTGCCGCTGCTCTCGCTGCTCCTGTTGCTCCTGCTGCCGCCGCCCCTACCGTTGCCGCTACTGCTCTGCTGGTTGCTGCTGCTACTATATTAACAACAACATTCTGTAGTAGCTTTCTACTACTACAAATGTATTGTTATTATTATTGTATTGTTAGATGAATAAATTCACCATTTTCAGTTCCAAATTCAAAATATTTACTACTACTACTACTATTATTATATTAACAACAACGTTCTGCAGTAGCTTTCTACTACTACAAATGTATTGTTATTATTATTGTATTGTTAGATGAATAAATTCACCATTTTCATTTTCAAATTCAAAATATTTATTTAATTAAAATATGAGTTTAAGTTTGTGCTGCTCATTTTTTTACAAAAAATTGAAAAAGAAAAAATTCGATAACCTGCAATAGCAGATCAAGTTTGCCTAATAGTGTAGAATATTTTGTACAAAACTTAAATTCTTAAAATATTTTACTTTAACACAAATTTTAAATTTCACCACATAAATCACAAAAGTTATCGGATTCATATGGGATTAGAGATAGTAATCACATTTTTAGAAGATAACTACTATTTCTGATTTTATGCAAAATTTTGAGAGAACAAGGTCTGATTGGATAGGTTATAGGAAAATCTTTGCACTAATTTGAACTCTCTATCATGGTAATTAGTAATTACTATCACTTATGTATGAATTTATATTTTTAGTTAATTCAAATTTTTTCTTACAATATTTATAATTTTGTCCTAAAAAATTACACGTGGCTTCTCGTTAATTTGCCACTTAACTTCTTCGGGAGCTTCGTCCTCTGTTTTATAATATATATATAGAAAGCAAGAAAGTCTTGCTTAGATTATTGTCAAGTGGCAACATACTATTAGACCAAGTGTTATTTATTAGGACAATTTAGTTAAAGTTAGGTTTTAGTTAGTTAGTAATTATTATTACTTTTAAATTTAAAATTTTGATATTTACTTATCTTTCACAGTTTTTTCTTTAAAAAAAGGTGTAGAATACTTACATTACTTTTTCAGATAATTAGCACGTTTTTGACTCTGCATTGAGGAAATTATCAGAACTTTTATATTAAATCTTTATATTTATAGTTACTATTATTATTTAATTTAAAATCATAATAAACTTTGATAGTTATTATTCATGTTAAATACTCTTCCTAAAAAATTGCTGCTAAATTATACATTCACCACTAACCCATTTTTCTCCACTGAAAATTACAAACACGGTAAATTAAAACTCTTTCGTAAAATCATAAATAATTAAAAAAGTAATGATGGATGTTTTAGTTGAAAACGTTAAACATAGAACTTTACCTATTTAATTACTAATATGAATACTATATTGTTATAAGGCATATGTTAATTATTAAAATGATTAATTTCAAATATAAAATTAATTTTCTTTTTATAAATGAATAAATTATTGAAAAAAATTAAGAAGTCGGTAATATATTATTATACAAAAATATACAAGACTTCAAAAACCACCACCACTAATCCCACTTCCCCATGTCCTCTTTTCCCAGACGTTTTTTTGATTTGGTGATTTCCGGATCATTTCATTGTTTACATTTTTTTTTGTTGACAACCAATTAGTTTTACACAGGTGTTAGTATCAATTTTGCAAGAAATTATCAAAATCATGTGCTCTATCAATATCTATTTACAAAAATATAATAGATTATCATCTTTCTCCATCTCTTGCTTGATTAGGACTTTTCAAGTTTCAAAGTACAATTACAAGTATATTGCACTATACTTTGTTGTTTCATGATTTCGAACTTTATAACATTATAAACACTTTTTGTTGTACATCTCATAGTAGTAAAATATCAGACCTCAATATTTCAAATTCCTCTTCGATTTACTGCAAACTTGATCACTTGAAGACAAAAACCACAATGAAGTGTATGAAATTCCGTAATTTTTCATGGTTAGTGTCGTTGATGACTCTTTGATTCTTATTCGTGAGGTAAAAGAGTTTGCTAATAATTCAGGTCTGTTGGTGACATGTTCCTCGAGTCAGTGGTGGAAGGCTCCTCTGCTCAAGGAAACCAAGCGCAGGACATCCTTTCCTGAGAAAGAAAACAACCCATGTCATATTTGTGAAGTTTTACATACTGTTTGCAGAGAAGGTATACATATTATTTCTCTATTAGAGAAAGGTTGAAAGCGTGGTATTGGCAGAAAGGGTGGGTTATTCAGGACACGGGGCCATTGTAAGGAGTACATCATTGATTGAAGCTGCGACCGTATCATCTTTTGTTCAGTGTCCCCTTTCAGCTCTTCCCCTGCATGTAATTATACTCTTTAGTATTATTAATTACGAGGATGATGATGACGATAGATGTTTTTGTCATTGCAACACTTTTAAGTTATGGGGTACATAACATTCGTGTATGTGCTCTTTCTGAATAATTGGTATTAGTTCCGCTTAAATATGGAGATTATAATTGGTACGTTTAGCATTTTATTTGTATAATCATCATGGCTTATTTTTGTTATGATTTTCTTCTTAATCATAACCATGATTCATTCCCGACTTACATGTTTCAATCTAATGAACTACCAATGGCTTATCCTCTCTTCAAATTTACATTTTTTATTTCAATTATTTGATCTTTTTAAAATATTATTGTGGATATGAGAGCAGAAGTTGGTGCAATGTTACCAATTTATGCAACGAAAATAACTTCGCATCTTCAGCAAATTGATAACAATGTATGATTCACTCCAAATTTGTGAACTGCCGCCGTGAACATAAATGTTATATATTAGCTCACCAATGAATATAAATGACGTCTGCCTGAAAAATGCAGAGAAATAATTTTACCCTATTCAATTAGTTATTTTCATCATAAAAGATTGTAGAAAATAAATATTTAATGTTCAACCATAAAATATTTAATGCTATGTAAATTTAAGATTATATATGTAATATAAATTTATCATTTAGTTATCATGTTAAACTGTTATCAAAGCTTGATTGTACGTTTACATTATTTTAATTAAAAGTTTTGTTTGTGCTCATGCCTTTTAATACTCTTCCATTAAGTATGAGAAGAAAATGTTTACCGATCTATTTTAATAATCGAAGTAAAATTTCAGCAATTACTTATATCATACATAATTGCAACTAAAGGATATCAAATACATACACCAACACAAAACAGCATCAAATATTTAGGAGCATTAAATTTTAAAAATAACTTAATATATTTAAATACTTTTTCGTCTCCTTTTATAATTTTATGCAAATATTTTTCATTAATCTTCCTCATCTTCTATATTTTATTATAATAGCAAGAAAATCTTGCATAGATAGATGCCAAGTGGATAAATAGGATAATGCCATGTGGTACTTTTTAGGACAAATGGTAGATTTTTATATCAACTATTAAACATAAAAATAATTTTTTATTGAATTAAAATATTTGAATTTAATTTATATCTTAACATATTTAAGAGACGTATATCTTAACATATTTAATTTATATCTCAACTTTTTTAATCCCAAAATTTTTCGCTCTGAACTACGTTAAGAAAAGGTAAAAAGGAAGGAGTTGTGTGTTTTTTCTTATTGTGATTGCAATATTAATAAATCAAATATCTTTTTTAAAATAATAAAAAAATTCAAAAAGGAAAAAAACTAACAAAACCTCCTAATTCACATCACAATTCTCGTCCCCATTTTCGAGCACGTATCCCACACAATCACTTATTATTTTTTTATTTTTTATTTTTAAAAGTAAAAAGATAAAACAATTAAAAGATCAAAATTAAATTTAACTAACCTAAATATATTTATCAAACAAAATATAAATATCCCACATCCATAATTTTCAATGAACCAGAAGTGGTTACAAATTAGTATCTGAAATTTGAAATGAGTAGTGGTTATGTGTAAATTAACTATTTCAATTTGTTATTCTTCTAATTGTCGAAAAAAGGACTTTAAGAAACCACCGCCAGTAATCCCACTTTTCCATTGCCTCTTCTCACCCACGTTTTCCACTAATCTCCCATACAACCACAAAAAGCAACACATTTCATTTACACTTTACAATTTTTAGATTCAGTTTTTATTTTAAAACAAAATTACCTTCCTATTTTTAAGCAATTTCCACGAAAATCTCTACTAGAGAGTTTAAATTTTTATCTTAATACTTACATCTCTATTTTCTTGCTCTATTATATTTAAAACAAACAAAGTCTTTGTTATCTAAATAGTAAATTACAAGTTTCAATTATTGTTTAATTATATTTTAACTAATTAATAATTTTCTAATACAAATAAAAGTTTTTATAAAGACATAATTGTGACTTAAAAGTCATATTATATTCACTTTAGATTTCCAAATTTTCAGCAATCATCTCACAAATTTACCTTCTATTTTAAAAATAAAATCCACATAAATACATAACTTAATACAAAGCACCAAGAGTTAGTTGAGGAAATAAAAACATAGTTGAGGAAATAAAAACAACTATTTAATATATTACACTAAGAAATGAAAAAGATAACAACATTTTATACATAAGTATATGATATTCGTACCCACGTTTTTCACTAACCTACCACACAATCACTTCCACAAGAAATATACTTAGCACTTTGTAACTTTTTTTAATCCAATTTTAATTTTACAAATCAATCACATTTTCTATTTTCAATCAAATTGCAAGATAATTTTCTACGCAGTTTTTCATATAGATAAAAGGACGACCCGATTCATACCTACTCCGTAGGTGTCGGGGAGGGGGGGGCACCTGGCCTGACCTACGCGCCCTCACCCCAGCTTTGCTGGAGGGGCGTTTCGAACCCCCGACCCTGACACACCACGGTAAGCAAGCTTACTGCTGAGCCAGAGCTATCCCTCAGTTTTTCATATAGATAAATTTTACAATATCTAAATTTGTATTTTTCTATATTTAAAGTAAACAAAGTTTTCGATGTCTGCAACATGTTAATAGTAAATTACATTTTTAATAATTTTTTAATTCTTTATTAAGTAATTAATAATCTTCTAATATAAATAAAAAATTTATAAGAACAACTGTGACTGAAAAGTCATATTATAAAAAAAATAAAATTATTTTAATCATACTAAAAACATTAAATAAGGAAAAAAAATCAGAATCGCATATTACACTATTTAGATAAAAATAATGAAAAAAATTAATAAAGCTATAAACTTATATAAAAAGTTTCAAACAAAAACAAAGAAGACTGTTATAAAATATTAAAGAACAAAGAAGGAGAATAGAGAGTGATTCTTATTTCTCTTGGGGGGTGAATTACAATGAAGGAAAATCTCTTTATTTATAGGGGAAAACTAACCTTGGGTTTATAATTTTTCCATAAATAGGCATACACAATATATGGTAAAGTAGGTATTCACTATATATGGTAAAGTAGACATTCACTATATATGATACATTTATAACACTCCTTCTTAAAAGTCTACTTGATAGATAATACGCATATAGGCTGCCTCATTAAAAACCTTACAAGGAAAACCGAGTGGGACAAAACCTCGTAAGAAAAAAAGAGTACAACACGTATTAACTCCCCCTAATGATAACATCCTTGAATCTTTGCATTCCGATCTTGTGCACCATCTTCTTGAAAGCTGCAATTGGAGGAGACTTGGTGAATAAATCAGTCACATTGTCACTTGAACAAATTCGTTGCATGTTAATATCATCATTCTTTTGTAGCTCATGTACGTAGAATAGTTTTGATGAAGTGTGCTTCGTTCTATCTCCTTTTATGAATCCTCTATTAAGATGTGTTATGCATGTTGAGTTATCTCTGTATAAAATTATGAGTACATTGTCACATTTCAAATCACAGTTTTCTCGAATGAGATGTATCATGGACCTCAACCATACATATTCTCGGCTAGCTTCATGAATAGCTATTATCTCAATATGGTTCAATGAAGTGGCTACGATAGACTGCTTTGTATATCTCCAAGATATGACAGTATCCTCACACATAAACACATAGCCTGTTTGAGATCGAGATTTATGCGGGTTAATTAAATACACAGCATCAACATAATCAATAAGATCGAGACTACAATATTTATAATAATATAATATCATGTATTTGATCCCATTTCGATGTCTCCCAATAGGAGCAAAATTATACCTTGCTAACAAATTAATCGAAAAAACTATATCAGGCCTTATAGTATTTGTAAGATATATTTTGTCAAGTGACAATATTCAACATTTCATGTGTGACATCTTCAAGTGTGTGGAGTGCAAATCAAATAAGTTTTCACTTACCACGATGCACCATTTCATGTTAATAGATATTTTTACGTCAGCATGCTTAAATAAACATAGAATTTAGATCATCATAATCTTTCACAATATTACGTCAATATTATGTCAAATATATTGATGATATATTATTTTGTATCGGTTCACAATGCGACATAACATTTTGAGATCTCATTACTTCATTATTTTCAGGTACCTGAACCTCTCCTAAGGTTTCATGAAGTGTTATGTCGTAGGCTCTTCAAGAGCACATTGCCTTCTTATTATGATTTTTTGCTTCTTATCCTTTTCAAGGATTATTTTATTTGGAATTGATTGGTATACCATGCTTCACGCATGCATAGACTTTGTCCTTTAGGGACACAAAATAGGAGCACTTGCAGCTTGATATGAGATACTTTCGACATGTGACTTGAATTGTCTTTTGAAGAGGATCTGATGATAATTCCTAATATATTTCTTAGCTTTTTATAATCTCCCCCTTATGTTAGAAAAACTAACATAAATCCTCCATCTTCTTTGAGGAATCTACCTTTGTGCACTATAGTATATTCATTAATCGTATACCGTACAACAAAACTATTAGATGGATAACATGTGGTTCTTGACTCAGAACCAACTTTGAGGGGGAATTAATCATAATTTATTGGTCTAATGCACACAAGTGCAATTGTATGCAACATATCATATTTCAGACCAACACATGAAGTTTTGTTCTTATTTGCAATGGTTTAGCTATTTATCAAAGGCATTCAATGCCAAACCATCATCATCAAGATGAATTATCTTGATTACACAATCTGAAAGTTATGCTCTTAACTCAATTTTATTGAGCAAGCAACTTTATGAATGTCAAACGTAGGTTGACAATGAATGTACATGTGATCATCTTATTGATGCATCTTTTCAATATATCACATGATAGGTGAACGGGTCCTTATTCACCTTTTATACTCTTTCAGATTTTAAGGGATCCTATCCCAAAATTATTGGTCCAACCAACTTATCATGAGAACAAGTAACATTAAAAGTAATGAAGATATTTTTTTTTCTTCAATATATGTTCAATACTCAGTATGCACATCTTTGAGATGTCGCAATCGTTCATGTCAATTTATGAACTTTTATTCTAGCAAACTCCAAGTTTACCATGACATGTACCTTTTACTTTAGTAAATTTTAGATTTACTATAACATGAATAAATTTTTGAATTTACTACTTCATAAGTATATTTTTCAAAATAACTCTTCTCAGTTATTCTGCCTCATTCAGAAGTGAGTTGTGATACCATCACAATCAAGTTCATGTTTACATTGATAAACTTCTCATTCCCCAGGAATGGAATATAATCGTTCCTTAAGCCTATCAAATTCTAATGGTTTATAACCTCTTTCATGATATTACTACTTCAGGAGCAAATCGAGGCATACATATAATGTCGAGAATGTTTCTCTAACATATATTATAATCATAATAAGCGTGGGAAAATGTTATCACTTTTGATAATTATTATTATATTGTCCCTCCACGCTTATATTCGTACGTTAAATCACTTGTCTTTTTTCAGACATATTAAGCATTGTTACTACATTCACTTCAAGGAATGGAACATATTCAATAGGACATGTTTCTTTCATGACTTTTCACAAAACCACATTATTTTGCCTTAACCATCATTATATCACCAATATGGTACATTGAGATTCAAACTTAATGTTTTATCCATATAAAGGCATCTTAGGCGACAAATCAATGAGGTTTGAACCCAACATCTTATTTTCATAGTGTATGCATTCATATCGTACTTTTGGAAGGATGACCATCTTCAAGTGGTCAAATCTTTCTTTTAGGTTATTCCACATAACAAGTGGATCCTTGTAGTGATGTATTCAATTTTCAGAATTTTATCAAAATGATGACGTAAGAAAATCATATCTTTAGCACTATTTTGGTTAGATACTATATTTTCTTTCTTTATAGCGTCTCCAAGACCCATTGTCACAACCCAAATGGCCATGAGTGGTACCCACATTAATCTTTCTGTGGGAGAACCATCTAAACCGAACCATTACCCAAACACTTAGTCAATATTAAGATGATGATATCATAAAATTAACATAATAATAATTCAAGATTAATCGTTATTAATGTGGAAGTCAAATAAAATACTTACTAAAATTCCCAAGACCCGAAAGTCACCGTACAAGAACTACTAACAAAAATCATATCTAAAGTGATATCCAAAAATAAAGTAAATAAAGAATGTTTCATTGCTCGAAAGATGGACAAGAGCAAAAAAGATGGCTCATGGCAGCCTGGAAACGGAGTGCTCACCCTTGGATCAAGATCTGCTATTAAACTCCAGATGTGAGGTCATGTCTGAGCCTATAACACTTTCTGCACTCAATAAAAGAAGAGTACAGGGTAGTATCAGTACAAACCACTATGAACTGGTAAGCATCATAGGTCAACTCAATTTAATAGCATGTACACAACATAAATCAAATAACAAGTAGACAGACATCATCACAGAACAAATATTCAATGAATAAAAAATACAACAACAACATGTCAAACAGTGCTCACAAACAAACCACATAACCATCAAGAGTATCAACCATACTATAAACATTTACAGAATCAACACAAATATGTACACACATGCTATAGGACTTATTTTTGCCCACATAGTCATGACCTGCAGGGAATAATCTATGTTCACGTGCCGTACCGACGAGGTACCCGATCCAACATATACATATCCTCACCAGCGTGGTACCCAATCCAACATAAGTATAAACATACGGGCGTGGTACCCGATCCAACATAAATATAAACATACCGGCGTGGTACCAGATCCAACATAAATCGTGGTACCTGACCCAACATAAATGTAAACGTACCAGCGTGGTACCCGATCCAACATATACATATCTGTACTGGCATAGTACCCGATCTAACATAAATATAAATGTACCGGCGTGGTACCCGATCCAACATAAATGTAAACGTACCGCGCGTGGTACCCGATCCAACATAAATGTAAACGTACCGGCATGGTACCCGATCCAACATAAATATAAACAAGTATTATCAATATCAATTTACACAACCTCACAGCATACAACACAATGTACCAATATTACAAGTACACTTAAAGTCATGAGACAATTCCATCAAGTCAATTTTCAATAAACATTTATACACGAATCAACAATCCAAACATTAACAATTTCAAATATGTACGAATACCAATCCACAAGTATCCAATTTAGGAGCCTACACATAATTAAATTGAGTCTAAACTCTAATTAAACCATAATCTACCTCAACCGAAGAACTCAAATATCAGTAGTCCACAAGTGCCTTGTCATTTCTCAAATTTTCAAAACGTTCAAAATCTGTTCAAACATATAATCCTCTTAAGAATACAAATTTAATAACACCCATTTATAAATTCTTATTCTATAAATCCTACGACTAAACCTTAATTTATCCAAAAACAATAATTAACTTCATACGATAACCTCCGGTTTCGAAACTAACAACAAAACAATGGCCAGCGCAACTTTGAAATTCGTGGAGAATTAAGAAGGCAACCAATAGTGGCCTGTGCCACTTTTGAAATTCATGGGAAATTAAGAAATCAGCCAATAGTGGCCATTGATTTCATTGAAAAAGTGTGAAATCAACTACAGTGGCCTATGCCACTTGATTTCTTGCCACCAGTGGCCTACTTTTTCCATTAATCAAATTTTCCTTCCACTAAAATTATACATATCACACTCATGTACACATTAAAATAAACGAACCTGAGATTTTGTGTTATGCAGCAGCAGCAGTTTCTCCTTTTTCCTTTTCTTTTCTCGCTTGTTCTAATAAATTGAACGTTAAATACCTCATCTGATAATCTATTACTCTGATTTCACTTATGACAGAAAAAAATAATGGAGTAGTGGTTATGACCCACTACTAATTTTAATAAAAAAATATTTTCGTTAACCATCCTTTAATTTAATTATTAAAATACCCAACACTTCTAATAAATTCTCATAATTTGTTCGGAATCCTATAAAATTAAATTAAATATGTAAATTGACTAAAAAAATACATTCCAAATCTATTGAAATCACTAAAATACTAATCTAGGGTCATCTTGATAAAAAATTGAGCACAATTAAATTTAACTTCCTTTAGCTCAATAACCCAACTAAGGACTTAACTCACCCGGAACACCTCAAGAATCGGTACTATTCATCTTCGTAACTCATAAATCACATATACAAACTAGAGAAGAGCTAAAATAAAAAGTTTAGTAAAATTTACGAAATGACTAGGAGGGTCGTTACATCAGATATCAATTAAACAATTGTTCATCCCCAAACGGGCAAACAAGAGACAAGAAGAGGAAACAAAAAATTAACTGAATCATCAAAAATATGTGGATACCTGTTACGCATGTGTGCTTCGATCTTCCAAGTGGCCTCCTCAATAGGAAGATTCTTACACTGGACTTTCACAGACGCAATCTCCTTAGTCCTCAACTTACGGATAACCAAATACCTAGCCGAGCCTATGTGTGCCCCCACTACCCCAGACTCGGAAGGTTCAATCAGCATACAACAACACAAGGCATATTCTTCACCATATATATGCAACCATCATATACCGGTTGATAAATATAGGTGCATACTGGTGATAGGCGATGCACATGCAAGAGTGAATGCAAAGAACACAATCAATATCACAGCTCATCATAACTGTCCTCATCAGGGTCATCATCATCGTAATCACCCTCCGGCCTTGTCGGATATCAACACATCATCAATAGAATTCTCCGGCCTCACCGGGTATTAATATATCATAAATATATCCTCTAGACTTGTCAGGTATAAACATCATCACAACAGTATCCTCCAGCCTTGTCGGGTATCAATATATTATCATAATAGTCACTACCGAATAACATACACTAAAATACTCATAAAAATAGTCATATCACCATAGAATATCTATCTAGTCAATACTTCCCAACTACTCGTTATTATCGTTATTAGCAACCAATGCTTATTATCATAAAATCACTAGTTCACTAGTCATCACATAACCTTTAGTTATTAGCCTAAACATTATCCTTCACATAATCCTTATTCAAGGGATAGTAACTAACGACTATTTATGTAATAGCCAACATCTAACATCTAGTCAAGGTTCATCACCAAACCAAAAATGACATTTATCCACCATTCATTATTATCACTAATCATCCTATATCCGTTAATCATTACTAGACAACACGTTACTACTTGTCACCTAACCATATTTTATTAAATGACACTATTCATTATCTAATCATCGTATACCAACTAATCCTTGCTTAACTATTCATTAGTTAACCATTTTACAACTATTAAGATTTATTAACTAGTCACCTCTTATTACCAACATATCTTATTACCTAGCCTCATTAGTATACAACTCCTCCGTTATCCACTAATTGACATCACAAACTTAGTCATCAATACCAACTTAGTCGTCAATATCAACTAATCTTTACCTATGCTAGACCCGACCGCACCACAAGTAATGCATTAACCATCGCTAGCTACCATGTTTCAACTAAGCAAGATTCATTAACTAATATATTAGATTCCTAGCCATCACCAGTATCCAATCAATAATGTCATGAGCAACATACCTCATCTTCCTCTGTCCTATATCGGAGAGATGTGTATACAAACATATATATATTCATAAACTGTAATCGTATCCTTTATACTGATAAACACTCCTCGGATATTCAATCATTATCATAACACAACCCTTGGCCCACTAATTTATCTGGAATAGTCACAACATCATAATCACGACCTTAGGCCCATATACATATCCAAAACTCATATTGGTAATCATATTTATAAGTCATAGCATATATCTAATTATCTCACATATAGGAGGTATCTCATACATTGGAGGCATAATATAGATAGACATGTAATCGTCTGTAGGATATCTTATATCGATAGGTCATACATCATAACTATGAGGAATATCACCTCTCTAGGCCAAATTTGCATATCTAAGAGGAAATAGCATCTCTATGGGCCAATCATCCAGTCTAAGAAAAAATAGCATCTCTATAGGCGACA
The DNA here is from genome assembly GCA_030864225.1 of Capsicum baccatum var. pendulum. Lineage (NCBI taxonomy): Eukaryota > Viridiplantae > Streptophyta > Magnoliopsida > Solanales > Solanaceae > Capsicum > Capsicum baccatum. The sequence continues at coordinate 131,595,753 of CM061551.1, read as the reverse complement.
TAAAGTATCTAGGAGGAATATCACCTCTAAATGCCCAATATCACTTCCACAAGAAGTATCATAACTATAAATCAAAATCCACAATCCAGGAATATCAAATCAAGTTACCAAGTTGTAACCTTATTCTAAGGTTTACTAGCCTCATCTATGTCTAACATCTGCAGCTAAGTCCACAGGACTTAACACAAGTTTAGGCCTAAGTGGGCTAGACGATCCCACTTCTAATTCTCAATTTCCATAATTAGGCACGTTATGCCCCAAACTAGGCTAAGGTATCTAGTTCATCTTCTAGATTTCAAGTAACCCATATTCAAGCCCAAGATAGCAGCTTCAACTAAAAACAAGGTACTCAAGTCAACTCTACCTAAGTTACGATTTCAAGACTACCATACTAGCCCAATAAGGCTAAATATACAAATCATGCTTCAAATACTAAAACCACATCCCAAACATAGGTTTACATCATAACTATGCTACAACTAATCTAAACTAGGGAGGAAAAGCAATAGAATTCAAAAGGGGTATAAACATGTCATCTGATGGGTCCCAAAGAATTAGAGCCTACAACACATTATCCTCCACAGCATTGTTAATACCCATCTAATCATCATACCTTAACCACTTAACAAGAATATCCACCAAGTATCACTCAAGGAAAGATCAATCATGCCATTTAATAATTCATTTATCCTCTCATTCAGGATCATCCTTAATTATTTTATGAATGTAACTAAGCCATTTGATTTTGCATTGCCACTATCATGGAAATTACTATCCTCAAAAGTGTCATATATCAACCAACTTTGTGGGACATGCAAATGTATAATTCAGCCACAAGGTTAAGTCAATAATAATTTTTCTTCTCAAAATTTTTTCTAATGCATAAATCCACACTTCAACTTATGTCCTGACAATCACTAACTTAATATTTTTCAACGACAAACACTTCATGGCCAAGCCAAATCTCTCCTGTATAATTAACACCAATTTAAGATATACAGAGTCATTCTTATTTCTACCTAACAATATTTTAATTACGGGCTTTACTTAACTCTTAATCACCTCAAGAGTGGTTCCCACACCACTAGCACATAAGAAAGGCCAAACAAAATAAATCAATTATAGGTCATTGACAGTCTTATCACCAATATCACATTTCAGACAAGTCATCGATCAAACTCTATAGGTATAAACAACCTCTACTAGTTTTTGCTACTTTTATTTAAAACACATTATTTTGCCAAGCATTAAGAATTTCATTCACATAAGGAACTTAAAGATAACGTCACTTAGATAGTCCTGACAAGAAACCCATTATAGTTTCAATAATAGAGCTGCACAAAAATTCTAAATACAGTCTCAATGGTCGGACCACACAAGGATCCCCAAATAATATCAAATAATCGAACTACACAAGGGTTCATCCACAACATCATTAACAAGAACCTCTCATTACTGAAAATACATATCACCTCAATCTTTTATTCATGTCACTTTTTCACTATCTTTTCTCGACCTCACATTCTCATATCATCCTCTCAATTCACATACCATCAATCTCATCAGTATAATAGTACCAAAAATAAGTAAGCACCATAGAACTTCTAGTTTCACAATAACAAGAAATCAAACAATTCCATCACATTTATCAATAAAAATAACTTAGTTAATTTTCATCACTTAACAAAAATAATTCACAATAATGACAAAAATCTAGCAACAATAGTTTAGCCAATTATCAAACACAAGCAATCAATAAGTTCACAACTTTCACAAGTCTTTACCTATTAACAATGACTTTTAGACCTTATTAACAGATACCAGTTGAAATCTCCTAGATTTTTATTTAAAATTATTAAGATACCAATTGGAATTGTCTACATACCAATTGGATTCAATCTAGTCGTCCAAGATTAGGACGGCACGATGGAGAGAAAGAAAGGAAAATGAATTCTACATGCATCATAGCCATACGGAGAATGGGTGTGAGGCCCTACACACCAATCTACGGAACTCTACTTGACACTTCTCTTATTAATAGATGCCAATTAGAATCGCCAGATACCAATTGAAATCAATTAATATCACGAAAGAAAGAAAAATTTGAATTTTTCAAGTGTCCAATAGCCTCTCGAAGAAAAGTACAGGCGTCTCCATATCATTCCGCAAGGCTCTACTAGATATGTCCTTGTACGATGAGATTGACTAACCTAGGTCTCTGATACTAACTTTGTCACGACCTAAATGACCATGAGTGGCACCCACATTAATCTTTCTGTGGGAGAACCATCTAAACCAAACCATTACCCAAACACTTAGTCAATATTAAGATGATGATATCATAAAATTAACATAATAATAATAATTCAGGATTAATCATTATTAATGCGGAAGTCAAATAAAATACTTACTAAAATCCCCAAGATTCGAAAGTCACCGTACAAGAACTAATAACAAAGATCATATCTAAAGTGATATCCAAAAATAAAATAAATAAAGAATGTTTCATTGCCCGAAAGATGGACAAGAACAAATAAGATGACCCATGGCAGCCTGAAGACGGAGTGCTCACCCTTGGATCAATATCTGCTATCAAACTCTAGAGATGAGGTCATGTCTGAGCCTAGAACACTTTCTACGCTTAACAAAAGAAGAGTACAGGGTAGTATCAGTACAAACCATTATGTACTTGTAGGTATCATAGGTCAACTCAATTTAATAGCATGTACACAACATAAATCAAATAACAAGTAGACAAACATCGTCATACAACAAATATTCAATGAATCAACAATACGACAACAACATGTCAAATAGTGCTCACAAACAAGCCACATAACCATCAAGAGTATCAACCATACTGTAAACATCCACAGAATCAACACAAATATGTACATACATGCTATGAGACTTATTTTTGCCCAATAGTCATGACCTGTAGGCAACAATCTATGTTCATGTACCGTACCGGCGTGGTACCCGATCCAACATATACATATCCGTACTGGCGTGGTACCCGATCCAAAATAAATATAAATGTACCGACATGGTACCCGATCGATCATAATTATAAACATACTGGTGTGATACCCGATCCAACATAAATATAAATATACCGGTGTGGTACCCGATCCAACATAAATATAAACGTACCAACGTGGTACCCGATCCAACATATACATATCCATACCGGTGTGATACCCGATTCAACATAAATATAAACGTACCGGTGTGGTACCCGATCGAACATAAATATAAATGTATTGGTATGGTACCCGATCCAACATAAATATAAATGTACCAGCGTGGTACCCGATTCAACATAAATGTAAACGTACCAGCGTGTTACCCGATCCAACATAAATGTAAACATACCAGCGTGGTACCCAATCCAACATAAACATAAACAAGTATTATCAATATAAATTTACACAACCACAAAGCATACAACACAATGTACCAAGATTACAAGTACACTTATAATCATGAAACAATTCCATCAAGTCAATTTTTAATAAATATTTATACATGAATCAACAATCCAAACATCAATAATTTCAAACATGTACGAATACCAATCCACAAGTATTCAATTTAGGAGCCTACACACAATTAAATTGAGTCTAAACTTTAATTAAACCACAATTTACCTCAACCGAAGAACTCAAATATCAGTATTCTACAAGTGCCTTGTCCTTTTTCAAATTTTCGAAATATTCAAATCTGTTCAAACATATAATCCTCTTAAGAATACAAATTTAATAATACCCATTTATAAATTCTTATTCTATAAATCCTAGAACTAAACCTTAATTTATCCAAAAATAATAATTAACTTCATACGATAACCTTTGGTTTTGAAACTAACAACAAAACAATGGCAGGCGCAACTTTGAAATTCGTGGAGAATTAAGAAGGCGACCAATAGTGGCCTGTGCCACTTTTGAAATTCATGGGAAATTAAGAAATCAGCCAATAGTGGCCATTGATTTCATTGAAAAAGTGTGAAATCAACTACAGTGGCCTGCGCCACTTGATTTCTTGCCAGCAGTGGCCTACTTTTTCCATTAATCAAATTTTTCTTTCCACTAAAATTATACATATCACATTCATGTACACATTAAAATAAACGAACCTTAGATTTTGTGTTATGTAGCAGCAGTAGTTTCTCCTTTTTCCTTTTCTCTCGCTTGTTCTAATAAATTGAACGTTTAATACCTAATCTGATAATCTATTACCCTAATTTCACATATGACAGAAAAAATAAGGGAGTAGTGGGTATGACCCACTACTAATTTTAATGAAATAATTTTTTCGTTAACCATCTTTTAATTTAATAATTTAAAATACTCAACACTTTTAATAAATTCTCATAGTCTGTTCGAAATCCTATAAAAATAAATTAAATATGTAAATTGACTAAAAAAAAATACATTCCTAGTCTATTGAAATCACTAAAATACTAATCTAGGGTCATCTTCATCGAAAATTGAGCACGATTGAATTTAACTTCCTTTAGCTCAATAACCCAACTAAGGACTTAACTCATCCGAAACACCTCAAGAATCGGTACTATTCATCTTCGTAACTCATAAATCACGTATATAAATTACGAGAAGAGCTAAAATAAAAAGTTCAGTAAAATTTACGAAACGACTAGGAGGGTCGTTACACCCATAGCATCTAAGTGAATTTCAGCATCAAACACCCATGAGAGGTAGTTCTTGCTCGAGGCAACAAACTCAAGTTTTGTAAGATTATTAGTCATATGAAAAGAAATAAAATAATACCTCAACCTTCAAATTTGAGACGACAAAATCTCGTGCTGATAACGTGTCATAAAATATTTAAGAACAAAGAAGATGAGTAGAGAGTAATTCTTATTTCTTTTGAGGGATAAATTACAATGAAGGAAAACCCCTTTATTTATAGGGGGAAACTAACCTTGATGTTTGTAACTTTTCCATAAATAGGCATACACAATATATGGTAAAGTAGATATTCACTATATATGGTAAAATAGACATTCACTATATATGGTACATTTATAACAAAGACAATGTTTTTAAGTTGAGATATAAAAACCCTCGTGAGGCTTTGATTTGTAAGATGTTAGTTCAGTTTTTAATCAAATATGTTACTCAAAAGTCCTAAATAACCATCATATCAATATGAGAATTGAACCCCCAGTATCCTACTTTTTTTCAAATCCTAGAACTCCCTCTAATCCACGTCTTATTATTTTCCCACTAACCTACCACACAACCACTTTCACAAAAAACATACTCAACAGTTTGTATATTTTTCTAATACAATTTCAATTTTACATATAAATCACATTTATCATCTTAGTCACGTCCTTTTATTTTTTCCCACTAATCTCTCACACAGCCACTTCCACAACAAAGGTACTAAGCAACTATAACTTTTTCTGATTAAATTATATTTTTATACATAAATCTTATTCTCTATTTTCAAGTCAACTACAGTATAAGCAATCTCCTATAATACACATCCAACGCATGTTTAATTATCTCAAATCCTGTAGCATAGCTTTTTTGCAAATACATATTCAAGAATATGACAAGAGTTGATTATATAAGTCAAATTACAGATAACAAAATGAACTGAAATCTGAAGGTAAGGGTAGTGCGTATGTGGCATGCTATACCAAGAAATAAACCAAATTTTCTTCTGTCAGTTGAGTTAGTTCTTCAAGATGAAAACGTATTCAAAATTATTTTATATTTTACTATTTTCTGTATCAATACTAACTTATTAATTTTGACTTACGTTCTCACTTATTTATTTGTAAGGAGAAAGAATTTATGCAATAATTTCATGTTCAGTTGTCCATCATTTCAAAGGAGAAAAAAATACAACAAAAAATGGGATTGTATGTTATGAATACCTTCGTTGTTGAGCCTAACAATATACATTACAAAACTACTTCACATAACTTTAAGCTAGAATTTACATCCAAGACAATTGCTTGGGAGACAACAAATTCAGATTTTGGCTTAAATATTTTTTATTTTCGTTTGTTTAAGGATTTGAAAAATCATATTGGCATTGATGATACTCAGCTATTTGGTAATTTTTTTTCTATGTTACTCTTTATTTTTTTTTAATTTAAAAGATTTCACTATTTTTATATTATTTTCTATCTTCCTGCAGATGTCATAGGCTAAATTGTTTGTCATTATGAAAAACAAACTCACTAGCTTTGAGATGGTACAACCAGTCAATTTTTAAATGTTGTTATCAAAGATCATGAGTAAGATTGTTATTCAATTAATAAGTTTAAATATTTTTCTAAAGTCTTAATTTCTAATATTTGTTTATTAATGCAGAAGAAGCACAATTACCACAACTTTTTGGGGAGACTTTATTGATAAAATCATGTCTAATTTGCACAATTTGATTGATCAACCTGTCATTGTTGTTATGCAGCTTAGAAGAGCGCATAAATTTCAAGGTTTATCAATATTCTAACTTAAACTTTAGATATTTTTTTTAGTTAAAAAATATTATACACTAACACTATCTTAACATTTATAGGAGTATATTCTGTGCAGAACACATGAAATTTCTTCAAACTGTGGATTAATCCAGATCTTTCCCAAGCCAATGATTTTAAATTCAGGTTTCTTTTACACTATAATACATTTATGTTGTTCCTAAAATAAAAATCATGTGCATCACTAATATAAAAACAAATGCAGATTAGAAAGTGTGTCTGAAGCTACCTCTGAAACGTTAAGTCAAGCAAATTCTCAGCATAGTCTTTCTATTTCTGAAGAATTGACTGCTGGTACTGTGCAACTTAAAACTGTTAAAGAGTTGCTTGATACCGCGCAGGTGAAATATTCTCTATATTAATTTCTACACAAAGTACATAAACTATTAAATTTAATACAATTTTTATATATGATTATTTTTCATTTTTACAGGTCGGACATTTGTGGATTGTTGCAAAAGTAGTGAATTTAGAACTTAAGAACAATTGGTCATACCTGGGATGCACAAAGTGCCAGAAGAGTGTTGATGAAGTTGCTAAAATTTTACTGCAAGAAATGTCATCGGAATTATCAAACAACTACTCATAGGTTTGACCTAAATATTATTTGCTTAACGCTACAAATTTAATCAACAATTTTATATTTAAACAAAATATGATATCAAGTATAGGGTTTAAATTAAGGTAATGGATGATACTGGAGTCGTCTCTTTGTTGCTTTGGGATAACGAAGCAATCACACTCATTAAAAAATCCGCTTCTAAATTAAAAGACTGTTCATTAGAGGTATATCATATTTTTTTACTTTATTTTATGGATCTTATAACTAATATAACTAATATCATATTAGATTTTTTATTCTCCTTATGAGTGTTCCTATCCGATCGAGCTGGATGTTCTTCTTAATAGAATCATCATGTTTAGAATAAATGTTAAACAATAAAATATTAAATCACGTGATCGAGTCTATGGAGTTTCAAAGATCAATTATTATGAAGAACTGATAAACCAATAGAAGAAATTTCCAAAAGAAGATGCAGTCACAGTATGTATGATTTTACTATAAAAAAACTAATTGTTAGTAGTCTAAATTTTACCATAAAAGGGGTGTTTAAATCTATTTATACCTGAAAATAGGAACCTCATATCAATGTTATTGAAGAAGTCATTGACACTAACAAGGTATTCAACTTTTATTCACTTATATAAAAAATTTATAACAGATATTTCATTAAACTATTCCATACTCTCATTTTTGTGTTAGGATTCCTCAAATGATACTGATAAGATGTCTCCTATCAAGATTTATACTGCAAAAAGAGGTAGACCAAAAAATGGAAGATCTATATCAGAAGTTACCGATGATGTAGATCAGCTATCTGGTAACAAGCCAAAGAAGGTGATTAAGAAGGAGAGAATTTCAAAAGTTGTTGCCTTGTGATAATATTTCTTTAAAATTTTAGCTAGATTTCTTTTAACTTTCTAGATCTGGATTTAGGTATGTTTCAAAATTACTTTTAATTTTTTATTTTGTTTTGCTTCTTTTAAGGATTAAGACTATATCATATCTAAGTTTTTTTACTTCTTATGTTAAGGGTGTGTTTTAATATTCGTTAATTAATGAATTTAATGTTTTTTCCCTTTCATGTCTTTCATGACTCTTATCATAACTAAGTTTAATATTAGTTACGGGGAATTATTACAAGACTAATGCTTGGAATGAAGTAAAATTACCTGCATGAACATTTCTTTCAAAACATTCCAGTAAGGTTGTTTATCAAAATGACTTGAGAAAGTCAAAATAGGTTGTGAACCCTTCAATCGATCTGTTAAACTACAAAAGACACAAGAGTTAAACAATATTTTCCAATGAGAAAAAAAAATCAGAGATAATGGTATCTGAATAAAGACAAGGTTCCATATATCAATCACAGTGGGATTATCATTATAAACAAATGATGCACATTGCGATTCCCAATTCTATCAAAGTGTATTTTGGTGCAGGGTCCACAAGGTCCAGTATCACCCATCTCCCAAAAGTTGTCATGCTGTAACACCCCGTACTTAATTATGTGCATTAGCCATGGTTATATGTGTCGGAGTATATGTATTGATCATAAGTTAGGTATATATGAGTTTAAGTATGAGTATTGATTATTTTGAGATGGTTTCAAGTGTATAGTTTGATTATATGTGTATAGGAATCGACTTTATTTATACCGAAATTTGCTCGTCGAAGTTTCTAGGCGAAGTTTATCGAGTTAGCTTTCCAACGATATAAAGATTTCTGAAAACAGATGAGTATCAGATATAAGCGAGCATGTTCGAAACTTGAAAACGGTGGACGCAATGAACAGTAAATGTGCAGAAATTTTCTGCACACAAAAGTACTGCAGCCAAACAGATTTTTGGGTGGACTTTAAACGATCATAAATCCTTGTACAAAATGAATTGTGTGAGCTGCTATATATCAATGAGAAGCCCCGAGATTCTTATTTCGAATTCAATTGGTTTCATCCAAATCCAACGTCTGAGTAAGGAGTTATACTCATTTTACTTTGGCCTCTCAAAACAGATTTTTAGGGTCAACTTCAAACGATCATAACTCCTTGTACAGGACGAACTAGGTGGCCTACTTTATATGAAATGAAATCCCTTTGAATTATATTTCCAAATATACCAATTTCACCCAAATCCGATATCAGAGAAAAGAGTTATGGTCGATTTACTTTAGCCTATCAAAACAGTCCACCATGGACAGATTCGGATTTACTTAAATTTTTAAGGGCAATATGGTCATTTTCCATTACCTCATGGACGAAAATTGGTCATTATATACATATACTTAGCCTCATATCCATCATTTATCATCCATTATTGAAGAATAAGAAACCCTAGCCAAATTTCAACTCCAATTATCTTGTGATTCAACCGTAGAAAATCCAAATTGATTCCGTAGTTGTGTTCACCGTCTCGAGGGCTTCGAGAAGCACACCTTATTTGTGCCAACAGGACTTCGAAATCAAAAGGGCCATTTTATGGTAAGGATGTAAATTATGTTGGTGTTATTTGTATGGATATGTATATATATATATATGCATGAGAGCATAAGAAGTATGTTATTTGATTGTTGTTGAAAGATGATTGGGAAATGATGTTGGATTATTCTTGTGCATGGTTGGATTATGTTGACTTGTGAAGGGATTTGGTGTGATGATATGGTATTGAAATGATGATTATATATATATATATATATATATATATATACACATAAACCTATTGTTCAAGTTGGTTTATGGAATGCTTTGCAAATATTGGTTGTATGGAATTATGGAAGAGAATTGTGGTGTTGGGTTGCTAATACTAGATGCCAAACATTTAATTGTAGATAAGTGATTTGTAAAGGCGGGAAGTTGTGTTGAATTGGTATCCGAATCTACAACGAGGTATGTAAAGCATACTCTAACAATGTTCTTTGGCATGAAAACACCAATGTCCCATCAAGTAAGATTCCGAGGTTGTCCAAAAACATGTATTGTTCTACATTACCAACGAAGTTGTTTCCATTCTATAAAGTGTCAAAATGTTTCATTGATATACCAAAAGGATCCTATTTCATTGTTGTGATATTGATGATTCTGAAACACATTGTTGATGTACCAATGAGTCTTTATTACATCGTTATTGTATAGAAGGTCTATTACTTGATTCCTATTGATGTATCATTGTTCCAAAGGTACTATATTGGCATGAACACTAATGTAATAATCTCAAAAGCTTTTGAACTAAGTTATTGGAAAGATCTCTTATGTGTGTTACTTGATATACGTGTGGGTGGTATCCCAGGGGCATAAGCCTAGCATGGATCGATCCCAGTTGATATGTACTGGGGGCAGCCTAATGGTCATAGTATAGTACAGTATTGATTATTGTTAGGTGGTTGGAGGTTCGGGAGGAGGAGGTAATGGCGAATGATAATTGTAAAGAATGAAATGAACGAATGTATACCGTTCCACAAATGTGTTTGAATTCAAGAACCCAATTCAGATTAATGATAATGTACATGATCCTAAAAGTGTTTATGAAGTGTGGTTCACTTCTATTATGATTTATTTACTTGCGTCTGATTTTCTTGATCCCCCATATCACATATGATTATTTACAGCTTTACATACTCAGTACATATTTCGTACTGACGTCCCTCACGGGGGACCTGCATTTCATGTTGCAGGCACAGGTGCTTCAGCTCATTCGCAGCATAGATAGGAGCCAGGTCATACAGCTATTGTTGGTGAGCTCCAGTTTACTTCGGAGCTTTCCGAGTCGGTTCCTTATGTTTTGTTATTGTACAGGAGTCATGTGTGGGCGGGGGTTTGTCCCCACCCTAGTTATGTCATGTATATCCTAGAGGCTTTGTAGACATAAGGAAGGGTAAAGTCATGGAAGTTTATATAGTGATGTTATATTTGTATATGTGGTGGCCCCGAAGGCCAAGTATATATATATATATATATATATATATATATTTGTGCGTGTTGTGCTGATACAGGTAATTAGACCCTTCTATATGCAACGAAGTGCTGTCCAAATTTTTGGTGACATGTAAGTGAAAGTACAGGTATTTGAACGGGTTCTCCCGGGCCTTCTCGGCTTTGGGTGCCAGTCCGGCCCGATGGGATTTTGGGGCGTGACACATACACAAAATGCAGAGTGTTGAGAAATAATCTGAACGACTTAGCTCAAAGTAATAAAATCTTTTAACAAGGAGAAGAAAGATTTTCAAACATCATCATCAGATCATGATCAAATTATTTGAATAAGTAATAAAGTTCTCATTTCCACATACTAGAAGACAATAATATTTCAGTGGTTGAAAGAGTTACTTAAGAGCATTGGTTATTGTACAACAAGTACTCAAAACCTTTAATAGTATTTAATTCATATAACAAATACAACTTATAGGAATATGAGTTATTTCTTTTGTTCCCTTCCTTTTTTTTTAATGGGGAAATCTGTCATTTCAAATATTAATGGGTCTGTCCTTTACCTTTCGCCACTTTTATGATGGATACAACTTCTTGATTTTCTTACCAGAAAAAAGGCTTAATTTTTACAATGTGAAAATGATACTGATCACTACTCCCACGAGTTCCTATCAATAGATACTCTTCTCCACTTGAATTATTATTACCACTTTTTTGCTCTTTTTATCAACAAAAAGGACAATTCTTTTTTAAGACAAAAATGATATTTATCACTACCCTCACCTCACTTCATCGAAAAATTTATCCAAAATTGTAATGTCCACAAAATGAAATATGCTTCTAAAGATTCGAGAAGATTCATGGATTTCAAAAATATCAAGTATACGGAGAACATTACCTTATTGGAAGATTTAGTTTGATGAATTACTGCTGCACCAAACAGAAATTGATGAGTTTGAACAAGACGATTGTCACGACCTAGACTAACGGACTGTGCGGGCATTTATACTATTCTAAGTAGCTAGGAGACCCTTATTACCCAATTAAAAATATGCGGAAGACTTATGTTTTAAAGGAAATATAAAGCAAATTAAATACTAATAAATAAATTTTTTCAAAAACTTCTTACAAATGTCTTTCACTATCCCAAGACTTGGTCAACTTGTACAAGAGCTACCTATTATAACATAGACTGACAATAAAATAAATAATACAAGGACTCTAACATCTGTCACGAAGAAAGTGAAGAAGTTAGTGATGAATATCGTCATCCATCTTGTAACTACAAACTAACCTGCATTCAGTCTGCACCCCAATAAGAAATATAGAAGAGTAGGGTCAGTACAACCACACGTACTGGTAGGTATCATCGACCGACCGTATTAGTTCATATAATCATAAAATAGAACTAAGGAAAATAAATCATGACATCTTGAATGGAATACAATTCAACCAAGGCCGTAATAACATTATTACTTTACGTATATAAGTTACATCATTCAATTACTCTTCGAACTCCATCAATATTATATTCACTACTAATATACTCTAGCCTCATTAATTCACACAATCAACCACAATCCAACGCTAATACATCACTATTCCTCTTTATTCACTTTATCTATTTCATTACTCATATTCATAGGAACAAACCCATAATCATAGACAACCTACACTAAACTCTCGGGCTAACAACCCAATGCTCTCATATAATATTAAAGAACGATAACTAGCTATTCTGATAAGCTACGATTAAAACACGTATAAATGAAACAAGTCAACTAAAATATAAGTAAGTACAAAGTTTAACTTCTTTAAATACATATCACACAATCAAATACCCAATGAATCAACAATACAGCAATAACAGATCAAATAGTGCTTATAAACAAGTCACATAACCATCAAGAGTATCAACCATACTGTAAACATCCACAGACTCAACATAAATATGTACACACATGTTATGGGACTTACTCTTGCCCAAATAGTCATGACCTACAGGGAACAATCTATGTTCATGTACCATACCAGCGTAGTACCCGATCCACCATATATATATCCAAACCAGCGTGGTACCCGATCTATCATATACATATCCGTACCTGCATGGTACCCGATTCAATATACACATATCCGTACTGGTGTGGTACCCGATCCAATATATACATATCTGTACTGACGTGGTACCTGATCTATCATACACATATTTGTACTGGCATGGTACCTGATCTATCATACACATATTCGTACTGGCATGGTACCTGATCCAATATATACATATCCATATTGGTGTGGCACCTGATCCAACATACACATATCTGTACCGATGTAATACCCGATCCAACATATACATATCCGTACCGACGTGGTACCCGATTCAATATATACATATCTCATTCACTTGCTGCGGGAGTATATTGATGGATTTGCTTAGTCCTATGATGATATACCCAGATTGAGCACTAACATTATGTCACATAAGTTATTGATCAATCCCGAGTTTTATCCGATCAAGCAAAAAATACAAAAATTCAAGCAGGACTTAAGTTTGAAGATCAAGAAAGAAGTAACGAAGAAAATTTAGTATAAGGTTATGGAGGGCACAAAATATCCAACATGGCTAGCCAACATTGTCCCAATGCCAAAGAAGGATGACAAGATTTGAATTTGTGTTGACTATAGAGATTTGAATAGAGCCAGTCCTAAAGATAATTTTCTGCTGCCCAACATCCACATCCTTATCAATGATTATGCGAAGAATGAAATGCAGCCTCTTGTGGATTGTTTTATCAGGTATCATTAGATATTGATGGATGAGGAAGATGCAGAAAAGATAGCTTTCATTACGCCCTAGGGTGTTTATCATTTTAGGGTAATGTCGTTTGGTCTTAATAATGCGGGTGAAACATACATAAGGGCTATGACAATGATTTTCCATGATATGATTCATAAAGAGATTGAGGTGTGCGTGGATGATGTAATTATCAAATCTCGTAAGAGTTCGGATCATCTGACCCATCTGAAAAAAAATTCTTCAATAGATTAAGGAAGTACAACTTGAAGTTGAATCCTTCCAAGTGTGATTTCGGTGTGCCAGCTGGGAAATTACTAGGGTTCATAGTCAACAGAAGGGGCATCGATCTAGACCCATCCAAGATCAAAATAATTCAAGATTTGTCGCCGCCAAGGACCAAGAAAGAAGTTATGAGTTTCCTAGGCCATTTGAATTACATTAGCAGGTTCATTGCCCAATCAACAGTCATATCTAAGCTAATTTTTAAGATGTTGAAGAAAGATGCATTGAATGAGTGGATAGAAGAATGTCAGAAAGCTTTTGATAGAATTAAGGTGTATCTGTTAGCTCCGCCTATTTTGGTTCTGCCAAGGGAAGGAAGTCCATTATTGTTTTACCTATCAGTCTTAGAAAATACTTTCAGATGTGTCCTCGGGCAACATAATGAGACCGGTAAAAAATAGAAAGACATCTACTACTTGAGTAAAAATTTTATGACATACGAGGCTCGTTACACGCTTGTAGAAAGGACGTGTTATGCCTTGACCTGGGCCGCACAAAATTTGAGGCATTATCTATCCTCATACACAACAGATATTATTTCCAGAATGGACCCATTGAAGTATATATTCCAGAAATCCATGCCTACAGGGAAGTTAGCTAAGTGGCGAATGTTGCTGAATAAGTTCGACATTATGTATGTGACTCAAAAAGCAATCAAGGGGCAAGCCTTAGCAGATCATTTGGCAGAGAATTCGGTTGATGATGAATATGAGACACTTCAAACTTACTTCCCAGATGAGGAGATTTTATTCGTGGGAGAAGACATTGCAGAAATTTACCCCGAATGGAGGTTATTCTTTGATGGAGCGGTCAACTTTAAAGGTTCAGGAATCAGAGCAGTTATGGTGTCAGAAACAGGCCAACACTAGCCAGTAAGTGCTAAGTTGTGTTTCCCATGCACCAATAATATGGACGAATATGAGGCTTGCATACTAGGTCTCAAATTGGCACTTGATATGGGTGTTTGTGAATTTTTAGTCATTGGAGACTTAGATTTTCTGATTCACCAGGTACGAGGAGAATGGGTGGTAAAGAACTCCAAGATTACTCCTTATGTGGGGTTGGTGCAAGAATTATGTAGAAGATTCCAAGAAGTTGACTTCAGAAATATCTCAAGGATACAGAATGAGTTTGTTGATGCTTTGGCCACTATATCCTCTATGATTCAGCATCCAGAATAGAGTTACATCGATCCTTTTGGAAATAAGCTTGAAGGAAAAACCCACACATTATACGCATGTCGAAGAGGAGCCTGACGAAAAGCCATGGTACTATGATATTATATAGAATCTGGAATATATTCTAAAGAAACCAACAACAACCAAAAGAAGGCAATCCAGCGTTTGGCAAAGAATTATTTTCCAAGTGGGGAAATCGTTTTTAGGAGGACTCCAGACTTAGGATTCTTAAGATGTGTCGATGCCACAGAAGCAACGAAATTAATATATAAAGTACCTTCTGGAGTTTATGGGACCCACATGAATGGGTTTGCCCTTGCTAGAAAGATCCTGAGAACTGGTGTCATACCCCAAATCCCATTGGAGCGGACTGGCACCCGTAGCCGAGGAGGCCCGGGAGAACCCGTTCATAACCTATACTTTCACATTTACATTACTTATGAAAATTAGAAATTTGGGCAGCACTTCGTTGTAAATAGAAGAAAATAGTACCTGTATCAGCCCAGCAGACACGCATAAATATATATATAAACAGTAATTGGCCGTTAGAGCCATCACGTCTATCAACCAAACACTCCTATGGCTGTACAATATGTCTACAAAAGCCTCTACATAGATACACAACTGAGTTAGGGTCGGGACAAACTCCCGCCCATAAAAGACTTTTATAAAAATACCAAAAATACATATAGACACGACTTGGGATGCCCCGAAACAACTGGAGCTCACCACTAACAACAGAATGTCCTGGCTCTTACTGCGGAGGTGTACGACCTGAAGTACCTGTTCCTGCAGGCATGAATACGGGTCCCCCGTGAGGGACGTCAGTACGGAAATATGTACTGAGTATGTAAGGCAGTGAGTATCAAGGTGAGATACAAAAGATCAACAGAACCCAGATACCAGTGAATAAACAGTATGAGTAGACCACACTTAAAAAAGCTGATGGGATACCTGCACATTACTTTCATATCATTACTTCCCGTAATCCTTATCAATACATAACATATGTCATACAATGGCCAACTGATCAGTGGTACTAATACAATACATCAGGGACCACCCCTGGAATAGCATATATACATAAACTTTATAATACAATGGCCAACTGATCAGTGGTACTAATACAATACATCATATCATCAATTTAAAATACAGACATTCCATTTCTTAATTCAATTAATCTTTGAGATTGGTTACTTTGTAGTCACACCTTATGGAACTTGAAACCATGATACCTCAATAGGAAAAACATGTAAATAGGTAATCAATATCATGAAAATGAAGTAGAGAATCATGGATACCTCATTAAACCATTTCGGAGTCAACAATAGTATATGGACATTTTTTTGACTAGCCGGACATCTTAAAAGTGAAAACAAGTTCAATTGGTAGTGTCGAAGATCATATGATGTTATTATGTGTCATGTGTCGTAGGACAATGTTGGAAGCTTACTTGAGAGTGCCATGGGTCATTATTCATGCCAAAGATTAGATAGAGTATGTCTTACATACCTTGATATAACCACTTCAATACAAGTCCAACTTGACTTCCCGTACTCTTTGAACACTTATCTACAATAAGTCATTTATGGCAAACTAGTATTAGCAACCAAACCTTACCATTTAGGTATTAACCTCACCAAATAATGTCTAGGAAGTAATCCTTTAACTCATCAATAAGAGTGCTACATACATCCTCTTATACTCTTATTACATTCACATATCGTGCATTTTCATGAAATATCCCTCAACATCACTCTTAGCCTTTATTTCCCTTCTTAATCACCATCCAATACCAACATGATCACTAGGCATACATAACCACTAATATAATGATATATCACCACAATTCATCATCCATAATCCAATACAACAACTTTCATAATTTACTACTAACAATTTATACAAAACAATTCATAACTATGTTTCTGGTTATCTTCCAACATCAAGACAATACTCATAATCCTTTATCAATACTTATTCATGGATAAGAATCAAGAATAAACAATATTCATACCTTAACAATGAACTCTTGCATTTAGAATCCTCCTTACATAACCATGGGGTGCTTCTCGAAGCTTTCGAGATGGTGAACACAACTACGGAACCAATTCGAATTTTCTACGGTTGAATCACAAAATATTTGAAGTTGAAATTAGGCTAGGGTTTCACCTTCTCTTAATAATTGGATGATATATGATATATATGAGGCTAAGTGTAGGTTTATAAAGACCCCTTTTCGTCCAAGAGGTAATAGAAAATGACCATTTTGCCCTAAAAATTTATATATATCCGAATCTGTCCCCAGTGGATAGTTTTGACAGGCTGAAGTAAATCGATCATAACTCTTTCCTTCGGTATTGGATTTGGGTGAAACCAATTGCATTGGAAATATAATTCAAAGGACTTTCATTTTCATATAAAATATACTACCCATTTCTTCCTGTACAAGGAGTTATGGTCGTTTAAAGTTGACCCAAAAATCTGTCCCACAATTCTGTTTTTTTTTTGATAGGCTGTAGTAAAACGGGTATAGATCCTTACTCAGATATTGGATTTGGATGAAACCAATTTCATCGGAAAGAAGACTCTCGGAGATTTTCGTCGATATATAGCAGCTCACACAGTTCTTTTTTTACAAGGAGTTATGATCGTCTCAAGTTGATCCAAGAAAATAATTGCCTAGCTGCAGTAATTTTCCTGCAGATCTACTGTTCACAGGCTTCCCGGCCACCGTTTTGAAATTTCGAATGTGCTCGCTTATATGAAATACTCCTCTGTTTTGGGCAAACCTTATATCGTTGGAAAGCTTATTCCAATACCTACACATACAACTATTGACGGGATACTTCCGAACACCATAAACTTAATTTAACCCATACGCAAGCCTTTAGGACTCCATATAATCGTGATAAGTGTACGAAAAAATTTACGGTGTGTTACATTCTCCCCCCCTTAAGAACATTCGTCCTCGAATGTTAGAATAGTTACTCAATTAAGACATATCCAAGCTTACAATTAACATATTCATCATCATAACATACTTGCATAAAAATAAACACTTACTTGTTATTGTTCTTCTTCCGTCTCATGAACTTCCTCCTCATCGTTGAATAGGTAAGGGTACTTAATCTTCATCGCTTCCTCGGCTTCCCGTGTGATCTCCTCAACTTGTTTATTCCTCCAAAGTACTTTTACCGATGCTATCTCTTTATTCCTTATCTTTTTAATCTGGTGATCAAGAATAGCAATAGGCATTTCTTCAAAAGTGAGATCTTCTGTAACTTGTACATCTTCCGTAGTATTGATGTGAGATGGATCTCTGATGTACTTGCAAAGCATCGAAACATGAAATACGGGATGAACTGCTGAGATCTCTTGAGGTAGCTCTAACTCATAAGCAACTTGTCCAAATCTTTGAATGATCTTGTACGGACCTATGTATCGTGGACTTAACTTTCCTTTCTTGCCAAACCTCATCACTCCTTTCATTGGTGATACTTTCAAGAATACCCAATCGTCGATAGAAAACTCAAGTCCTCTTCTGCTAACATCCGCATAAGATTTTTGTCGACTTTGAGCTGTTTCAAGCCGTTGTTGGATCACTTTAACCTTCTCCATTGCTTGATAAACAAGATCCAGTCCAAACCAGACCGCATCACCTGCTTCAAACCATCCTATTGGCGATCTACACTTTCTTCCATACAATGCTTCATATGGTGCCATTTTGATACTTGAATGATAGCTATTATTGTAGGCAAACTCGATAAGAGGTAGGTGATCATCCCAGTTGCCTTTAAAATCTAATACACATGCTCGTAGCATATCTTCAAGTGTCTGGATGGTACGTTTTGCTTGTCCGTCCGTTTGAGGATGAAAAGCCGTACTTAGATTTACTTGTGTCCCCAAACTCCTTTGAAAAGACTTCCAGAAATTCGCAGTAAATTGGGCTCCTCGATCGGATATAATGGAAATTGGAACTCCATGTAACCGAACGATCTCCTTAATATACTACTTCGCATACTCTTCCGCCGTATAAGTTGTCTTAACTGGTAAGAAGTGCGCAAATTTGGTAAGCCTATCAATGATCACCCATATGGAATCAAACTTCCGATATGTACGAGGCAAACCCGTGATGAAATCCATATTGATCTTGTCCCACTTTCAGACTGGAATATCTATACATTGCATGTAACCACCGGGTTTCTGGTGTTCTACTTTGACTCTTTAACAATTCGGACATTCAACTACAAATTCGGCAATATTCTTCTTCATGTCATTCCACCAATATATTGTTTTCAAATCTTGATACATCTTAGTCGACCCTGGATGGATGGAATACCTTGAACAGTGTGCTTCTATCATAATTCTCTTTCTTAGCTCAACTACATCAGGTACACATAAACGATTCTGACACTGAAGCACTCCTTCTCGCGTAAGCTCAAATGCCTTTGTCGTGCCACTCTGCACATCCTCCTTAAGCTGCAATAAAATTGGATCTGCATACTGCTTCTCTTTTACTTCAGCTATCAATGAAGATTCCGCTGCATTACGTACAATAACCTCTTCATCTAGAGTTTCGAGAAGTCAAACTCCCAAATTAGCTAGTTGGTGAAGATCCTTAATCATCCCCTGCTTTTCTATAGATGCCATATTAGACTTATGGCTCAGTGCATCCGCTACCACATTCGCTTTCCCTGGATGATACAAGATATCAACATCGTAATCTTTCAACAATTCAAGCCATCTCCGCTGCCTCATGTTTAGATCTTTCTAACTGAAGATATATTGCAGGCTCTTATGATCGGTATATATGTCAACATGAACCCCATATAAGTGGTGGCGCCATATCTTCAAAGCAAATACAACTGCAGCTAGCTCAAGATCATGTGTGGGATAATTCCTCTCATGTGGTCGCAACTGTCTAGAGCCATAGGCTATTACTCTACCATGTTGCATTAATACGCATCCTAAGCCACTTCTCGAAGCATCACAGTACACTGCATACCCTTCTATGCCTTCAGGAAGTACCAATACCGGTGTAGAAGTCAACTTGCTCTTCAGATCTTGGAAACTCTTTTCACAGGCATCATTCCATTGAAACTTGGAGGCTTTATGCGTCAACTTAGTCAAGGGTGCAGAAATAGAAGAAAAATCTTCAACAAACCTTCTATAATAACCTGCCAACCCGAGGAAACTACGAATCTCCGTAGGCGTCGTGGGTCTTGGCCAATTCTTCACAGCCTCAATCTTCTGAGTGTCAACTTTTATGCCTTCACTGGATACAATATGGACCAAAAATGCCACTGACTTGAGCCAAAACTCACATTTAGAAAACTTCACATACAACTTACGATCACGAAGAATCTGCAACGCCTGCCTCAAGTGATTAACATGGTCCTCTTCTGATCTAGAGTAGACCAGAAAATCATCTATGAAAACTATCACAAACACATCTAGAAACGGCTTAAACAGCCTATTCATCAGATCCATAAAAACTGCGGGTGCATTTGTCAGCCCGAATGACATAACCAGGAATTCATAATGACCATACCGTGTTCGGAAAGCTGTCTTGGGCATATCTTTATCCTTGACTCTCACTTGATGATAGCCTGATCTCAAGTCAATCTTGGAAAAACACTGGGCACCCTGCAACTGGTCAAATAAATCATCAATTCGGGGAAGAGGGTATTTATTCTTGGTAGTCACCTTATTCAATTGCCGATAGTCAATACACATCCTCAGCGAACCATCTTTCTTACGCACAAACAATACTGGTGCTCCCCAAGGGGACATACTAGGCCTGATGAATCCCTTCTCTAGCAAGTCTTTCAGTTGCTCTTTCAATTCTCGCAACTCTGCTGGTGCCATTCTATAAGGAGGAATTGAGATTGGCTGTGTCTCTAGCAACATATCAATACCAAACTCTACTTCTTGTTCAGGAGGTAAACCTGGTAGTTCTTCAGGAAATTCATTCACAACCGGAACGGTCTGAAAAGTTGGCGGCTCTGCCTCTGTATCCCTTACCCTAAACAAATGGTATATGTACCCCTTG
The DNA here is from genome assembly GCA_030864225.1 of Capsicum baccatum var. pendulum. Lineage (NCBI taxonomy): Eukaryota > Viridiplantae > Streptophyta > Magnoliopsida > Solanales > Solanaceae > Capsicum > Capsicum baccatum. The sequence continues at coordinate 131,574,434 of CM061551.1, read as the reverse complement.
GAAATCATTTTTCTTGCCTTAAAGTAAGAAATAAATCTACCTCTCGGCGCGCCAACATTACCCTTCCATTCAAGGACTGCCTCATTTGGGAAATGGAAATACACCTTCTTAGAACGACAATCTACTGTAGCATAACAAGACGCTAACCAATCCATGCCCATAATAACATCAAAATCTACCATTTCTAACTCAACAAGATCGGCCATCGTATCACGACCACAAATATTCACAACACAATTTCGATAAACATTCCTAGCTATAAGAGATTCCCCCACTGGCGTTGATACTTCAAATGGCTTGGCTAATAATTCGGGTGTTCTCCCGAACCTTCCCGCAATAAAAGGAGTAGCATACGATAATGTAGAACCAAGATCAATTAAGGCATACACATCAATGCAAAGATGGACAACGTACCTGTAACCACATCTGGAGAAGCCTCTAAATTCTGCCGATCTGCTAGGGCATACACACGGTTTGAGCTCCGCAAGAACTAGTTGCTCCTCTATCACCTCTACCGTGACCCATAGGTTATGCACCCCTACTCAAAGGAGGCACCGATGATGACGCAACAGCTGATTCGGTAGGTCGTGTTATACCACCTGTGGTCCTGCGTGGGCAATCTCTAGCCATATGCCCCGGCTTACCGCACCAAAAGCAATTGTTCGTTCCAAGCCGACATTCGCCAAAGTGAAATCTTCTACATATGGGGCACGGGTGTCGTGGAGGTCTCAATTGACTCATACTCCCTTGCCCTTGATACCCCACTGTTCGCGAACTCTGATTTTCACTGCTTTGCCCGAACTGATTACCTCTGAACCTTTGAAATTATGGTGGAGCACTAATTACCGGATAAGAAGATAACGGGCTAGGCAATCTATGAGAGAACGAAGGCCTAAAACCTCCCTGAGATGCCATAAACTGCCCTATAGCTCTGGCCCGCTTAGAATATCCTTTTTCTGATTCCTGGGTTCTTCTTCTTTGCCTCTGATTTTCCATCTTCTGAGCGAAAGCTTGTATCATCGCTATATCCATGTCCTTGTTCAAAGCAGCAATGGTACAATCTCTAACCAAGTATGGTTCCAATCTATCTACATAGTGATGAACTCTGTCATCCATAGTAGCTACCACATTAGAAGCATATCGAGACAAGGAGTTAAATCGAAGACTATACTCCCTTACACTCATATTACCCTGATGAAGATTTAAGAATTGATCTGCACGGGCCTGACGAGTCTCAAATGGAAGATAATGATCAATAAATGCATCTTTGAACTCTCCCCACGTAGTTGGAGGTACATCAATACCCCTAGATCGTTTCCAATCCTCGTACCACAATATAGCCTCTCCTTTCAGTCTATATGTTGCTATCTCAACCATCTTTTTACCGGATATGTGCATAACATCTAGATCCCTTTGGGTTTGATCGACAAAGTCCTGCGGGTCTTCGTTAATATCTGATCCGGTAAAACTAGGAGGATCGAGTTTCAGAAAATCCTATGTCCGAAGGCTAGCTGCTCTATCCGTACCACTAGAACCCGTGGTAGGAATAGCTTGCCCTTGAACTTGACCGGAAACTATACGCATCAGAAGTTGTACTGCATCCCTCAAATCTCGATCAACAGCATTAATAGATGGCCCTTCCGGAGGAGAAGAAGTTCCTGATATATGCTCAGCTTGAGACTCACTTTGTTCAGCTTGTGCCGGTGGTGACTTACTAGTACCTTCTCCGGCCACTACATCCACTCGCTTCCACTTATTCTTTCTTCTTGTAACCGGCATCGTTACTATAATAAAAAAAAATGGATTAAGCGATCGATTATGACTTTATCTCTAATATGGGATCTATTGCACGATCTAAGAAATGGAGAGTGGAAACAATCCCTAAATGTCCAATAGCCTCCTATTTATAGATGTGGTGCACAACACACCGATAAATAAGATTCTACGTAGATACGGCTTTGTAGACTCACTAGGACGAACTTCTCTGATACCACTTCTATCATACCCCAAATCCCATTGGAGCGGACTGGCACTCGTAGCCGAGGAGGCCCGGGAGAACCCATTCATAACCTATACTTTCACATTTACATTACTTATGAAAATTAGAAATTTGGGCAGCACTTCGTTGTAAATAGAAGAAAACAGTACCTGTATCAGCCCAGCAGACACGCATAAATATATATATAAACAATAATTGGCCGTCAGATCCATCACGTCTATCAACCAAACACTCCTATGGCTGTACAATATGTCTACAAAAGCCTCTACATAGATACACAACTGAGTTAGGGTCGGGACAAACTCCCGCCCACAAAAGACTTTTATACAAATACCAAAAATACATATAGACACGACTTGGGATGCCCCGAAACAACTGGAGCTCACCACTAACAACAGAATGTCCTGGCTCTTACTGCGGAGGTGTACGACCTGAAGTACCTGTTCCTGCAGGCATGAATACGGGTCCCCCGTGAGGGACGTCAGTACAAAAATATGTACTGAGTATGTAAGGCAGTGAGTATCAAGGTGAGATACAAAAGATCAACAGAACCAAGATACCAGTGAATAAACAGTATGAGTAGACCACACTTAAAAAAGCTGATGGGATACCTGTACATTACTTTCATATCATTACTTCCCGTAATCCTTATCAATACATAACATATGTCATACAATGGCCAACTGATCAGTGGTACTAATACAATACATCAGGGACCACCCCTGGAATAGCATATATACATAAACTTTATAATACAATGGCCAACTGATCAGTGGTACTAATACAATACATCATATCATCAATTTAAAATACAGACATTCCATTTCTTAATTCAATTAATCTTTGAGATTGGTTACTTTGTGGTCACACCTTATGGAACTTAAAACCATGATACCTCAATAGGAAAAACATGTAAATAGGTAATCAATATCATGAAAATGAAGTAGAGAATCATGGATACCTCATTAAATCATTTCGGAGTCAACAATAGTATATGGACATTTTTTTGACTAGCCGGACATCTTAAAAGTGAAAACAAGTTCAATTGGTAGTGTCGAAGATCATATGATGTTATTATGTGTCATGTGTCGTAGGACAGTGTTGGAAGCTTACTTGAGACTGCCATGGGTCATTATTCATGCCAAAGATTAGATAGAGTATGTCTTACATACCTTGATATAATCACTTCAATACAAGTCCAACTTGACTTCCCGTACTCTTCGAACACTTATCTACAATAAGTCATTTGTGGCAAACTAGTATTAGCAACCAAACCTTACCATTTAGGTATTAACCTCACCAAATAATGTCTAGGAAGTAATCCTTTAACTCATCAATAAGAGTGCTACATACATCCTTTTATACTCTTATTACATTCACATATCGTGCATTTTCATGAAATATCCCTCAACATCACTCTTAGCCTTTATTTCCCTTCTTAATCACCATCCAATACCAACATGATCACTAGGCATACATAACCACTAATATAATGATATATCACCACAATTCATCCTCCATAATCCAATACAACAACTTTCATAATTTACTACTAACAATTTATACAAAACAATTCATAACTATGTTTCTGGTTATCTTCCAACATCAAGACAATACTCATAATCCTTTATCAATACTTATTCATGGATAAGAATCAAGAATAAACAATATTCATACCTTAACAATGAACTCTTGCATTTAGAATCCTTCTTACATAACCATGGGGTGCTTCTCGAAGCTTTCGAGATGGTGAACACAACTACGGAACCAATTCGAATTTTCTACGGTTGAATCACAAAATATTTGAAGTTGAAATTAGGCTAGGGTTTCACTTCTCTTAATAATTGGATGATATATGATATATATGAGGCTAAGTGTAGGTTTATAAAGACCCATTTTCGTCCGAGAGGTAATAGAAAATGATCATTTTGCCCTAAAAATTTAAATATATCCGAATCTGTCCCCAGTGGACAGTTTTGACAGGCTGAAGTAAATCGATCATAACTCTTTGCTCCGGTATCGGATTTGGGTGAAACAAATTGCATTGGAAAGATAATTCAAAGGGATTTCATTTTTGTATAAAGTATACCACCCATTTATTCCTGTACAAGGAGTTATGGTCGTTTAAAGTTGACCCAAAAATCTGTCCCACAATTCTGTTTTTTTTTTGATAGGCTGTAGTAAAACGGGTATAGCTCCTTACTCAGACATTGGATTTGGATGAAACCAATTTCATCGGAAAGAAGACTCTCGGAGATTTTCGTCGATATATAGCAGCTCACACAGTTCTTTTTGTACAAGGAGTTATGATCGTCTAAAGTTGATCCAAAAAAATAATTGCCTAGCTGCAGTAATTTTCCTGCAGATCTACTGTTCACAGGCTTCCCGGCCACCGTTTTGAAATTTCGAATGTGCTCGCTTATATGAAATACTCCTCTGTTTTGGGCAAACTTTATATCGTTGGAAAGCTTATTCCAATACCTACACATACAACTATTGACGGGATACTTCCGAACACCATAAACTTAATTTAACCCATACGCAAGCCTTTAGGACTCCATATAATCGCGATAAGTGTACGAAAAAATTTATGGGGTGTTACAACTGGTTAATTTTGGATGACTATGGAAAATGATTATAGCAAGTACGTGCAGAAGTGCCCAAAATCCCAGATACACGGAGATTTGATTCGAATGCCTCCACATGAGCTTTATGCGATGAGTTCACCTTGGCCTTTCACAGCTTAGTGTATGCATGTTATCGGACCAATAGATCCACCTACATCAAATAGGCATAGATTCATTTTTGTCGCTATTGATTACTTCACTAAGTGGGTCGAAGCAGCTTCATATAGAGCCGTCACCAAGAAAGTGGTTGCAGATTTTGTGAGGAATAACTTGATTTGCCGATTTGGAGTGCCAAAAATGATCATTACCGATAACAGGGCAAACTTGAACAGTCACTTGATGAATGAGATTTGTGATCAGTTCAAAATTATTCATCGTAAATCGACCTCATATCATCCACAGATGAATGGAGTCGTGGAAGCTACCAATAAGAACATTAGGAAGACCCTAAGAAGATGGTCGAGAATGATAGATTATGGCATGAGATATTACCTTACGCTCTACTAGGGTATCGTACAATAGTTCGAACCTCTACCGGGGAAACTCTTTATCTACTTGTTTATGGTAATGAAACTATGATACCTGCTAAGGTTGAGATACCTTCTTTAAGAATTATTCAGGAAGCCGGACAAAGTAACGAAGAATGGGTTTGCGCTCGCTATGAACAACTTATGTTGATTGACGAAAAGAGAATGGTCGATGTATTTCATGGTCAGTTGCATCAGCACAGGATAATCCGTGCCTTCAACGAAAAAGTAAGAGCTCTAACATTTGAAGTTAGGCAATTGGTTCTCAAATGCGTATTCCCTCACCAAAAAGAGTACAAATGAAAGTTTGCTACAAATTGGCAAGGACCATACATAGTTCGCAAGGTACTATCCGTAAGAGATCTAATTCTATCTAAGATGGATGGCCAAGAGCGGACCAAACCAATTGATTCAGATGCAGTAAAGAGATACTATGTATAAAGGTTGTTTTAGTTTTTATTTCCTTGGTTTATTTGTAATTGCTTTTATGGTAGTATTTGTTTTATGATGTGTAATTGTATAGATCCCCTTTCCTTTTATGTACGAACTACGTTTGACCTAAATTCCCAAGAAAGGGATACGTAGGTGGCCTATGTCAGCTTCAGTCAACCTCTTAGGAGAATTTATCCTTTTCTTTTATGAATGAACTACGTGATGACCTAAATTCCCAACAAAAGGGATACGTAGGTGGCCTATGTTGGCTTCGGTCAACCCATTAGATTTTCTCCATATCCTTAGCATAGTCTTGAACTATGTTTGACCTGATTCCTGCTTCAACGGGATACGTAGAAGCCCCAATGTCTTGGTCATATAACCCTAGAAAATGGAAACTGGGTAGAATTTTTTAGAAGTAATCTCGAAAATTCACAAGAGGAATATCATCATCCAATAAAGAAAACAAAGACCAACAAAGACTTCAGATTCTCTCGAGCTGAGATCATCTCAAACAACTTTTAATTAGGGCAGAAATTTTAAGGAGGTCCTCAAAATTTCCACTAATATATTGAAATATATTTCAAATTCCCCAATATCAAAGGTCAAAGGCAAGTTCTGGAGATCGCCAGCTGCGACAAAGTCTAGGTAGACTAAAATCTTTGTCTATGAAAGAACTTCTGATAGAAAGCCTCAACGGTGATGAATCCCTAGAAATCCTCCATCAAACGTCATATACAGTCTGAACCAAGAGGAAGACGTTCGTTGAGCTAGTACATGACATGACTAGCAAAGATTTCCCAAAGTTTTTACAGAAAGTTTTGAAACTAGTTTCTACAAATTAAGACTACTTTCAAAAATCTATACAAATCATTTTACTTAGTAATTGCCTAGGCATCTATTGGAAGAGGATTTAGAGTGGAAGTCCCAACATGACGGAGCTCTCGAAAGATGGCGAGGAGCGAATATATATTTTGGTCAATCTGCCAAGTACTTTTAGCCTTCTGCCAAGCACAACCACATCTTCAAACTTAACCAAAAATATTTGTTTAACCATATCACCTCGCCCAAATCCTGCTTATACAATCTTTCCACAAATGTCATCAAATCCCCAAAACTTCCAGCTTACTATGATGCCAAATATCCATTCTTCCACAATTGTGCTTCCTTTCAAGCATGAGCAGCTATCAAAGGAGATTTAGTTAATCCACCACGAAAATCTGGGCAAAGAGCTCTACAATCTGAGAAAAGCACTTGATGAAGAGTTGCGCTTAAGAAATTACCAGAGTCTAAAGTATAAAGACTTGTGTGTACACACAAATGTTGAGCATCTTCCAGGGTATAAGCTACAAAAATTTAACATTTTCAGCGAGGAAGAAGATCCTGTTGCTCACTTAAAGGACTACTACAGCAAGTTAATTGGAATTGGACATGATGAAGCTGTACGAAAAAGACTATTTATTCAAAGTTTATCAGGATTGGCACTCGCTTGGTATACCAAGCAAGAGTTTAGCAAATGGCGCACATGGTAAGATATGGCTCGCGACTTTGTAAGGCAATATGAGTTTAACATCGGAGGTGATCCGAACGTAACTGATTTTCTCAGAGTGTAGAAGATGCCTCATGAATCCTTTTAAGAATATTCCATGCGATGGAGATTAGATGCTTCAAAAATACATCCTTCACTTCCTGGAGATGAATTGATCTCAGCCTTCATTCAAATTCAAGAAAGCCTATATTATGATAAGTTCTTTGGAGCATGTGCATGCAACTTCTCCGATTTGATTTGAATTGGCAGAGAGATAGAAAATAGCATTCAAGAAGGAAAAGTTATAGAAGCAACACAAGTCCTTCATCCAGTCGTCCAATCAATGGCACCGGGAAATTCATAAAATGTAAACAATTCAACTTTTGTGCATCAATCGCAATGCCCTCCAAGTCACCAATCTTTGCAGTCTCATGCTTTTTCTGACCTTTGCAATGTTCATCTCCAGTCTTTTTGTCAGCAAATTTTTTAGAATAGCTCCCAACAACAATTTCACCAAGCACAATCTACCTTGCGGCCATGAAAGAAGATTAAACCTTTCTCTTTTACTTCCCTAGATGAATCATTGATAGATATATTTGAGAGTTGGAGAACTAAGGGACTTTTTCAACCCAAAAAGGAATACCTAAGTATCCATCTCCAAACTTTGATTTATCCAAAAGTTATACCGATTATTCAAACATTTAAGGACATGACATCAAAGATTTCCAGCACTAAGATTCAAGATTCAAAGTCTTATTGAGAGTGACAAGATAAAACTGGAGCAAGAGCCTCAAACCAGCTGCAGTAATGTCGCAAACAAGGGCATAATTTTTTGTTAAGGGCAATCCATCAAAATTGGCACCAAAGCATTTGAAGAGAAAGAGGGCAACAAGTCTAGGAGACTGACAAAGATATTATTTTCCAACTTGAGAATGTCATTTTCCTTTTCCTCCTTTATGAGCAGCTACCATTTTGTAATCTGAGAATATCATTCTCCCTTTTGTTCCTTTATAAATAGCAACTATTTTGTAACTTAATATCACTCTTATTTTCCTCCTATATAAGCAGCTATTATTTCATAATCCTGTCCAGACTTTTTATGAACTACAGTGAACCTGATTTCTGTTAGTAACGGGATACATAGGCGCCTATTTCAAGTTCGGTCACAATATTATAAAAAATTCATTTCTCCCGTAGCCAAAACTGGGACAGCTTTGCAGATAGTCTATTACTATTTTAGCAAAGTAGATGTTTTAAGATCACAAGCTACATTCATATTATCAAATCACAACAATGCCATAACTACGAGAAGCGCAAATTCAAAGTCAAAACTTTATGGTTCAATGCAAGGCAATCATTTTCTTTTATACTAACAAGTTTTCTTTGAGTAAGGCAGATGCGGATTATTCTTGAAGGATAACACGTGCTAGCAAAGCACAAGAAAGGAAACACAATATGATGCAAAATTAATGCAATTTAAATTTCAAAATTACAAGTCTCTTTGAGTGTAAGAACCTTCTTCGCAGCAAAAGTTCGCCAAAGAGGAAAATTTTAAATCATGGGTACCATATTATGAGTAGTCACTAATATGGTATTGCAGTGTTAATACTTGCTATCGCAAAGACACCACACTTGAATTTTCACTACTGCAAAGACACTGCATAGAGTTTTTACTAGAACAAAAATTGTATCAAGCTCTCTACACTGCATTAATATTTGCAAAATTACAATATATATTAGGTTTGTTCACTCTAAAGTAGGACATATTGGGTCCATCCACCCTAAAATAGGATCTATTGGGTTTGTCCATCCTAAAATAGGACACATTGGGTTCGTCCACCCTAAAATAGGACATTAGGTTCGTCCACCCTAAAATAGGACATTATGGGTTTGTCCACCCTAAAAAAGGACACTATAGGTTTGTCCACCCTAAAATGAGATGTTTTGGGTCGTCCACCCTAAAATAAGGACATAGTGGGTTAGTCTTCCCTCAAATAAGACCTTTTTCAAGTTTGCCTTCAATTAGACATTTACGTTTGCTTGCCTTTACTTAAACATATCGCAGCGCCTTAATCATTTATTTACTTTTATCATTATTATTTTGATTAGTTATGCACTGCATGTTCTTGTTTAAATTCTCTCAAAATTATTAGAGAAAATCGCACAAAGCTTTTTGATTGTGTTAATATTTTGAAAGTTTGCAATATACTTTGGGTTCGTCTACCCTAAAAATAGAACACTTTGGGTTCGTCCACTCTAAAATAGGACGCTATAAGGCTGTCCACCCTAAAATAGGACAGGTTAGGTCCATCCACCCTAAAATAGGATATGTTGGGTTCGTCCACCCTAAAATAGGACATATGGATTAGTCTGCCCTCCAATGAGACCATTTATGCACGCTTACTTTCAATTAGGTACTTATGCTTACTTGTCCTTATTTGAACATATCATAATGCCTTAATCATTTAGTTAATTTTATCGTTATTATTTTTCTTAATTAGTTACGCACTTCATGCTATTTAAAAAAAAAATTCTCAAGAACTATTTGAGAAAAGCGCACCAAGCTCCCTGCACAACATTCATATTGTAAGTTTGCAATGCATATTGGGTCCGTTCACCCTAAAATAAGATACTTCGGGTTCATCCACCCTAAAATAAGAAATTTTGGGTTCATCCACCCTAGAAAATAGGATAATTTGGATCGTTCACCCTAAAGTAGGACATTTTGGGATGGTCTGCCCTCTAATAAGATATTTTATGCATATGCTCGCTTTCGATTGAATATTTATGCTTACTTGCCTCTAATTGAATGTCTATCAAAGCATTAATTATTATCTATTTATTTATTTTAATTAAACAATGCATATTATCTTTTGATTTCTTGGAAAATCAAGCTCAATTATTCATTTGTTTGTTATTAAACATTGATTTTGCTAATATTTCTACTTAGATTGATGAAGTTTGCAACCATAGAATTTGAAGTTGTTACTTCTAAAATACCGCACGTTCAACCAATCGCATTTAGAGAAGCGATGAATGCATTTGTTTCATGGTCTTTCTGGAAGAATTTTATTTATATTTTCCTTTTGTTTTCAAGCTTTACTTTGTTTGCTAAATTTTTTATCAAGACTTGGCAGGAAGAAAAACTCGTATGCAGAAAAGGAGACATAGCACAACGTGGAACTTTATCTTAGCAGTGAACTGGGGTAATTCATTAGAGAGTCAAGCTCACCAACAATTGTCAAAGATCTACTCTCAAATCTTGCTCAACGTACGTCTCACATTTGGGACGTGTAGGAAATTTTACATCAGCCTTTCATTTTTTCAATTAACAAAATCTTAAATCCCAAGTGTTTTCCATCTCTAGCCCCTCTTCTTTGTTTTCTTTATCAATCTTGACACCCAGTTTCATTGTGATTCGATACTAGGACAGTATTTTTGAAAAAAAAAAAAAGGTATCGCTCTTTAGCTATACATTTACTTCATTTCATCCAATACCTCTATTTTGTTAATTCACAGTTTCAATTTCACTTTAATTCCCTTTACTCTTTATCCTCTTAAGATTTCATTTTGCTTGGCTCCATTTTCAATTTTTACTTGTTCAAGCCTAACCTCTTGGCCGCCACAATTATTCTTATCAGTTAGCGATTTTAAGGCACCTTTATGGATCATGGTGTTCTAAGCTCACTCGATCTTCTTCCTTATCATGATTCTTGAACTACATTTGACATGATTCGCATGCAACCCGAGATATGTAGGCAACTTAGAGATCGAAGTTCGACCGCAATCTCCCTAACATTCTGCATACATATCCTCCTAGATCCTGTCGGCTGGGACAAAATTAGGTTACTAGTCAACCTCTTTGTCCGAAAACTCTTTCATTATTTCTGAACAAAGAGGGACAGTTGTTGACACCCAATTTTGTCCCTTCTTTTTTTCAAGTCATCTCTTTACGCTTCTAAATAATTTTGATAATTTGAGAAAAATGCATGTATGTTATTCCTATAATTAGGATTTTATGCAAATCCTGCTACCATTGGTATTCCTAAAATTAAGAATCATCAACGATTTTATTATTATTATTATTATTATTATTATTATTATTATTAATAATAATAATAATAATAATAATAATAATAATATAATCATCATCTTCATTACTCATTGCTATTATTATTATTTTTAAATTATCATCGCATTCCCTATGAACTTGCATAAAAAGCATTATATTTATTTTTATTTAGTTATATAAAATATTTTTGTGATTTTATACTTTATAAATAATATCGTTCAATTTCGATATTTACCATGCAACTTTGTTTATATACTTATATTTAATATCAACTATTTTTATTTATTGATTTATTTATTTATTCTAATATTTTTAATATATTTTATTAAAAGTATTATTTATATTAAGATTAGAAGCCCAAAATGATTTAAGAGAAAGAAATTAAAAAGGCTTTGAATTCAGCCTAAAGTTTATTACCACATCTAAGCATCCCACCAAAATCAAATAATTCTCAGCCCAAGTCCATGTTTACCCAATGGAGCCCTAAGCCCATCTTCTCAATCAAAGAGTTACGTACCTTTTGCTCTTTGTGATGGCAGAGAAAAAGTTTTGGCCTCATCTTCATTTTGAGGGAAAAGATTTGACCTCTACTGCAAAATCACGAGTTTATATAGCTATTTTAAGAGATTTTCTGCACCAAATTACTTTGAAATCGCGATATACTGACCAACTTTTGGGGTACACCATTTTGGGAATACCCATCCATTCTCTTTTGGATTTTTTCTCTGTTTCTTGCCATTCTTGGCTTAATTTTCTGATCCCTCCCTGCATTGGTTGTCATTTACTGTAAAGGCTCCCAACGTTCAAATTCAAACGTCCATTTTTTAGTCAAAATGCTCCAAATTCCTGCCCAACAAAGTACTATTTTTGTCCTGTAAATACCAGCTTTGGAGAAGCTTTTTGGCCGCCCCCTGCACCATATAACTACTAATATTTTCTTAGGATATTGTTTTTTTGGCACAATCATTTTATTTTGGTCGGATGCTCCCGCCTTTGGGCATTTTTTCTGAGTTATTCGTGGCCCGAGTTCGAGCGTAGATCAGTGACGAATAAGCCTCAGTTCACTGCACCAAAAAGGTCTGTGTCGCCCCTTTACTTTGAATTTCAAATCCAAAATATTATCCCTGTATGGTTGTAGTGAAATGATGTTAGTGCCTTGTGTTGTTTTGGCATGGTAGATACCATAAAACATGATATTGCCTTGTGTTGTTTTGGCATGGTAGATACCATAAAACATGATATCAAGACCCTGTCGGCATGCAAGAATCACATTTTTTTTACCACCGACTAATTTGTTGCTCATAAGCTCGAACACACATATTGTGCTCCGCTTTGATTAAAAAGTACATTTGACAGAACTTTCTGTTACGATGATGAGCTAGAAATAGTGTGTTTGTATCTATATAAACCATATGTTAAGCTCTGCATATTTATATCGCATGGAACCGTAAACCTTTAATGAAGAAGGACATTTGTTTTACCTTAAGATAACCATGGAGTGAGTTCTTGGTATTGAAAGAGTTAATGAAGTCTTAGTTTCTAATCAGTCAAGTGAGTCTTGAATGATAATTGTTGTTGGTTTCTTATAAGTCATGCTAATCTGATGTTTGAAATTTAGTTACATGGTTTAATAAATTTAGAATAGGATCATTTGGCTGGCATAAGTTAGCTGTTAGTTTTTTTTTTATATATAATGTTAACTGATAACATTTGGTTTCCCTGCGATAATAGTGTTCTCAAAAGGCAAAGTGTTTGGCCAAACTTTTTTAAGTCAAATTTTTTCTTTCATCGAGCAGTTCGGCCATTCCTTGTATTTGTTATTTCCGACACTATGGGTACGTAGAATCTGTATAATAGAATAACAACTTCAACTCTTGAGTTCAAGTAAGAACAAGAACACAAAGAGGTTGAACAAATACCCTCAACACAAGATCAAAATGATCTTTCAAAGAGGTGTATTTTTTTTTATTATTTTTTTTTTTCAGAAAGTAGATGAAACAGAAAGTTGTTAAGGCCAAGTCGTCCGAATTCACGGACTTTCCTTAAGGAAATAATTCCCCTTACTGTACCCGAGGTTGTGGAATCTTCCTCCCAGGATAAAATGACCTTCAATCCGACTATAGCGGTACCTCAAATAGGCAGATTCTTCGAACACACTCACGGTTAGAATGATCACACTTAGAGTATTTTAAGACAAGAAGAGAAGCTTATAATCAAAAATAATGATTATTCAAAACCTGTGGGTGAAACCAGGTTTTTATAGCCATACCATACCTTTTCAGAAAGGTGGCATTGGTTCAATTCAAAGGTGTGTGTCTTTTCCTGAAAATGCATGTCTGTTTACTTAAACCATTGCAGTAATTTCTCTGAAACATTATACCATTTCGTGAAACAATGCATCACTTTGAATTGAAGAGTTGCATCAGTTCAGTCGAACCAGTGCAACTGTTCACTCGTAACAGTGCAACTGTTTACTCGTAACAGTGCACCAGTTCACTTGGATTTCTTTTCGTCAAATAAACTTTGTCCAAAAAGAAAGATCTCATCGATCGATCATTTGACCAAATCCAAATCCAAATCCAAATCCAAATCTGAAGCCGAGCGAGCGACGACGACGACGGCGCGAGGCATCTCTATTTCCTTGCCTCACTTACCATGTGAAGTAAGTGTTTCACTTTATAAACACTTTAAAGTTCTCTTCTTCCACCAATGTGGGAGAAGAGTAAACTTTCCAATTTAAAGAGTACACTTTCCAATTTGGGTGTCTCCTTCCCTTCACTTGATTTCTCCATTTTCCATTCAACACACTATGAACCCAACAATCCCCCACATGAATGGGAATGGCTATTTTTAGTAAAACGTTTACGGACAGTATATGATCATCAAGCAAAGACCGATTGCATCTGGATAAGTGGGTTTCCCTTTGAACTTTCCGTAGTGAACATGTATCGGATGCACTCGGTCAATCGGTAGATTTGATATCTTTGAACCGTCGAGCTTTAATGTACACCTAGACAACACATGTCACACAACTAGCCTTTTACCGTTTATGGTTCTTACGGTTTTGTTCTTTTCAGCCATGAACACCTCCTGGTTTTCATGAGAGCTTAGAGAATAGGCCTTTACTAACATTCTCTTTGAAGCGGCTTCTACTTCGCCGTCACATAGGTGATTTCTAAACGTTTCAATCCTTTAGATTGAACTATTTGGTCAAATCTGCCAAATTTAGATAATCATTAAAAGACTTTCCACCTTGAGTCTTATCCTTGTTTACTATACATTGTCTACATCATGAGAATGGGTTGGGTAAATGACAATGTTGAACCTGTCAGACATAACTTTGTTTGATCTCCTTGAACCTAGCTCTTGGGATCTCCAGTCTGCTAGGTAGAGTTACCGCCATGCTGACTTGTCCTAGGCCTTAAACCCATTCCCTTGGATGTCCTTTCTACTCCTTCTCTAGATAGGCCTTTTGTAAGTGGATCCGACACATTATCCTTTGACTTTACATAGTCTATAGTGATAATTCCACTAGAGAGAAGTTCTCTAACGGTATTATGTCTTCGACATATGTGACGAGACTTACCGTTGTACATCATGCTCCCTGCCCTACCTATTGCCGCTTGGCTATCACAGTGTATACATACTGGTGCCACTGGCTTGGGCCAATAAGGAATATCTTCTAAGAAATTCCGGAGCCATTCTGCTTCTTCACCGGCTTTATCTAATGCGATAAATTCAGATTCCATTGTAGAGCGAGCTATACAAGTCTGTTTCGATGATTTCCAAGAAACTGCTCCTCCACCGATAGTAAATACATATCCACTTGTGGATTTTACTTCGTTCGATCCGGTGATCCAATTTGCATCACTATATCCTTCAAGTATCGCGGGATATTTATTATAATGCAAAGTATAGTCTTGAGTGTATTTAAGATAACCCAAAACTCTTTTCATTGCCATCCAGTGAGTTTTGTTGGGATTACTCGTGTACCGACT
Organism: Capsicum baccatum var. pendulum; assembly: GCA_030864225.1. Taxonomy (NCBI): domain Eukaryota; kingdom Viridiplantae; phylum Streptophyta; class Magnoliopsida; order Solanales; family Solanaceae; genus Capsicum; species Capsicum baccatum. Next base: position 131,559,251 of record CM061551.1, on the reverse strand, counting down.
CAATTTACTGATAGTGCATGCTATGTCTGGTCGTGTACAGTTCATTATATACATTAAACATCCCAATACTCTTGCGTACTCCAACTGAGAATCACTTTCACCTTCATTTTTTCGAAGTGCAAAGTTCGCATCCAATGGAGTCTTGGCAATATCGAATTCCATATACTTGAACTTGTCAAGTACTTTTTCGATATAATGAGACTGTGACAGTGCTAATCCTTGTGGAGTTCGATGGATTCTTATACCTAAGATCGCATCTGCAACTCCGAGGTCTTTCATATCAAACTTGCTCTCGAGCATTCGTTTGGTTGCATTTATGTCACAAATGTCTCTACTGATGATCAACATATCATCCACATATAAACATACAATGACTTGGTGATTTGGTGTGTCCTTAATATATACACATTTATCAGATTCATTTATCTTGAATCCGTTTGCCAACATGGTTTGGTCAAACTTTGTATGCCATTGCTTAGGTGCTTGTTTTAGTCCATAAAGTGACTTAACAAGTTTACACACCTTATTTTCTTTTTCTGGAACCACAAAACCCTCAGGTTGTTCCATGTAGATTTCTTCCTCCAATTCTCTGTTTAGGAATGCGGTTTTCACATCTATTTGATGGATTTGAAGATCATATACTGCCGCCAAGGCAATTAACATTCGAATTGAGGTTATCCTTGTCACTGGCGAGTATGTATCAAAGTAATCAAGACCTTCTTTTTGGTTGAAGCCTTTTACTACAAGTCTTGCCTTGTATTTGTCAATAGTACCATCCGTTTTCATTTTCCTTTTGAAGATCCATTTAGAACCTAAAGGTTTATTTCCTGGAGGAAGATCAACCAATTCCCACGTATGGTTACTTAAGATTGAATCAATTTCACTATTGACTGCCTCTTTCCAAAAGGATGAGTCTGATGACGACATCGCTTCTTTAAACGTTCGAGGCTCATCTTCTAAGAGAAATGTTACAAAATCCAATCCAAACGAAGTTGACGTTCTTTGACGTGTACTACGTCTTGGATTTTCTTCATTATGTACATTCTCACTTGGTTCATCTCGGGGTCGTTTAGATCCTCCACTAGACTGTTCATGTCTAGTTTTATACGGATAAATGTTTTCAAAGAATTCAGCATTTCTGATTCAATTACCGTATTTTTATTTATATCCGAATGTTCGGATATATGAACCAAAAATCGACATGCTTTACTCCTTTTAGCATATCCTATGAACACGCAGTCCACCGTTTTAGGTCCTATCTTAACCCTTTTAGGTATAGGAACTTGAACCTTCGCTAGACACCCCCACACTTTGAAATATTTTAAGTTGGGTTTCCTTCCTTTCCATTTTTTGTAAGGAATTGATTGTGTCTTACTATGGGGAACTCTATTGAGTATACGATTGGTCGTAAGGATAGCCTCCCCCCACAAGTTTTGCGGTAAACCAGAACTTATTAGTAAGGCATTCATCATTTCCTTCAAAGTTCGGTTTTTCCTTTCCACAATTCCATTAGATTGAGGTGAATACGGGGCCGTAGTTTGATGGATTATTCCATTCTCTACACATATTTGCGCAAAGGGAGATTCATATTCTCCGCCTCTGTCACTTCTTATCATTTTGATCCTTTTGTCTAATTGATTTTCAACTTCAGTTTTATATTGCCTAAACGCATCTATTGCTTCATCCTTACTATTTAGCAAGTAGACATAACAATATCTAGTGCAATCGTCAATAAAAGCTATGAAATACTTTTTTCCACCACGTGATCGTGTTGACTTCATATCACAAATGTCAGTGTGTATTAAGTCTAAGGGATTGGAATTTCTTTCAACAGACTTATAAGGATGCTTAGCATACTTTGATTCTACACACGTTTGACACTTAGATTTATTGCACTCAAAATTTGGCAAAATTTCTAAGTTAATCAGTTTTTGTAACGTTTTGTAATTAACATGACCTAAACGTTCATGCCATAAATTATAAGACTCAAGCAAGTAAGAAGAATTTGAATGTTTATTCATTTCAACAGTCATTACATTCATCTTATAAAGGCCTTCCTCGAGATAGCCTTTTCCTACATACATTTCTCCTTTGCTAACTATTATTTTTTCAGAAATGGTTACACATTTGAAACCGTTTTTATCTAGGAGTGAAACAGAAATTAAGTTCCTACGTAACTCCGGAACATATAACGCATTATTCAGTGTCAAAACCTTTCCGGATGTCATCTTTAGGCAAACTTTTCCTATTCCCTCCACCTTAGCAGTCGCAGAGTTGGCCATATAAATTGTTTCTTCCGCTTGAGCCGGAGCATATGTCGAGAACAACTCTTTGCTTGCGCAGACATGGCGTGTGGCCCCTGAATCCATCCACCAAGTGCGTGGATTGCCGACCATGTTGCATTCCGTGAACATAGCACACAGGTCGTCATAATCCTTGTTGGACTCAATCAGATTCGCTTGGTCCTTTTTCTTCCCTTTTTTCGCGGCTCGACAGTCTGTTGATTTGTGGCCAACTTTGCCACAGTTGAAGCACTTTCCCTTAAACTTTTTCTTGGGATGATTGCTTCCATGTTCAACATTCTTTCTTTTCTTCGAGTTGTTTTGGCCATCTTCCACAATATGTGCTCCACTCATTGTAGAATTTCCCTTTGACCTTCTTTCGGCAGCTTTATTGTCTTCTTCAATACGAAGTCGGACAATAAGATCTTCAACGGTCATCTCCTTGCGCTTATGCTTTAAGTAGTTTTTGAAGTCTTTCCACAAAGGTGGTAGCTTCTCAACTATTGCTGCTACTTGGAAAGCATCATTCACAATTAAACCTACAAAACAGTTTATGTGAGTATTATGAACATTTTTACTTTGTTCAACTAAGGTATTTTTCAAAATTATACCTTCTGCTAGGAGATCATGTATGATGACTTGCAACTCCTATACTTGAGAGACAACAGATTTGCTATCAATCATTTTGAAGTCCAGGAATCGTGCAACAAGGAATTTCTTAATTCCCGCATCTTCCGTTTTATATTTCCGTTCAAGTGCCTCCCACAGTTCTTTTGATGTCTTGGTTCCACTATAGACATTATAGAGGTCATCTTGGAGACCACTCAGAATATAGTTCCTGCAAAGGAAATCTGAATGTTTCCAAGCTTCTACAATAACGAAGCGGTCCTTGTCCGAGGTTCCCTCGGGAGCGTCTTCGCTAGTAAACCATTGTAGACATAACGTGGTGAGGTAAAAGAACATCTTTTGTTGCCACCGCTTGAAGTCGATGCCAGAAAATTTTCCGGGCTTCTCCGCCGGGACCATCGTTGGCGGAGCATTTGTGCGACTTGATATGGCAATATTAGTTGCCCCCATAAACGTTGTCGCATCCATCATTTGACTTTCAGTTGTCATTATTCCTGTCACCACAAGACAGAAAAATTAGTATTTTTCAGAATACTATTAATAAAGTTAAATAACTTTACAACTTTTCCTGCTTGTTTCTAATTAACGTTGAAGTTTTTATAACTTCAAATCGTCAATCGAGTGAACTTCAGCTTTTGATGAAGATTTTATGTCTTCTAATCACAAGTTAAATTCAGACAGAGTAGAAAGCATAAGCTTTAATCTCCAAAAACAAGTTATACAGATTCTGTAGTTTATTTCCTTAAGATTGTTATTTCCGACACTACGGGTACGTAGAATCTGTATAATAGAATAACAACTTCAACTCTTGAGTTCAAGTAAGAACAAGAACACAAAGAGGTTGAACAAATACCCTCAACACAAGATCAAAATGATCTTTCAAAGAGGTGTATTTTGTTTTTTTGTTTTTTTTTTTCAGAAAGTAGATGAAACAGAAAGTTGTTAAGGCCAAGTCGTCCGAATTCACGAACTTTCCTTAAGGAAATAATTCCCCTCACTGTACCCGAGGTTGTGGAATCTTCCTCCCAGGATAAAATGGCCTTCAATTCGACTATAGCGGTACCTCAAATAGGCAGATTCTTCGAACACACTCACGGTTAGAATGATCACACTTAGAGTATTTTAAGACAAGAAGAGAAGCTTATAATCAAAAATAATGATTATTCAAAACCTGTGGGTGAAACCAGGTTTTTATAGCCATACCATACCTTTTCAGAAAGGTGGCATTGGTTCAATTCAAAGGTGTGTGTCTTTTCCTGAAAATGCATGTCTGTTTACTTAAACCATTGCAGTAATTTTTCTGAAACATTATACCATTTCGTGAAACAGTGCATCACTTCGAATTGAAGAGTTGCATCAGTTCAGTCGAACCATTGCAACTGTTCACTCGTAACAGTGCACTAGTTCACTGTTACTGCATGCATAATAAATTAATGGAGCATTACTGTTTCGGATTGATTTTCAGTCTGAATTTCTTTTCGTCAAATAAACTTTGTCCAAAAAGAAAGATCTCATCGATCATTTGACCAAATCCAAATCCAAATCCAAATCCGAGCGAGCGACGACGACGACGGCGCGAGGCATCTCTATTTCCTTGCCTCACTTACCATGTGAAGTAAGTGTTTCACTTTATAAACACTTTAAAGTTCTCTTCTTCCACCAATGTGGGAGAAGAGTAAACTTTCCAATTTAAAGAGTACACTTTCCAATTTGGGTGTCTCCTTCCCTTCACTTGATTTCTCCATTTTCCATTCAACACACTATGAACCCAACAGTATTTTCTAATGTCGCTTCTTTCACTGCTTGTCAATTTTTTTTAGCCTAAATATGCTTTTGCCTAAGATTAATGTGTGTCAATGCTTATGCCTAAGATTAATGTGTGCTAGGTTGTGTTTAGTGTTTGGTTTGTTCTCATTTTTTTCTTATAATTAGTTCACCTGGAGAGTTGGCATGAAGGTTATATATCATTTGGCATTCTCACATGTCTCGTCTTTTGATATTATATTCGATATAACTTTCACGTGGTTATACTCTTGAATTATCTTACTAATTTGTTACTTTTTTTTATTTGCATGAACACTTTGGGAGGGACAATGGAGTCTCAATCTCGGGACTCCCGCAAAAAATCAAGTCTATAAGTCTCATATACCATCATCCCCGCACATGGAATCGTCGTGACGTCTTAAATCACTTTGGGTAGCAACCAAAGTTAGCGGGATTCGTTCGGATTCGCTCATGTCTACCTATTGTTTCAGAGTTTAGTTGCTACTCATTTTTTTTCCTTTACATGTTAAACTTCTTGTTATGATTTGTGTGTGTTTTAGTTTCTTTTGGATTCAAAACAGTTTAATGTGAAATGGATGATTGAGTTAGTTAAAACAAAATAGATGATTGAGCTAGTTAAAATGAAATAGATGATCGGGCTTGGGTACCTACCTTACTAGTTAGACATAATTTCTTGTCATATTTATTGGTAGATTTTGGCCTACAAAAGATTTTTTTTTTAAAATAAAAAATAAAGATTCGGTCATTGTTTCTAAAAACTATTCTCGAAACATTTTCAATAAAGAAGTGTTTGCTAATCCATGAGCAAAATTAGATTTGTTCCGGTTCATTTGCCTTCTATTTTGGACTAGTAATTTTGTTTCAATCAAATGGACTTTTTTGTGATTTTTTTCTTGAGAAAATTATCCCCTATAATATTATTATATCTAAAATAACAAATTTTAGCAACACTTCTAGATAATTGCATTAATAGCAATTTAGTTACATTCATATTCTTTCCTTGAGAATACAAGATGGAAAAAATATGGGTTTCGTATAATATTTATCTTCTTCATTGAAAAAAAGTGGGTTTAAGATAATATTCATCTTCTTTTCGAAAAACATAAAATTGATATATTTGTTTTTTCATTCTCCATTGTAAATCATGTCTAAACCAAAATTCAATTTTACTCCTTCGCGTAGAAGTCTTAGAATATTCAACCAAAGATATGTTCCATTATGAATCATTATTCAACCAACGATTTATTCTCCTTCATCAGAAATTCTCTTTCTTCTATTTTTCCTTTTGTTCTTTAAAAATAATATGATATAAGAAGTATTGTCAATTTCTTTATTAAATACTCATTGTATATAACAAGAAAAGATATGTCAATGGATATTAGAGAAAAAATATTAAACAATCAGTTTGTGTTGGTAACAACATAAATAAGGATTTAAATATAGATCGTAATCTTTCATAAGAATAATATAGTAAAAATTATCTTGTATATACTTATTAAACTGTTTCATGTATGAATTCTGTATAAAATTAGTATGAAATAAGTATAATGATTGCAGAAGTTAGTATAGAAATTGATTTTCACCAAATATTATACGTTATTATTTATTTTAGTGTATGAAATAAATATACAAACTTGTATTTTTTGAATTATTTCATGTATGAAACCTATATAATAAAAATATTATATTCAAGGTTTATAAAATAATTTCTTACATGTTATATTTATATGAAATGAGTATAATGTGATTGTGATATTTAATTAAGAAGATATACTTAAGATTATAAATTGAATGGAATCGGTTTATAAAGTGTTTTCTTACATGTCACATTTGTATGAAATAGATATATAAATTGATATTTATCGATTGCGATATTAAATTTAGGTGATACCAATTTATATACTCACTCCATACATTGTGTTTCTCTCTTTGAATTAAGATTCCATTTGATCTACTTTTGTATAAAATTAAGATTTAATGAACACTATCATCTTTCATACTGAAAAAAATAATCACGATTTGTAAAGAAAAATTGCAGTAAATCTGGTTGACACAAACTTAATTGATATCCAATTCATTCAATGATGTGAAATACAAAACAACTATTAAATTAGCATAACATCGAATAAAAAACTGCTTAAATACAAAAACTAAAGTTTGTTCATTAAAATAATTAATAGAAACTCTTAAGGTAGTGTATGAAGATGGAAACTCTTAATGGAAGCATTAAAATAGGAGAAGAGAAAAATGGTTAGAGGGATTTGGGGTGGATTGATATCAATAATTAAGGATAACTATATTTAAGGAAGTATTATTACATATTAGTTGTATTAAATCTTTATTTTCTTTTTCAGTAATTACTTTTTTATAATTTTTTTAAAATGTTTTTATTTTCTATTTTTTTTATAAGATTTGCTACAAGTTGAAAAAATTAAAGTTATGCAATAAGTTGTAATTCCTATCTAATAATTGTTATATACGTTTTTTCCCCTTTTTTCTTCTTTTGCAGATTTTAAAAGGGTTTTCAAGTTTACCCCATTAATGTTAACGTAAAAAATATTTTTCTCACATAACTTTTGGCCTTTGAAAATTTTTTAGCACTTATTATTAACTTTAATAAATAACCTAAGTTTGACCCGTTAACCGTAGTTAGTGGATCCTTTAGGGTGCCTAATCTCCTCCCTTCAGGATAATTAGAATCCTTACCTAGAATTTAAATTGCGTAGACCTTAAAATGAAGTCTTTATTTATTTTAATCACATAGTTTGTAATAGGTGTACTAATTCACCGTAGAACTAATTAGGTGGCGACTTCCTTCCTTTAATTAGAAGTTTTCCAATATGTTGTACACTATTTTGACCTCGTGTTAAAATAGGGTATAACAGGTGGCACTCCTAACAAAATTTTTCTTCATTTTCAAGACTCAAATTTGAGACCTCTAATTAACGGTGGAGCAATTCCGACACGACACCCTATTCATGTTAAGTAATCTAAATATATTCTATTATCAACATATATTAATTGGAATCAAGAGTACCTTATTCGTTTTATCAAATTTGATCCGGCAACTCAAAATAAATCAAACTTACATTAATTCAACTATTTCAATCACTTTCTAATGTTTAAAATGAAACAAAATACAGACTTGATTCTCTATTTAGATGAAGATCTATGATTTTTAAATTTAGGGAATACTCGTAGGATCCGTTTGATCATAGTATTTTGGAAAAGAGTTTTGAAGTTAAAAAAATATAGGAATTGAAAATAAATTTAAATTTTTTTAGAATTTTATAAAAATTGAGTCATTTTATGAAAATTAAAAAATTATTTTTTTTAAGAAAATAAATTAAAACGTAGAAAAAGTGAATTCAAAAATAGTGAAAAATATTTTGAAATATTTATGGCCAAACAAATATTCCGAAATAAAAGTAAAAATGTATTTCAAAATATTGTGAATAATATTTATGGCCAAACGCCTAATTAGTTTACTTTAATTTCAAGCATCCCATCTGATTCATTTATTTGTCTTGATATTTTTATGTTCTACTAAATATTAAAATTAATAATTCAATAAACTGTTTTTATTTTTTTATTTTTATTTCAATTTAACATATACTATTTGTGTTTATCACACTATATCATTCAATTTTTATTACATTAAAAAAAATAGAAAATAGTTAATTTATTTAATATCTAAAATAATAGATAGTTTATACTCACATTAGTTATGTTATGAATTAAAGTGAAGCACCTACAGAAAGTAATTAGATTAAATCTCAGATTAATTTAAAAGAAGAAAAAAAAGTACATGATATTGAATATTACCCTTGAAAAAAAGCTTCTCTGATAACGGTGATAATTGATGACCATTTGAAGACAAAAATTGAGTTCATATTTTTACACGTACACGGGATATTTTTGTTGTTCTAGTGTGTTGTTTTCATGTGTCCATTAGAATTTAGTACAATTTGAATGACTTTTCAGAAATTTAATATAATCTTGGCTTTTTGTACAACTCCTTGAAGCTGGATTATGTTATTAAATTATAAAATTATTGAAATGACATTTTTATCTTTGGTCATCATTCAACTCATGATTTAAAAAAAAAAAATTATATAACAAATCTCTACAGGAAAAAATAAGCATTATTGGTTAGACAAAAAATAAAAATGATAAATAGTAACTTAAGTGCATACATTATTGACGTTTAATAGTGAAATGAATGAACAAAAATTAAAAAAAAGGATTTTATTATTAATAATAAAACTTTAATATTTATTTATACAATTAAAAATAATAGAGAGTGAAAGTATAGATATATTTTAATATAAGTAATAAAAATAAAGGTATATTCTATAATAAATTCCTAAATGATCATCCATTTATATTGTCATTATATTATAATTTTGAAATAACAATTAATGACAAAAATCGTTTATTTATATACACAATTAAGAATAAAAGATAAGTAAAACTTATATACATATATAACTAATGCATTTAATATTTAAATAATATCATAAAAAATAGCATTAGATTTTGTAATAAGTTCATAAAAATTATTCTACTTATAATATTAATAAACTTAAACAAAAATATATAAATACTAGAATAAAAAAATAAAATGTTACATATAATATAAAAAGATATTACAAAGATGGAGAATTGAAAATATCAAATGTAAAATCGACATTGCATAAAATAAGGAGGAATAATATCTATGTCCAAAGTAGAAATTTGTTCTAATGAAAAATTAAAAATATTTACATTCTTTGAATAGTAAGGATCAATTTGGGAAAAACTAAGGTCTTGATATTTGCAGTGGCAAATAAGAAACATAACTAATAGAAGAGATAACAGAAAATAATAACCTAAGTAAAAATATAATATGTTATAATGTATGCATTAAGATATATAGTGGTATACAAATAGTATGTTTGTAAGGTGTTTTTATTTTATATCAAGAAGTTTGAAAAAGAGAGTGAAGAAAGAGATATTTCATGATTTATCGTCAATTAAATATCTTATAAACCTTTTTAAATGAAAAAAAATATATAAATATGCTTTTTGTGTTGTGACAAAAAAAAGACAGATTTTCATAAAAAAAATAAATCATTATGTTTATTTATTTCTGATTTTTTTGAGATCTTAGTAATATCTCAGAATTCTCAATTTCTTTGTAATAATACTTATTAAATTTCACACTTTACATGATAATTTACAGTATATTAATTTTTCTAACTCAATTTATAGTATTATTACATAGGTTTAAACTTTTTATTTTATTCTTAAAAAGGTTGTACACCACTAAATTTAAAAGTTGATCAAATTGTACCAAGAATATTATTTTTAACTTAATTTCTGATTAAATTTAAAATATATATCTATACTTCTTTAGTATTTTCAATTGTTTTAAAATCTTTAGTTCCTTTGTAATAGAAATTATTTATCTTTCATACTTTTCTCTCATTTCATTTCTTTGTTTATTGAAAAAATTCTTAATTATATATTTATATATTTTGAATTTATGTAACATTGAATTTTTAGTGAATCAGAAAAAACATCAAACTAAGTTTGATCATAGATGAAGTAGGGTACTTCTTCATAATGATACTTCTCATGCTACATATATGAAATGACTATATTTTTTAAAATTTTGTTTCGAATTATCTTCAAGTAGTATATTAAAGAGGGGGGGTCTTTTCATATACAATTTGAGAGTATTTTGACATTTTATTACAAAAAAATAACTTGGAATAAAATTTTATAATCAATAAATATTATAATCTTTTTGATTGGATAATTGCCAACTAAATGCACCAATTGAAATTCAAAACTTGTTAAAATGATATTAATTTGATCTAGTATAATTAGGTTTGGGCATGGTATGATACGGTACGGCATTTTAAACTTCGGTACAGTAACTTTGATTTTCAGTATCTAAAAGAATAGTATCTTTACCATACCAAAATAGTTCGGTATGATTTGACATTTTTAAATTAGATTTTGGAATTTTACAGTATGGCAATTCGGTAATCATACTTTATTTGATTTCGACTTACATTATTCATACAAAAAAAATTATAACTTTAAACTTTAAAAACACCTCAATCATAGCCGACTAACAACTATCTTTGTTAATCAATTACACGAAAAGAACATTTCAATTTTGATTGAGTAGTCCAAGATACAAATTCTGAACAACATTACCTAAACTTAAGCATAGTATTACTAAAGAATAAGCTTCCCAAAAATTTATTTCTAAAAAAAAGTTACTTTTATGTTCAATTGGCTAATGGATGACATATAAATATATTTAATAATCTTAAATATAATATATATGGATTTTGTATATTATAAAAAAAAAACTTTAGTGTGGTATACGATATTTCGATATTTATTGCATAAATATCAAATACCGTATCAAATACTAAAATAATTTAAAAATCTTATCAAATCCCATAACATTCACACCACGGTATAAAAATTTTTGATTTCGCATGGTATTTTGTATATACCATACCATGCCCACCCCTAAGTATAATAAACATTAAGTTGTAGATTAATTTGAGATTTTTTTTTTGGGGGGGGAGGGAGGGGGGAGGGGGGTTATAACTTATATAGCTAGGGTGAGAAGTGAGGAATAGTGCATTTTTAAAAAGCGAGAGAAGATTTAATGGGAAATGGGGCCCAACAAAAAGAGATGAATTTGTATTGTGAAATGACTATAATGCCCTTGGTCATGCCATAACTCACCTTTCTATATTAAAAAAATGACTATATTTTTTTTAAAAAAAAATATTTTCAAGTAGTATATTAAAGAGGGGGGTCTTTTCATATACAATTTGAGAGTATTTTAACATTTTATTACAAAAAAATAACTTGGAATAAAATTTTATAATTTTTTTGATTGGATAATTGCCAACTAAATGCACCAATTGAAATTCAAAACTTGTTAAAATGATTCTAATTTGAAATAGTATAATTAGGTTTGGGCATGCTATGATACGGTACGATATTTTAAACTTTGATTTTCAGTATCTAAAAGAATAATATCATTACCATACCAAAATAGTTCGGTATGATTCGATTTCGGTATTTTACAGTATGGTAATTCAGTAATCATACTTTATTTGATTTCGACTTACATCATTCATAAAAAAAAAAAACTATAATTTTAAACTTTAAAAACATCTCAATCATATCCGACAAACAACTATCTTTGTTAATCAATTACACAAAAATAACATTTCAATTTCGATTGAATAGTCCAAGATACAAACTTGGAACAACATTACCTAAATTTAAGCATAGTACTCCTAAATAATAAGCTTCCCAAAAAATTTATTTCTAAAATAAAGTTACTTTTATGTTCAATTGGCTAATGGATGACATATAAATATATTTAATAATTTTAAATATAATATATATGGATTTTATATATTATCAAAAAACTTTGGTGCGGTATACGATATTTCGATATTTATTGCATAAATATCAAATACTGTATCAAATACCAAAATAATTTAAAAGTCTTACCAAATACCATAACATACATACCATGGCATAAATTTTTTTTTTATTTCACATAGTATTTCGTATATACCATACCATGCCCACCCTTAAGTATAATAAACATTAAGTTGTAGATTATTTTGAGATTTTTTTTAAGGGGGTTATAACTTAGGGTGAGAAGTGAGAAGTAGAGCATTTTTAAAAAGAGAGAAGATTAAATGGGAAATGGGGCCCAACAAAAAGAGATGAATTTTGGATGATGAATTTGTATTGTGAAATGATTATAATGCCCTTGGTCTTCCCATAACTCACCTTTCTATATAAAACTAGATAATGAAGGGCCCGTTTACGGGCCAATATTACAATTTTAAATGTATGTATAGTTATTTAACTATGTTTTTTAGAAAATAATTATTAATATTTTTGAATAAACACAATAGAAAGCATCAATAGAAATCACACTATATAAAAAAATATAGCTTCTTATTTTTATAAAATCAAATGATATCTTACAAATTATTTAAGTTTTCATAGTTAACATTAAAATATCATACAAACTAGTGCTTATTTTAATATCAAATCAAACACATTCTCTTATATTAAACAACTAATTTTAGTGTTCTACTTTATTTAAAAACTATACAAGAGAATAAATTAAAAGTATAAATATCTATTTATTAACATTTTTTTATAGAATCATACGAAGCAATAAAGAATATTAATTCATACATAAATTGATTTTAAGTACATCTAAATTCGTTTCATATGTGTTTAACAAACGGAAATAAGGACATGGATGAAAGTTTTAATGAATCATAACGTTAAAATATTGCTTCTATGTCTTGTCTTATATACGTCAAGAATAGGAGATTAATTTAATATAGTAAGCAAGAAATTTCTTTTAAAATGGTTTGTCTATCTGATGAGGAAATTTACTATCTCAAACAAGAATAATCTAAAGAATAAATAAATGTTAACATGATATATATTGTAGTAATTTAACATAAGGTAGTTAATATTGCATTTTAAATAAGTTATTTAAGATAATTTTAACAGATGATTGGTAAGTAATTATGTTTCCATAATTTATATGTACTGTAAATCTTTGTAATGATATGTATCAAGTGAAGTTTTGAAATTATGAAGGGATTCGCTTATTTTGTATAATAGATGCACGTTTATTCAATAATTATGAGTATTTTTTAAATTATTTTACTATAATATAGTAATAACTACTTTATATAAATTAAATATACGGCCAAAATTAATTTTATTTTTTTATCATTTATGGAACATATGTGAGTATTTGCACATCCACTGATAAACTACGTCTGCCAATATTTCAATTTATATAACTTTGATTGGACATCGAATTCAACATACATGAAAAAAATTCACAATGTTTATTCCATGATTTTGGATAAGAGCAGAGAAAGTTTGTCTGAAATCAAAATTAAAAATATTTAAATGGAACAAACTTCAAATATAAATTTTCTTTAAATTTAAAATTATTCTTTTCATTTGATTCAAGTATATTATTTAAATAAATAAGAAAAAAAAAAAAAAGAGAAAGTGTATGATCATTAATTCTTAAGCTATTACATAAAGAAAATTTTAAGAAAAGAACTTCTCCATAACCTTTTGAAGAAAAACAATGGGCCCCAATCTTTAAGATGTCACTTGATCTTTTTAAATTTTTTCAAGGCACAGTCATTAGAATTTTCTGTAACATGGATTTTTTTTTTTAAATTCCCCACTCTTTGCATGATGTACAATAAGTTTAACCTAGACTTTTTGTTAATTGACAAATTTACCTTTGGTCGTCCTAGTTATGGCTCTTCTATATAAAAAAAAATATAGAGAGAGTTTCATTATCTTATTAAATTGCACTTGAAATAAGTCATATTTACTAAACTACCCTTGGTCGTCCACTTGGTCACCTTTCTATATAATAAAAATATAAAAAAAATGACTATATTTTTTAAAAATTTCTTTCAAATTATTTTCAAGTAGTATATTAAAGAGGGGGGTGGGGGGGGGGGGTCTTTTCATATACAATTTGAGAGTATTTTAACATTTTATTACAAAAAAATAACTTGGAATAAAATTTTATAATCAATAAATTTTATAATCTTTTTGATTGGATTATTGCCAACTAAATGCAACAATTGAAATTCATAACTTGTTAAAATAATATTAATTTGAAATAGTACAATTAGGTTTGGGCATGGTATGATACGGTACGGTATTTTAAACTTCAGTACGATGACTTCGATTTTAGGTATCTAAAAGAATAATATCATTACCATACCAAAATAGTTTGGTATGATTCAATATTTTAAAATTCGATTTCTGTATTTTATAGTATGGCAATTCGGTAATCATACTTTATTTGATTTCGACTTACATTATTCATACAAAAAAACTATAACTTTAAACTGTAAAAACGTCTCAATCATATTCGACTAACAACTATCTTTGTTAATCAATTACACAAAAAGAACATTTCAATTTCGATTGAGTAGTCCAAGGTACAAAGTCTGAACAACATTAACTAAACTTAAGCATAGTACTCCTAAATAATAAGCTTCCCAAAAGTTTTATTTCTAAAAAAAAGTTACTTTTATATTCAATTGGCTAATGATGACATATAAATATATTTAATAATCTTAAATATAATATATATGGATTTTATATATTATTAAAAAACTTTGGTGCGGTATACGATATTTTGATATTTATTGCATAAATATCAAAATAATTTAAAACTCTTACCAAATACCATAACATTCATACCCCGGTATAAAATATTTTGATTTCACATGGTATTTTGTATATACCAAACCATGCCCATCCCTAAGTATAATAAATATTAAGTTGTAGATTATTTTGAGAATTTTTTTTTTTGGGGGGGGGGGGTATAACTTTATATAGCTAGGGTGAGAAGTGAGAAGTAGAGCATTTTAAAAAAGAGAGAAAAGATTGAATGGGAAATGGGGCCCAACAAAAAGAGATGAATTTTGGATGATGAATTTGTATTGTGAAATGACTATAATGCCCTTGGTCTCCCCATAACTCACCTTTCTGTATAAAAAGACTAGATAATGAAGGGCATGTTTACGTGTAACGACCTAAAAATTTGATGAAATTTGTGATTTTGTGTGATTTGACTGTTTTACCTCTCCCCGTAGTTGTATTATGATATTTTCGAGATGTTGGAGTGATTGACATGATTTTCGATGCATTTTGGTATCATTTATGCAATATTGTGGGTTTTGATGGTTTAAAGAGCCTTAATTGGGACTTATGTGGATATCTTTTGATCCGTACAATGGATGGCCGAATGAACTGCGTCAGCAGCTCCCGAGTATCAATTTTAGGATGGGTAGACCTTTGGTCCAGGTCCCGGTGCACCCAAGCTCATTTCGACCTATTGATCGGAAGGTTGAAAAATTGAAAATATGGGTGTGGAACCCACATTTGATCGAAACGACCTCGGATGAAAAATTCAACTTTCCAGCAGATCTGGAATATCGATTTTAGGGTGTTAGCATATTTGGTATGATTTTACGGCTTTTAAATCTCATTTCGACCCTCGATTTAGAAAATTGTAATTTCGAATTTGGGGGTCAATTTTATGAAAACGATATTTTTTTGAAAATCTGATATCGCCATCGCGTCCAGAACATCGAATTTAGTATGGTTGTATAGTTCTTTTGCATAAATCGGACTCCGAACGAATCTCGCACACCCCGTCGAAGTTCATTTCGACTTAAGGGGGAAAATCTGCACCAAATGTTACAAATTTTTCTGCAATAAATACAGTTTTTTTCACCCGTTTTGGTTCATTTTGCTCATTTTTCATGTTGCCTCTTGAGAGTTAAACCTAATATAGTGTGGGAGCTTAAAAGTAGAGTTTGTGGGAGCTTCGGAAGCTAGATTAACACCGTTTTCATGGTTCTAGTACGGATTAAAGGTAAGAATTCACCCCTTTACTTAATAATTTCTTGATAAATTCCTCAAAACCCCAAAAATCTTAGGGCATGATTTTAAACTCAAATTTCACCCCTTTCACTTGAATAATATTTTTATCTCATAATTACTAGTTTTTCGTCAATTTAACCTTAAAAACAACTGTGATTCTTGATTTAATTTGGATTTCAAAGATTTTACTCGATAAAGCTCAAAAATAATTTTATTTCGATTTGAACTTCGTTTTTTACTTGATTTAACTTGGGTTTTCAACTGTATGTTCCTAAAAATATGGGGAACATGTTTTTGAAGTAAAGTTCAATTTCACCCTTTCTTTTTCGGAAACCCATTTTGGGGGTCCGTTTTGACCCGAAATCAAAAGTAGTCAATATGGGTGTTGTTGGTTTTGTCTTGACGCGTAGATTTCATATTTGATATTTTTAGTGGAGTTTGAAATTGTTCGTGAAAAGTAAGGTTGCGGGTTCAAGTATAGCGGATCGATTTCGGCTTTCGAGGTAGGTTATGGCTTAACTCTTCAGACTAGGATGGGTAGTAAATGATGGTACAAAATGCATGTTAAGGGTGGAAACTAATCACGAAAAATGGCTATCTATGTGTTGTGCCCGTGTGGAGGCCTATATGTGATGTAATTGTCGAAATGGAGATATTATGTGATATGTTTGACCGTGTGAGGTCCTATGTGATATTGATAACCTTAAATACATATGAATAATTATATTGTGTCATATAATGTGGTACCATTGGTGTATTGTGATTATATTCATACTTTATTGGCATATGAGAAATGTGGAAATTCATGAATGAAATGAAAATAATATGTGGATGTTGGCTCATATGGTTGTGGGAATGTACCATTGTGGTTGGTTGTGGAAATATATCATGTGATTGGTTGTGGAAATACTCATTGTGACTGGTTGTGCGCATTACATCTTCATATCATACTCATTCATGAAACATTGGTACCACCGTGACAATATTCGAGAAACATTGACAACACCTTTTTAAAAAAATATTATAACACCTTATAAAACTCTTTTCGAGGGATATGACGAAAAGTATATATGAGATATGTGGATTGTATATGGGTTGACGAACCCCCCATGGGTCTTACATCGGGAAGCTTTAGCTCCGTATGTGTATACGGGGATTGTACAACGATCCCGGAAGTTGTGCGATGACCTCATGCATGCATCATCATCATCATCATCATATACATTGCACTTACTTTATTGTGTTTATGTTGTGTTGTATTGCCTTATTGACTTGTCATCTATGTATTTGTCTTATCTTTCTTTACTTGTATTTGATGATCTTGTATCTACATGTTCTCGCCTGTTCTATTTATATGTGACATAATGTATACTTGTGTTCTATACCTTGGTGTGTTGTTGTAATATATGTGAGATATGTTAGAACTATTAGTGCAAGCGGTGTGGGCTACCGTTGTGGGATATTTTTTGATTGCGAGACTTGCCCTTAGTGTATATTTTGTATGCTTTATTTACTACTTTTCTTGGTCGGCCTATGATACCTACTAAGTACAAGTGACCGTACTTATGCCTACTGCACCCTTTCGGTGCAGGTTCTAGCTCGAGTGCGTCTCAAATTTCTTGAATTGGGCAATTGTTGGAGCTTCCAAGGTAGCGCTCGGATATTCATGCGTCCGAAGTTCACCTATATCTTTCTAAAGTTGTTATGTCTTTATTAGTATTCGGAGACAGATATTATTCCTTTTGTGGTTATTTTTCTGATGTATTTGACTCTTGGATTGTATTAGTAATTCTTACACTATTGACACCTGTTTTTAGGCATGATTGGTATTTTGGATAAGTTTTTTCTGCATTGTTATGATACTTATATGGTTCGGCTTCGTTCTAAAAGCCTTACCATAGGATATTGTTGTCTTTCTTCTTTTTGTATTAGTTTGGGTGATAGGCTTACTTGTCAAGGTACGCCACGACAAGTGTCATCATGACCCTTATTTTTGGGTCGTGACAAATTGGTATCAGATCAACCAGGTTTCATTGGTCTCAACGGTGTAAGAACAGGATGTCTAATAGAGTCACGCGAATTGGTACATTAACGTCCATATCTATCTTCAAGAGGCTATAAGATGTCTTTAGAAAAATTCCCTCATTTTATTCCTTATCATGTGAATTCTTTTATATCTTGTGTTCTGAGTTGTATTTCACTCTTTCTGCGTGGATGGTGTGGCTTATACTACATATCAGTTGAAGATGCTGTGAGAAATTAGTGGATATCATTTGTCGATTGTAGGATTGTTGATGCTCCTGAGTTGTCGTAGGATCAGTTTGTTAATACCTTTCTGGAGAGATTTGTGCCTTTTGATTTGTGAGATCTTATGTGGGACGAGTTTGATCATTTGAAGTAGGACTCCATGACAGTTTATTAGTATAAGGCATCCTTTCATGCCTTGTCCAGATATTAGAAAGTTCGTGAGGGGTTTGGATATTTCTCTTTAGTTGGCTACATCTCAGATGATTACGCTTGAAGCTCCTCTTTAGAGTATTGTGGATCAAGGTATGATGATAGAGGATATTATTAGTGCATCTCAGGGAGGCTCCAAGAAGGCGCGATATTTTGGTGAGTTCAGGAGTCAGACCTCTCGAGGCAGAGATTTTAGAGGATCTCGTGGATACCATGGTAGGCCAGTGCAGGTGATTTTATAGAGTTCATCTGGTGGGTCTTCTAGTTCAGCAGTTCAGGGTGGTCGTTCGGGCTTAGTTGTACTTTCTCTTGTTGAGATTGATCGTAGAGGTTGCCATGTGTGTGATGAGATTAGCCATGTGGCCAAGGACTGTTCTCGTCATGTGTTTAGAGCTATTCCTATTTCAGCTATGAGAGGTAGGTGTTCTACCAAAGGTGCAAGAGGTAAGGATAGTAGAGCCTGTGTTGGTGGTTGTGGGGCTACTCATCCAGTTGGTAGTCATGGATAGTGTTATGCTATACCATTCAGACCTGAGGCAGAGGCTTCTAATGTTGTGATTACAGGTACCTTCCTCATTTGTTTCAGACTTGCATCTGTATTATTTGATGTCGCATCGACTTTCTCCTATGTAACTGTGTATTTTGCTTTGGGTTTTGATTCTGTTACTGAGCCTTTTTCCATGCTTATTCATATATCTACCCCGGTAGGTGATTCTTTAATGGTAGATCGGGTGCATTGATCTTGTGTTGTAACTTTTGTCGAGCATGATACTTTGATAGACTTGCTTGGATTAGATATGATCGATTTTGATGTTATTTTGGGTATTGATTGGTTGTCTCTTTATCATGCTATCTTAGACTGTTATTCCAAGATATTGACTTTAGCTTCGTCGGATAGGCCAAGAATAGCTTGGAAGGTACACTTCATTCAGGTTTTAAGAGGGTCATATCTTATGTTCAGGCTCGTAAATTAGTTGAGAGGGGATGTTTATCTTACTTGGCCCATATTAGTTACACCAGTGTTGTTTTACCTCCTTCCTTGGATTCTGTCTGTGTTGTCCTTGAGTTTATAGATGTGTTCCCTACGGACTTGACTAGTATGCCTTTGGATCGAGATATTGATTTTATTATTGATGTTGAGTCGGGCACCAAGCCCATTTTTATTCTTCCTTATAGGATGGCCCCAGCAGAGCTGAAGGAACTGAAGGATCAATTACAGGAGTCATTGGATAAGAGATTTATTCAACCTAGTATTTCACCTTGGGGTGCGCCTGTCTTATTTGTGAAGAAAAAGGATGGGTCTATGCGGATGTGTATTGAATATTGGTAATTGAATAAGGTGATGGTTTAGAATAAGTATCCGCTTTCTCGCATCGATGATTTGTTTGATCATCTTCAGGGTGTTGCGGTGTTTTTAAAGATTGATTTGAGGTCTGGTTATCACCAGATGAGGATTAGAGCTTCGGATATTCCGAAAACTGCTTTTCGGGCTCGATATGGTCATTATGAGTTCTTAGTCATGTCTTTTGGGTTGACCTATGCCCCTGTCGCGTTCATGGAGTTGATGAATTGGGTGTTTCGAATGTATCTTGATACAAGATCGACAAGGAACACACAAACAACACCAAAATCAGTCCACAAGTTGAAAGAACTGTGGACCCTTTTGATGACCACTCTCGGATTCAACAAAAACACAATGTATTGTGGTGTTTAACACCTAAAAACAGCCAACAACAAACTATGTTAACAACATCAAGATGAAGAACAAGAACAACACATGTGTTACAAGAGAAACAATACACCACACGGCTACAAGATTACAACAAAGGAAATGATAGATAGTGTGACATACACTACTACAAAGACCAAGAACCTAAGTGTATTCAAGCATAAAGACCCTTGATAAAGATAGTAGAAACACCTACACTATGCGGTGGACACAAGAGAGGACCTCAATCCGTCTAGCACCCAACGATCTAAGGAAACAAACAACAAAAGTGATTCCACACCTAAGTTGTTTCCTAGCCAAGTCTCTATGATAGAGAGAACTTGTGTTTTTCAAGTGTGTTATACAATCTTCAATATCAAAAAACTAAGTAAAGTAACCCTAAAATGTTTCTTATATAGTGTATTACAAATAGAAGGCAAAAGGTCCAAAATGCCCCTTAGAGATTAGGTGCCCCTCTAGTGTGAATTAGTGGTTGTTTTGATATGTTTTAAGCCCTTAATTCCACTTTTCTTGCATACACACATGGACGAATTCAATACACATCCTCATAAGTTTATCTACGTGATGGCACTTGTATCATATCTTAACTCCTTTGTTATGGTATTTATAAATGATATCTTGATTTATTCCGAAAATAAGGTTTAGCATGAGGATCATTTGTGGATTATACTTTAGAGATAGAGGGATAAGAAGTTGTATGCTAAGTTCTCTAAGTGCGAGTTTTGGTTAGATTCTATTTCTTTCTTAGGTCATGTGATGACCAAGGAAGATATTATGATTTTTATCCATCCAAGGTTGCAGCGGTTCATGACTGGGCTTGGCTCGAGTGTGCTTCAGATTTCTTGACTCGGGCGATTGTTGGTGCTTCCAAGGTAGCGGTTGGATATTCATGCGTCTGAAGTTCACCTCTATCTTTCTAAAGTAGTTATATCTTTATTAGTATTCGGAGATAGATATTATTTCTTTTGTGGTTATTTTTTTGATATATTTGACTCTTGGATTGTATTAGTAGTTCTTACACTATTGACACCTGGTTTTGGGCATGATTGGTATTTTGGATAAGTTCTTTCTGCATTGTTATGATTACTTATATGGTTCGGCTTCATTCTAGAAGCCTTACCATGGGATATTTCTGTCTTTTCTTCTTTTTGTACCAGTTTGAGTGATAGGCTTACTTGTCAAGGTACGCCACGATAAGTGTCATCATGACCCTTATTTTTGGGTCGTGACATTACGGGCCCAATATTGTAATTTTAAGTATATTTATAGCTATTTAGTTAATTTTTTTAAATAATCATTAATATTTTTGAATAAACACAATAAGAAATGTAAGTAGAAATCACACTATATAATAAAATATTACTTCTTATTTTCATAAAATCAAATAATAGCTTACAACTTATTTAAGACTTCATAATTAATATTAAAATATAATATTCTCCAATGCTTATTTTTAACATCGGGTCAAACACAAGAGAATAAACAATTAATTATGTTTTTCTTTTTCTACTTTATTCAGAAATTATACAAGATAATAGATTAAAATTATAAATATCTATGTATTAACATTTCATATAGAATCATACAAAGCAATAAAGGATACAAATTCATACATAAATTAATTTTAAATATATTTAAATTCATTTTATGGGTGTTTAACAAGCAAAAATAAGGACTTACTGGATGGACGTTTTAATGAATCCTAATGTTAAAGGATTGCCTTTATGTCTTGTTTTATATACGTTAAAAATAGGAGATCAATTTAATATAGTAAGTAAGAAATTTCTTTTTAAGTGATTTGTCTACCTGATAAGCAAATTTAATACCTCAAATAAAGAGAATCAAAAGAATTAACAAAAGTTAAAATGATATATATTGTAGTAATTTAACATGAGCTAGTTAATATTACATTTTAAATAAATTGTTTAAAATAATTTTAATAGGTGCTTAGTAAATAACTATGTTTTCATAAGTTAACATGATATATATTGTAGTGATTTAACATGAGCTAATTAATATTACATTTTAAATAAATTGTTTAAAATAATTTTAATAGGTGCGTAGTTAATAATTATGTTTTCATAGATTATATGTAGTGCAAATCTTTGTAATGATATATATCATGTGAAGTTTTGAAATTACTTATTGTGTTTGATAGAGAAACACTTATTCAATATTTATGAGTATTTTTTATTATCTTGCTATAATATAGCAATAGTTACTTTATGCAATTAAATGTGCAGCCAAAATTAATTTCACTTTTTTTAATCTTTTATGGAACATATGTAAGTATTTGCACATACTCTTATAAACTATATCTCTCTTACTTCAATTTATAACATTTTGATTAGACATTGAAATTACGATAAAAAAAGTCGCGATATTTCAAATTATCTTTCAAATAAATAAACCTTAAATAGAAGAGTCTACCTTTATGGACTTTTGACAAATAAATGAAATTCAACATGACTAAAATACTGATAATGTTATAAAATACTAACCAAATAAAAAATGTCAATTCTTTTTTAGAACTCATTAAAAAGAAAAATATATTATTTGAATGGAGATATAGAATGTATTACAATAAACATTCTGATATAATGCATTTAATTTTTTTACTACACATTAAAATAGACTTATAGTTGAGGTGTGAAATTCATGTGACAAATCACATCATAAATGACATTGAAAAGATTCTAATGAAATGACCATTATGTCTATATTTTTCACTTAAAATAGAATTGTAGTGGGGTCAACATAGAAAATTATACAAAATTATTTTTAAAATTATGAAAAAACGGTTATACCCATAGTTATATTTGCAAGTTTTATATTAAACATAAATTAACTATCAATAATTTTAGGCAAAAACAATATAAAAAAATAATAATGAATGTTACACTCAAAAGTAACTTGTTTATTCCGTTTAGTTAAGAGGAGAGAAAGCTCGTTTGGACACCACGATTGAAAAAAATGTTTAACTGGAAAAAACTTCAAATATGATTTCTCTTTAAATTTAATATTATTCTATCATTTGATTTATGTATATTATTTAAGTTTACATTTAATAAAAAGATTATCACATAAATTCTCATATATCATTATAAAGTCTGAACAAAACTAACTACTTAAATTATTTTTTAAGGTTTAACAAATTATATTTTAAAATTATTTTAGATATCATGAAAAAGTTTAACTTGAAATTATTTTTGAATGTTGTGAATTGTGGATATATGAATGTCTTATAAATGTTTGTTACTCTCTCAATTTCAAAAATAAAGATCTATTTTTCGTTTTAATTTGTTTTAAAAAGAATGAAAGATTTTTTTTGACAATACTTTAATTTTAACTTTCCACATGTTATATTTAGAACCACAAGATAAAGGGCAGTTTGATACATTTGGCATAATTATTCATATGTTAATTTTCATAATGAAACAATCTATAGTGTTAAATCCATGACAAAATTATTCATATGTTAATTTTTTCAATAAAAAATATAGAGTCTTAAATTATAGAATATGAGTAAATTAAATAAAATAATTTATTTTTTTATGGAGACAATAGATTTTTTTTTTATTCATATGAATATCTCATATGTTAATTTTCACAATGAAACAATCTAAGATTTTAAGATGGTAAATTCTAAGATAATCTATTAATTACTGAAAAATTACTCATGAAAATCAAATACCAAAAATAGATATTAAATGAGTTTATGTCATATAAATTGACTGTATAAAGAAATGTGATAGTATTAAGGTTTATTTATCATTGTAGTGTATATTTTATGCTATACTTTTAAAATTACCTTTCAATATCTGAAAGTTTTTTTATTTGAAATTGAGTATTTCTCTGTTTTAATTTATTTATTTGATTTTGATTTGGCACAAAGTTTAAGAAGGTAAAAAATAATTTTCAATCTTATGTCTTAAATTAATAACACATAGAATGTGTCAAAATATATTTTAATCTTGTGGTGTTAAACATGATATGTGAAAAGTTATAATTTAATAGTTAAAAAAAGAAAGACAATTTTTTGAAACAAATTTAAACGAAAAGTAAGATAAATAAATTGAATGCGTGGACTATCATTTAAATATTTATAAATTTTATTATTATTTAATTTCAGTAATTATTTTGTAGAGTAATAAAATGTGCGAATAACAACGAATTCTATTTTTATGTAGATATTTCAATTCAAAAAAATAATTATTAATGAATAGTGACAAAAAATAATTTTTAAAAAGAGTTGTGGGAAGATGTGGGTCCATGTGAGATATTAAATCAATTGGGATGTGATTGATATTTAAGAAAAATAGCTTGGCTTTTTTGTCATTAAAAATTTATGGCTAAACTTTGAAGCCTAAAACATAAGCAGGCAAGGTAGAATGTTTTTGAAATGACAGTTATACCCTTGGTTGTCCTCCAACTCACTCTTCTATATAGTAGAAAAAAATGACTATATTTTTCAAAATTTTCTTTCAAATCATTTTCAAGTAGTATTAAAGAGGGGGGGGGGGGGGGGGGGGGGGCTTTTAATATACAATTTGAGAGTATTTTAATATTTTACTACAAAAAAATAACTTGAAATAAAATTTTATAATCTTTTTGATTGGATAATTGCCAACAAAATACAAAAATTGAAATTCAAAACTTGTTAAAATGATATTAATTTGAAATAGTACATTTAGGTTTGGGCATGGTATGATACGGTACGACATTTTAAACTTCGGTACGGTAACTTCGAATTTAGGTATCTCAAAGAATAATATCATTACCACACCAAAGTAGTTTGATATGATTCGATATTTTTAAATTCGATTTCGGTATTTTGCAATATGGTAATTCGGTAATCATACTTTATTTGATTTCGACTTATATTATTCATACAAAAAAACTATAACTTTAAACTGTAAAAACGCCTCAATCATATCCGACTAACAACTATCTTTGTTAATCAATTACATAAAAAGAACATTTCAATTTCGATTGAGTAGTCCAAAATTTCGATTGAGTAGTCCAAGATACAAACTCTGAACAACATTACCTAAACTTAAGAATAGTACTCCTAAATAATAAGCTTCCCAAAAAATTTATTTCTAAAAAAAAATTACTTTTATGTTCAATTGGCTAATGGATGACATATAAATATATTTAATAATCTTAAATATAATATATATATATATATATATGAATTTTATATATTATCAAAAACTTTGGTGCGGTATATGATATTTCGATATTTATTGCATAAATATCAAATATCGTATCAAATACCAAAATAATTTAAAACTTTTACCAAATACCATAACATCCATACCACGGTATAAACTTTTTTGGTTTTGCATGGTATTTCGCATATACCATCCCATGCCCACCCCTAAGTATAATAAACATTAAGTTGTAGATTAATTTGAGAATTTTTTGGGGGGTTATAACTTATATATAGCTAGGGCGAGAAGTGAGAAGTAGAGCATTTTTAAAAAGAGAGTGAAGATTGAATAGTAAATGGGGCCCAACAAAAAGAAATGAATTTTGGATGATGAATTTGTATTGTGAAATAACTATAATGCCCTTGGTCGTCCCATAACTCACCTTTCTATATAAAATATTAAAAAAATGACTATATTTTTAAAAAATTTCTTTCAAATTATTTTCAAGTATTATATTAAAGGGTGGGGGTGGGGGTGGGGGGGTCTTCATATACAATTTGAGAGTATTTTAACATTTTATTGCAAAAAAATAACTTGGAATAAAATTTTATAATCAATATTTTAACATTTTATTGCAAAAAAATAACTTGGAATAAAATTTTATAATCAATAAATTTTATAATCTTTTTGTTTTGATAATTGTCAACTAAATGCAGCAATTGAAATTCAAAACTTGTTAAAATAATATTAATTTGAAATAGTATAATTAGGTTTGGGCATGGTATGATACGGTACGACATTTTAAACTTCGGTACGGTAACTTCGATTTTCGGTATCTAAAAGATAATATCATTACCATACCAAAATAGTTCGGTATGATTCGATATTTTTAAATTTGATTTTGGTATTTTACAGTATGGTAATTCGGTAATCATACTTTATTTGATTTGGACTAACATTATTCATACAAAAAAAACTATAACTTTAAACTTTAGAAACGTGTCAATCATATCCGACTAACAACTATCTTTGTTAATTAATTACATAAAAAGAATATTTCAATTTCGATTGAGTAGTCTAAGATACAAATTCTGAACAACATTACCTAAACTTAAGCATAGTACTCCTGAATAATAAGCTTCCCAAAAAATTTATTTCTAAAATAAAGTTACTTTTATGTTCAATTGGCTAATGGATGACATATAAATATATTTAACAATCTTAAATATAATATATATAGATTTTATATATTAATAAATCAAAAAAATCCTAAACTTGTCTGCTCAACTCACTTTAACATCTAAACTAAACTTCTATTATTTACCCCCTTTAACATTTTTAAAGTATTAAATTCACCCCTTAATATATAATACCACTCTCATAATGGAGAGTACATCACACTCGCTGACACATCAGTGGCAAATCACCGTCATATCAGAGCCACGTAAATAAAGTATTTTTTAAATATTATATATATATATATATATATATATATATATATATATATATATATATATATATATATATATATATAATATTTTAAATAAAAAATACCCCCACCCACGTTTTCCATCTTCTTCATAACCACCTCTTTCTCCCCCCTGGAATAGTCATACCTGCACGCACCCCCATCCACCCCCACACAGCCACACCCTCATCCACCCTCGTCTACCCCTATACAGCACACTACCATCCACGCTCATCCACCCCCCCACAACCACACCACCATCCACCCTCGTCCACCCCCACACAACCACACCTGCACACACCCTATCCACCCCCACATAGCCACACCTGCACACACACACACACCAGGTTTTTCGATAAATTTGTCAAAAAATGTTATCACCATCATCGAAAATTACCATAAAAGAGTGATACAGAACTCAACCCAGCTGATAAATTCGACCAAATCAACACCAAATTCTCTAAAATCAACAACCAAACATCCAAATCATGTAGATTTTTTAATTTTCAAATTCAATTTTTTTAATTGATCTAATGGATTGAAGAAGGAGAAATTAGAGGGAGGGGGCAACTTTGATGGGAGGAGCGACTGGTGGTGGTGGTGGGGGGGGGGGGATGGGGGACTGGTGGTGGATATGGCAGTTGAAGTAAGGAGTGGGGTGGGGGTGTTGGCGGATGGGATGGGTGAGGAAGGAGGGACTTTTTTTTTTCTCTCTCTCTCTCTCTCTCTCTCTCTCTCTCTCTATATATATATATATATATATATATATATATATATATATATATATATAATAAAAAAATTTCATGCATTTTTTTTTAAAAAAATACCACGTCAGCATTAGGGTTGAAATTAATTTACTTTAAAGATGTTAAGGGGGTAAATAAATAGAAGGTTAGCTTAAGTGTTAAAGTAACTTGGACACACAAGTTTAGGGGTTTTTGATGTATTATCTCTATTATCAAAAAACTTTGGTGCGGTATACAATATTTCGATATTTATTGCATAAATATCAAATATCGTATCAAATACCAAAATAATTTAAAACTCTTACTAAATACCATAACATTCATACCATAGTATAAATTTTTTTGATTTTGCATGGTATTTCGTATATTCCATACCATGCCCACCCCTAAGTATAATAAACATTAAGTTGTAGATTATTTTGTGAATTTTTTTTGGGGGGGGGGTTACAACTTATATAGTTAGGGTGAGAAGTGAGAAGTAGAGAATTTAAAAAAAGAGAAAGAAGATTGAATGGGAAATGGAGCCCAACAAAAAGAGATGAATTTTGAATGATGAATTTATATTTTGAAATGACTATAATGTCTTTGGTCGTCCCATAACTCACCTTTCTATATAAAAAAAATTAGATAAGTATGCCCGTGCTTAGCACGGGCCTAACATGAAGAATTCGATGTAACTTTTTATTTGCTACAATTATTTTGAGGTGTAAACCTGAAATTGAATTAAAACTATTTATTTTTTGAAAATTCCCTGAATACGTTATTGTTGATGAATTTTCTCCCATAAAAAAATAACCCTCTTAATTCAAACCAAATTAAGAAGCATTATGCAAAAAGACTTTGTATGATAGATTTAAAATATAAATCAACAGATTGTGTCTAGTTGTTTTGCACCTTAGAACACAAAAATATGTACATATCAATATGTTGAATGTACACTCTAATCATGCTTTTCATACGTTTCAAGTAATATGTATGATAGTTTCCACTTAGACTGTCTGTCTCCATATTATCCTCAAAAGATGGCATACGAGAAGTTTTACATCGCTTTCAAAATGCAGACAAACCTTCATAAAGTTATAAAACAACAACAACAACATACTCAATGTAATCCTACAAGTATGGTCTGAGGATAGAGTGCACAGACAGCTTACTCCTACCATGAAAGGTAGAGAGACTATTTTTCAAGAACTGAGGTTGTGTTACAATGTCGAAACAAGAAAAAAAAATACTTCTATAAACTATGTGAATGATTTAATTTGGGAGAGAAGCGGTCAGCAACTTTTCTAAAATTCAAAAAACAATACAAAATTCTTTCATAACAATACTATAAGACATTTATAAATTGCTTGTTACTATTCGGCATTAGATTTAGAAGTAAGATTAAGTTGCTTTCAGAAAGCTTCGTTCCCTGCAAGTCATAAAAAATTTGACCATATTTATATTCAAATAATTATATTACTAAACAAAGACTATTACCATAACTTTAATGCTATGTGACATGTCTCGTTACTTCTTCACACAAAGTTACAGGTGTACTGAACTCACCGCGTTCGTCAATTTCACCATGTTCTTCACTCATCTCAATAGTCCTACAACTTGAATTGAATTAGAATTTTAAATTTCAACATATTCTACAACTCCTCTTTGATACTCTAGCATATTGCTCCCTTGTCTAAGTTCATCTTTCGATTTTCTGACAAATTAAACCACATACTATCAATGACAGAATAATACTACTTTATAATTACTCAGTAAAAGAGAAGAAATCCTTATACATCTAATTTTTTATATAACATGATAATGATCTTTAGGAAACATACAAGATGCTATGTTACAGAAGTCGGATCAGAGGAGCCCTTACTTCTTAAACAACTAATTGAAACCGAAATCTGACTTCCTTGAATAAAACATTACATATTTAAAGATTACATTAAGAATAACTCTTTCACTTTCCAATAGTAGTAGATGGATTACAATATACCAATCAATGGATCTACTATGGCTCAATCTCGAATAAGTAGGACAGAGTCCAATATATACACTCAAAATCAAAATACTACAATTTTCCCCTCAAAAGAATCTTATTTAGTATATTCTTTATTATATTAGTCCAATGGATTTAACAAACACTCCTGAGGCTTGTAACGGTTCCTCACAGTATCATGGCAATAATTGTAAACCACAAAGTTCCTCCGAACCCAAGCATAATCAGTCGTGCCAAGCATTTTATTGATCCCACCAGTGCTGTGTCATGGTGGAAACACAAGAAGGGTACGGATTTTTCCACGTACAAGCATCTATAGTGAATTCGTTATAAGATGCTACAAATGGTGCATTTTTCTAGTTTATCTTTTCTAAGCCTCCTCTAGTAGCCCAATTATCTGCATTCCATATGCTAGAAAACACGTACAATGTCCTCTGGGCAGGAAAGAAATCGTTCGTGTGATTCGCGTTCTTGCATATCCTTATTGGTACCTTATCCACAAAAAACCTGCATTTACAAAAATGTAGTTGATCAGTCGTCATCAACTTCGCTTTAATCTCTAATAATTTGTGTTCATCATATATATGAATCTTCGATATCTATTTCGCTATGTTCAAGTCTAATTCACGAGAATATTGATGTTAGTTGTAATTTTAAATGACCATTCGCTCAAGTCTCATCTATCAAGTTCTTCTCCGCCAAGTTTACTTTCGAAAAATTGTGACCATGGTGTTATGTCGGAGAAACAAAAAGTACACCGATGGATATAGTAAGATGGTTGGAATCCCTTTATCTGTAACCAAAGTGTGATTCAGACTCTAGGATTAGTGGTAAAACTAGAATTTTTACGAAAAGATCCAGAATATAAAGAAAACACAAAAAACTAAAACTATCTAGAAGTATTTTGATCTTTTAATATGAGGTAGAGATTTTGAGGAAGAAACGCACAAGAAGATCCAAATTATTGCCTCATATGTCACTGCCCATTTACCACTACGTAGAGGCTTATGGTGGAAATTGATATTTCCAATATATAAGATCCTATCTTCAGGAACTTTATTAACTCCATTGATAACAGCATCCACCCTTACAAAGGAACATCGTCGCACTTCATGATGTTTTTGGTGGATGCTACACAGACCTACAAAAAAACACATATATATGAGGTTACTTTTTGGGGACAAAACTAATGTCAAGGTTCATGGGCAATCCAGAATCATACCACATTCACATATGGTAACAATTTTCAGAACCACGAGGTCATAGTGATCCATATAAGGAACAATGACTATATCACCAAAAAATTCTGCTTCTTTCTTTAGCTCCACATTTACCTCTTTTCTCTCGTGCTGTCAAAATCCATCTCAAGATTAAATAAAATTTTACCAGTATCAATGTGATACAAGCATGAGAAGCACCAAGAGCACAAAACCTTTCATCACAAAAGTTCAAAGGACCATACTCATACTCATTATCTAGATCAACATTACAAGCACCAACATCTACTTGAGAAATTTCAAGCATATCATTCACATATTCAAGTAGTGAGTTATTCTTAGAAGCACATTGATCATTATACACAACACTAAGAAAAGAAGCACGTACTTCTACACTATGTAAATCCGAATTCACATCACCTTGGCTACTAATTGCCACATCACAATATTTAAAACTTAAGGGAGTGTAGAGCATACCAATACCAATTTCACCTTGATTTCTACTAGGGCAGCCCACTTGTTTTTTAAAATGGCCAACTAGTGTGTGAATACTCTTTTCACTTGGTAATGGAACCTTATTCAGGTTATAAGTG
Source organism: Capsicum baccatum var. pendulum (assembly GCA_030864225.1). Classification (NCBI taxonomy): domain Eukaryota; kingdom Viridiplantae; phylum Streptophyta; class Magnoliopsida; order Solanales; family Solanaceae; genus Capsicum; species Capsicum baccatum. The sequence goes on along the minus strand of CM061551.1, from coordinate 131,527,705 downwards.
CTAGCACTAGATGGACACAAATCGTTCTTACGAAAAGAATTGATTTTGTCATCTAAAGGATCAACTAGTGCTTGCGGACTCATAACAAGAGCTTGGTCCCTATGAAACCTAACAATAGCAAGAGCATCACAAAAGGAAGATTCATACTCTCCTACACTAAGCAATTCCGAAACTACTCCACCTTGGCTACTACTAGCCACATCATCACAATTCAAGTTTCTAGGAGTGTAGAGAATAGCTTTGTTACCTTGTAGATCATGGGAAGTGTGTTTTCCCTCTTGTTTAGCATTAGGGCAGCCTTCATGCTCCTCATTACAAGAGAATAGTTCAAGTTTTCCCTTTGGACTCACTTCTTCATCACTTGTCCCAAAATAGCGACTTTCGGCCAAGGGCTTTAAGGGAATTTTCTTGGGCTTCTTCTCCGGACTTCTAGAGTCTTGAACATGGACATGGGAAGAGAAAATACTAGGCAAATGCTAGTATCTGGGTTAGTGAGTAATAAGGATTCTTTGTGGACAAGATCCATAATCAAGCATTTCTTTCCCTTTCCAACTCCATTACCCATGATTTTCCTTTTCTTTTCACTTTTTTTTTTTTCACATCCTCCTTGTACCTCACCATTCATTTTCTCTCCATTTGAGGCTTAGCCTCACTCTCCTTGAGTGCTAACTCTCCCATTTCTCCTACTTGGATAGATTGAGTTCGGTTTAGGGAAGTTTGGAGAGGGAGAATCGGATTTGGTTGATGATGGGTTTGGATTTGTGGCATGGGGTTTTGTGGAGTGTAGGGTCTTTGGTCAAGTGGAATTGGGACTTGGTGGTTTGAATTTTGTGGAGGTTTTTGTGGACATAGTCTATCAACCCCCACTTTCAATCGAGCCATACCACCCTTCAAAGCATCCAAGTTACTCTTCATATCTCTCCTCAAAGCATCATTATTATCCTTCATTTTTCGAGCAAAGGCCTCAAACCGAGCCATCAAGGCTCCAGTAGCATCATTTCCTAAAGGTTTGGAAGTAGTACCTTCGGGTTCCATGGCAAATGTACCTAAAAAGAGAAAAAAAAAAACAGCAAGCAAAACAACCTACAAAACGAGCAAACAGGTTAGTTCAAAAGCCTCACTTCACTCACACTCAACCTCACCTCACACTTGACCTCACAAGTGTTGGGAAATCGATAATACTTAGCACGTTACTTAAGAGGTGAGAAGCTTTGGTCCGGAATCGATCTTTGTTTGAAACGACTCAAATAAAGTCATGCATGAACTTGATCCAACAAATTACTACGACTTCAAAATGAGAAAAACACAAAAAAAATCAAAGACATGAACTCTAGACTAATTACCAAACCTAGTAGGTACTTACTAGTTTGCTAATTAGTGATAGAATTAGCTTTAAAAAAACTAAAATAAAAAATTAGAAACTAGGAAAATCTAATTTTAGAGATGAATTTTGGTTGATCACAAGTGATGATGTGGCACTACGTGGTTGGTTGTCACTTTACAAATTTTCAATTTTTCAAAACCTTGTCTCGGCCAAACACTACCCTTGGGGAAAGAGAGTTTCGGATTTGAGGGTGTAAGGATGCAATTTAGAGCTTTTTCAAGCCTTCAATTGAAATGGAAAAGAATTGGTCCCCGCCTTGTACTTGCAAGTGTACTTTGTTGTCCCCTTGTCCCCTCCTTCTTTTGGAAGAATGAAATATTCTTTGAATATGCTTTTGACTAACAACTTTTTTCACTCTCTTTCTTCCCTCTTTTGGATCAAACAACCTCCTTGAATATTCTTATTCAACAATCTATGAAGATGAAGAAGAATAACATGAATATTCAAGAGTTGACCAAAGTTTGACCACAAGGCAAATGAATCCTAAATTTAATTTTTCTTTTGGATCTAGGTTCTTTTGCTAAGACAAGCTTAAATATCAACAAATCAGCCACAAAACGTCACAAATACCACAAGCCACACAAAATCCACCCACAAAAAGCTTCAAACACGTTTTCAACAATGGTGGAATGCACAAACACAACCGAATCTTGCTCAAAACTTAGATCTAGACTCCCTATGTGCTAGAGAACAAGAATCTAACACAAGAAACTTTCAAAACACACTAAAAACTTGTAGATCTAACTTGAAAATTTTGAATCTACAACAAACACAACACTTTTTTTTTGTATTTTCGGATTTTTTACTCTTTATTGTTGAGATTTTCTTAATAAGAACACTAAAATCAAGATTTAGGGATGTTGGAACAACCCTAAACAAGACTTTGATACCAAATAATACAAGATCTAAACCTAATACACAAAATTATGGACACAAGATGCAAAAATCAACAACCACAAAGCAAAGAAAACAGCACAATAAGAAAGGAGATGAAGAAGAAGATTGCATAAATGCAAAGATAGATAATGAAACATTCACCAACCTTAATGATTAGCACCTAATTGTGTATCAAACAACTAGACACACTTCACCATGGATGGATATACTTCATTTTTAGGTGGACACAAAGGAATTCACCTCCTCAAGCACCCACCTTTCTTGCTAATTTGTCAACATAAGTGAAATTCATCAATTGTGCTGACCCTAATTTCGAATTCTCTCTAAGAGAAGAAGAAGAAAACTACAATCTAAAAGCCACTCATTTCAAATGTCCAAAAGCTAAGGAAAATAAGAGCTAAGGTATTTATTTATACTATTACAAACAATGATAAAAATACCTTAATGAAGGATGCTCGTTTGGAGTGTAAAAAGAAGTCGTTAAAGACAAGAATGTCCTTAATGAACCCCAAATAGAGGCAGCTTTGGAGTGTATTTCAAAGCTCCTCTTCACACTTTAGCATATACACTCCAGTACGCGAACTCATGACACAATCACAAGCTTCCAACTTCATAAACATTGCTTGACGACCATGTAACTATTTGGCTTGACTCCTTGTGAAAGGTTTTGTGCTCTTGGTGCTTCTCATGCTTGTATCACAATGTCAATGCTAATAGCAACAGAAATTTCCAATAGGGTTCATATGCTACCAATATGTCAACCTACCAATGCAACAAAGAATCGAGCGACAACATTAGATGATCTGATTACCTGATGCTGCATCCAAGACTTTCTTATAGCCATTCGCTCAGCGAAATGATTTCCAGTAGAAAGAATACCAATAAACAGATCTATAGGCTGATCAAGGAGAGACGGTGTTTTCCATCAGTTTGACATATCAAGATGATTCTGAGGTGCAAAATGAGAATATGTTGCTGGCAAGGAGGCAGCAAACACTGAATCAACATCAATGTCACCGTTCAGTGACAAAACAGTGGCATCCTCAAGGGAAAATCCCTAACAGCACAAAAAAGAACAACCTTAAGAATAGTCCTATTTAATAATCCAGTATGAACTTGAATGTAACAGTATGTTACTCGCAGTTTGATACGAAAATGAGGTCACATGCCTTCCATCAACATTTATGTGATAACCCGTAAAGTCAGCGCTAAGCGTTAGCACAAATAACTTATCCTCTGAAAATGGATATGGACAATCAATAGACATCTTCTTTGTCCGCCCTGTAATAAGTCGGTTTAACCACTATGATGACTTTGATTGCTCGGACTGATTGTCGTCATCATTTTCATCCAGTTCTCACATTTAACCTGCCTATCAACTGCAAAAGATATCATACACTAAGCTAATTCATAATACAACAGATAATGCAACTAACAACACATTCTCAGTTAATCTTTCTTCCTTCAATACTTTAAAATCAATAGCCAAGCTTCTAACAGACATATACATTACCATAATCTTTCTCACTCCTTTTTCTATTTAATGTGTAGTTGAGCTTTGGCCTTTTCACTCTGTCAATTGAGCCTTAATTAACAGAAATTAATTAGCCCATTTAATCTATTAGTGTGTATTTATTATTTAGTTAAAAGAAAAAAAATTCTAATATAAATATTGAGCCTAGAATATTTTGTACAAAATTTTTATATAGTTGGAATGAAAAATATTTTAATATATATAATTTTTTTGATGCTTTTAGTACCAGTTTAAAGTCATAGCTAGATTTATATAACTTTCAAATTAATTTTCATTCCTCTCACCCACCCCAAATATATATATATGTGTATGAATATTTTTTTTTATACTTTTTATGTCACGTTTGTATAAAATAATTTTATATATTTGACTAATTTTATATAGTACAATTTTTTTTTGAATTTGTAAACTTTTACAGATTATTTTATCAAATTATATAGTTTGTTCTCTTAAACTATATTTTATCATTTAGTATATTAATATTGATGTTGTTCAGTAATTTTTATTTTATTTTTATTTTTTATTAAGTACTAATTATATATTATAATATAAATAATTCAATACTTACACATTTTTAAGAACATTATTTTTTAATAGGAGGGATTAATTTGAGGGAATTTTTTTTTGAAATAAAATAAAACTTCAAAGTGAAAGTAAGAAAAAGGCACAATATTATTTAAGGACTGGCAAAACAAACTGAGAAGAAACATTAAAAAAACATGATAAGACAGGTTAAAACTTAGCGAGTGTCCACTTTGCTTTATAATGAAATTTTGATTGATCCCCCTAAACAAAAATCTTGGATCCGCCACTGATTTCATCCCTAATTTTATTATGTAATATCTTCGTGCTAGTAGAACATCTGTCTTGTACTTCTGAAGGTATACTAGAAGGCTCATCTCCTTCTTTTAAATATATGTAAACTATATGATAACAAATATGTCACTTTTCATGAATTATTTATTTAAAATTAAATATTCGAGAAAAATTTGCTAGTGTTGTCAAAATATCATTTATTTTTGTAACATGATTCATCTGTCATTTATTATCATTAATAATAAAAAATAAAAAGTCATATATTTTTCGGATCATCATTAATATTTTTCTTTTAAATTTACTTAAAGAAAATGAGTGAAAATAAAATAATAATATATAAATCATAAATAAAATATAAAATTATGATGTAAATATGAAGTATAAAATATTAAATCAAACTTTAATCATACTTAAGATATGTTAATTGTATATTAGTGTGTGTGTATGAGAGAGAGAGTAATAGAAGTATTTTAGTCATGAAAAGAGTAATTTTCTACTTCTACTTTTTTAAAAAATATTTTTATAAATTTATCAAATACCCTTCTTTACAAAAAAAAAAAAAAATACTTTCTCAAAATAAATTCTTTTCTATAAAAAATAAGCAATACCAAACAATCTCTAAGAGTCCGTTTGGATCGAATTAAAATCTGGACAAATCAGCTTTTAATCTCTTTTTTAGTTTTTTAAGTTGTTTGGTAAAATTAAAAAGTGCTTAAAAAAAAGTTAAAAACTAATTAAAAGAATTAAAAAGTGAGAAGATGGGTACCCCAACTTTTTGTTTATTAGATTAAAATTCTTTTAGGTTTGATCAAGACATTTACCTTTTTATCCCTTATATTTTCCACTAATTCCAACAATATACTAAACTTGTAGCCCTTAAATATAAACTATTTTTTTTTCACTTTGCCGCTACGCTTTATCTCTTCCCTCTAATTTCTTCATCTTTCTTCTTTATTTTTATCGAATCCATCATTATATCGGAGGTTTGTTCAAAAATTTTATTTTAGAATTAAAAATTATAAATAATTCACCTTATTTATGGTATTAAAAACTTTAAGAACATTTAAGTCATTTTAACAAAAAAAAAAATGCTTAACATCACTTATTTACCAAACACATTAACAATTTTTTTTTTTCAATTTCAACATTTCTATCAAAACACTTATTTACTTAATTTATAAATACTTATTTTAAATTTTTAATTACTAAAATTAAAAAACTATTCTTTTTAATCATATTCAAACAGGCTCTTAATCACGTCTTTCCAAATTGTTGATTCTGGATCTTTTATCGAGTGCAGGCTCCTCCAACTATGCCTTCGATATCGTTACACTTCTCATGACTACCTTATTTTCCAACTCTCTTGTTGATTCCACGTGTCCTCATTATTTTCCACCTAATACAGATTCTTTTGATATTTCTTTTTTTCTAATTTTTTATTTTGTCTGATAGATGCGTTGAGGTCCAATTAATCCTTATTTGTGTCAAACACTATCAAGAATAAACTTTTTCCTATATAAAATTAATTCAATTAACTTAATTTAAAATTTAAAATCTCAAATTAAGTATGCGCCACACGTCACTAACTCCACCGCAATTATGTACAGTAATTTTCTCTTTCCTTCCAAAAGTGTAAATGCAGAAATGATTAATATAGTTATTTTGTTATATTAATTTTAATATATGGGTCTGGCATGTATAATATTTAAATATTTAAAATTAAATAATTTTATTTGTTATGAAGATATTTAATGAAATATAAAAAGTTTAAATTATTTTTCAAACTTTAATATAATAATATAAATATAAACATATATTTTAGTATAAACACATATATATTTTATTACCAGAAATATCAAGTGGTTGATGGATCAACACTACCACTTTCCCTTGCTGTTAGAGGCTAAGAAAGACGCATCGAGTTGAATCATATTTGTAATATGATTATTTCTTTTTTTTTTCTTCTTATTTTTAAAATCAAATCTTTACAAATCATTGATTACATTTTTATTTACTTATTTAAAACTTTTAAAAATTTGATATTTATTAATTTTTTTTTATTCTAACTCTTTTAGATTTACTCTTAGATTTTTTAAATCTCTCTAAAATTAAATTTAGTTGATTTACATTTTTTAACTAATGAAAAAGTATTAGTTGTCATTAATTCTAATTATTTTTAATAAGTAAAATTTTTTCTATAAATAGATTTAATTAATTTTATTTTTTAAATATTAAAGAAATAATAAAATAATAATTTTATCTAAAAAATGATCTTTAATAAAAAATAAAAAAATTAAATAATATTTTTAAAATTATTCACAATATTAATATATTATAGATTATAGATAAATTTATCTATTATAGATATAAATTAAATATCACAACACTCGTTTTTTCTCTCTTCCTACGGTCTGTCCCAAATATCAGCCACCTATATCCACTTTTGCTTCTTTGTCGCCTCTCTTTCTATTTCAACTTCCATCATCTTTTTCCTCTTTTTGCATTAAAAGTTGATAAGAGAGAGGATGGATAATTCGAGGCAACACATAACACACACACTATTCCCACGCAATCACTAAATATATATGACCCTACGTTCTTCAAATTCCAATCATGGAGTATTAGCTAAGATATTTTCTTCTTTAATTTAATTTTCTAAATTAAATATTCAAAACCACTCTGTTTTCCCTATCAACGGTTACTTTGTTTTTTTCTATCTTCTTGATAACAAAAAAACAAAAACAAAGTAAAAGCGAACCCTATACCAAGAACCATACAAGGAATCAGAAACACAAGACAAAACTGATTTTTTTCTTTTGAATTTATAGAAAACCAAAGATGGATTTTCCATCATTCTTGACATCTTTAGCAACTTCATTTATTATATTTGTGGTGCTGATGTTGTTATTCACATGGCTTTCAAGAAAACCAGGGAATGCTGAGGTGTATTATCCAAATCGGATCTTAAAAGGTATGAATCCGGTTGAAGGCGGGTACATGACCCGGAACCCATTTTCTTGGATCCGAGAGGCTATGTCATCATCTGAAACTGAAATAATTAACATGTCTGGAGTTGATACTGCTGTCTACTTTGTTTTCCTTGGCACTGGTAAAAAATACTACTCTCATCTTGTTCTTTCTTTGTTTTATGCTAAAATTTAAGCAATATTATGTTTTTTCAACTAGTTTTTTCACAATTAAGAGTAAGTTATCTAGTCTCGGCTTTAATCATAGTTCTCGAGTTTTAGCCATATTAGGCACATGATCACCAGCACTTTAACAAAAAGGAAAGTGGAATGTCGGAGTACCTATGGTGATATTCTTAAAAAATGTACTATTTTTGAATTCGACATGCACTCAATAATATTTTTAAGAGTCTGAACAACATTAGTACAAATTTGGTTCCAATGGTTGTTTACGTATTTTTAATTTTTCTATTCTTATTTTTGTAAATTTTGGTTTGATATTTTTAGAATTTAGTTATTTTTGTGGGACAGAGAGTTCGGTGGAAGCATAATGAGGAAGGTAAGTGGTTGCTCGCTCTCAAAGCAAAACCAACTTAGCCTGTTTTTTAGGATCTTCTTTTCTTACAAACAAGGTTTGGTGAAAAGTATAGGTAAGAAAACGATTTAGAAAAAATATGTAATTTATTGGTATGAGTGATAAGGTTTGCAGGATTATTTTATTCTATTTGATTAGAGATATTAATTAATTTCATAATTATTTATCTCATCTTTTATACTACAATAACTTTGTCTATCCTATTGTCATAACAAATAACCCCTGCAAAGAATATTTACACAATTTAACCTGTTATAATGTCAGCCCTATTTTCAAGCATTTTATGCAGTTTGACCGACCCTGCTGTTGCTTACAACATTTGCGCATATTTATGCTACTAACTAGAAGTGTAAATGGATAACTTTAACTAAGTAAATTACATCGAGCTTTTCTAATGCATTTTCAGTTTTTTACCATCCCTCACCCCCCCCCCCCCCCCCTCTTCTTCTGTTTTCCATTTCTGAAAATGCTTCCAGTTCTCTAATTTATTGTTGTTATCTACGGGAGTTTTTGTCTTTTGTGGTAAATACTTTTTGGTATTATTTGAATTCATAATTGTTTTACTCAATTACAGATTTTTTCACTGAACACGAACACTTTGGTCCTTTCTGTAACAACCAAGTATGTCCTTTCCTTTTATGAGAGTATGGGAAGTTGGGACAAAAAGAAAACTTTTAACTGTTTGGATTTTGTTATGGTTCAATTTTACAGGAAGTTTCTGGAAAGTTCTTTTTTTTTTTTTTTTTAAATTTTTGGATAATTGGTGGATTAGGATTTACAAAAAGTTGTTGGAGTTTGTTGTAACTCATTCCAACTAGTTTAGAATTGTGGAGCTTGTTGTTGTAGTACAAGCAGCTATAGCCATTAACTAATGAAATCTCTTCTGGACTTGTAATATATAATTCTCAATATGTTCAAATTTTGCTTGCATTCTTCATTGAAATCCAAAGTATCCATTTTCAAAAGTCATTGGTGTAGCCAAGTTGATGCCATTCGTGACCAGAGGTCATGGGTTTAAGCCGTGGAAACTACCCCTTTGCAGAAATGTAAGGTGAGACTGCGTACGATAGATCCTTGTGGTTGCGGGAGCTTTAGTGTACCGGACTGCCCTTTTATTAGTGTAGCCAAGTTGTTGAAACCTCAGTTTTGAGTTCATTTGCATTAGGTAAACTGAACTTTAGAGTGTGAATTGTTGTATAACACCATTTATCTTTTCAGCCTTGGGAATATTTGTCTTCTCCGGCATAGTTCTGCTGCCTGTACTTCTGCCAGTTGCTGCAACCGATCATAGTATAAAGGCAGTCAATACCACCAGCAAAGGGACTTTCAATGAACTTGATAAGTTATCTATGGGGAAAGTTGGCGTAAGTTCTTTTGATCTTTCCTTAAACATTATCTATACATATATATGTAAACCAGTGTTTCATGGTTTTAACTTAGCCTAATTTGACAATGCATCACTATTTAGACAAGGGTTTATTTTATGGGCATTTGTCTAAATTAATAATCCTTGCTATGTTTTCCTCTCCATTTTCATTTTGCTCAATCTCTACCATATAGGCTGTTATTTAAAGGAACCAAAAAAGGATTCTGATTTATTGTACATAATGTTGGCATCCACGGTTACTTTATTTTTCTTCGTTTTCTTGTCGCTGGATGAATTCTTAAATTCCCATTTCTTACCCATTGGTGTTGCAGAATTCAGGTCCGCAGTTGTGGGCATTTGTAGTTGCCACATATTGGGTTTCCATTGTTGCTTACTTCTTTCTGTGGAGAGCGTACAAGCATGTTACAGAATTGAGAGCCAAAGCTCTTATGTCACCAGAAGTCAGAGCCGATCAATTTGCGATTCTTGTCAGGGATATTCCTTCTGTCTCTGAGGGTCAAAGTAAAAAGGAGCAGGTGGATTCATTCTTTAGAGCAATCTACCCTGAAACATTTTATCGATCAATGGTGGTGACGAACAATAAGAAGGTAATGACCTAGATCTGACATTCTCTGTTCTGTTTCAATATTCTTCTACTATGGATAGTTTCATTAATTTACACATTTTTGTTTTACAAAATATAGCATTCTACGTTACCTTCTGAAAGTCTTAAGGTCCTTCAAATTTTCAACAATTCCGATCTACCTTTATTTATGGAATATTTGAGGGATGGGCTTGTGCTCATTATGCCTTCACCTGTCATTTACTAACACTGTGTGAATGTTCTTGTGTTGTTGGGATCGAAATAACAAGGCGTCATCAAGAACTGTACTAAAACATGCATCGAAATATGTTTTGGCAAATGGCAATTTGTCCACATATATGAAAACTAATATAAAAAGGAAACATAAGAACTTTTGAGAGAAAAATCTTTCTCTAAACAAGACTCTTTAATTAGACATTACATTGTGTATGCTATTGTGTTATGTATGGAAAAAATATATTCTATTTATAGAAGTTCAAAACTGCTCCTCGATGAAAAGGATATGCTTTCTACCGAGAAATCCTTCTATGAAATAAATCACAATTGTAGTAGAATCTAAATATGGTGGGAAATTCACGGGAAACTCTAACAGTGTGATCATCGAAGGATACAATATTCTGTTAGTACTTCATTAGCTTAAATTTCAAATCTCTTGTGGATTAACAGTGTCTGATTTTTATCAGGTGAACAAAATTTATGAAGAGTTAGTAGGGTATAAAAAGAAGCTTGAACGTGCTGAAGCTATCTATGCGGAGTCAAAGAAAACAAATCCTGATGCACTAAAACTGTCACATAAAACTGGTTTCCTTGGTATTATCGGTGAAAAGGTGGATTCAATTGAATTCTATAATGATAAGATTAAGGAGTTGAGCCAACAGCTAGAAGCCGAGCAAAAGGTGACCCTCAAAGAGAAACATCAATCTTCTGCACTGGTCTTTTTCAACAGCAGGGTGGCTGCAGCTTCAGCATCACAGAATTTACATGCCCCAATAGTTGATACATGGACTGTCATGGATGCTCCAGAACCCCGACAATTGATTTGGACTAATCTTTCGAAAAAGTTTTATGAGAGAATAATCCGCCAATATGTTGTGTATGTTATTGTGTTTCTGACCATATTCTTTTACATAATTCCAATTGGATTCATTTCTGCATTGACAACTCTAGACAATTTGGTGAAGCTTCTCCCATTTTTGAAACCGGTTGTTAATCTGAAGGTAATCAAGACAGTGCTAGAAGCATATTTGCCTCAACTTGCACTCATCATATTTTTGGCTTTGTTGCCAAAGTTTCTTCTGTTTCTATCCAAAGCAGAGGGCATCCCATCAGAAAGCCACGTGGTAAGAGCTGCTTCAGGGAAATATTTTTATTTCACAGTGCTGAACGTATTTATTGGTGTTACTCTTGGTGGAACTCTATTCACTTCCTTCAAGAGCATCGAGAATGATCCCAACTCTATTTTTCGCGTGTTGGCGAAAAGCCTTCCACAGAATGCAACTTTCTTCTTGACTTTTGTGGCTTTGAAGTAAGTCCGGACCTTGCTTTCACTTTCATACTTCTTCCCTTCTTCTTGACCTTGTGCTTGTGAAGCAAGTCTATAGCATGCTTTCCCTTTTATTATGTCAGCTACTCTGTTATCTTTTTTTTTTTAAATGATATGTTGTCTTCAAGTTGTCGGTGATATGTCTTCTGTCTTGCACATAATATGAGCTGTTTGTTTCGTTTCTGAGAGCTGGGAAATGTTTGACTTGAGTATGCACTTAGTTTGGCACGGGTCAACTGTTCTCAACCCACTTCTAAACTATCATCTTTTGCTTCTGTAAATGAATTTCCCTTTATATGGTCCTTGAGTTAATTCTTTTTTTTTTCAAGTGTGTACCTATGTGGTGTTAAAGCTCAGTTCATAATGGTCATAGCTAGTATTACAGAGAAAATACTAATGCTCCTTTGACTCTCGATAACGACTTGTTTAAGTTTTCTCTTTGCACAATTCAAGCTCTTTTATGGTCCTGAATGTGAATTTCTTATGTTGATAGTTTCCATTCTTCTTCTCCATATGATATAGCAGGTAGAGAATGGATCATCTTTTTGGTTAAATGAATAGTCAAACGATTTTGCTTATTCATTGATGTCAGGTTCTTTGTCGGCTATGGGCTGGAGCTATCTAGAATAGTTCCTCTGATCATATTCCATCTCAAGAAGAAGTATTTGTGCAAAACTGAAGCTGAGATAAAGGAGGCTTGGGCTCCTGGCGATCTAGGCTATGCAACCCGATTTCCTAGTGATATGCTGATTATGACAATTGTCCTATGCTATTCCGTCATAGCGCCAATAATTATTCCGTTTGGTGTAGTATACTTCGGTCTAGGGTGGCTTCTTCTCCGCAATCAGGTGAGTTATCACTTCCCTATGTTCCACTTTAAGACCACAAGTTTTAAAAGGGACTTTTGGTTTGAGCCACAAGTCTCCAATCAAAGGGAGTACTTGTTTTGGTCTCGTAGTGTTTATGTATCAATCAAATAAGCTCTATTATCAATTTCGAGCTATTCATGTCTAATTTTTATTTTATTTTTTCCCAAAACAGACACTCAAAGTGTATGTTCCCTCATTCGAGAGCTACGGAAGAATGTGGCCCCATATTCATACGCGCATGTTAGCTACCTTGATTTTGTTTCAAGCTACCATGTTAGGTTACTTCGGTGTTAAAGAGTTCAAACCTACTCCAGTTCTTTTTCCACTTCCAATATTCTCGTTGATCTTCGGGTTCATTTGTCAGAAGAAATTCCGCCGTTTCTTTGTATCTCCAGCCCTCGAGGTTGTTTCGCACGAACTAAAGGAAGTCCCCAACATGGAAGCTGTGTTCAGATCTTTCATTCCACCAAGCTTGAGCGCGGGCAAAACCGATGAGCATCAATTTGAGGACGCGTTATCTCATGTGTCAAAACCAGGGTCTTCTTCAGTATGATATGAACATTTGCAAGGATAGTTTGGTTAATGTTGATAGTTTGCACCTAGGATTTTAGGTAGTCTTGCTGTGTTGAATACTTCATCTTGGATAGTTGCTTTGTGTTCATAGTTTGTTTGGGATCTTAATAGTGAAACAAATTTCTGTTTAGAAAGTTAGATTGTGTTTTTCTTAAACGATAATAGCATGAATTGCTTCAATTTGCAAACACTTAGGGGGTCGTTTGGTAGAATGTATAAAGATATTGCAAAATATGATCTATTATTAATATTTGTATTAGTAGTGCTTTTGTTAGATATGTTTGGATTAGTTATGCTTGTATTTTTTTTATGCAGTGTTTGATTTCATATATTAAAAATAACATGAATTATATAATTTAAATTTTTTTATTTTATAGAAATATCCTCCATATATATGTCGGAAAGGATGCAGAAAATTTTATGAGGGATAATAATGTCTTTAACCATGTTAATGCATAACCTTCTGCATTACTAATATCATGGATTTTAATGTATTAGTAATACACACCTCAATACACATTAAACTAATGCGTGCGTTAACTTTTCAATACACTCTACCAAACAACTCCTATGTTCGGTGCTCGTAATTGTACATTTGATATTGAATCGACTTTAACTTACTTCTTTTGGCTTTTACAAATTTGACAATAACTTGATATTAAATTTGATTGTTTTTCCTGGTTTCGCTTCCCCCCACCGAACATAGGAGTTGTTTGGTAGAGTGTATTGAAAAGTTAATGCTTGCACATAGGAGTTGTTTGGTAGAGTGTATTGAAAAGTTAATGCTTGCATTAGATTAATATTGAATCGACTTTAGCTTACTCCTTTTGGTTTTTACAAATTTGACAATAACTTGATAATAAATTTGATTGGTTTTCCTGGTCCCCTCGCCCCCTCCCTCTTTAAATTTAGTTGGTATTTGTTAAATATATGAAAATAGGGAAAAGCATAATTTATAGCAAAATAGTGGATCAATACTTGCTTAAAAGTATATATGGATCATTTTGAACCTGCTCTCAAACATGAGGATAATTATATTATCTCATACTTTAATAATTAAGCTCATCAAATTATTAGCTATTAAAAAGAGCAAATTTCATAGTAGCAAGTGCATTTTTTTTTTGGTTTAATTTAGGATTTTATTTATAATCACAAAAATACCCACAAATGGATGGACCAACCCATCCTAAATATCCTAATAACAAAATCTAAATGGATCAGTCCATAGGATGACCGGTCCAAAAAGAAAAAAATACAAAGGAAACATATAGCAGTAGCGTTTTCTAAATGAGTTAACTTCAGCTCCTTTCCTCTGTTGCTCCGCCTCCTTCTCAATGGCTGCCCTTATAATTCCTTAATTCGTGCTTCTCTTGCTATGGGTGATAAACACCTTGCATCTTGTCTTCCAACTTGCAAGATTAAGTAGCTCTTTCCCTTTATTTAGCTTGAACTTCTCTTTCTTCATCTTCCCAGTATAGTATTCTTGGATCTTTGCTTCTAGCTGCATTCTCCAGAGTGAGGATACCCTGTTTGATTTTTGGTGCTAACACTTGTGGTCTGATCAGCTGAGCTTTGGTATTTAATCCAAGTAAGAGACCCTTCCTACTGTGTTTCATCTGACCAATTGATCTCAGTACTGATCTTGGTTCTGTTGCTTGTCTGTAGCTATGGAAGGGAGAGAGATTGTATGGTGCTAGGACCCACGTGTAGTTGAAGAAGACCAAAAAACTCAACCTCCTGTATTGAAGTTCTGCCATGCAGACCACCTCATCTACTAAGAGTCCTTTTTGTTTGGCTGGTATATCTAGGTTAAGTAGTATTTTTAACTTTTTGTGTAGTTGAATAGGTTGTAAATAAGATTCCCCTTACATTAGCCTTCCCAGTCTATCTAGCATGTTGATACTACTAATCTCAGATAACATCTTTGCTGTTTATCATTGTTTAAAATCTTCCTTCCTAAACTTGGTAATTGAACGAAGGATATATATGTGAACTGCTCATGCTCCAATGCTGTGTTAGCTAGATAATCTGCTAATTGATTTTCCTCCCTATAAATATGTTGAAACTGCACTTGCTTGCTTAATAAACTCTGCCATATTTGATTGATTATATTTGCTACCCTTCATGGCATCCCCCATTTTTTGCTTAACAATTCTTGCATCAAAAGTGAGTCAGTTTGAATAATAACTCTATCTTGCTTTGAGCTCTTGCTATGATTTGCTGCATGTAGAATAGCCATAGCCTTAGCCTCCATGCTATTTGTATCCTCTAGTACTTCTCCCTCTGCATGTTCAGGTCCCCTTGTGAGTCTCTTAAGCAAAATGTCCAAGGTCTTCTCCCTGGATTATCTTTGAAAACTCCATCAGTGTTATAGTTTATTCAACCCTCCTGTGGTGACCTCCATAAGACTGGTATAACTTTAATCTTGGGTTTGAGTTGATTAAGCTGTTGAATAATTTCTGACCATTCAAAAGAGACTTCCATAGTAGGCTTTCTAACTTTAATCAACATTCTCAGAAGCCTGGTCACATTAAAAATTAGTCTCTGAACAGAAACTCCTTTTTCTTCATGCTTGAGAGTATTTCTCCTCCTCCATAATTTCCATATTATTATTTCTGGGATTGCTCTGTAATATATTCTCTCCCTTGCTTTAACTTGTAGTTCCCACCATGCATGTATGGTATTTCTGAGGCTTCTCCCTTAAATATTTATACCTGCAAAACAAGAGAAATAGGACCTAGTCCTGTTAGCAGTATAAGATCCCCTCAGCACATGAGATATGGTCTCCTGTGAAGAAATTTGATAGCAACAACACTTAGAAGGTCCTTGAATTCCCCACCTTCTGGTAGTATCATCAGCTGCTATCTTACCTCTCCATATCCTCCATATAAAAAATGCAATCTTAAAAGGTAAGTTTTTTTATCCATATCTATTTATACACTTCATTGGACAGTTCTCTGAATCTAACATATTGCCAACATGATTTAACTGTAAAATTTTCCTTGGCTTTAACACTCCATATTTCTATCCCTTTGTTGTGATTGTTGTAATGGGGCCACCTTATTCAAAATATGATGCACAATGTCTTCAGGGAACAAGTCCCTTAATACTGCTGCATTCCATTGCCCATCTATCACCAAATCAGTTATTCTCTGATGTCTATCATCCCATTCCCTGCTATTCTGGATAATAGAATATAATTGTCCTAGGCCAGTC
Source organism: Capsicum baccatum var. pendulum (assembly GCA_030864225.1). NCBI lineage: Eukaryota > Viridiplantae > Streptophyta > Magnoliopsida > Solanales > Solanaceae > Capsicum > Capsicum baccatum. The sequence goes on along the minus strand of CM061551.1, from coordinate 131,511,342 downwards.
CAATCATCATACCAGATATAACCATTTTCATCTCCAAGCTTCCATAGTATAGGATGATCTATAAGATCTCTTACCTGAAGCATCTTCTTCCACACTTGGGATCCCCCTCTAGGTTTCCAAACTACCTCATTAGGATGAAGTTTTCTGCAATACTTATTTGTCATATAGATACTCTACATAGGTTTCTTGGTTCTGAAATTCCACTATAGCTTTCAGAACAATAGTAAGGTCTTAAATAGCAACTGAAATATGTATTTAGGCGTTACTTTAATTATAGAAAATAAAAATACAATAGGTAACAGTAGAGTAAAAATAGAAAATCATATTCACATTTAAAAGGAAAACTAGCTACTAATAGCCCGTGCAAGACATGGGCCTAACCAATATTTTTTTTAATTATTGTAATTTATAATATTTTTTAAAAATATATAACAGATTATATTTTTTTTAGATATTTTAAATTGTTAACTATTGTGATTTATAATACATTTTATGTAATTTTCAAATGCTTAGATGACCATAATATTTAATTATGAGTGATATAGTAAAATTACGATTGAAGCAACGAAGGAGACATGTCTTAATGACTCATACCAAATAATTAGAAGTGATATAGCAAAATTACTATAAAAAATACTTGTGAAAAAAGGTAAATGGTTATAATAATTAATTGGGAGTGACATAGTAAAATCACGATTAAAACAATGAAGTAGACATGTCTAACTAAAAGTGATATAACAAAATTACTATACAAAAATACTTGGGTGAATTAGTTGAAGCAGACATGCCATAAATATCTATAAGATATAATTTTTTATTAAATATTATTAATTTTCTAATACATAAATAACTTATAATAATTAATTAGAGATGATATAATAAAATTACGAAGAACGCATCTCATGAAGCAGACATATTGACGAAGACCTGTCTGCTTCTCCGCCTCATTCCCTTTTATTAGATATAATAATAATAATAATAATATATCTATCCATAAATGCAACACAAATCACGCATTTGATTTTAATTAGAGATTTCCAGCGCATAATATGTAATTTTTCGATTTTTGTATTTTATATTTTTAAATTTGTCTTCCTCTTTATATTTTATATTTTCAACTCTTTCCGTTTCTCATTTTTTTTTTTTATAATTTGTATGTTGTAATTTTTTATCAAACGATATATTTTATGTAAATTTATGATTTGTATTTGGATGGCTTAGCTATGAATAATTTTAATTTATTATATGTATTTATATTCAAAATAAGTATATGCATTATTTGTATTTATTTTGTATCATTTATATTTGTATGCCAAATCCATCATTTGTATTTATATTAGTTTCATGAGGCCCATGCTAAGTCCGGACCCAAACTAATGATACAAAAAATAATAATTTAAATTTAAAAAATATAATTTATATTATTTATTTTACTTTATACTTAACATAATTTAAAGACTGACGTATTAAATGTATTTTGTTGATAAGTTTTATAATTATTAAAGTTCTTAATAAGATAATTGAATAATTTTAAATAAATTTTTATTTGTGCGGAAGAAAGTACTATTAGAGAATTAGAATATATCAAAAGGCCACATGTAATTTAATATTTTATAAAATAACATGATGATATTTTAATAATAACAATTCAATGATGATAAAAAATAGAAAATATTGATATTTTAATGAGTTTGTGAGTATGTAATTTCTCAGCTATAAATAAAAATAAATTTATTTTGATATTTGTTATTTTATTTTCACCTATTCTTTCATGTGAGATGAGTTTTTGCAAAATTTATTTTTTTTCAATCTAATACAACAAAATATTTCAATGACTTCAAGTATATAAAAAAATGGTTATAATCTTAATTTAGAAGATTTACATAAAGCAACATAATGGTGAACTATAAGAATATTAAATAATAATTGAATTAAATTAATAGATTGTTCCATTCGGTCCATTTACTTGTCATGTTTATTATTATTTTCGTGCCTTTTAAAAAATATTCTGTTCACCCTATTTTAATTATTGATTTATATTTTTTCGTGTCTGCTAAAAAAATAATAAAGGAAATGTACTATATATTATTGATTAAATTATCCTATTTGTTATGTATTTATCAAAGATTTGAACAATATTTACTATAATGGTGTAGTTGAAAATTATTACTAACTTTGATTTTATATGAAAGTTATTTTTGAATAATTTTTTTGAGCAAAAGTGATTATTAATTTAAATAAAGAGAATTTTAATCAAAATATAATTTGTTAAGTGATAAAAAAAGATCAATTTTTTTTTTTGGTAAACTAGATGTGGTGCCATTAATTAAAAGTAGTTTATCATACAAAAACCCTAGCCAGACGCAAACACAAAACTGCTTGAGTTAGCATTGTCATTAGATACATATCTTGGGAAAGTTTTTCCTACAAAATCCTCCCAAAAAACTACCCCTATTCCAGCCGCAGGGGTTGCAAAAACATGAAGTCGACCAAAGAGTTCCTTTTCCGAGCCAAGCTTTGCTAGTTTGTCCGCTATCCTATTCTGCTCTCTGAAGATGTGCTGGATTGGAGGACTCTCCAAGCTCTCTAGTAAGGATCTACAGGCATATAAGATAGAGTCATAGAGAAGGTTACCATTACGCAACATATAAATAATTTCCATAGAGTCCACATAAAATTCAGAAGGTGTGAAGTTATGAAGTATAGCCAGTTCCAGGACCTCCTTGAGAGCCATGAGTTCCATGAGATTGTTGGTCGCATGGGTCCAGCTTCTACTGAAACCCATGACCCAATCTCCATTACTATTTCTGATGACTCCCCCTACTCCCCCTTTCCCCGGGTTCCCAAGGCAGGAGCCGTCCGTATTAAGTTTGAAAGAATTTTGATGGGGGAGAAGCCAACTGACTTGGAGGTTTGTCTTAGGGGTGGTAGATCTAGCTCTTCCAAGTGAGAGAAATTTAACAGTCTCAGCATAAGGGCTGGTAAAGGAAGGTTTGGTCTTGGCTTCCTGGAAGGAGTTGGCATTTCTGACTTTCCAAAGGTGTCACAGGCAATAAGGTAAGAGAGAGCTCTAGGGAGTGTGATTGTTAAAATTAAGCTTGTTAAGAATCTCCCAGGTGAGGGTCCAATTGGTAGGGTTGAATATGTTGGGGTGTAGGCAAAAGTTTCCCCTATATCTTTGTATGAGCTGAGTCCAAAGGGATTTATCCAGGTCACAACTAAAGAAAATATGGTGTTGATCTTCCTGATTATTGTTACAGGATTGACAGGTAGTGCTGAGGTTAATGCCTCTTTTGTATAGATTTGATTTGGTGGGGAGGCTATTGTGGTGGATGAACCACATGAAAAGTTTGAACTTGTTAGGAAGGTTAAGGCTCCAAATCCAGGAAAAAGAGATCTGATGATTGTGTTGGTGTTGGTTCCCTTTACTAGAGATGTAGTAGTATACATTTTGCAGGTGAAGGTGTCATTACCCTTGAGATCCCAAAGAGGAGTGTCCTGGCTGAGGTGGGAACTCTGAATGAAAGAGTTCTTGATGGTACTGACAATATTTGGGGGACACTGAAGGGTAAGATGGAGAGATCCCACCTTACCCCTTTCCAAATGTCTTTTACCAAGATAGGGTTAAGGGGGTTGGTATTTGGGCCTTGGATGATGGTGTCAAGGGAGGTGAGACCAGGGATCCACCTATCCCTCCAGGAGTCCACTTTAGAACCATCTTTAATGGCCCAATGAAGAGCATTCCTGCACAACTTCCAGGTTCTGATAATATTATACCAGGTTCTGGACCCCTTCCAGTAGTTCTTCTCCCTGTTGCTATGTTTAGTAATGAGAGTGCTAGCCTAGAGGGATTTTTGGTCGGAGTAGAGTCTCCAGCTAAGTTTCAAAGTAGAGCTTTATTTTTAATGGCAGTTCTGTGCATATTAAGACCCCCATTTTTCGGGCTTGGTGATGGTGTCCCAATTGATGTGGTGTATCTTTTTATTAATATCAGTGGTGCAGCAGATAAAGTTTCTTTGGGTTCTGTCGATCAACTTATGGATGGAGGTAGGAAGGTGGATATACTGTATAATACAATTTGGAATGCTGGCTATGGAGGCTTTTGACAAGAAGTAACCACATAGAGTGGTTTGTGTCATAGCCAAACTAATCCGCGGGAGCATAGTGGATAAATTTGTCTTTGATTCAAGTAAACGAACACAAATACATAAGGCAATTATATCTCATAAAAATATAATAACACGTATCCTAACTAGGGTGACCTTTTTTAGCCAAGGGTTTAGACCTAATGAATTTTGAGGAAAATATATGCCTTTTGAAAGCCAATCCATTGTCCCCCCAACTTTAATAGATATGTAAAAGGGCATAAATTCCTACAAAAGATAGAATAAGAGGGATATAATCTTTAGGGGAAAGGGAGATAATATGAAAGAAAAGCGAGGTCCCACAAAGGGGATAGAAAACTAGCTACTGGATGCTCCTTCGTTTGCTCTTGCCTTCTTAGCGTTGTTTACCTCATGGCATATTTGATATCTATTGATGATTAGATAACTCCCATACAACTGTTCCTTGTTCTCGTAGGCCATTTTTTCTATGCTATCAATTTGAGAAAGAAACCATGCAATTATCCGAATCGATTAGACACTACCTCTCTTTGATTATTGTTCCTTGTGGGTGATGTAGGTATGTACTGTCATCTTGTTCCATGCTTTATTAAGGATTTATATATTATTCTGTGTCTTGAGCCTAGGGTCTATTGGAAAAAGCCTTTCTACTTCTTCGGAGGTAGTGGTATGGACTGTGTACATCTTACCCTCCCCCCCAGACCCCACTATATGGGAATATACTGGGTTTGTTATTATTGTTTTTGTTGATTAGACACTGCTTAGCAGCATTAGCCTCTTTCCTGGTTTGCTTCAACTCCTTTCAAATGGGTATGGTCAAGGCATCCTCCATGTGCATCTGTTGGTGCGCAATTTCACTTTTTTGTAATTCATCTTGAAGGCTATGGAGTTAGATCTAGTGCTCTGATTCTATATCAAAAACTCGAGTAGGTACATTTGGACCTAGGACCAATGCTCCGGCGAGACTCTTCTTCAACCACTCCTTGTAAGTATCACTGACTTTGGGCTCATACTCAGTATGGAAAGAGACTTCCTTCCACCCTCTTCTTATCCATCTATCTACCATGTAGTTTTTGAGCGGGGACTCACCTTCGTCATACTTAGGGAGGAATCTAAGCATAGGCGCGGTTTGGGGTGTCTCCTTCTTGATCTCAAATTGTCTAAGAACTATGCCAGGATTGTAAGGATGGGTCCCCCTGATACCTGGAAGCACTAGAAAAGGCCACTCACCCTCTCGAATGGTGTATTTACCTGGACTAAGATATTTAATGGACCATTGGACGTTGTCATCCCTTAATTCCTCAAAAGTCTTAAACCAAAATTTGGGAGATGCTTTCTTTTTAAACTTGTGCAGGAATAACCACATGTCATACAATGATAGAAGATCTCCCCTTGTTTGATGATCGAGATGTACCGTTCTAGGATTTTTCACTAAATGCATCATCATCCACCATTGCAAGATAAGGTTGAAACCTTGAAAGAAATGATTCTCGGCTTGACACCTTCCCAAATCTCGATATATGTCGGCTACAATCATGGGAGCTAAGTTGTGGAATACCTTTTTAGAATTGTACTCCACTCCATAGAAGAGTGTGTGCCACCGTGACAACTCTTGAATGAATTGTGCCATTTTCCCTTATGGGAATACCATAGTACCAAGTAGACCTACCGCAAACGCAAATGCTCTCATCTCCTTCCATTTTGCCTCCAATTCAAATTTATGCCCGAACTTTTCAAAAGTAGTATACCTTTCGAACCAGCGATACAACTCACGAAAAGGTATGTTAGCCCTATCATATCCCTCTAGCCAGGTGTCATCATCAACTGAAAAGGCCTTCCTGGTCTCTTGACGGTCCCATATAATAGGGACTAGAATGTTCTTATCAGGTATCTATTTTCTCTTAAAACACATTTCAGTTCTCTCGTAACAAATCAACACCTCTTTAATAGTGGGGGTCAATTCAGCATCCACAAAGCAAAACACCATATTCTGATAATCCTAAAAGGTCGTCAGCACATGAATCATTTTGGGCCAAGTGTTTATCTCTATCAGCAAAGGCAAATGACCGATATGTGTTCTACCAGTCTTTCTCTCCTCTCTGCTCATGTAATCCCACCATAGTTTGAGGAATTTTTCAGGTCTGGTAACCATCTTGAGCTTTTCACAAGGATACAGTTGAGCCATACCCTACACGAAAGTAGACAAAGATGAGTCTCCCCTTACCCCAAGGGCTAATGGATTGGATTAAATAAACATATATTTTATTCAACACATAAATATGATTAATCTATAATTGACTCGAGGTCAATAGATGCAAGATAAGTTTTCTAATGGATCCAATATCCCCTCAGGTATTGGGTCGTCCTAGGATCATGCCTGAAATGGGGTTTTGGTTTTGCTCTATCCTAGGTGTCTAGAGTGGGTTTGAACTAGGTTCCCAAGAGGACGACTTGGGTTTGGAAATATGAACAACCATCAAATGCCTTACGGGCTAATAAACCATCGTATTTCCAACACTTTATTTGGAGTTGAACAACAGGGGTTAGGACATCCACAAAACCTCAAATCAGTTTAATAATCATGTGAGATTATGCCATGAGATATAATAATTACATTTCACAGAATTGAAACATATAAACACATAATCAATTTAAACAGTTACTCAAAAGATGAAATCAAACATTTGGTTAGAACCTAATTAAAATATCCCCAACAGAGTCGACATTTCTATTTTGCAAAGATTTGACTGGTGAGAGTCGCCACTTAATTATTTGAAAAGGAATTAAAAAAACCTTTATAAAGTACTTAGATGATTCAAAACAAGAAAATCATTCAAGTTTTGAAATTCTGGGTAAGCGGTTCCTATTAATATTTTAGGAAGGTTTTTAAAGCACCAAAAATATTCGCTACCTTGCGGTTATTCATGTTTGAAAATATCTTTTGACTCACTTAAAAATGATTGATTGTTAAAAAGTGATTGATTTTAGGAAAAGACTTGTGTAAAATAGATTTGGACAACTTAGAGGGATTTAACCTAAGTATAAACAAATTAACAACAAAACATGTAAAAGGGGAAGGGGAGAACATAAAAGACTTAGGCCATTGGGCCCAAATCAATAGACCCTATCCTAAACTAATTGGGTTTTTGGCCTACTTGCACCCGTCCTAATCTAAATGTCGGGACTTGGCCCGTAACCTGTTCTAAACTATTTTTTCAGGCCCGTCAGCCCAAAATCTGCTCCACTTGTATTAAATTTACAACTTTGACTTCAAGGCCCAAATGACTGAATAATAAAATGAAGAAATAAATAAATAAATAAATAAATAAATAAAACAATGAAATGAATAAATAAAAACATAAATAAATAAAATGAGACATTCAAGTCTCTTAGCCGCCTTAAAGATGGACTTTAACCCATTCTTCTTCTTTTGACTCTTTGCATTCATGTGCTATGTAGTTGATTTCGGATTTATTCTAAATCTTGACTCAAGAGGATGGACCTCATTGTCCATGAAGAAAATGTAAGGCAAAATTGAGTCCATTTGGACCCAAGGCAAGTTCATGCAAAGAGAAAGTGTAAAAGAATTAATACTCATTTCAAATTGCCGGCTTAACATGATAGAGGACTTATGATACTGTAAAGGATATACAAGCAACAAATACAGGAAGAAATATACTTCACGAACTGGGGGAAGCATATGACCATAGAAATTCAAGTTCGTAGAGAAGACAAGATTGCTTCAAAGAAAAACTTATTAATTTCGAGCGAGTACAGTCAAACAATTACATTTTAACACTACAAAAATCTTTCGCCAAATGAGGTCATTGACTGGATGCTTTAAAAATTTAACAAGGGAGAGGGAAAGTTTACAAAACATCAAAGAAAAAATAAATCATAAGTTAATAAAATCCTACGTTCTAAGAGTTATTATTCATGTCTAATTTTAAACCACTATACAGTAAACTAAAAGAAAGAAAGGTGATTGATTGTACATCTTAAGCAAATGTTAATCAATCCTAAACAAATAAGGGAAGAAAATAAGAGGGATTGGGAACATATGTCCCTAGTATTCATTTGGCGCTACAAAAAACAATCACATCAAAGCAAACATCACATAATTTTAACAAGGGATCATTCTTTTCTTAGCCATAGGATTGCATATATAGAAAACTATTTCACCCTCAGGTTATAAATATATTTATTTAGACCAAAAGAGAATGAGAAGGGAAAGTTATCTGATTTTTTGCATACCATTATGATTAAAGACTTCGCGAATATCTTCAAATTATCATATAGAGAGAAAAGAGAGGGGCAAGATATACGAAGACATCCAAAATCTATTTATATTGAACCAGCAAAGTAAAATAGGTATTTCATACTATTTTACTCCTTTAAACATGAATCCAACAGTAAAAGAAAGACAGGCTAGCATAGATATCAAATAAAAAATTGACTACTGCAAAACTATTACATTTCAGTGCACATAGACCCTATTCCTTTCAACGCTTCTACGGCTACTCCCAGCAACCATAAGCGAACTAAATTACTGCTACTACTATTACTTCAAAAGCAAAAATAAGGTAAAATAATTAATAAAGAAATAATGCATCGAGATGTTTACCTTTTTCGAGGTAGCAAAACGGGACTTGAGGCTTCGATAGTGTCTCGACCACCACTGAAAAACTTTACCGTGACTCCGAGGACTTCACACAATACCCTATTTTATGAAAAAAATTTCTTACTAAGAAATAAACTTTTTCTTGATCATTTTTTCAACATTCAAGACCTGGAAAATTTTCTCTGTAACCAGCTATTTATAGGAGGCCAAAATGGGGGTGGATTTTAATTTTCCACCAATGTGAGATGAACCACTTGAGGAATAATTTGGATATTCTTGAAGGAAAATCTGTTGAATCAAATGGTTGTTGATTCATCACAAAAAATGGACAACCCAAAATTGTATTTCATCCTCAATCGTACTATCAACGAATGGAATCATGTTGGGTGTCAAATTCTAAAAAATTCTTGGATTTTTGAGGGGGAAAACAAATTTAGAGAAGGGATTAGGATATGATAAGGTGGAATTGTACTATTCAAGTATGCATTCAAAATTCAAAGAAGGATTTTGGATTTTTCGATTTATGACAGCTCGATAATTTTGGGTTTAGTCGTTGGGATTTGTTGTTAGTGCTGGGTTTGTCTGAGATGGACGCGGATGTTGGGTGGGGTGTGGAGTTTGTTGTTTGTCGGTATTCGTGTGGTGTATTGTTGTCGATGTTTTTCTGGTGTTGTGCGTATAAGATAAGAGGGGAAGGAGAAGGGATTGGTTGGGGTCACTAGCTGATTTAGAGTTGGGCTGCTGTTTGGGCTTGGCGGATCAGGGGGTTTGTTGGCTGAAAAATTAAAGAGGATGGGTCAATTTTGGATTTATTTAAAAAATAACTCCAATCAGGTAAGAGTTGGTCAATTTAATTTAATTTTTGACCAAATTTTAAAATCAATTGGTCAATTGCACTGCAATTGTATCAACTTTAATTTCAATTATGACCGAATTAAATAAATTAATTAAATTCAATTGAAAATTGATACGAATTAATACCTCGTTCAATCCCTAGTTTTCTTGATTTAATAAAATCATAGACATATTTATCCAAATAAATTATTTTTGAGAATAAATTATATTTAAATCAAGATTTTAATAATTTAAATTACTTTAAGATAATTCTTGATTAAAATTTGATATTTTATAAAAATAAATATTTAATTATCAAAATTATATAATTCATATAATTAAATACGATAATATATAATCGCTACTTACAACAACAACAACAACAACAACAAACCCAGTGCATTCCCACCTGGTGAGGTCTGGGGGGGGTAAGATGTACGCAGACCATACCTCTACCTCTAAAGAAGTAGAAAGGCTGTTTCCGATAGACCCCCGGCTCAAGACACAAGGTAAACGATACCACACAAATACAAAGTAAAACACCGAACAAGGTTACAAGAATACATAACATACATAACATAACATAACATAAATACGACAACCATAAGTAAAAGAAAACAGAGGGAAACAAAGGAAAGCACCCAGATTCTTACTAAAACAAGGAACACGGGATCATAACCAGGATACTACCCCCAGCAGGTAATTCCCTACACTAGCAACCCAAACAGGCCCTAGTCCTCTGCCCTAATTCGCGTCCTCCAGACCTTCCTATCTAGGGTCATATCCTCGGTAAGTTGTAACTGCTCCATGTCCCGCCTAATCACCTCACCCCAGTACTTCTTCGGCCTACCCCTGCCCCGCCTAAAACCATCCAACGCTAGCCTCTCACACCTACGAACCGGGGCATCCATGCCCCTCCTCTTTACGTGTCCGAACCAGCTCAATCGAACTTCCCGCATCTTGCACTCCACTGGAGTCACACCAACCTTTTCCCTGATAGTCTCGTTCCGAACTCTATCCCCTCTAGTCAACCCACACATCCAGCGCAACATCCGCATCTCTGCCACCTTCATTTTTTGGATGTGGGAATTCTTAACTGGCCAACACTCCGCTCCATACAACATGGCCGGACGGACTACCACCCTGTAGAATTTTCCTTTAAGCTTGGGCGGCACCTTTTTATCACACAACACCCCCGACGCGAGCTTCCACTTCATCCATCCAGCCCCAATATGGTGCGAGACATCCTCGTCAATGTCACCGTTACCCTGGATCACAGACCCGAGATACTTGTAACTATCCCTCTTACATACCACCTGTGATTCCAGCTTCACTACCACCTCATCCTCCAGCCTCACGTCATTAAACTTGCATTCCAAATACTCTGTCTTGCTTCTGCTCAACCTGAACCCTTTAGACTCAAGAGTTTGTCTCCACAGCTCTAATTTATCATTCACACCCCCTCGAGTCTCATCAATCAGAACTATATCGTCTGCGAAAAGCATACACCACGGCACCTCCCCTTGGATACGCCGCGTCAACACATCCATCACCAAAGCAAACAAAAAGGGACTAAGAGTTGATCCCTGATGCAATCCTGTCAAGACGGTGAAATGCTCTGAATCTCCTCCCGCCATCCTCACCTGCGTTTTCGCTCCCTCATACATGTCCTTAATTGCTTTGATATATGCCTGCGGGACTCCACTTACCTCCAGGCACCTCCACAGCACCTCCCTGGGGACTTTGTCGTATGCCTTCTCCAGGTCAATAAACACCATGTGCAGATCCTTCTTCCTTTCCCTATACTGTTCTACCAGCCTCCGTACCAGGTGAATTGCCTCCGTCGTCGAGCGGCCAGGCATAAACCCAAACTGGTTTTCCGAAATAGACAATATCCGTCTCAGCCTCACCTCGACCACTCTCTCCTAAATCTTCATTGAGTGACTCAATAACTTAATCCCCCTATAGTTATTGCAACTCTGGATGTCCCTCTTATTCTTAAGAGAGGGATCATGGTACTCCACCTCCAAGCCTCGGGCATCTTTGCCGTCTTGACAAAATTATAATCTCTACTTCAAATGACAAAATTAATTCCATAAATATTTTGAAAAAGTTTTATTCGGATGAAATACATATTTTGATTTTATTAAAAACTGAAGAAACTCAGCATTAAATTTAGTCTTGGAGGGAAAAATTAGGTGTCAACAATGATAATCTAACATTATTAACTAATATTACAAGATTATCCCTCCTTGCGGGTACAAATACATCTCTATTTTCTATTTCAACCACAATCATTTTATAGTGAGTTCTAGTAAGTGAATTAGTATTAAGTGTATTATTACATCAAAATTAGCTCAGTTAAGAAAAAAAAATCATGGTTGCTTATGCTAATGGAATTGTATGTCGATGTTGTGGCCCAATATGTCCTAATGTTTTTGTTTTACTTTATCATTTTAACAGATTCATTGTAGAGACGTTTATACTCCGGTAGTACAATGAAATGGTAAGACCATATATGAATCTATCGGTGTGACTTTTTTGTGTAATCATTTGATATTTTTGCTGATAAAGTTGTTACTATGTGATTAGAAGGTCATGAGTTGGATTTGTGTGTATGCAACCCTAGGAGGACAAATTTATTTATAAATAAAATAAATTAAATCACATTTAATTTTCTTTTCCTCTCTAACTATATATAAGACAACCTTTAGCAATAAAAATGTTTACGAAAACTAATAAATAGACTGTAACTGCTCATAGTTTTGCAAATTGTTCCTAAACCTTCACTGTAATAATTACCAATGCCCATAAAAATGAATATTGCTAAATTTTACATTTATTGCATTTGTGTGAATTGAGTGAAACATTATTACAGTAATCTAAAACTATTATTTAATTTCACAAAATTGTCCCTCCAATGTGGGTATAAATACATCTCTATTTTCTATTTCATCCACAATAATTTTATAGTGAATTCTAGCAAGTGGACCACTAGTACTAAGTGTATTTTATATCAAGTTAGCTCAGTTAAGAAAAAACACAATCATGGCTGCTTATGCTATTGGAATTGCATGGTGATGTTGTGCCCGAATATTTTCTAATGTTGTTGCTTTAGTATATAATTTTGAACAGACGTAATAAAATGGTAAGACGTTATATGAATATATTGGTGCGACTTTTTGGTGTAATCATTTGGTATTCTTACTGGTAAAGTTGTTGCCGTATGATCAGGAGGTCAGTTTATATGAATCTAGTATTTTACCAGTAGTTCAACCATACTTTGATGCGTTTTGCAGTATTCAAATTTCAGTACTATATCAGTTTATTTTCCGCTTACTATCTTATTCGTTAACTTGTGGTCATTTATGATTATAAGCACTATTGTCACGGCTAGGGGGTGTAACACCTCAAACTTTCTTTAAGTCAAATCTAGTCTCCAAAAGAGTTAGTGGTGACTTCCAAAATGATTAATGTTTAAACCAGATAGAATTTCCTCAATGTTGACTTTTTATCATGTGGAAAATTGAATTAGCTTTCCAACGATACCAATTTTATTCAAATTCAGTATTGGAGTAAGAAGTTATGGATATTTTACTAAAAGCTGTCAGAACCGCCCAGGTATGATGGACAGGTTGACGGACCGTCGCCTAAACCATCGCAGCTAAGGCCGTAAGTCAATTTTCTGGCTAAGGTGAGATGGGCAGGTTGACGGACCATCGAACTTGTGATGGACCATCGCCCAAGCCATCGCTACTAAGGAAGTAAGTCCCTATTCTGTCCCAAGTGAGACGGTCAGAATGATGGACCGTCGAGCCACCGACAGACCATCGCATATCCCGTTCAACGATTTTTAAGCAATTTTTAAAAGGGTATTTGAGTCATTTTCACCCATTTTAAGCCCTAATTATACCAGAAAATAGCTCATAACTTCATTATTCATTCACAACATCCAATTAGGGTTTTCTTAAAGATCTATCCCCCTAGAACAAGAAACCCTAGGTGTTTAACTCCAAGTCAAGAATTCAAGCTTTTCTCTACCAATCTTCAAGAAATCATACACCCATGTGTGTCAAGTGTTCGTTCATGGATTGCTTTTGTCCATAAAGCCCAAGAATCGACAATTTCAATTAGAAATTGTGATGTTTATGTTGAGGATTGATTATGATCATATTGATGTTGTGTATGATACCTAAGTTAGAATCGTTAAATATGTTTTCATTAATTTATGCTAGCATGTGGATTAAAATATACTAAATTGTGTTGATTAATGCAACCATGATGAATTAATTTAATATCCATGCCTAAGGTTATAGTTATGCATGCTAGGTATTTGATAAAATGCCTAAGAGAATAGAAAATATGCCTTATGACTCAATTGTGACCAAAATGATGAGCCTATGCTTTACCCTTATGTTCAAAATAACTTCTATGTTATTGTTATGCACTAAAATTGTTTGATGGACTATTTATGATCTTAGCCTATGAAATTATGACATGTTTATATGCTTTCCTATTCATGTACCAAACTATGATAATCAAGTTCCTCATGAAATTTCCTAATGATTGTACTATGAATTGTTGACTATGGTCATATGTCAAGAAGTGTCATGTCTTGTCAGTTTCATGCTATTGAGTCCTGGGGGTACTTGTACCCAACAATTTAGCTGTATGCCTAGCGCAGTGTCATGTTTTCAAGATAATCTCAGTTAAGCCATGTTCAGTAGAATTCAGTTAGTCTCATGACTCAGGAAAACTAGTGATCTCAGTAATATCAGTCAGTTATAAGATCTCAGTGATACTCCGTCAGTCAATGGAACTTAGTAAACTCAGTCCAGTTAGTTTTGTATAAGTATTTAGTGTCTAATCAGATGGGAGTAGGATTCATCACCGAGTGGGACCAAGGATAGAAACTCACATGTGAGTAGAGGGTGTAATTCTTAGAAGAAATCCTTCCGCTCCAAGACTACTTAGCCAGCGTAGGTGGAGGCATCTAACCTATTAGATGAGGGTTAATGAGGTGGATTAACTTGTTAGATGAGGGTCCCACTATTCTTCTTAGAGTACCTGTTAGATGAGGGATCACTCACAACTTGTCCTTACCAGTGGTGCAGTATTGACACCCTTCCTATTGAGGTTACAGATTGGACCCTAACTCAGCTACATTGCTTTATTTAGGGCATGTCGATTAGATTACCTCCCACAGTTACAGTCTCAGTCTCAGTAATAGAACTCAGATAGTTCTATAGAATTTAGGACTATCAGATACAGTCAACTCAGAATAGTACGAAACTCAGCTAGTTCTATCAGAACCTAAACTGTTAGACACAGTCGATCAGTATCAATTATATTAGTTATACCAATTATCAGTAACTTATGTTATCAGTACAAAGACTCATTAGTCATGTTATCACAAACTCAGTTATAGTTATTATGTATTCATGCATGTTTCTCACATTCATATTGTCCAGTCAGTTAGAATAGTTCATGTATATAAACCCTTTGAGTTCAGCTACCTCACATGCATACCAGTACATTCAATTGTACTTACGCATTTATGCTATGGTGTTTTATAGCATAGGTTCAGAAGCACGAGCTCCAAAGTATCAGTAGCATTCCAGTCTCAGCAGTCAGAGTTAGCAGTGAGTTCTTATCCTTCGAGGACATAATTATTTCTTTATTATTTCATTAGTTAGTTTATTGCAGTATTTGGAGTTAGTTGGGGACATGTCCTATCAACTCCTTAATCAAAAAGTTTAGTTTTAGAGGCTTTTAGATTACAGCATGTTCAGATAGTTTATTTTAATTCATGTTTTGGTATTGATATACCATTCTCTTAGATAGTATGTTTTATCCATTTTGAACCTTATGGCATGTTTAAGTCTATTATTTTCGCATTTTAATGATTTCATATAGTATATAGGTACAAATATTAGTCATGGGTTAGCTTGTCGTCCTTCGGGATCATAAGCACTGCGTAGCATTTTTGGTACCAGATTTGGGGCATTACAGGGGATAACTATAACACCCCAAAGTTTTTTTTAGCTAAATTTTATCCCTAAAATAGCAAGCATTGTCTTCTAGAATGATTTATGCTCTTTTACTGATAGAATTCCTTAGATTTGAACTTTTCATTTTGTAGGTGATTGAATAAGTTTTCCGTCGACAAAAGATGCATCCAAAATGGACACTCGGTGAAGGAGTTATGAGTAATTTATGTCCTAGTCGTAAAACACGGTCATTCCTATCCTTGGCACATCGCGGAGAGGGTGTAAATGACGATGGTCAATTACCAGTGGGACTCCGCAATGGTGGCGCATCGCGGAGTGGGCTAAATTACCATTCGTCAATTTTCAGTGAGCCACCACGATAGTGGCACGTCGCGGTTGCCCATGAAATTAGGCTCCCAGTTATATTTTAATATAAGACTCATTAAGGGTATATTGGGTATTTTCCCACACCCTTATCAATCCAAACATGAGATTTTAACCCCAATTGAGCATATTAGTCATACATTCACCAAAAATATTGAAGAACACTCTCTTATGTGACCCCATACGTGGCTGTTGGTTTTGGGTTAAAGCATGATGTGATTGCTGAACCTTTTTCGGTTTCCACCCTGGTGGGAGATTCTATTGTGGCTAAGAGGGTGTTTAGAAAATGTGTTGTGTCTATTTTCAGCTGGGATACTGAGGCAGATCTCATAGAACTTGATATGGTTGATTTTGATACCATCTTAGGGATGAAATAGCTCCATTCATGCTATGCCACCTTGAATTGTAGGACCCAAAAAGTCACCTTTTCTTTTCTGAATGAGTCTGTGATAGAATGGGAGGGACATTCTCTAGCACCTAGAGGGAACTTCATATCTTATCTGAGGGCCCGTAAAATTATTTCCAAAGGTTGTTTGTATCATCTTATTTGGGTTAAAGATTATAGTGCCGAAAGTCTCTCTCTTTAGTCTATCCCCGTAGTGAATAAATTATTGAAAGTATTTCCAGATGATTTCCTAGGAATACCACCTGATAGGGAGATAGATTTTTGTATTGGTTTATTGCCAGATACCCATCCTATTTATATTCTTCCATATAGGATGGCTCCTGCAGTGCTAAAAGAGTTGAAAGAACTGCTAGCAGATCTTCTAGATAAAGGTTTTATCCTCACCAGTGTGTCTCCCTAGTTTTCATGTGAAAGAAAGATGGTTCCCTTCGTATGTGCATAGATTACCGTCGGTTGAATAAGGTCACGATTAAAAAAATAAATATCCCCTTCCTAGGATTGATGATCTTCTTGATCAACTTCAGGGTGCTAAATGTTTTTCAAAGATAGACCTTCGTTTAGGATATCACCAGTTAAAAGTTAGAGTGTCAGATATTCTAAAAACAACTTTCCAAACCAGATATAACCATTATGAATTCCTAGTCATGTCCTTCGGGTGACTAACTCCCCTGCAGTTTTAATGGATCTAATGAATAGGGTTTTCTGTCAGTTTTTGGATCTATTTTTTATTGTATTCATTGATGACGTTTTGGTATATTCTAAGAGCGAGGAGGACCATGCCAATCTTCTCCAAATCATCTTTAAGACCTTTAAAGATCATAAGTTGTATGCAAAATTTTCTTAGTGTGAATTCTGGTTGAATGCTGTTGCATTCTTGGGGCATATTGTGTCTTGTGAGGGGATTAAGGTTGATCCTCAAAAGATTGAGGCAGTGAGAAAATGGCCCAGACCCACAACTCCAACCGACATTCAGAGCTTCTTGGGTTTCGCAGGTTATTACAGAAGATTCATCGAGATTTTTTCTTCCATAGCTGAACCACTTGCTAAGTTGACTCAGTAAAGGGTGAATTTTTTATGGTCTGACTCTTGTGAGAATAGTTTTGAGAAGTTGAAAGACAAGTTGACTACTGCTCCTATTCTGACTATTTCGAAGGGTACAAAAGGTTTTGTTGTATTCGGTGGTGCATACCAAGTGGGACTTGGGCGTGTTCTTATGTAGCACTGTAAGGTAGTAACTTATGCATCTAGGCAGTTGAAGGTGCATGAGTGGAACTACCCTACTCATGACTTAGTGTTAGCGGCTGTGGTTTTCGCACTTAAGATCTGGTGGCACTATTTGTATGGGGTACACATTGATATATTTACTGACCACAATAGTTTACAGTATGTTTTCTTATAGAAAGAATTGAATCTCAGGCAGAGACGGTGGTTGGAACTTTTAAAAGACTATGACATGAGCCTACACTATCATTCGGGCAAGGAAAATGTGGTTGCCGAGTCCTCAGTAGGTTATCTATGGGCAATCTTTCTTATGTGGGGAAATAAAAGAGGGAGATTGTGAAGGATATTCACTGACTTGCAAATCTAGAAATGTGACTTTTGGATTCTGAGGATGGAATAGTGGTTGTTCATGAGATAACTAAATCTTTTCTTTGTATAGAAGTCAAAGAGAAGGAGGTTGAAGATCCCATCTTGATGCAAATCAAGAAAGATGTGGGTTAACAAAAGGTATTGTCTTTTGAAAATGGTGGTGATGGTGTTTTGAGATACCAGGGTAGATTGTGTGTGCCAGATGTAGATGGTCTAAGAAAGATAATCCTTGATAAAGCTCACATATTGAGGTATATTGTTCACCCTGGCTCTACTAAGATGTATCAAGATTTGAAAACCATTTATTGGTGGAATAATATGAAGTGTGATGTGGCTAACTATGTTGCCAAGTGTTTGAACTGTCAACAAGTTAAAATAGAACATTTGAGGCCAGGTGGTTCTTCTCAAGAGATAACTTTCCTTTGTAGAAGTAGGAGATGATTAATATGGATTTCATATAGGACTTTTAAGGTCACAAAACCAATATAATTCCATTTGCGTGATTGTAGATAGGTTAACCAAGTCAGCTCACTTTCTACCTGTCAGGACAAATTATTCGGGAGAGGATTATACTAAGCTGTTCATTGCAGAAATAGTTCGTTTGCATGGGGCACCTGTGTCCATCATATCTGACAGAGGTACACAGTTTTCTTCATAGTTTTGGAGAACGTTTCAAAAAGGTTTAGGTACCCAAGTGAATTTGAGCATGGCTTTCCACCCTCAGACATATGGGCAAGCTGAGCGCACCATCCAGACCCTTGAGGATATGTTAAGAGCCTTCATGATTGATTTTAAAGAAATTTGGGTAGGGCACTTGCCATTGATATAGTTCGCATATAATTATAGTTTCCATTCGCATATTAAGATGGAACCTTTAGAGGCATTGTATGGAAGAAGATGTAGGTGCCCGATAGGATGGTATGAAGAAGGTGAGACGCAAATATTTGGGCCTGATCTTGTTCATCAGGTAATAGAGGATGTGAAAGTCATTAGAGAATGACTTAAGACAGCTCAGAGTCATCAAAAATCCTTCGCCGATATTAGGAGAAGAGATCTAGAGTTAGAGGTTGGAGATTGGGTGTTTCTCAAGGTTTCTCCCATGAAGGGAGTCATGTGATTCGGTAATAAAGGTAAGTTGAGTCCTCGCTATATAGGACCATATCAGATTGTAAAAAGGATAGGTAAAATTGCGTATGAGTTAGAATTGCTAGCTAGTTTGGGTTCGGTTCATCCAGTATTTCATATATCTATGTTGAAGAAGTGTATTGGATACCATTCTTTAGTATTTCCTGTTGAAGAAATCAAAGTGACAGACTCCTTATCCTATGAAAAGAGACGGTAGAGATTTTGGATTGCCAAGTTAGAAGATTGAGGAGCAAAGAGTTAGCCTCAGTTTATGTGTTGTGGAGAAACCAAGAAATTAAAGAAGTGACTTGGGAATCAGAAGTTGACATGAGAGCTAGATACCTAAACCTTTTTGATCCAATGGATGACGTAATGGAAGGTACAATCCTTGATTTATTCATTCTATGCCTTAGTATTCTTGAAATTATACTTGTCTATATCCGGCGTCAACATTCGAGGACGAAAGTTCCTAGGGGGGGGGATATTGTAATGCCCCAAAGTTTTTCTTAGCTAAATTTTGTCCCTAAAATATCAAGAATTTACTTCTATAATGATTTATACTTTTATCCCGGTGGAATCCCTTAGATTTTAACTTTTCATTTCGTAGATGATTGAATAAGTTTTACGTCGACATAAGATGCATCCAAAATGGACCCTCGGTGAAGGAGTTATGGGTAATTTAAGTCGTAGTCGTAAAACACCATCATTCTTGTCCTTGGCGCATCGAGAAGAGGGTGTAAATGATGATGGTCAATTTCTAGTGGGATTCCATAATTGTTGCATATCACAGAGTGGGCTAAATTCCCATTCATCAATATCCAGTGAGCCACCGCAATAGTGGCGCGTCGAGGTGGCTCATGAAATTGGGCTCCCAATTATATTTTAATACTGATTTCATTAAGGGTATATTGGGTATTTTCCCATACCCTTATCAATCCAAGCATGAGATTTCAACCCCAATTGAGCATATTACTCATACATTCGCCAAAAATATTCAAGAACGCTCTCTAGGGTTCCATATTGATAATCCAAATAAAGCAAGATTCAACCGTGGATTTTCCAAACAAATTAAAGATTTGGAATCCCCAAGTCGTAGGCATGAAGAAGCATCCTTTAAATTTCTTGATAGAGGTATGTGGGGTTTATCCTTAAAACTACATGGGCTTGAAACCATTAGAGCATGATTTTTAGATTTTATGCATGATTTTTAAAGGGGTTTTGGAATTTATGTTTAAATTTCGTATTCTGAATGTTTCAATGTTACTATATCTTTGACCTTGTGGTCCTATCCCTAACTTGATTTACATGTATACATATATGTATGGAAGTTGAGATTTAAGATCGTTGAGAGCATAAATTATGAACTCTCTCTCGTGTATTAAATTAAAGATTATGGTTTTGTGGTTTGAAAGATATTTTCACAATATTATAGCATTTGAGCATGATTTGAAATTGTTGAGAGTGTGTTTCTTGATATAAATGTGTTCTTGTATTTAAGAGAAAGAATTGTATGTGAATTGAGAAATTTGACATGACCACCTTGTACTATTGAAATGCTTGACAAAGATGAGTTCCTTGCATGTGTTTACTTGAGGTTTGAGAAAGATTTTATTTGAATTGAATTATTGAAATGGTGGTCCCAAAACTTGTGTTTTGAAAATAGAGATTTATGATAGACTAATAATGGCTTAGAGATGTGACTAGTAAGTCAATGGTATGACGATACCATATGTATTTATGCCATAACTGAGTATGTTTTCATAGACTGCATGTTTTTTATAGAGTTTTAAAAAGGGGCTTAAAGAGGGTTAGGTGGTTACCCTAAGAAGGCGCGGGTTCAAGAAACTCTTAGCCTAAAACTATATTTACTGATACGGGTAGATTATTATTGTACGCTGGTGACGACCGTATGGAGTTATAGATTGAGATACTCCTACCCTTGTGACACACTTGGGTTGAGGGATTGGCTGCCGAGTTAATGGTAGTTTCTATATAGCCCATGGAATTTTTAGAGTTGTAGGGTATACCACCTAGCGCAGGAGTAACATACATTTCTCAGAGTTGAGATGATTTTTACAGAGTCTTTAAAATGCCCATGTGAATTATTACTATATGATATACTTATTAACTATTTTAAAATGCTCTAATATATGTTGAATAATAAATCATTATTTTGGATATGCTCTGTGTACCAATACATCTGTATTGATCCCCCCAACCTCTTAGGTTTCGAGACTCAGTGTAGGGGTCCAGATAAGAAGTAGATAATTCAGACAGCTGATAATATTGTGCAGTGGTGAGCCTTCTCTATTCCAAAAGGCCTGTATTTTTAGTTTATGTCACTTATTTCAGTTTCGATCTACTGGGGGCCTTGTCCCAATTTCAAACAGTTGTCAGATTTTCATATAGTAGAGATTTCGCAGACTGAGTCAAATGTTATTTAGATGTAGTTGATTTACAGTTTCCATACTTATGTTGAATTCAGAATTGACCATGTTTTCGTAGCAGATAATGTTTCCGCATCTTCTTTTATTATATAAATGTTGTGCATGATTACCAAATAGAGAAGGGCATTCTGGGCCTTCATGGTTTTGGATGCCCATCACGGCCAGGCCCTCGTTCTGGTCGTGACAATAATTATGATTCTGCCAGAGCGTGATAGGATGTATCTTGATTTTCTTTCTCGTTATTCCTTACATGTGTGCTATTTCGAACTAATTAGATTAATCTAACTATTTTGTTTTTGCTAATTAGATTATTCATTAAGCAACTACTAGTAGGGGAAGAGACAGAGTTCATAGAAGGGGCCGAGGTAGGGGTAGTCGTGTACCGCAAGGAATCACACTGCCACTCCAAGAAGTTCAAGAGAGCCCACTCAGTAAAGAAATATTAGTCCACCTTCACCATCTCATGAGGGTAGTACTGCTGAGGCACTTGCTTCCATGCAAAGAGCCATATAGGGCTTGGCCAACCGACTAGATAGACAGGATTGGGGTGGTCAACACAAATCTACATAGCCTCAGCCACAGTTCCAGGCACCTATTCTGACTTACAACTTTGGAAACAAGGAGGTCTCCTTGCAAAAGTTCCTAAAGTTAAAGTTACCAAAATCTCAGTTTGAGAAATTAGTTAAGACTCCAGATATATATGTGTTAACCTATAATACTAAGTTTTTCAAGATGGATAGATATGCTCCGTACGTGGTGTCTACAGAAGCAGCTCGAGTCCAGAGGTTTGTAAATGGGCTGGTTGGTCTTCTCTATAATGCAGTGGGCATAAAGATAAATATTTTAACCTATTATGAGATAGTGGATCTTGCTAGAAAGATTGAGGATAAGGGTAGTGCAGAGTGGATAACTTATGAGGTTCATAAGAAGGCTAAGAGATATGGATATTTAAATGGTGACTTAAATACAAATCGCAAAGCTAGAAATCAAGGCCATCAGATAGGGATAAATTTGGTTTCAAAGTCTATGTATAAGCCACCTTCTAGACAAGGTACTAAGGGGTCTTCAGCATCTTAAGGGTATCGTAGTTCTAGCTATATGTAAGCCACTACTTCATCCTGCCAGACTTTCAATAAATCACATATGGGCCAGTGTCCTATTTTGACTGGAGTGTTTTTAAATGTTGTCAGTCAGCTCATCGCATCAGGTATTGCCCTCAACCTTAGAAAAAAATTAGTGATGGTTCTGGTCAGTTAGCTTTACCTAGTCAAACTACTTGTAATACTACAAGAACTGGAAATAGAGGTCGAGGTAATGAAGATCTAGTTGCTAACAATTAGGCACAAAGAAATACTGGTAGAGGATAGTAGAGAGTTTTTGCACTTACTAAGAAGGATGTGAAGGCCTCAAATACAGTGATTACAAGTATTTTTTTCAGTCTATTCATTTGATGTTTATGCTTTGACTGATCCGGGTTCTACCTAATCTTACATGTCCTCATACTTTGCTGTGAGATTTGATAGACAATCAGAGATGTTAAATTGTCCTTTTTTTATTGCAACCCCTTTGGGAGATTCTTTGTTAGTTGAGTTTGTGTATTGTTACTATAATGCCCCAAGTCTGTACCCTGGATGCTACATGGTGCTAGAAACCTCAAAGGACCACCAGCTAACCCATAACTGGTACCTGCTGTCATCACTAAATCATAACAACACTGTGATGATAATATATCTAAAATAAATGCGGAATATAGGCTAAATTACCCATAAGGTTCATAACTGAGACAAATATTGAATACTAAAATACTGAATACTGACACATCTTTTTGAAATACTTTAGTCTGAAAGCCTCTAGCTGTCTGAATATGGAGTTGATGGGACAGGTTCCCCCCACTAGCTCTCTCTACCCAATATACTAAACTACTAAACTACTAAAATAATAAATCTCTATCCTTGAACTATGAGGATTCACCACTAAGCTCTGCTGCTTAAAATCTAAATTGCTAAGTACGGTCAGGAACCTGTGTGTCCGAACCTATGATATAAAATATCATAGCGCAAAAGAAAAGTATGCATTAGTAAATTAAATGTACTAGCATGTTAAGTGAGGTAGGATGAAATACAAGGTTCATATGCATGAACAATATTTGACTGAATAGCATGAATACAACTGAAGGAGAGTACATGTATATCTGAAATTGATAAAACACTAATTAATGCAATATTGTGCACCTATCTACATATATTTTGGATGAGATCATAGTTACAATGGATACTGAGTTCTGATAACCGAGTGATTGATATTTGAGTTCACTGATAACTGTATTACTCATAACTGGGTGGCTATTTTTGATACTCTTGATTCTGTAGAACTGAACTGAGTTCTATACTGAGTTGGGTGACTGTGTCTGAAGGTCTTAATTCTGTAGAACTGAACTAAGTTCTTAACTGAGACTAAAACTGAAACTATGGGAGTTAATCATCTAACCGACATGCCCCAAATCTGAGCTAATAGGGGTCTAACTTATGACCCAATTAAAAGGGTACTAATATAATGCCACGGGTACTAACACAGGAAAACTAGGATGCCAAGCCTAACTGACGGGTGACAACTGGGCAGAGTCAAGACTAATCTAATTGGTGACCCCTAGGAGGTAGTGAAGCCTAGTCTAATGAGTGACTCTTTATCTTGCACTTGCTACGCAATTTTATAGTACAGGGATTGCTACTAACGAGTCTGCCTTTTTGACGGGAAAGCCGTCATCCATGCACTCCCAACTAAAAGACATTGATTATTAAACTAAACTAAATTGGACCAATATTGAGTTTTACTGAGTTTGGAAATTGACTGAGTTTACAAAATTTTGAACTGAATACTAAATAGAGACTGTGACTGATTATTGAGTACTACTGAGTTATCCCTGAGTTCTGTAACGGACTGAGTTCTACTAAGTTTTGTAACTAACTGAGAGTACTACTGATCATGACATGACTGAAATTCTATAACTAACACTGGCTCTAGGTACACAACTAAATTATTGGGTATTAGATACCCCCTGGAATCGATAACATAAAAAGTAAAGCATATCACGATCTTGAAAGAATTATAAAGTTCATAACTCATTCATAGAGACATTTCATCAAACACTTGTAAGAAATAAGATTGCACATATGCTAGCATGTCATGATTTTCCCATTTAATCCACATGAGCAATTTATCAAACATTTGGGGAATATATTCTATGCACATAATACTAATCAACATGTAGGCATCATGATTTCCAATCCTAACATATAAATTCAAGGGATTTAACAAGAATCCACTTAATACTACACACATGTCAAATAAATTTACATGAATCTTGTAATAAATCATAAATTAGAAACCCATGTAACATTATAATTATGGATACAATCAAACCCAACATGAAATTTATAAAATCAATAAACTTGATGTTTAAAAGAGATTCTTGAACTCCAAGGGTGGAAGGAAATCCTTGGATGAACACCTAACATACCTTGGTGCTTGAATCTGTGAAGATTGATGGTGCGTTCTTGAATCTTGAATTTTAAATTAGATCCCATAGGGTTTGTTCTTGAGAGAATTTTTAGAGAAAATGTGTGTTTTAGCACTAAGAATGACTTAGTTTGTTGTTTTTTGGGGATGAATAAAAATGGGACAAATACCTATTTACCCCTCTAGAAGAGGAATTAAAAGAGCAAAAATCGTGCCCAGGTACACGCAGTCTGGCACACCACATCGATGAGGTCTACGCTATGGCTGATGCACCACTATGAGTCCATGTTGTATCACTAGAATTTGACATTAGGAACTAGGAAAAATATTTATCGACGTGATAGGTGATGCGGCGTGTCTTGATCGTATCAATCTACTGTCTTGGACTCCCAAACTTGAATCAAGCGAGGTCCAAATGTCCAAAACTTGTCCAGGAACAACTACTGACATTCCTAATCATGAATAAACCTAAAAATGAATATTTAAAGGTCATAAGATTCGTGAAATAAGATCGCCAACTTATGAATACTAAAATAAAATTCTAAGTGTAAACACTTGGCTGAAATTTTTCTAAGTATGGGACCCCTTATCAAGCTCTAATGGCTAAGTTGAGCTTAGAATTTTGTGGAGTCTTACAATATATCCCCCTTGGGAACATTCATCCTCAAATGCGTATGACTAAGCTGAGAATATTGATTGATTGATCTTACATATGAACATGCATAGCTGATGTATAGAACACATGACTGAAACTACTGATAAGCTGAGTTTTCTAACTGAACATGTATATTTGATGCATGAATACATGACTGAACTGATTCATGAATGCATGACTGAATATGAAACGGTAATGGATACCAAGTTTATAATTGTAACTAAGCATAGAACTAATCCAATCTAAGAAAGGTCGTTACCTTAAGCGGAGAATACTGATGAACCTAAGATCATTTACTAAATATGCATGAATGGGAAATGAGAACATAACTGAGCCTAAAAAATGATACATGAACTGAACTGAGTCCCTAAATACATGGTTTATGGCTGAGATTGGAATTGAAGGGTCCACCTATGAGTACCCACTACTCCAAATTAGATTCGTTATGCGAAGAAAAGATGGAAGGTTTAGGTCATGAAAGCTCAGGGAATTATTGTGCATCTCCCCCTTGGAACATTTATGTTCCCAGAAGAATGTTGACTTGGCTGAGATACCGAGAAAAAGCTGAGATAATGCACAAGGCATCTATGAACTGAATCGTGACTGTATATTGGGGATCTAAAAATAAGCCATGATACATGAACTTGGATGAACTCGTAACTACTAGGATTCTCTATCATAGAACAGTCATATTCATGAAACTTTGGATAGTATGACTGGTTGGAAAGATGGGGAAATCACATGAGTCTGTTCTCCTAACTGCTAAACTAAATTCCTAGCTTTACGGACTAACTCATACTAAAAACTTATACTCAACTAGAGCATTTCTTGTTACTCTTTCTATAAAGTTCTACTGAATTTAGGGAGTAAGGAATCTTTGCTTGTTCTGAACAAGATATCTGAGTAGGAGATCACCGCATGGCTAAAATTCTGTAACATGGAGCAAGGCCTATGAAACATCATCTAAGATAGAGTTACTAAGCCTTATGCACTGCAACTACTAACTTGTAACCTTAGCCCCATTTCATAACTATTCCTTTAACTATAATTTCTACTTCCTCACTACGTTTCACTTGAGGCTACTGAAAAAATTCACATGGGCACTGAGCATGAATGCATAAACATACTAACTTATCTGATTAACTGAATGACTGATAGCTAAATACTAGGCATGTAAGACTAATTATACTTAATCTAGACTGAAACTATAGAGTATTCTGCATATGAGGTAAGGACTGATTGAGTAGCATGAGATAACTGAGCATGAATTTTCAAAAATTGTATTATTTGTGAATGCAAGACCAAGAGTATACTATTATTTTGAAATAGTCTATAAACTGAGGTACTGAAATACTGATAACTGAATAACTGATAATTGTATGCTATGGTCAAAAAAACCTAAAACTGAGTTACTAATCTAATTACTAGACTAAGACTATGACTGAGACTGTATCTAAGACAGTAACTGAGACCATAACTGGGACTGTAACTAAGACTCATACTAGAACTGAATATTGGGTTCTGATAACTATGCGATGTATACTGACATAAATCAAGGATCCTAATAGACACTCACATTCAGTATTTTCTGAACTTCTCATCTCATAAAAAATTATGATACCCCCTACCAATCACTAAATACAACTTTTTACTAGCCATTTACTTAGAACATAACCATACATTCAGACCTATTTTCATAACTACAACATCGTGTAAAACTAGCATGCAATAATCTTTTCTTAACATGAAACATTTACTCTCTCCCTTCCAAGCAACTGCTTATCACTACATCATTTCATAAGAAAAGTTCACTAAAGGTTTAAAACATGAGGAACTGAAGCATAAACGACACTATACCAATCTTGACACTTAATTGAGGACTGAGGTAGGACATCAACATCCTGGATTTTATCAAGAGATCTAAAATGATAATTTACAAGACAAAATCTGAATTTAGCTGATCATTAGGAGTATAGCAAAAGTCATGGGAACTGAGCACACTGTAAAGCATGACATGAGTACATGAGTCATAAGCTGTATGACCTGAGTTTGGAGTTTTTGTATTCATAGAACGTGATTCATAACACTGAGTAAATTGGAACTGCTCATACTAGGAACTGTAAGCATATATAATTTTTGATAATGTGCACAATTATGAGATATAATCATAAAGTTGACATATAAGGAATGGGTAGTTATCGTGATAGCTGAAGTACAAAACTTTTTCACTGAGGTAAGGATAGGTTGGGCATCAATCTCTCCCACTGCTTTTCTACACATACTGACATCACTACTAAAATTTGAAGGCCTAACTTTTTGAGATATCATAATCGAACAGTTCCTGTATACCCGCCGGGCTATGATAAACTGACATACTGGGGTGGAGACTGAGAAAGGTTCTATTAAGGTCTTTGTCCTGACTTTGAAATCGACTGCTATGTAAAGAGTTACAAGAAATAGAGCTCCTAGATTTAGAAAGACAAAACAAATAAATGAAAGATCTGTAATGTACTAGTAACCACATCAGGAGAACTTTCCTGATCTTGTCAGGATTGAAGGGCATAAAGCCTGTTTGGGTGTTCCCCACCGGCAATACTAGAAGTGGCACCCTGCTGGTTCGAGCGACCGAACTGAGCTAAAAGATGGTTGGACTGACCTTATTGGCGCAAATTCCTTCCCCTCTAAGCCATTACTCTACACTCCCGTATCTTGTTTCCTGGTTTACCATATCCAAAACATACACCACTGCTAGCTCTATACACACCTAGGTGATTTATATCATATTTTTTGCAAAGCGGATGGATATGACCACTGCTTACACTACCCTGGGTTTTGGAGCCTAGTGTCCTATCTCAACAGTCATTCCTGAACTTTGGTACTGGCACACTAGCTGAGGATAGTGTTGGAATTGAATATTTTGGATGAATTTGGTAAAGGTTACCACCTTTTGACTTAAGCTGAGTGAAATTAAAACTACCTATTCTAGCTCTCTTATTCTCTCTCTCCTTCTTCTTAAGTTTTTGCTCTTCAATCTATTGAGCATAGACCATAATCCTAGATATGTCTATCTCCTTAATCAACATCATAGTTCTGCACTCCTTAACCACACTATCTAATACCCCAGACACGAACTTACTCATTCTAGACTTACTGTCTGCTACTACATGGGGATCATACCTAGCTAACTAAATAAACTTAAGGGAATACTCTTTCACACTCATACTACCTTGACTGAGACTGATGATCTCTAACACCTTGGCTTCTCTTAGCTCTAAGTTAAA
Source organism: Capsicum baccatum var. pendulum (assembly GCA_030864225.1). Taxonomy (NCBI): domain Eukaryota; kingdom Viridiplantae; phylum Streptophyta; class Magnoliopsida; order Solanales; family Solanaceae; genus Capsicum; species Capsicum baccatum. The sequence continues at coordinate 131,482,369 of CM061551.1, read as the reverse complement.
GAATCTATCTAGAAAAGCAATAGGAAACTCTTCCAATTCTGTAGGCTCTGCATATATACCCTTGTATACCTTCCACTTCTTAAACCATGTATGAGCTATATCTTGTAGCTGATAGGCAGCTAACTCAGAACTCTCACTAGAAGTTACTCCCATGATATCTGTGTCTTTCTAAACCTGATCAAGGAATTTCTGTGTGTACTCTTCTAACTTAGATCTTGAGAATAGGGGAGGACTCTTTCAGGTGGTCCCAAATTCTGGCTACAACAGTATTGGCCACTGGGTTATCCTGAACAACAACTGGCCATTCATTTTGAGCTGCTATGAAATTAGGTAGAGTAGTGAGTGCAACTCTGAATTCTGCATGAGAGGCATGCTCATCCAGGAAATATGCTTGAAAGGATGAGGTGCTGAATAATTTCCAGTTCTTCTTCCGTTAGTCTTTTTGGGAGGTATGTTTTGCAATCGGAAGGAAGAAAAGAGTTAGACTGATAATTTAGCTTGAGCTCATGCTTACTCGCATGGAATAAATACTGAAAAAAAGAGAAACTTTTCCTAAAAACATCTCATAGCCTTCTATCCATAAGTGTGACGCACTACACACCCAAGCACCAAACTCTACTTGATGTGTCTTTCAAACTTCCTAGGACTCTATTAAACCTTAATCTCAGATACCAAGTTTGTAACTCCTCGAGTCTGTACCCCAGATCCTACACGGTGCTAGAGACCTTGAAGGATCACTAGCCAACCTATGACAGGTACCACTGTGAGCACTGAATCATAACAATACTATAATGGTAATATATCTGAAATAAATATGGAATAATTGCTAAAATTCTCCATAAGGTTCATAACTGAGACAAATACTGAATACTAAAAAACTGAATACTAACACATCTATCTAAAATACTCTAGTCTGAAAGCCTCTAACTATCTGAATATGAAGTTGATAAGATAGGTCCCCCACTAACTCCGTCTATTAAATATACTGAACTACAAAAATACTAAAATAATAAATCTCTTTCCTTAAACTATGAGGACTCACCACTAACCTTTGCTACTGAAAATCTAAATTGCTAAGTATGGTCAGGAACCCGTGTGTTTGAACCTATGATATAAAAAATCATAAAGCATAAGAAAAGTATTCATCAGTGCTTTGAATGTACTAGTATGCTAAGTGAGGTAGGCTGATATGCAAGGGTTCATATGCATGAATAATATCTGACTGAATAACATTAATACAGCTGAAGTAGAGTACATATATAACTGAAACTGATGAAACACTGATTATGCAATACTGTGCACCTATTTACATATACTGTGCCTGAGATCATATTAACACTGGATACTAAGTTACGATAACTGAGTGACTGATATCTGAGTTTACTGATAACTATATTACTGATAGTTGGGTGACTATTTCTAATAGTCTTGATTCTGTAGAACTAAACTAAGATCTAAACTGAGTTAGGTCACTGTATCTTACAGCCTGATTCTGTAGAACTGAACTAAGTTCTAAACTGAGACTGAAACTAAAATTTTGGGAGGTAATCATCTAATCATAATGCCCCAAATCTGAGCTGATAAGGGTCCAACCTATGACCCTAGTTAGAAGGGTGCTAATACCGTTCCATGGGTACTAACACTGGAAGACCAGGATGACAAGCCTAACTGATGAGGCTGGGTGGAGTCAAGCCTAATCTAACAGGTGACCCCTGGGAGGTAGTCAAGCCTTGTCTGATGGGTAACTCCTCATCCTGCACTGGCTACACAGTTTTGGAGTACAAGGAATGCTATTAACGACTCTACCTCTCTAATGGGAAAGCTGTCATCCCTATACTCGCTCGATGCTAAACCATACGACCAGTTGAAAGACACTAATTATAAACTAAACTGAACAGGACTGATACTGAGCTTTACTGAGTTCAAAAACTAACTGAGTTTACAGAATTTTGAACTGAATACTGAACAGAGTCTGTGACTGATTACTGAATAGAGTCTGTGACTGATTACTGAATAAAACTGAGTTTTTCCTGAGTTCTATAACTGTCTGAGTTCTACTAAGTTTTGTAACTGACTGAAAGTACTACTAATCATGACATGATTGATATTCTGTAACTGACACTAGCTCTAGGTACACAACTAAATTGTCGGGTATTAGATACCCCCAGGACTCAATAACATGAAAAGTAAAGCATATTATGATCTTGAAAGCATTATAATGTTCATAACTCATTCATAGAGACATTTTATTGATAACACTCAAACTACAACTCTCGTAAGAGTGTAAGCGGTCGTTGTCAAATATAGAACCCAACTGGGTTGGGTGTCGAATCCCACAGAGAATACTTGGTCACTAAGTAAGCAAAGATTAGTAGACTTTTAGTGAAAGTTTCATAAAAAAGGGGGGATTGTAGCGTGCTATAATGTAACAAAGTGAAAACGGAAAATAGCAAAGTAAAAAGAAAGAATGTTTGGTAAGATTCTAATCAATGAGAATTGGAAGTTAGGGTTATGTCCACCTTATGAGTTATACGTCTCTATTGGCTATGCGTTATGTGGAATTCAGACATACATGTGCTTATAGAGAATTGTATTCTATGGTAAATCCAGGCGTCTTTCGACCATCAAGGATTATTTCACTTTAACTCTTTCGAGCTCAAAGCGTATCTAACGGTACAAATTCTCCAAAAGGTTAATCCAATTACGACACTAACTTTTTAACAGGGGTTGGTGCCCTATTACCTTGACATTATCTCTTTTCCAGACATATAACTTTTCTTTCGAACAAATTAATGCTATACTGGCGTATTCTATGTGTTTGCAACCACAAGAATTTGAATTATGACGAAGAGAGTAATGATATAAGAAGTATACGTGTCACGAATTCACAAACTCATAGCAATAGATAGTATCTCATAAGGCTTCCATAACCCCAACAGAGAATTTTAGCTACTCATGAGTGCAATGGAAATCACAATAGAAATTATCATTATACCAAAATAAAGATCTTATGTGTAGTATGGTTTGGTTGTACTTGTGGCGTGAATTCCCTTTTAGAATAGCGTTTCTCTTGTCGTGAAAAATTAAGATCGAATAGATGAAGAGAAGTGACTAAGAATTAATTGAAAGAGAATTGTTTTAATTGTTGAATGAATGATGGAATGAATTAGAATCAATTCCAGAATAATAAAAACTTCAGCAAAATAGGGTATTTATAAAATCCATATCCTATTCCTACTAAGCTACTGTATTACTTATCCTAATCCTAATAAGTTACTGCATCATTATCCTAATCCTAATAAGTTACTGCTGATCCCCAAAGTCTTTAGAAATGCTGTTTTTGCCCGGGACAGGTTTTCCATGCGTCACTTTTGGTCCCTAGGCATCCAAGCTCTCCTTTCCTTCTTTCGTGAAGCTTCCTTTGGCGTCAAGTTATCCATAAAATGCTGAAATCTTCATCATTTATACCTGAAAACTTGCTAATCACGTTTGTTAGCTCACTTACAGGAAAAAGGACTAAAAGTGCATGAATTATATATTTTGTCCTCAAAACTTAGCTAAAATATGGGTAAATTATAGTACTTTAGGCATGTAAATACGCCTATCATCAACACCCCACACTTAAAGATTTGTTCGTCCTTGAACAAAATATCATGTCCATCTAAACATCTACTTAGGGTTTCACAGCAACAACACAAAATATTCATCAAGACAGGCACGACAATCATTAACAAAGAGTATTTTTCTGATCACCACTAGAAACAATTTCAACCTCTAATATAGACTCGTGATGATGGTTAATTCGTATTCAAAAGTTAAGGCACAAAGAATCATACACGACTACCCAAAATTCATCAACCATGTGTGTCTCATAATATATCACCCATAATCACTCACAAGTATTTTCATTTATCGAAACATGGGTATACGATTATCCTTGCTCTCACTCTCACAAAGAATTCATATGTTGTACCTGATGACCATAGGCTTGCCCTTAGTGTAATGCTCCACTAAATATCAGAATTCTAAGCTTAGGATCAAATAGGTCATTTATAGGTTGTAATGTAGGCTAAGGGACGGGTAGGACTATTTTGGCCAGAAATAGTGGCTATGTTCCTAAGCGCTTTAATACATTACATTATGTCATTAACACTTTCTTTCAAACAACCTTTCTACTTTCTTTTATTCTACCACCCCTTCTCTCCTCTTTTGTTTTTTAATTTTAAACATAACTGACTTTTTAGTTTTCTTTTCCTTTTTCTTTTCATAACACACCTCTTATGATAGCAATTCTTTTTCATAAAAAATTCAAGCACCAATACATTCGAAGGCATCATACTCACCCAATTTCCTCTTATTTTGTCATATGACTTTACAATTTAAAGCACTTAGGAATTTGGATCAAATTATGGTCTTGAAAAAAATAGATTAGGCTTACATATGAGGCTGTCAAAGAAAATAGGCTAACGGCTCAAAATGGGGTTAACTAGGATAATGTCCACGGGTAGGTAAAAAGAAGGTAAACAAGTATAGGTTGCCAAAGAAATGCCTAAATCATCTCCTAAGGCACATGGTCGACTTTATTGGGAGCAGTATAGACTCTTGACCCAACAGATGAAGGAATTGAACCACACAATTATCGCACAGTGAGTCACAATTAGAGCCTAAACGTCTCAATAGTAATGATTTTATCACAGACTCTTGTCATAATACCATGCTGCCTATCAGAACAATTTCATGCAAAGTTAATTTTTTTTTTTTGTAAAAATTTAACCACTAAAAAAAACAAAACAAACAAACATAAATAAATGCAAGTGTAGATAAAGAAGTATAACATACAAATACTAGCCAGCACCCCACACTTAGACGGGACACACTGCCCTTAGTGGAAAATAAATAAGAAGAACCTGGTTAGTCGGACTCCTCCTCTATGTCTGGGGTCATACCCCCTTCGTCAAAATCATCATTGGAGTCGTCATCATCAGAATTCCCCTCCACGTCGGAGTCTGGTAGTCTGCGATCATCATCGGTTGGCACATTATCATCAAGAGGTTCCTCAAAGTATACACCTACTCCACACATCACCCTTGAATGCTCATTCATTGGGTAGTCATAATCCAGCTGTTGGAGCTCTGCAACAGTTGGAACATGACCCCTGCTCATCATTGTAAACCTCGTCATGCCATATAAGTGTCAGAAGAAGCTTTCTCGCGAGCATGTCTTTCTGCAGTGGTAAGGTTGACGCCATGCGTGGATTCAACATCTTTTACCTTTGTGAGGTCAACCTTCTTTGGGTTGTGTGGAAGCTTATGATCAGCAGGTTCCTCTTCGATGTCCTCCTTCCTCAATATTGCAGTCAACAGATTGCCAAAGCTGAAGTGGGACCTCTTGTTTAGCCTAGCCTTCCGCATTGTAGATCGAATAATTGCCCCAATGTTTATAGGGACATTCGTCATCAATGCGTACACCAAGAACACTCTATCTCGTGTTATCTTTGTGTACTGTGTCCCTGGAATCAGACAAGAGTTGACTATTCACAGCCATATCCTAGCTTCCCTATTCAAGGAAGCATATGGGAAGGTGTTGTGCCAACCGGTGTCTTTGTGTCTACTCCATCGTGCCATAGATATGGTTCCACAAAGTGTCTGTCTAATGGCCCTGTATGGAGGTCTGTTATACAGCTCCTTGAGTGGTGACAGATCAACAGATGGCATGCCTAGAAAGGAGTTGAAGAACTCCGCATTTAGTTACAGAACTTGGCCCCGAATCTTTACTTCAGTCGCTGTAGTTTTTGGTGACCAGTTGGCATATAATTCTCGTGTTAAATCGAGATTGCACTCTCCCATATCTCGAAAGATGAAATCAAGATGTAACGCCATTATCTTGTCCAACATGCGAGGTTCTTTCTTTGCTAGGATTTCCTTGTGTATCAACTCCACATGAACATATTTTCTCTCTTTATTGTTCCTATACCACTCCTTTCCTTCCTCCTCTAAGACCCATTTGATTCCGAACATGCGGTGAGGTATTTGTAGCGAGGAGGATTCGCCTTGCTCTTTTCGTCTCTTTTTTTGGCCTTTTTGTGAAGTGGTTGCTTTTTCTTTTCCTTGTCTTGCTTTTGGTGCCATTGTACCTGAGATTTAAAATAATAGTCATGTTAGCTTCATCTCGATGGATACAATCAATAAACAAGCAGTAGTGGCACCACCCCACACTTATTTTGTTGGCACGAACTAGTGAAGTGAACGATATTGATTACTAAGACTTCATTGATATATGATTAGGTGTTATGTTCCAACAATATAATCAGTGCAGTCATACTTCATGAAATCTTGGAAATAATTTCATGTTTGATATATCTTTTGAGCAAGACTACTACATAGAGATTGAATCAAGTTATAGCATTTAGAAATAATCACAACATCATATGTTGGTAGTCAACCATGATTCTCATCTCGATGAACAAGTCATTCCAACATGTAAGCTTTCTATTGACAAGATTATGCAATTTTCTTGACCATGTCAATTCCGAAAAAGTATGACAGTGCATCAAAATCAAATACAAGTTGGAAACAAGTCAAGATCATCCTTACGTATTCGTTCACTCACTTAATTGTATCACAACAAATCAACCACATTCAAATCACTACTACTACTTCAAGATTTAACAATTCATTATAGGCGTAGTAGTGTAGTACTTACGGAATATAAATGAAGAACAAAGAAGTACTTACTTGGTTGATGGCCTCGGAAGATGTTCTTGTAAAGTAAAAGAGCAAAAGGAAAATTTTTGAGAGGATTTGGAGAGGTAGGCGGCACTTAGGTTGGATTTGCAATGTATTTTTGGTCTAAGACTAAGTTTCTTATTTATAGGGCAAGCTTGGGTCGGGTTTTGACCCATTTGGAATCAGATTTAGAGACCAAAAGTGACCATAGGCGGCGCCTAATGCTTTGCCTATGCTTGGCATAGGCGGCGCCTTTTGCAAAGCCTAGTTGAGCATAGGCGGCGCCTATGCCATGGAATATGAGATTCAGAGACAAAAGTCTTTTGCATAGGCGGCGCCTATGCTATGGAATTGTTGAGAATAGGCGGTGCCTATGCTATGACACTCTAGAATCCGAGAGCTTAGGCCATAGCATAGGACTTGCCTTGTTCGTGGCCAAGATTTACATAGGCCTTGCCTAGTTCGTTGCCTATATTTTAATAGGCAATGCCCAACCCATAGACTTTTGCTTCTTTATTCCTAACTTACCACCTTCAACATGAAATACTTCCAAATCAAAATTTGAAACCAATCTCCTCCTTTACACCTCTTGCACCTACATTTACTCAAAAACAACAAAAACGTTTAGAACGATGGGTTGCCTCCCATCAAGTGCCTTAGTTTTGGTCATGGCTCGACTCTTCTTTTTGGATTTTTATTTAACAAAAACAAACTCTTAGTAGAACAAAAGAAAGAAAAAGATGAAAAACGGTGGGTTGCCTCCCATCTAGCGCTTGATTTATTATCGCGGCATGACATAGTTACCTCGAGTACTTAGACTTCGTCGAGACAAGTGGTGTCCATGCATTTTATCGAGTCAATAGGACCGATGTATGGTTTCACTCGTTGGCCATTCACCTTAAAGACAACATCATTATTGTCTTCTAGCTCAACTACTCTAGACGAGTAGACTTGGTTAACTTTGTACGGATCAGATCATTTGGACTTTAACTTACCTGGGAATAGCTTCAGTCTGGAATTGAAAAGAAGTACCATATCATCCTTTTGAAAGTTTCGTTGAACAATTCGCTGATCATGATACTTTTTCATCCGTTCCTTGTAGAGGTCTGATCTTTTATATGCATGTAGATGGAATTCATCCATCTCGTTCAGCTGCTCCAATCTCACATTCATGGCATCATCCCAATTCAAAATCAGTCACTTCAACGCCCACAATGCTTTATGCTCGAGCTCAATGGGCAAGTGACAGGCCTTCCCATAAACTACTTGGTACGGGGACATGCCGATTGGCATTTTGAATGCAATACTATAAGCCCATAGTGCATCGTCCAGCTTCCAAGACCAATCTTTCCTATTAGCATTTACAGTCTTAGCAAGGATTTGGTTGATCTCTCGATTGGAAACCTCTACCTGTCCACTAGTTTGTGGGTGATAAGGTGTGGCCACCTTATGTTGCTTCACACCATATTTGGCCAACACGGATTTGAACAGTGTGTTGCAAAAGTGAGATCCTCTATCGCTTATGATAGTACGTGGTACTCCAAAACAAGAAAAGATATTTCTCTTCAAGAATGCTACAACACGCTTTCCCTCATTATCGGCCAATGCTACTGCTTGGACCCATTTTGAAACATAATCTACAGCAACTAGGATGTATTTCATTCTAAACGAATTTACGAATGGGCCCATGAAATCAATACCCCATACATCAAAGAGCTCTACTTCAAGAATTTTTGACATGGGCATCTCATGGTGTTTCGAAATTGCACCTTGTCTCTGACATTGGTCGCATCTTCTCACAAAGGCGTAGGCATCTTTAAATATCGAAGGCCAATTATATCCACTTTGCAATACCTTCCTTGCTGTCCGATTACCTACGTGATGTCCCCCAACTTGGGATGTGTGACATGCTTCTAATATATTAGGCACCTCTACATGGGATATGCATCGCCTGATAACACCATCCGTGCATCGTCGAAACAAATATGTCTCATCCCAAAAGTAGTGTTTTACATCATGCATGAACTTCCTCTTTTGATGGAAAGATAGATTTGCGGGTATCACATTTCTCACCACAAAATTCGCAAAGTATGCATACCATAGTAACTCTTCCATTATTGTGGCTAAGATCTCTTCATCAGGGAATGCATCATCAATCTCGATTTCAGGCTGTACTATATGCTCGTTCTCGAGTCTAGATAGATGATCAGTCACTTGGTTCTTGCAACCTCTTCTATCTTTTACCTCGAAATCAAATTCTTGCAGCAATAATACCCATCGAATTAACCTTGGTTTCGCATCCTTCTTTGTCATTAAATATCTCAGAGCTGCATGGTCTGTATGAACTACCACTTTGGTTCCCAACAAATAAGCACGGAACTTTTCAAAAGCATACACAACTGCTAGAAGATCTTGTTCTGTGACAGTATAGTTCTTCTGGGCTTTGTTCAGGACCTTTCTCACATAGTAGATTGGATGGAATAAATTTTCCCTTCTCTGGCCAAGTACAGCACCCAAAGCTACCCCGCTAGCATCACACATGACTTCAAACGGTAGAGACCAATTTGGGGCTACAATGACAGGAGCTTCAATTAGCTTCCCTTTGAGGCATTCGAATGCCTTCAAACAATCTTCATTGAAGTCAAACTTTGCATCTTTCTCCAAAAGTTTGCATAATGGACTAGCAATTTTGGAGAAGTCTTTGATAAACCACCGATAGAAACCTGCGTGACCGAGGAAACTACGAACTCCCTTTATGGAAATTGGAGGTGGTAGCTTCTCGATAACTTCAATTTTAGCTCGATCAAGCTCAATTCCTCTTTCAAAGATTTTATGCCCAAGAACAATACCTTCTTTAACCATAAAGTGGCACTTCTCCCAGTTCAACACTAGGTTGAATTCAACACATCTTTGCAACGCCATACTCAGGTTTGCTAAGCATAATTCAAACGACTCACCAACGACTGAGAAATTGTCCATGAAAACCTCCAAGGTGTCTTCAACCATATCAGAAAAAATAGACATCATACAACGCTGAAAAGTAGCTGGTGCGTTACATAGCTTGAATGGCATTCGTTTTAAGGCAAACGTACCATATGGGCATGTGAACGTTGTCTTCTCTTGGTCTTCGGTGGTAATACAAATCTGATTATATCTGGAATAAACATCTAAGAAACAAAACCATCCTTTCCCTGCTAGTCGATCAAGCATTTGGTCCATGAATGGCATTGGGAAGTAGTCCTTAAGCGTCCATGAATTCAGCTTTTGGTAGTCCATGCATACCCTCCATCCTGTAATGGGTCTGAGTGGAATAAGCTTATTCTTTTCATTCGCAACTACCGCCATGCCTCATTTCTTGGGAACACATTGTACCAGGCTTACCCATGTATTGTCAGATATTGCATACACAACCCCTGCATCTAACCACTTAATAATTTCTTTCTTCACCACTTCTTGCATAGGTGGATTGAGATACCTTTGATGCTCAATAATGGGTGTGCAATTTTCTTCAAGCTGAATCTTGTGTGTACAAATCCCAGGTGGTATACCAATAATGTCAGCGATGGTCCAACCAATGGCTCTTATGTACTTCCGTAGAATAGCAATGAGAGCTGCAACTTGCTGCTCACCCAAATATGCCGCCACAATGATCGGGAGTGTGTTTCCGCTTCCTAAGAATGTGTACTTTAAATGACTAGGAAGCTCCTTCAATTCTAACGTTGGTGGCTCTTCAATAGATGGTTTAGCTGGTGGTGTAGGTCGGTTTTTTAGATAAAGGTCCAGCTTCTTGGGCGCATGAGGATATGACCCTAATCCTGTTAGCGCACCAATAGTCTCTTCATAATTTTCAGCATCCTTACGCTCAACATTCATAAGCACAACCGCCAATGGGTCATCAATAAACTGCTCCTCTTTAGGTAATTCTTTCTCATCATTAAAATAAACATCAGCTACCGAGAATACGTTCAGATCTTTAGGTTGCTTCATTGATTTTCACACATCAAAGCGAACTACTTCATCATTTATCCGGAATAAAAGCTCATTAGCTCTTAAATCAATAAGTACACTTCCTGTTGCAAGAAAAGGGCGCCCCAAAATTATGGGAACTTCTGAGTCTGCCTCACATTCCAAAATAACGAAGTCTGCCGAAAAGATGAATGAAGAAACCTTCACCAATACATCACATAAAATACCAATAGGTCATTTTACCGACCTATCCGCCATTACGAGCCTCATATTGGTTGGAGTAGGATCACCCAAACCCAAATTTTTATAAATAGATAATGGTATCAAATTGATGCTGGCTCCTAAATCGCATAATGCCTTGGCAAAATTCAAAGATCCAACGGTGCAAGGAATAGTGAAAGCACCGGGGTCGGTCTTCTTCTGAACTAGTGATCGGGTAGCAATTGCACTGCAATGATGAACAGTATCTGTCAACTCATAGCTTGCTGCCCGCTTCTTTGTCAAAAGATCCTTCATAAATTTCGCAGACCCAGGCATTTGTTCTAGTGCCTCTACCAACGGAACATTAATGGTCAACTGTTTTAACATTGCCATGAATGTATTGAACTTGGTATCATCAGCTTTCTTTTTTAATCTTTGAGGAAAAGGAGGTGGTGGAAGGGGAATTGTTTTCTCCACGACTTTCTTTTTGTCTTGCTTTGGTTCGGTGATCTTTTCAGGCTGTGGTCGTCGAGGAGTGACGTCATGAACGTCTTCATCAGCTTCTATGGCTTCATCGCCTACGATATCATCGGCCACTTGCTTGATTTGGGATGAATTTTCCAGCACCTTACCACTCGTGGTAGTAATAGCAATGCATGATCCGTCGTTCTTGGATTTTGCACAGTGTTGCTAGGTAAAGTGCCAGCCTTTCTTTGATTGAGTGCCGCTGAAAGTTGGCTCAATTGCTGCTCTATTTGTTTTATTGAAGTGGAATGTGAGTCAACCAATTGCTTTATTGAGGACAAATCATTTATTACCTCTGTTACTCCCGTGCTGGTTGCCTCCACTCCTTTCAACAGTTTAGCCATTATATCTTCCATGGACATATTTCCAGACCCAAATGCAGTGGTGTCACGTCTTCCTGGGGGAACATACAAACCACTCTTGTCATTCCTGTTCTTCCAACTACCTTGGTCCTTGTTTCCAGATTTATCATAATAATTCCGACCTTGGTTTCCTTGGGCATTGCCTCGGAAACCCCCTGATTGTTCAAGTAGTTGGCTTCTTCCTCAGAATCATATTCCTCTCTTCCTTTCGACGTAACCGCTTTGACTTTTTCGGTCTTCCCTGATAATAGATGCTTTGTAAGAAGATCCACTTGTGTTTTCATGTGCGCCATATCTTGATCACTTTCTTCTTCTCTTCTCCTTTGGTCTGCAGTCATGCCCATCAATAAAGTGGGGCTTGCTACCTCAGAATCCCTGGTATGCCAAGATCTACTTTGCTTCATCATCCGGTCTAGCATATTTCTTGCCTGACCAAAGGTGAGGTCCATAAATGATCCTCCAGCCGCATTATCCACCACTGGTTTAGTTATTGAATTCAAGGCTTTGTATAGTATCTCCATTAGGTGGACATTGGTAATATAATGATTTGGGTACATCATAAGCTTCTTCTTGAATCTCTCCCATGTTTCATGAAGGGCTTCAGTTGGAAGCTGACGAAAGTTTCTGATTTCATCTCTTAATTGTGCTCTTTTGGATGGCGAAAAGAATCTTTCTAGGAAAACGTCTTTCAATTGCCTCCAATTTGTAATAGAATCAGGAGTCAGCCCATTCAACCATAGAGTTGCCTCCCCAGACAGAGACAATGGAAATAAGCGTAATCGAATTACATTCTGACCAATGCTAGGATTGTCAAAAGACTTGCATATAGAAATAAAGTTGATCAGATGCATATTTAGATCATCGCCTACTAGTCCACCAAATAATCCCTTGAGTTGCAATAACTGAATCATGGTGCTCGTGATGTTGAACTGGGTTCTGGGTGCCAATGGTGGAGGAATAATGGCTCCTGTGGCTTTGGCTACATAAAGATCATCATCATCATCGTCGAATGCTAGTTGCATGGCTCGGCGTTCAGGCCTAAACCTAGCTTGACGATCTCTTCTATTAGCAGGTGTCGCTATCTCAGCAGCATGCCTAGGGTTTAATAACTCGTCATCACCTAGGTCCTCATCATTAGGATTTGTTGCTCACCCAGGGTTATCAATATTTTGTTGATGCACTTGAGCGGCGGCCAGAGCAGCTAGTCTCGCCTGTTCCTGTTGAGCAGCCATTCTTTTAATTTCCTGTTGTTCCTCCATTCTGCCAATACGTTGTGGTTCAGGATTAATAGGTAATAACGGTCGACCAGAACTTCGAGTATGAGGCATACACTGAATAAAAACCTGCAGAAAATAAAAACAAAAACTAAAAGTAAAGTACGAGAATCTTAGACCAAAGGGTCTATTAATTATCACAAACTTAGTTGACAACCGTATTCCCCGGCAACGGCGCCAATTTTTGATAACACTCAAACTACAGCTTTCGTAAGAGTGTAAGCGGTCGTTGTCAAATATAGAACCCAACTGGGTTGGGTGTTGAATCCCACAGAGAATACTTTGTCACTAAGTAAGCAAAGATTAGTAAACTTTTGGTGAATGTTTTGTAAAAAAAGGGGGATTATAGCATGCTTTAATGTAACAAAGTGAAAACGGAAAATAGCAAAGTAAAAAGAAAGAATGTTTGGTAAGATTCTAATCAATGAGAATTGGAAGTTAGGGTTATATCCACCTTATGAGTTATATGTCTCTATTGGCTATGAGTTATGCGAAATTCAGACATGCATGTGCTTATAGAGAATTGTATTCTATGGTAAATCCAGGCGTCTTTCGACCATCAAGGATTATTTCACTTTAACTCTTTCAAGCTTAAAGCGTATCTAACGGTATAAATTCTCCAAGAGGTTAATCCAGTTATGGAACTAACTTTTTAACAGGGGTTGGTGCCCTATTACCTTGACATTATCTCTTTTCCAGACATATAACTTTTCTTTCGAACAAGTTAATGCTATACTGGCGTATTCTATGTGTTTGCAACCACAAGAATTTGAATTAAGACGAAGAGAGTAATGATATAAGAAGCATACGTGTCACGAATACACAAACTCATAGCAATAGATGGTATCTCATAAGGCTTCCATAACCCCAACAGAGAAGTTTAGCTACTCATGAGTGCAATAGAAATCACAATAGACATTATCATTATACCAAAATAAAGATCTCACGTGTAGTATGGTTTGGTAGTACTTGTGGTGTGAATTCCCTTTTAGAATAGTGTTTCTCTTGTCGTGAAAAATTAAGATCGAATAGATGAAGAGAAGTGACTAAGAATTAATTGAAAGAGAATTGTTTTAATTGTTGAATGAATGATGGAATGAATTAGAATCAATTCCAGAATAATAAAAACTTCAGCAAAATAGGGTATTTATAACACCCATATCCTATTCCTACTAATCTACTGCATTACTTATCCTAATCCTAATAAGTTACTGCATCATTATCCTAATCCTAATAAGTTACTGTTGATCCCCAAAGTCTTTAGAAATTCTGTTTTTGCCCGAGATAGGTTTTCCATGCATCACTTTTGGTCCCTAGGCGTCCAAGCTCTCCTTTCCTTCTTTCGTGAAGCTTCCTTTGGCATCAAGTTATCCATAAAATGCTGAAATCTTCATCATTTATACCTGAAAACTTGCTAATCATGTTTGTTAGCTCACTTAGAGGAAAAAGGACTAAAAATGCATGAATTATATATTTTGTCCTCAAAACTTAGCTAAAATATGGGTAAATTATAGTACTTTAGGCGTGTAAATACGTCTATCATCATTTATCAAACACTTGTAAGAAATAAGCTTGCACATATACTAGCATGTCATGATTTTTCCATTTAATCCACATGACCAATTTATCAAACACTTAGGGAACATATTCTATTTACATAATACTAATCAACATGTAGGGATCATGATTTCCAATCCCAACTTATAAATTCAAGGGATTTAACATGAATTCATATAATACTACACACATGTCAAATAAATTTACATGAATCTTGTAATAAATGATGAATTAGAAACCCACGTAACATTATAATTATGGATAAAATCAAACCCAACATGAAATTTATGAAATCAATAAACTTGAAGTTTAAAAGAGATTCTTGAACTCCAAGGGTGGAAGGAAACCCTTGGATAAACACCTAACATACCTTGGTGCTTGAATCCATGAAGATTAATGGTGCGTTCTTGAATCTTGAATTTGAAATTAGATCTCCTAGGGTTTGTTCTTGAGAGGATTTTTAGAGAGAATGAGTGTTTTATCCCTAATAATGACTTAATTTTGTGTTATTGGGGCTGAATAGATGTGGGATAAAGACCCATTTACCCCTCTGGATACAGAATTAAGAGTACCAAAACCGTGCCTAGTGATGTGTAGGTCGACGCACCACATTGATGAGGTCAACGTGGCTGATGTACCATGCCGAGTGTGTGTTGGCTCACTAGAATTTGACATTGGGAACTGGGAAAAACATTTATCGACATGATAGGTGACATGGCACATCGAGATCATATCGATCCACTAGTTTGGACTTCCAAACTTGAATCAATGAGGTCCAAAAAATTTAAAACTTGTCTGAGAATAACTACTGACATTCTTGATCATGAATCAACCTAAAAATTGATATTTAAAGGTCGTAAGAGTCATAAAATAAGATCTTCAACTTATGAAGAATAAAATAAAATTCTAAGTGAAAACACTTCACTGAAATTTTTCTTAGTATGGGAATTCTTATCAAGCTCTAAGGGATAAGTTAAGCTTAAAATTTTGCAGAGTCTTACATTTACTACCAAATTATAGTGGAAGGTAGGGATACTCTTGCTGACCTAATTATACTTAATATGATTGACTTTGATGTATTGATGGGCATGGACTGGTTATCTTCTTACTATGCTACTACAGATTGTCATGCAAAGATAGTTCGATTTAAGATACCTAAGGAATCTAGTTTTGTATTAAAAAGGGTCAAGTTCCATAGGTTGGTAAAGTTGTATCTCTTATGAAGTCTCGACGATAATTGAAGAAAGGTTGCATGGGTCTCTTGGCTATGATAAGTGATGTTAGATAGATAAAATGTAGTTTGGAGGAGAAGAAAAGTTGTATGGTTCTCTTGGCTATGATAAGTAATGTTATAGAGGGAACACTTAGTTTGGAGGAGCTACCTGTGTTGAAGGAATTTTCTGATGTATTTCCTGAGGAGTTGCCAGGATTACCTCCAGTACAAGAGGTAGATTTAGGTTGGTACCTAATACTATGCCAATATACATACCCCCATATCATATGGAACCAACAAAGTTGAAGGAGCTCAAACAACAGTTGTAGGACTTGCTCGGTAAGAGTTTCATCAGTCTGAGTGTATCACCATGGGGTGCACTAGTTTTGTTTGTAAAGAAGAAAGACGAGTCTTTAATAATGTGTATTGACTTCAAATAGATAAAAAATGTAACAATACATAATAAGTATTTGTTTTCGCGTATAAAGGACCTATTTGATCAGTTATAAGGAGCTGTCCCTTTTGAAAGATTGATTAGTGATTGGGTTATGATCAACTTAGAATCAAGGAGGAAGATATTTCTAAGACCACATTCAGAACTCGTTATGGGCATTATGAGTTCCTTGTTATTCCTTCCAGGTTGATCAATGCTATAGCTCTATATATTCTAGTAGCCTAGAAGAAAATGAGTCATCTGATGACTTTATTAGAGATATTGCGGGAACATAAGCTCCATGCTAAGTTCTCAAAGTGTGAATTTTGTCTTGTCTCAGTATCATTTTTGTGGCTTGTTATCTCAAAAGATGGTATCACAGTGGATTCTAAAAAGACAGAAGTAGTGTAGAAATGAACCAGACCACTTCACTTATAGAGATTTTTATCTTTATAGGTTTGGCTAATTACTATAGGAATTTTTTTCAAGATTTCTCTAAAATTGCAGCTCCATTGACCAGGTTAGCACAAAAAAATATAAAGTTGTAGTGGATGGAAGAATGTGAGCAGAACTTTCAGAAACTCAAAATGTGTTTGATCATCACACCAATATTATTCTTACCATCAGGTTATAGAGGATTTAGAGTATTTTGTGATTCTTTGAGGGTTGGATTAGGATGTTATCTCATGCAACATGATCATATTATTGCTTATACTTTGAGGCAGATGAAGAAGCACGAGCTGAACTATCCTACACATGATTTGGAGGTGGCCCAGTGGTATTTGCTCTTAAGATTTAGAGGCATTACTTATACAGTGAAACTTTTGAGATTTATACCAATCATAGGAGCTTGAAGTACATTTTTCAGCAAAGAGATCTAAATCTTCAACAACGTCGGTGATGGAATTACCCAAGGATTATGATTGTGCTATTTTGTATCATATTAGAAAAGGTAATGTTGTTGCTGATGCTTTGAGCTAAAAATCTATAGGTAGTTTGGTACATATAGCTCCTGGAAAGAATCAATTGGCGAAAGATATGCAGAAATTTGAAGGCAAAGTTGTCATATTTGGTGTTGGAAAGTTAGGGATATTGTTGGCTTGTGTCCAAGCTAAATCTTCTTTGGTAGAGAGCATAGAGGCCACTCAATATGAGGATGTGCAGTTGTATAAATATCGAGATGCTGTACTAGCTGGTCAAAATAAGATGATGAGTGTTGGTTGTGATGGTATTCTTTGTGTGGGTAATCGATTATGTATACAAGCTGTAGATGGGTTAAGACGAGCTATTCTTGAGAAATCTCACAACTCTAGATATACCATTTACCCTGGTTCCACTAAGATGTACCATGACCTGAAGCAATTGTACTGGCTTCTAATTATTTGACTTATTAGCAGGAGAAAGCGGAGCATCAACAACCAGTAGGATTATTGCAAGATATCAGAATCCCTAATTGGAAATGGGAAAGAGTTACCATGTATTTTTTAATCGGGTTATCGTGAATCATTAAAGGTTGTGAATTTGTATGGGTAATTGTAGACCAACTTACTAAATCATCTCAATTCTTGCTACTAAAGACTACATTTAGTGGAGTAAAATATGCTCAGTTATTTATAAATGAAATTTTCCGACTTTACGGAGTTCTATTGTCTATAATTTTTAACAGAGGATCACAGTTTATTTCACGCTTTAAGATATCTTTCCAAGAAGCGTTGGGTGCCCGAGTAGATCTTAGTACTATATTTCATCCGCAGATGGACGGACAATCTGAGTGTACTATACAAATTTTAGAGGATATGTTGAGATCTTGTATTTTTTATTTTGGAGGTAGTTGGGACACATACTTACCTTTAGCTGAATTTGCTTAGAATAACAGTTTTCAGTCAAGCATTCAGATGCCTCCATATTAAGCCTTGTATGGTAGGTGATGCCGTTCTCCTATCAGGTGGTTTGTAGTTAGAGAAGATAAGGTTTTAGGATCAGAATTGGTACATGAAGCTATGGACGAGGTCCAATTGATTAGACACAGGTTGCTCATCACTCAAAGCAGACAAAATTCTTATGCGGATAAGAGGAAAAGAGATCTAGTATTCTTAGTGGGGGATAATGTTTTTCTACGAGTCTCTCCTATGAAAGGTGTGATGTGATTATGGAAAACAGGTAAATTGAGCCCGAGATATAAAGGACTATATAAGATACTTAACTGAGTAGGAGGTGTGGTGTATCGTTTGGCACTTCCTCTTGAAATATCCTTCATCCATCCTGTATTCCATATCTCTATGCAAAGAAAGTGTATAGCAGATTCTTCTCGCAGTTGGATGAGAATTTAACATATGAAGAGGAATCGATGGTGATTATGGATAGACAAGTAAGAAGGTTACGATCAAAAGAGTTTGTCTCTGCGAAATTCTTATGGAAAAACTATACCGTTGAAGAAACATCCTTACTTTTTCTAGAAATTTGTGGATAATAATAGTTGAAAGGGGTAAAAAATAAAATATAAATGAATAAGAAAATGGGCTGAAATCCATATTAAAAAGGAAAAGAGAAAAAGGAAAAAAGAAAAGAAAGGGAAAGGGCTAAAATTCATATTAAAAATCGTGAAAAGCCAAACAGGAAAAAAAATGTCAACCTACAATTATTTTAAGGCAAGAAATGAGCAAGGGTTTGATTGAAAACTTATTTTGGGATTAAGGTAAATTTGTTCCTACATTTTTATTGTGATTTTTAGTATTGGTAATTTATTTTAGGTGCTAAAATTTAGTTATCAAAGACAAGAATATGCATAAGGTATGATTTTGGGTATGAAATTTGAGGAATTGAAAGTTATCCTGAAATTCTAGAGTTGGATAATTCGAAGTAGCTATGTTTTAGCCTAGACCAATAAATTAACACGAGATTGATATGATGTGATTATAGATTTAATCCATGGAAGTGATACGAATCATTCAAGGTGAAAAGTTTGATTTTTCGACAAGTGTACTATGAGTAGCAACCTTTCTATGATTTGTATTTCCTAACTTGCATATTTTATATATGATTTTAATGAAACAAAAATTACTGAATTTTTTGAAATTGCACATAGGGAAAGTATCTTACTTTATATGATACTGAAATTGGGTATTTGAGATGTTCATAAGACATATTTACGGTTACTTCATATCTGAACACTGATGTTATGAAAGTTCTTCACTTACATGAGAAATAAGTGTTTTTGAGATGTGTTTTATTCAAGTTTACATGTAATATGATTTGATATGAACTTTAAATGCTATGTACTATTCTGAAAAATGCTTTCATATAAATATCTATTGTTTACCAAAAAAGTATAAACGGGAGTAGACCTTGATTTGAATCCCTTAGCTAATGGCGGGATCGTCAGACCTTGTGCACCTTGTATTTACTTATTACTGTTACAACCCTTGCTAGTGGGAAGATAAATCTAGCATACTGTTACTGATCTCCATCGAGTAGGGGCCTACTGATATGATATTTGACTCATTTATGAGGGGTCCACTGTTATTGGCTATTCTTGAATTGGATGCCACACTAATTACATAATTCATTCTTAGAAACCTCCCAAATATGTAATATTTGATATGATATAATGCTTATTGAGGTTATTTCTGAACTATTGGTTCATTTTGCATTCATGAAACAAAAGATACTATTTATCGTTACTGTTTTCTAAAATAACATATATTTTATGATGTTTTATGACTTGACCCCATTAAATTGGTTGTGATTAAGTGTTATTAATCACTAAGATAGCGTCTCACTCCTCGCTATTATTTTTGTAGAGAACGCAGGTAACAGTGAGGATTTCATTAGCTAGAGATCTCAAGGTAGCAAATTCCTGTTGAGCCATGTATTTGTTCGCGTGGGTAAGAGTTTATTTATTTGTTAAGTTTTGTTTCTTGAAAACTCTTAGAGTCTCTCCATAGTCATGTCTTCAGATTTTTGAGTATTTTTTTTATTATTTTGGACTTGTAGAGTATTAAACTTCCTCTCATATTTAGGAGATGGATTTCATATTATTATTTGGTGGTGTTGGTGATTTGTTGATAATTTTGGTGTATTGTGTTGGGGTTGATATGTTTGTGTGATGTTGATTTATTGTGAGGGGGATTTAAGACAGAGTATTTTCTTGTTAGGCCCAAAAATAGGAAAAACTCTACCCAATTTTCTGTAGAATTCTGATGAGCCTTGCTTTGGTGTCCTAACCTCATTAAAGTCGGTCATGATCCAATTCTGGGTCATGACATCAATTAGTATTAAGTGTATTATTACATCAAAATTAGCTTAGTTTAGGAAACTATTATGGTTATTAATACTAATACAATTGCATGTCAATGTTGTTGCCAAATATTTCCTAATGTTATTGCTTTACTTTATCAGTTTGAATAGATTCACTGCAAAGACGTTTATACTCCAGCAATACAACAAAATGGTAAAACCATATATGAATCTATTTGTGTGACATTTTTGTGTAATCGTTTGGTATTTCTTATGGTAAAATTGTTGTCATGTGATTAGGAGGTCACAAGTTGAGTTTGTGGTCATGCGACTCTAGCTAGTTATTAAATAATTTTTATTATTTATTGAATTCTGAATTTCTATATAAAACTATATTAAAAGTTGAATTGTATTATTCTCTACTAATGTCACATAATTTTGTAACTAAAAATTTTAACACTGCACAAACAAATATGTATGTAATTTTCTTCTTTGACATTAACACACGTGCATCGCATGTATCCTAAAGTAACAATTACTAATGATCGTAAAATAGAATGGTACCAGTTTTATTTTAATTGCACTATGTAAATTGATTATGATTGTTTTGCGAAAATTTTGATTTTTGAGAGTCACCACTTAATTATTTGAAAAGAAATTAAGAAAATCTTTATAAAGTACTTAGATGATTCAAAACAGGAAAATCATTTAAGTTTTGAAATTCTAGGTAAGCGGTTCCTATTAATATTTTAGAAAGATTTTTTAAGCACCTAAAATATCCGCTAACTTGTGGTTATCCGGACTGTTTAAAAATATCCGCTAACTTGTGGTTATCCGGACTGTCTAAAAATATCTTGACTCACTTCAAAAAGATTGATTGTTGAAATGTGATTGATTTTAGGAAAAGACTTGTGTAAAATAGATTTGGACGACTTAGTAGGGATTTTAGCTAAGTCTAAACAAATTAATAACAAAGCATGAAAAGAAAAAGAGAGAAAATAAAAGATTTAGGCCATTGGGCCCAAATCAATAGACCCTGTCATACTTTAATTGGGCTTTTGTCCCACTTGAACATATCCTAATCTAAATGTTGGGCCTTAGCCCGTAATATGTCCTAAACTATTTTTTCAGGCCCGTTGGCCCAAAATCTGCTACACCTGTATTAAATTTACAACTTTGATTTCGAGGCCTAAATAACTAAATAATGAAATGAAGAAATAAATAAAGACAACAATGAAATAAATAAAAAAATAAATAAAATGAGACATTCAGTCTCTTAGCCTCCTTAAAGAAGGACTTTAACCCATTCTTCTTCTTTCAACTCCTTGCATTCATGCGCTATATAGTTGATTTCGACTTATTTTGAATCTTGACTCGAGAGGATGGGCCTCATTGGACATGCAAAAAATGAAAGGCAAAATTGAGTCCATTTAGACTCCAAGACAAGTTCATGCAAAAAGAAAGTATAGAAGAATTAGAAAATACCCAATTACCCCTCTGAACTATACCCAAAAAGGCTATGACACACCTCAACTTAAAGGGGGTCCTATTACCCCCTGAATTAATTAAAAGTGTAATTTTGACACCCTTCATGCCTACTTTAGCAACACTTTGCCTACGTGAACACTTCAGTGTGTTGTGCCACATATGTGCCACGTAGGCACAAAGGGTTTCAAAATTATACTTTTAATTAGTTTGGGGGGGGAGGGTAATAGGACCCCCTTTGAGTTGAGGTGTGTCATAGCCTTTTTGGGTATAGTTCAGGGGGGTAATTGGGTATTATCTCTAAAAGAATTAAGGATAACTTATAAAAATCCCTGAATCTTTAAGTGATATTACATAAAATCCCGACTATGTTGTTAATTACATTTTATCCTGATTTTTCAAATGGTGATACATATGTTTTAAGGTGATACATATAAAAAATTGATACATTTGAAACTGAGAAAGATTTTTATCTAAGGAAATAATAGATTCTCTTGTATTCATGTATTCTTTTATTTAAGGAAAGATATCTAAGTTGTCTCCTTTTTTAGATTTAATTTATGTGTTTTAATTATGTTTCTGTTTTTTCCTCTTTAATTATGAAAGATATATTTTTTTTCATATTTTTTCTCTTTTCCCGTCTTTAATTTCATCTTTAACTTTAGTCTACTTTTTTTTTAGATTTAATTATAATTATGTGTCACTTATGCTTTTAGTCTTTTTTTTTTTTTAATATTATTACTTTTGTTTCCTACACTGACTCTACCATTACCTTTCATTAATAACATAAGAATCATCCAATAATTGAAATAAATAATTGTATTTACCATATGAATCACCATAATACCATATATATTAATATCATATGAATCACCTAATAATTGAAATAAATTATTGTATCTACCATATGAATCACCATAATACCATATATATGAATCACCCAACAATTGAAATAAATAATTGTATCTACCATATGAATCATCATAATTCCATATATATTACCCATTAATATAATATGAATCACCCAATAATTGAAATAAATAATTGTATCTACCATATGAATTACCATAATAAAATATGTATCACTCATTAATATCATATGTATCACCCATTAAAATCATACAAAATGTATCTATCGTATGAATCACCATAATACCCATATAATGATATCATATTTATCATTCATATGAATCACCAGTAAAAAAACAAATAGGTATGAGTAACTAAATAAATTTATATATGTATCAATAGATTTTTTTAAAAAATATGGGAGAAATTTTAAGAGAGGAAAAAAAAAGTTGCATGCGTTAATTAATGAGAAAAAAAATCAGGAAGGAAGATGATTTAAACATTAATGGAAGAGAAAAAATCAGGAAGGAAGATAATTTAATTGTTGATAATTAGGAAGATATTTTAGGGAAGAAAATTTTTGAAAAAAATAGCTTGAATGAGTTAATGGTAGAGTAAAAATAGGATGTGGGGTTTTGTTGATATGTATCAAAAGTAAAGTTAAAGATTGAGATTTTATGTAAATTTTTTAAAACTAAGGGATATTAGGTAATATAGTCTCTTAAGTATGAGATTTGTGTAATTTATCCAAGAATTAATACTCATTTCAAATTGTCTGCTTAACATGATAGAGGACTTATGATAATGTAAATGATATACAAGTAACAAATACATGATGAAATATACTCCATGAACTGGGGAAAGAATATGACCACAAAAATTCAAGTTCGTAGAGAATCCAAGATTGCTTCAAACAAAATCTTCATAATTCCGAGCGAGTACAAGTCAAACAATTATATTTTAACACTATGAAAATCTTTCGCCAAGCGAGGTAATGAGTGGACGCTTTAAAGATTTGACAAGGGAAAGGGAGAGTTGACAAAAGATGAAAGAATAAATAAATCATAAGTTAATAGAATCCTATGTTCTAAGAGTTATTATTTATATCTAATTTTAAACCACTATACAGTAAACTAAAAGAAAAAAAGGTGATTGATTGTACGTCCTAAGCAAATGTTAATCAATCATAAACAAATAAGGGAAACAAATAAGAGGGATTGGGAACATATGTCCTTAGTATTCATTTGGGGTTAAGAAAAACAATCACATCAAAGCAAACATCACATAATTTTAACAAGGGATTATTCTTTTCTCAGCCATAGGATTGCATATATCGAAAACTAATTCACCCTCAGGTTATCAATATATTTATTTAGACCAAAAAAGAACGAGCAGGAAAGGTTATCTGATTTGTTGCATATCATTATGATTAAAGACTTTGCCAATATCTTCAGATTATGATATAGAGAGAAAAGAGAGGGGCGAGAATATGTGTAGACAAGTAGATTTTTTTAGGCAAGCACTTTAAACATAGTAACAAAGTCACCATATTCAAGCTTCCTTTACAACCCAAATGCAGGAATACACCACTTTCCATAGTTTTAGAATCAGAAAGACTTAATAAATCCAACCAACAAGTCAACGTTTTACAAACTCATAGAAAGATAAAACACCTATCTAACCTCGAGAACACTTCGCTACTTTACCAAAGATCAGTCCCCCCCACCCCCCCCAAAAAAATAAATAAAAATTCTCCGTATTCAAATCAAAATATGACAAACTTAATTTTGGTAAACGAAAATGGAAAAAAGAAAAAATAGGTATTTCAAACCAAACTCGATCTGAGCAATTGTCAAAAATCAAACCCAAAGAAATGGACAAACAAACAAACTTATGATCATAAAAGAATGACATTTCAAAAAATATTCTTTCCTGTAGAGAAATTAATCAAGAGAAAGTTAAATATCACTTAAGGACACATATCCTAATGGAACAACTACAAACATTTCAATAGACAATAAAAAAGACATCCAAAATTTGTTTACAATCAACCAGCAAAGTAAAACAGGGATTTCACACTATTTTCACCTTTAAACATGAATCCAATAGTAAAAGAAAGACAGGCTAGCATAGAGATCAAATAACGAATCGACTACAACAAAACTATTACATTTCAGCGTACATAGATCCTATGCCTTTTAAAGCTTCTACAGCTACTCCCAACAAGCATAAGCGAACAAAATTACAACTACTACTACTTAGAAAGAAAAAATCAGGCAAAATGGTGAAAAAAGAAATAAAGCATCGAGAAGTTTACCTCTTTCAGGGTAGAAAAATGGGACTCGAGGCTTTGATAGTATCTCGACCACCACCGGGAAGCTTTATTGTGACTCCGAGGACTTTAAAAAGTACCCGATTTTATGAAAAAATTCTTACTAGGATATAAAATTTTCCTTGATTTTTTTCAACATTCAATACTTGGAAAATTTACTCCGTAACCAGCTATTTATAGGAGGTCAAAATGAGGGTGGATTTTAATTTCCCACCGATGTGGGATGAACCACTTGAGGGGTAATTTGAGAATTCTTAAAGGAAAATCTATTGAATCAAATGGCTGTTGATTCATCTCAAAAAATGGATGACCCAGAATAGTATTTCATCCTTGATCGTACTATCGACGAATGGAATCACGTTGTAATACCCCACAAATTTTTTTAGTCATTAGAGCTCTATAAAGCATGCTAAGAGAAGCTTCACACTTAGAAAATGACTCAGTGTTGGAACTTTTTCATTTCATAAGAATTTGAACTTTGATGATTTATTTCGTGACCTTTCCAACCTCTGTTTAGCGATTTTAAATTGATTCATGATGTGGCAAGTCAATAGTACATCTCGGGTGAGTTTCGAAATTTTCTAAATAGTGTAAAGGCATGTTTCGTTGCCCAAAATAGTAGATCAGGGCGATTAGCCCACGCCACCCTGGATAGTCCCCAGGGATAGGCAGGGAGCCGCCCAGGATAATCCCCCGGGCTAGGCAGGGCGCCGCCCTGGGTACTCCCCTAGCCCAAAAATTTCAGCATTCCACCTTCATGTTTTCAAGGGCAAAACAGTTAATTTTATACCCCTATATAAACCCATAAACACAAGATTCAACCTTATTACACCCAAAATATAGTAGTTTATCACAATTTCTCTCAAGAACAAGTTAGGGTTTTCAATTGAGGATCCAAATTCAAGAAAATTCCCACTTCAATCTTTGTAAAATCTAGAACTAAGGTATGTTAGGTGTTGATTCTTGGGTCCCTTCTACCCAAGAAGTTCAAGAATCCTTTTATAAATTCAAAGATTATATATATTTGAATTTTTCATGATTCATATGAATTGAAATTGAAGTTCTTGTTGTTGTTGAGTTTTAATTCATGTTGTGATTACAAAGTCCCAATCATTGATCCTACTATGTCATATTTATGGGATATTCAATAAAATCCCTTCAAGTTACATGTTGATTGATGTATCCACGATAATTAGGTGTAGAATTTGTTGTATCACCAAAGCATGCTCCGTATATATTCGATAAAATGCTTATGTGAAGAAAATAGAGTCATTATAGCATATTAGTATGAAATCCCCAATTATGTATAAGTTAATGCATGCCTAGTGTTTGTTGAAAGGACTTAGTGAATGAATTATGCTATGTTGTATGTATTTCTATTCATGTGCATTTCTTATTGGATGAATTATGAGATATTAGTGTGCATTCTGATGCATGTACAAGTTTATGATTTTTAAGTACTTGAAGAGATGTCTTACTGATTGTATGGTGAATGATAGACTATTGTATGCTATTAAAGAATTGTCATGTCTTATTATTTACATGCTATCGAGTCTTGGGGGTACTTGTACCCGACAATTTAGTTGTGTGCCTAGAGTCGAGTCAGTTTTCAAGATAATATCAGTCGTGCCATGATCAGTAGGACTCAGTCAGTTACAAAAATTAAAAAGCTCAGTATCAGTCTATTCCTATTCAGTATGCGGTTCAAACCTCAATAACATTCAAGTATTTGGTTCAGAACTTAGTAGTATTCAGTCAGATGACAGAATTCAGTAGTATTCCATCGTCAACACAATTCAGTAACCTCAATCTAGTTCAATTAGCCACTACGATCGGTAACATTCAATCTAAAAATTAGTTCACTGTCTTTCAGTTGGGAGTAGGATTCAGCACTGAGAGAGCCTAGGGATGAGGTCTCACCTGCTAGATAGGACTGAGATCCCTAGGAGCAATCCCTAAGTTCCAGAACTATGTAGCCAGTATAGGTATGAGATATCACCCATTAGATAGGACTGACATACTCAGGGATAACCCGTTAGTACAGGACTGATCTCAGGAGTCACCTACTAGACTAGGGCTGACTTTATAGCAGTTGTCTTTACCTATGGTACGGTACTGACACCCTTTCAGCTAGGGTTACAGGTTACCCCACTAGTTCAAATTCGGGACATGTCGGTTTGATAATTGCTTCCCACAGTCTTAGCTTCAGATTTAGTCTCAGTGATAGAACTCAGTTTAGTTATATAGATTCAAGACTGTCAGATATAGTCACTTAGCATAGTAAGGAACTTAGATAGTTTCATAGAATTTAGAGATCACCCGCTAGATAGGACTGATCTCCAACACAGTAAATCATTATCAATATCAGTAGATTCAGAGATCACCTGCTATATAGGACTGATCTCAGATACAGTCAATCAGAATCAGTACCAATAGATTCAGAGATCACCACTAGATAGGACTAATCTCAAATATAGTCAATCATTATCAGTAAACTTAGATATCAATATCAGTAGACTCAGTTATTCAATATCCCAATGTTAGTAAAATAAAATATCAGTGAATCAATATTCAGAATTCAGTATCAGTAAATTCAGATAGCATTCATCAATAAACCCAGTTATCAGTAATCTAGTTATTTGAACTCAGTATTCAGTGTTACTACAATTTTAGCTAAAGTTTATGCATTTATGCATATTGTTATCATTTAGTACACTCATGTTATTTAGTCAGCTTTAGTTCATGCATATGAGCCCTTGCATTTAGCCTTACCTCATCTAGCATACTAATATATTATCACGTACTGACGCATACTTTTTTCTTGTGCTATGGTATTTTATACCATAGGTTCAGAAACACCAGCTCCCGAGTATCCTTAGCAGTTCAAATTCAGTCGGCAGTAGTAGACTTAGAATGAGTCCTCACCATCTGAGGATATTTTGTTATTTCAGTATTGCATTAGATTTAGTATTTTAGTTGATGGAGTTAGTTGGGGGATTGTTCCATAAACTTCACAGTTCAAACAGTTTAGAAGTTTTTCAGAATAGATGTTCAGACAGTTATGTTAGTATTTAGGTTTCAGTTGTATTTTAAATATTTAACCTTATGGTAAT